>CM052883.1:113979056-114104883 GCA_028534135.1 Potos flavus
TGATTTCAGACCTGACTTTGCCAACAAGCTGTATGACCTTGAACAAGTTATTTTGCCTGAGTATTGTTGCTAAAATCAGAATTGTGAGGCCTCGCCCTAAGTGTTAAAGTAAACATCAGCTTAAGCCGCTGGTCAGTCTCACACAATAACTCCCTGTCTGGGGTACCAACACTGAGCTATTAAACTTGGGCAAGTTACTGAAGCTATCAGTGCCTCAGTTTCCATGTCTGAAAATGGAAATGATAATAAAAGTACACCTACATCCCATGGTCGTGAGAATTAAATAAGTTAATTATGTAAGTAAAAGAGTGCCCACACATAGTAAAACTTACCATCATTTGCTATTGTAACCTAGAGTTTGATACAATATAAGCAGTTAAATTCATATACTTCCTGGATAGCAGCTGCCCCGTAAGGTATTTTGTTTTGTTTTTTTTGAATCAAATATAGTTCACTGTGCTAAACATTGTGAGAAATATAAACGTGTATTTTTAGAGAAGACAATGAAAGAAATTATATCCTAGTTGTAAGTAATATTCACAATAACCATAATCAAGATAGTGTGTGATAAATGTTGCAAAAAAGAACAGATACGTCCTATTTATTGTACAGGAGAACAAGAGGTCAGGAAAAGAAAGTGAAACTATAATTGAGAGCCCAGGGGAAGGAGTGGATGTTTCTTCCTGGGTGGAAGGAGAAATAATGATCCTTGAGTCAGCAATGCTAAGATAAGTAAGCTGTTGCTAGATGAACTGATGTAAGGAAGACATTGCTGGCGAAACCAAGTATGTTCCAAGGCAGAGAAGCATGAGAGGGCACTAAGTGTTGCAGAGAAAAGTCAATCATACAAGGTAGATGGATCATGAGGTATAAACTTGGGGCCATCACTTGACTGATGGGGACACAAAGATAAATAAGAAGTCTTTTTAGATGATGCGTACTGAAGATTGTTGCTTGTTTCTCATATCCCTTCTCCCTTGCCTTCCTCTTATTCTTCCTCCATTCTTTCTTCCTTCAAAATATATTTATTTATAGGTATAATGTGTTAGAGAAATGTGCCTTTCCTTATGACATAGATTTGTCAAATCAAGATTTTTTCCAAGTTACAGTGAGATCCCAAACAGGGATGGGATATTCATGAAATACCTTGTTGGTGCAGAGGTCTTCTCTGACCGCCATGTCCCTGGAGGGCTGGAACAGTTTACAATTCTTGCTACAGTCCCTGGGGGGCTTGGTACAGAGGAGGCAGGCAATAAATAATTGCAGAATTTAATTGCTTTGAGATCTTAAATGCTCTAGAATGTATCCTCTTCACAACTTGGTAGCAAATTCTTTCAGGAACTGAAAGTTGGGTGTTTCTTATGAGAGCATAAGCCTGTGGATATCCTTTCTCTCTGCTACACGCTGATTTTTTTTTTTTTTTTTGGCATTGGACATTCAAAAATGAGTGTTTTATTGACCTTAAATCAATGTCCATCACTGTTTGTTTTATACAGTGAATTCTTTGCTTTTTCATATTTTCATTGTGAAATTATTCAAGTGAAAAAACAAAATTTTATCAAATCTACTAAACAGGAAGATTTTTAAAGGAGATAGAGACTTTGACCCAGCAATTCTATTTCTAGAATTTTATCCTGCTTACATATACTTACACGTCCATGGGAAGACATATATCTCAATGTTTATTATTATTATTATTATTTTTAAAGATTTTATTTATTTATTTGACAGAGAGAGATCACAAGTAGACAGAGAGGCAGGCAGAGAGAGAGGGAAGCAGGCTCCGTGCTGAGCAGAAAGCCCAATGCAGGGCTCGATCCCAGGACCCTGAGATCATGACCTGAGGCTTAACCCACTGAGCCACCCAGGTGCCCTCAATGTTTATTATTTATTGAAGCATTGTTTGTAGGAAAAAGAAAAAAGCAGGTAACAAGCCAGCTATCCTTCAATAGGAAACTGATTAAATAAATTATGGTAATCCATATAATCAAATATTACTTTGGCATTAGAAAGAAGAATGTAGATTTATATGGGCTTATTTGGAATGATCTCAGGGACATATTTTTAAGTTAAAAAAAAAAACCATGAAAGATAAAGAAAGAGAAAAATAAGACTATAGAATAGGTATAAGGAAGAAAATTCCCATTTGTAAGACATATAAATATTTATCTCTGTGTTTTATATATTCATTTCTTACATGTGAATGCTGTGCATGCCCAGAAAATTTTTGAAAAGATAAGCAAGAAAGTACAAATAGTGATTTCTTCTGGATGGGAATCCGGATTAGGCAACAAGCATACTTTGCATCATATATCCTTCATATTGTGCATTTTTCACCACGCTAATGTATATTTTATTAAAAATTATTTAATTGAAGAAAGAAAAGTAATGGAGAGAAGCCAGTTTTGTTTTGAGATTAATTCCCTTATTAATAAGCCAATATTTCCCAGCCCTGTTTTTTTACAAGGGTATTTTCAAATAGCTCAAATATGCATAGGAGTATTTTCAAATCTTAAAATAAAAATAAATGATAATTTAGTTTTAAAGGGAAACACTTCTGGGAAGACAAGAGGTGTTTTCAAAACGGGAGCAGTGTTCTAGTGAACAATCCATTTGCATTCCTGCGGATCTTCAAACCAAATACAAACTCATAGTGTTCTTGTGGACTTCAGCCTAAAACTGCTTTAATTTTCCTATATTTAAAGGTCAAAAACACCAGAGAGCCTATCATTCTTAACTTTAGCTCATTTGAGTAACACTTCTCTTTGCTCTGGAACATGGTTGGCTCTTGGGGAAAGAAGCCAACTTTTCAGTTTCTGCTTTTCATGGTTTCTGTCTTCCCCTCGGCTTCAGTGCAGGTCAGTCACACAGATAAGCATTATGCCCAGAATAAAACTGGCTTTGTTTATCTGGACTAATAAATGAATGGAACCAGTTATTTTCATTGGGTTGGCCTGGAAGGAAACCAAACCAATTTTCACAGACCTTAAATTGGACCTAAACCAAGCTCCTTGTCCTTACCAGTAATAAGAGCGGTAACGATGAACCCAAGTATAGAAGTAAACATTTTTGCAAAGGTAATACATATTTATTGCAGGAAAGGAATTGGCTAAAACTAGAAACTGTCACTGGTTGCCCTGAAAGCTCTGAGAAGATCTGCTTCATTTCCATTTCAATGGGTTTGAGGTTTGCAGGTCAGTGGAACCTTTCTTTATGTTCTAGAGGCTCCAGTTTCCCTGTGGCCAATTCTCCTAATCAAGTTATTCCGCCTTATGCTGACGAGCACGAAATACTTGTGTGGTGTCATCAAAACTTTTGCACAAACCTCTGTTTTACTCTGGAAACTTGTAACACTCACACCTGTACTTCCAAGGTTCCTGATAAGTAGGCAGTTTATTTCCCAGTTCGTTAAGGAAACAGCGAGATGTTGACTTCGCTTATGCACATGTAATAAATGCTCATCACTGATCTTCACTAAGCTTACGACAACAGTTACAGCCTCTGCTTTTGTTGTTGTTAGCGCTTCTGTTTAAAGGATGTTGCTGGGACGCCTGGGTGGCTCAATGGGATAAAGCCTCTGCCTTTGGCTCAGGTCATGATCCCAGGGTCCTGGGATTGAGCCCCACATCGGGCTCTCTGCTCGGTGGGGAGCCTGCTTCCCCCTCTCTCTCTGCCTGTGATCTCTCTCTCTCTCTGTCAAATAAATAAAATCTTTAATTAATAAATAAAAGGTATTGCTGCCCTATTTAAGATTCGTGGCTAGCCTTTTCATTACACTCCCAACACTACCCCTAAACATAGTCCCCAAGGAAAATGGATAAAATCATTGTTAAAAAGAAAAACATAGGCCCAAAATGGCGTCACTTAGGCCAAGTCCCCAAACCGGGCTTAATACCAAATCTAATTGCAGTTTCAACTTCCCTCACCTCTCTCACTTAAATAGATTTTAACTGGTCAGTCAGGCATTTTCTGATCAACGCAAAGGAGTCTGCCACAGGGACTCTCTCCATCCCCCCAAAGGAAGATGAGGTAAACTGCAGGATAAGAACCCTCCTCACCCCTACAGGAAGGTGACCTTGTCTGAAACGATCCTTTTCTTTTGCTAATAACTTTCATACCCCACCCTCTTTCCTATAAAAATCTTCCTTTAAAAAAAAAATTTATTAATTTATTTCTGTGAGAGAGAGAGAGAGAACAAGAGAAAGCGCAAGCAGGGGGAGGGACAGCCAGAGAGGGAGAGAGAGAGAGAATCTCAAGCACACTTCTCACTGAGTATGGAGCTGATGCAGGGCTCGATCTCATGACCCTGAGATCATGACCTGAGTTGAAACCAAGAGTCGGACGCTCAACTGACAGAGCCACCCAGGTGCCTCTAAAAACCTTCCATTTTGTGCAACATCTGGGATGATGCCTGATTCACTAACCATAACTAAGCCAGTTAGTTCTTCAAATTTATTCTGTTGAATTCTATTTTTTAACAATATTTAACTTAGTTATTATCTTGCTCAAAGATTGGGACAATTTCTTAGAGTTGCTTCCAGGACTATTATTTTATGATGCAAAGAGCTATTTTCCCCATAGGTTAATCTGGATATATGAGAGAATGGAACAAACACTGTTAGAAGGAGGAAGTATTTGTAAAGAACTTAAAGAATAATTTTTTATAGTATGTATTTTTTTGATGAAAATCATTTATTCTTTCTGTGATTAAAAAATAATATCTAGGGGCGCCTGGGTGGCTCAGTGGGTTAAAGCCTCTGTCTTCGGCTCAGGTTGTGATCCCAGAGTCCTGGGACTGAGTCCTGGGACTGAGTCCCACACCAGGGTCCCTGTTCAGCAGGGAGTCTGCTTCTCCCTCTACCCCTCCCCCCTGCTCATGCTCTCTCTCTCTCACATTCTCTCTCTCAAATAAATAAATAAAATCTTTAAAAAAAATAATATCTGTTTGTGGTAAAACAAACTCAAGACAATTCTTTAAAATGGAAAAAAAAAAAGAAAGAAAAGAAAAAAAAGAAAAGAAAAGAAAAAGAAATCCAGCCATATTCCTCAGCACCCAAAGATAATCACTATGAACATTTTTGTGTACCTCTTTCCAGACATTTATACGAGTAGACATTAGGAACACACACATTTTTTAAGACAAAAATGGGGTACCATACTCTTAACAACATGCCCTTGAGCCCTTTAAAATACATTAAAATACGTAGATAATCAGGTAAGTATATAGAGAGATAATCTCCACCTCACTGTTTATAATGCTACATAGTATAGGAATTCTATTGTAGTTACTTCACCAATCCACTATTAATGAACATTTAAGTAATTTCAATTCAAAACTTAAATAAGGCAGGGGCGCCTGGGTGGCTCAGTCATTAAGCATCTGCCTTCGGCTCAGGTCATGATCCCAGGTCCTGAGATCAAGCCCTGCACTGGGCTCTCTGCTCGGCGGGAAGCCTGCTTCTCCTCCCACTCCCCCTGCTTGTGTTCCTGCTCTTGCTGGCTCGCTCTCTCTGTCAAATAAATAAATAAAATCTTAAAAAAAAAAAAGTTAAATAAGGCAAACATCCATGTGTGTTTGTTTGACTATCTCTTTAGATTTTATACCTAAAGATTACTGACTGTGAATACTTAAGATGTTTGAAATATATTCTCAACTTGCCCTCCAAAAATGTTAAAATGTATAGCATTGCTTCAATATCATGAAAGGGTAATTTCTACTTCGTGGGAAAGTTACCAGGAAAGAGGCTTCAGATGAAAGCAGGTGGTGAGGAAAGCTCCCCAAGAGATGGGGATGACACTAGATGTATTTCTTGAAGTAAAAGTCATCCATAAGAAGGTAGAAGAAATGAGTGCAGATTAGAGATTAAAAAAATAATAATAATAATGAAAAAGGTTAGTTGTTACATGAAGTCAGAAACCAATTTAAAGCAGTTGCTGAGAGAACACTCATGTGAGACAAGTTACCTAAAAGAGAGAAACCCAAAAGTTTTAGCTTGAATGAGCTGGAAAGTTACTGTTTTGTTCAGGAGATTGTACCAGATAGCAAGAGATCTTGCCTAATCTGTTTTCAAATATAATACTCCCAACTTTTCAACGGGCTGGAAAAACAAGCCCTCCTTCTCCTACTGTACTTAAAAGATGCATTGTCTTCTTTTCCCCCCATACATCTTCAGTTTGGACCAGAACCCACTGTGTTAGAGATCTAGTTAACGAATGTCCTTGAGGAGAAAATATTTTTACAAATAAAAGTCATTATTTAAAGTGTTTCCAAAGTGAATTAAGATACTTTTTACACTTCTACAAATACTTAAATCCAGGTGTGTTTGTTTAAATGGATAAAACCATTATTAGTTTTACAAACCTGGGAAATAGAAAAACGTCTTCTTCTGGATACTGTCGTTGAGTCTGCTCACCCTTTCTCAGGAGCCAAACCTCCTCAGCTGCCACCACTTTGTCCTAGCAGGTCTCTCCTCCAGTCCAGCTCTGCCCTTTCAAGATAGGACTTTCGGGGGGGGGGGGGGGCAAAGATCGTATTGACCTCACTCTACACGCACTGAGTGCTTTAGTCTTTGTTTCCTCAGGCACTCCTAAATGGCACTGACTTATCTGATGAACTTCTTTGAAAATTAATGACTGGTGGTAGTTCAGTGTGTTACTACTTCTGATAACAGCAATTAAAGAGTGGCCTCCAATGTCTCAGTGGGAAAAAGATCCCTTCTATAAAGGGAATTCAGGTTTCTTCCAACAGGATGCTTTCAGGTAAACCCGCAATCACACCAAGTGAGACAACAACTCTTGGTTTCTATTCACAATTATAGATACCGGTGGAGAAATACTGACAAATATTTCAACAAAACTTTTATTTTATTTAATTTTTAATTTTATCAGAGTAGTACATGTATGTATACTTTTAATATGGAGAAGAGCACTTCAACTTTTAATAAAAATAACCGGCCCCTACTCCATGACCCCATTCTCAAAAGCAGTACTAGATTTGTTCATAATACATACCCCCCCCCCAATTTTTCAACTACCTGCTCACTATCTTGGAAATTTGAGATCTCATTATTGATTGATTTCCCTGCATGAAAAATGAAGATCAAGTAGTCTGATGCTCTCCTCCCATCACACATCACAAATACACATCCCCTCTTTCTGTCTTCCCACTGTAGTTAGAGCATACTTTGGGGTTAAGTCCGTGTTTAAGATTTATATTGAATAACTGTGCATATCATTCACAGCTGAACCACATCACATTTTGTAACTTACATTTCTTTTCTTGTATTAATTTCTGTTTTACGTGGACTTCAAAATGGCCCTGTGCTGTTTTGTTTCCTTAGTTTCCTACATACCAATCATTCACACGCCCTCAATGTTCTGACATGGTTGTTAAACCCTTAGTGAAATCAGACATATCAGTGAACTATCAGTACCACTTTTTCATGGACACAGACTTCCTGGGGTTATTTGTCTTTTGACGCTCATGGCAGCTATAGAGGCAGTCCTGGAAAGTTCCTCTACCCTTACCCTGAATATCCCCATCCTCACTCATTTGTAATCTATCCATTTTAGTTTGGATTTCATGCCCTCCTCTTTTTTTATCAACTCCCTCATTTTGAAGAAACACACGGTTCAGTGACCTTTTGAGGATGAGGACTTCAGAGGTACGTATGTCGAAGTACTACAAATCAGAAACTATCTTTATTGTGTCCTAAAGTTAGATTGTGGCTTGGCACGGTACAGAATGCAAGGTTGGAAGTTAGTTTCCGTCAGAATGTTGAACGTAGTGCTCCAACTGGAACATGGCCTGCGTTGCTGTTGAAAGGTTCAGCAGAATCTGAACCCAATTCTAAATCCTTGTCATTAGAGCTGATTTTTCTCTCTGGAAAACTTTTAAAGCTTTCTGATGATGAGCCTTACTATGGGCTTTTCTTCCTTCATTGGGCTAGACTCTTCATGTGCCCCTTTGATCTGAAAAATGTGTCCTTCAACTCCAAACTTTTTTATTCTATCACTTTGATAATTTTGTCTCCTCTGTTTTGTCTCTTCTCCAATTGTGAAACTCTTATTCATTGGCTATGAAGCCTCTGATGTTCTTGTCTTTTCTGTTCTATTTTCCATCTCTTTGCTTTGTATTTGAGTTTCTGAAAGAGTTCCTCAAAACAATTCCTCTGTTTTTACTTGTACTGTTACGTTCTTTTTACTTTTAAGAACTTTTTTTTTAATGTTCCTTTTAAAAAGGATTTTGTTCTTGTTTCATGGATGCAATATCTACTTTTGTCTCTGAAGATTTTATATAGAGACACGTACACTTCTATGGCTCCATGGAATGGCTTATAACATACAGTATAATGGTAAGGAGCTTAGACTCCACAATCAATTAAAATGCCAGTAGTGCCATTGATTATGACTGATGACCTTAAGCAAGTTACCTGACTTCTGCTTACCAGTTTTCTTAGTAAAATATAGATAATAAGAGTACCCATTGGATAGGGTTGTTTGGAGTACAAATGACATTAGTAGGTACTATGCAATTAGAAGCATTCCTGGAAGATGGTAAACCTAGATAATATGTTATTGTATCAATTTCCTCTGAGATCCTTTTTTCCCTGGTTTTGTTTGATTTAGTCTTCATCTTTTGTGTTGGATGCTTTCCTCTGATAATTGATGATCCTTGGCTGTGTGTTCACATTTGAGAGTAAAGAACTAAAAACCTGATGGCAGCTCTGTGTGCCTTTGGACCCCTGACTTGCCATGTTGGAAACCCAATTCCCTGAGGCTGTCATGTTGGAGAGACCACATTGAGGGTCCAGAGGGGGCTTGAGGAGGGCCAGCTGTTGTAATCACTACCCGCAGCCACAAGACACCCACCTCACCGAATCCAGTCAACCCCCAAAGCCATGAGAGGTCATAACAGCAACAAATGAGTGCTGTTGATTTATGCCACTAAGTTATGCAACAGCAGAGAAATAATACAGAGAAGGAGAATGAGCTCCAAGATGAGCACAGACCCCAGCTAGTATCAGATCTTGTGACTTGTAAGTTTCAATTTAGTTGTCCAGAAACCCCCTCCTGGATCTCTATTCCTAGAGTCTACTAGAGAACATCCTTGTTTGATTCTCCATAGACATTAAAAATGTTTCTCTCTCCTCAGTTCAAAGTCAATCGTAGAAACACAGCTGCGAAGTATAAGAAGAGAAGTCCCTCTAAGGCACAGTAATCACTTGTTCCCTAAGTATTGAGATAATGCATAATAATAAACCATCTACAACAAACACAGTGTCATTTTTATCTAGATCGATAATACTCTTTTTCCCTTTGCATCTCATCACTTCTCTCACCCATCTAAATTCATTCCTGAACCAGAAACGGGATTTCAGAAAAGGGATTCCTTTGCAAACTCAAAAGAGTACTTCAAATTAAGGGAAAAGAAAATGAGATGAGAGTGTCAGAGAAGGCTTCTCAGAAGCTAAAACAATTCTTTGAAAAGAGATGACTACAAACATTAAGGCCTGACTTTTAGAAGCAGATAATTCAGCATGAAATGATGTGCAATGTAATTGCCAGGAGTATATTTGTTTAAGCTATAGTGCAGTTATTACCCTGTGAGAGGGATTTTTGGACTTTGAACATCTTGAGAGAGACCTTGCGACGAGAACATATTTATTTCAAGCCAATAGATGTTACTTACATTTCACTGTCTATTTTATTTCCACCACTGAGAATGAGATTAATCTTCCCCTAAAGAAGTCACTGCTACAAGGATGGGTAAAGGCAGATAGTAGTCAAGGAGATCTCACAGGGGAGAAGGTAACTAAGCATCCAAATTGAAACATTTAAACAGTTGCTAACCATTAAATCGGCCCATTCAGAATGTAACTGTCAAATTCAACCACACTTACTGAAAATTTTACTTGGTGTTTATTTGAAATGTTTCAAAACTCTTAAGTTTAGGATGAATAGCATATTAGTTTCACAGGGGAAATTTTCCCTATTCTAATTTTATTCAGTTATAGTGAACTATGGGGGAGCTAGTGTAAGTTGCCTGGAAGACATTTGCTGAAACTGTCATCACCATTCCCTGGTTGAACCTTAACCTTCGGCTGTTAAGTGCTAGGTGTAAGAATATGTGGAGGATGCATATCTATCCTATAAGTGACTTAGAGTCAAAGAAAAACAGATTTATACCTTTTGAAATCTTAAACTGCCTCAGAAATGATTCAGCCACTTTTATCTCCTTTTGAAGTGGTGTCGGCTATGGGTTGTGGTCGAAGTAGTTGTAAACTAGGAACAGGGCAGTGGTTTCTAACTTGAACACACTAATCAGTATCACCGAGAGGGCTGGATAAGACACAGATTTCTGGGCCCCACTTCCGTGGCTTTTGATTCAGTCAATCTGGAGGGGAGACTGAGAATTTACATTTCAACCAGTTCCCAGGTGATGCTGCTGCTGGGCAGGGACCACACTTTGAGAACCAGTGACCTAGAGCAATCAAAACCATTATGAAGACCCATAAGTGGTGTGTGTGTGTGTGTGTGTGTGTGTGTGTGTGTGTATTATCAAATTATCCTGGGCAAGGAATCTGTCTTCGCTGATTCTTTGGAAACGGTCAATGTCAAGAAGAAAGCACAGACAAGCCAAGTCCTCAGGGTGGAACCCAAAGGGCTTACAAAATACTGAGGAAATAAATAAGACAACATGTGACATTTGACTTGCTTGTATTGAAAAGAGCTCAAAGCATCCCGAAGGTCAGAAGGTCATCAGTAATACTAGATCCAAGTTGGGCCTTGGGACTGTGTATAGATTTGGACTTATCAGATTAAGTCAAAAGAAATTAATATTAAAAAAACTCACTACTATGACATCATAGATGTCTTACCTGGGGGATTTAAGGGGTTTTATTTTAACACAAATAAAGTCACTGAAAAGGGTAAAATCTTGACAAGTGTCTCTCAAACAGAAAATATCATCATCATCATCATTGTACTCATTATCATCACTATCTTTATTATTTAAATGAATTTGCATTGTACTAAACAATTAACATACATTGTCTTACTTAAAGGCAACACTGTAAGATAGTTCTACTTAAATTCATTTTATTACTGAAAAGAAAGCTTTGAGACTTGAAGATGACACAGCTAACAAGTGGCAAAGGTGGTATATGAATCCTAGTGCTTTTGACTCCAAAACCTTACAGTGAAATAGTTCTGATAATGGATATTTTAACAATTAAATTTTGGTTCACTTAATTTCAAGTTAATAAAAAGTTCAACGAAATTTGATAGGACCTGGTGCTATTCCAAGAGCTTTCCTTGGTTGTATTACACTTTTATATTCCTCACTAGCCATATGCAATAGGCAAAAGATAAAGTCTTAGTGCCAAGCCTGCCCATGATGTTCAGTAGGCAAAGGTTTTCCTTGATACTCTAAATTGCCTGTTAAAACCTTATCTGCCTCTGATAGCACTGTGAAGATTTATTTAGCCTCTTCATAGTCTTTGCATTCTTCTCAATCTTATAAAAAGCTAAGATGACAAGGTCAAACCTGTAACTTCTCTCTAGAGTAATCTATATTATCATCAAGTGAGAACATATTGTATCGAGGAATAAATGCTGGATGGTGAATTTTTAATCCTTGACAAGTATCCCTAGAAGAGCTTTTGTGTATTTCTTCTTTGTAGAGCAGGGAAAGGAGATAGAGATAGAACGGCAGGGTGTGTGGTAGAGAGTAGTTTGGAGGAAAAGAAATCCTGTTTTGCTGTAAGGCCCGCACTTTATTTCTAATGAGTTCTCCTCAGGATCAAGAATATTCTGGAAAAATTATTAATAATTGTGGATTGTTATAAGTGATAAAATAAAGAGTTATTACTCTTAGTCTTTATGTATCAACCAACATATATGTATGTGTGTGTTATGAATTCACTGCTGTAAACATTGTGTGTGTGTGTGTGCATGCGCGCATGTTATAAATTTACCACTAAAAACATTAAGCATCAATGGGAACAGTTATCTGTATCACTAGGTAGGATCCATCTGTCCAGGCAAAGGGCCTAGACTGCTGGGAAATGGAGTGGGGTGGTCTCATGACCTACCAGAAGGAGAGAACTTCCATGATTGATGAAAGGGTTCAAAGCTGAGTCAACTTTCCAATAACATGACCACACTCAATTGAGTGATCGAAGCCTTCAAGTATTCCATTCAAGATTCAGCAGCTTCAATGGCCAATTCCATTTACAATGCCAAGAAGAATGCCCCCGTATTTCATTCATCTGTGCAGAGCCCAAAGAACTGTTCTAAATCATAATATCTTCCTTCTGAAACTGAAGAGTGAGCCGGTCATCCTTACTACCTTCTGTTTTCTCATTTCCTGCCCAAAGGTAGTGGTAAAATTGAGGAGCACTAAAGACATTTTGTTTCCTCCTTGTCTTGGGATAAAATCTTCTGTATGGAGAAATGGTAATGAAACTTAATCAGGGCTTTAGAAAAAACCCACATCTGAAACTGTATTAGCACCATTGTATCACAGAGGCTGGTTTTTCTTTCTGAAACTGGCCTGAAATTAAAGCAGTCTTTGAAGACAGAACTTGATAGCAAACTCCAAAATGAGAAAGTCTGGACTTAATGAATTTATTCTTTCAAGAAATATTTACTAGCTGACTTCTAGGTGGCACAGCATTCCCATGTTTTCTTGTTGGACGTTAAAGCTGAAAATGAGTGGCAGCCTAACCCTCACATTCCAGTGCCCGATGTTGAAAAATTGGAAAATTCAAATGGAGGTCGGGCTTGGTTTTTGTTTCCTCCTGTTTTTAGAAACCTGCCAACTGAATTTCCTGATGAAGGTATAAGGTTTATTGTTCAATGACCAGGGAATTCCTAGATCCTTGGACGTCTTGGAGAGGTGATCAAGGTTATGGGTCACTGTGCCTCCCAGATGCTTTTGGTAAAAAGCATGAGCTAGGGAGGTCAGGGAGCCGTTCCTTCTCTGGGTTTTGGTTTCCTAGGGTTCCCCCCCCAACCAAGTTTTAAATGGACATTAAAACAAAACCAAAACTACATCACAAAGAATTAAAGAAGGGTGCCTGGGTGGCTCAGTGGGTTAAGCCTCTGCCTTTGGTTCAGGTCATGATCTCAGGATCCTGGGATCGAGCCCCGCATCGGGCTCTCTGCTCAGTGGGGAGCCTGCTTCCCCCTCTCTCTCTGCCTGCCTACTTGTAATCTCTCTCTCTCTCTCTGTCAAATAAATAAATAAAATCTTTAAAAAAAAAAAAAAAGAATTAAAGAGAGAACTTCCACAGGGAACGTGATCATCAAATGTGAGATATCACATCCAAAATCACTAAAATAGGAACTTGAACCAGAACGATCTGCTTCAAATTGCAAGGGATCTAAAATACCGTGTCAGAGTGTCAGACAAAATGATTCGCCAGTTCAAAAGGGGGGATGATTTATTTCTCCGTGGAGCCCCCCCACTATTGGATGTGTTTCGAGAAATGGTGCTATCGCAGTAAAATCAGGTGGCCCCACTTGGCCTTTTTCCTAGAGGTATGCGCTGGAGAGGCGTGCCCTCTCTCTGTTTTTTCCTGGGTAGAAAGAGAAGAGAAAGTTGATGGAGAATTAAAGTCTCACTCTCCTCTTTTGATAAAGACATCTGGCAGGAATCACCCTGTAATTAGTCATTGAGAGATCTACATCACTGAAGAACCGAAAAACCTGTTGATACAAGTTTCTTGTCAGGAATAATTTGGACTGACCAATCTGGCTCTTCCACTCAATTTGGCCGCTGGTTCTCAAGGACGTGAACTTCTAGAGGTGTGTTTAGGTCATGGGTAGCTTTAAGCATTCTAAAGAACCCGACTATTCTGACAAAATTGAGGATATGATTTGTTTGCAATCGTCTCTTTTACTTAGTAAGAAAGAGACAACAATCTCCATGAGAGCTCGAGTTGTGCCTCCCTGGCATACAGCAGGTTCCAAATAAATAAGCAAGTAAGTAAATAAATGCCAGCAAAAACCTGTGAAAAGATTTATGTAGTTTTATTTTGGGGACTTTCAATGATGAGGAATGTGGCAAGAATTAGACAGAATAAGAAATGCAGCCTTTAATTTATTATGTTATTCGACATATTTTGAAGATAAAGCAAATATGCCGAGAAGGCAGAGCTGGAGAAATCTCCAGAGAAACAGAGCAGTAGCCTTATCACCCAGAGTCTGCCTTATCTCTGGCCTTAGTGTTAAGATAATGTGTTTCCTTATTGCTCCAGTCTGGTTTTCTATTATTTGTAGTCAAAAGCATCACAACTAGTTCAACATCAATGCATTCACTTCCACTGAAGCAAATTCCTTTTATAACCACAACTGCATTTATCTCCTATTCTAGATACCCCTTTTTTATGCTGGAAGATCTAGGCAGACAGATTAGTCATCAGATGGTCTCCCTTCCCCTCACCCAACCTCCATATCTCTATCTCTTTCTGCCTCTATCTCTCCCTCTACCTCCTTCTCTTTCTCTTTTTCTTCCTCTTTCTCTCTCTCTCTTTTGCTTTCTCTTTTTCCTTCCTGAAGTAGAGTCTTTTTAAAGAGAATGGGGTAGTTATGGGATAGTTTTCCAGAGGATGTTAACTCAGTCTAGAATTCCTGTTGAAATATTGCTATTCAGAAACAGACAGCACCTCTCTAGTGACTGGGAAATTCAACGCACTCCAGAGCAAGACTTTTATTTCCTCTTGGACAATGGTAGAGACCCGCTGTCCTTGTCTTCTTCTTTACTGCTGTGTATATAGACCATCAGGGTTAAAAAGAAATAGAACATGAGCCTCAAATGTGAGCAGGGAAATTTCCTAGTCGCCATATTTTAAAAAGTAAAGAGAAACAGCTGAAAATAAATTTAATGATATATTTTTAAATCCATTGTATCTAAAATATCACTTCAACATGTAATCAATATAAAATTATTTTTAATATAAAATTATTGTTATTTTGCATTCTCATTTTTGTACTAAGTCTTTGAAAATTTGTGAAATCTTATATTACATTTCTAGCACTCTTCAATTTGGACTAGTCACATTTCAAGTGCCTCGCAGTGCAGTTGTAGCTGAACACAAATCTTTACTTCTGTTGTACCCTAAGACGCATAGATATATAACATTTGATTAGGTAACTGCATTACCTTGTTATTGCAATCATCTTCAAACCAGTGCCATTCCATCCTTTTATCTGATTTAATGCAGTCTTATGTGTGTAATAGTTTTTTGTTTTGTTTTGTTTTTAAGTAGGCTCCATGTCCAACATGAGGCTTGAACTCACGACACTGAGATCAAGAGTCACATGCTCTACCCACTGAGCCAGCCAGCACCCTGTATGTCATAGTTTCTTTTTTTTTTTATAAGATTTTATTTATTTGACAGAGAGAGAGAGATCACAGGTAGGCAGAGAGGCAGGCACAGAGAGAAGGGGAAGCTGGCTCCCTGCTGAGCAGAGAGCCCGATGCAAGGCTCGATCTCAGGACCCTGAGATCATGACCTGAGCTGAAGGCAGAGGCTTTAACCCACTGAGCCACCCAGGCACCCCTTTTTTATAAGATTATCTTTTTTTTTTTTAAAGATTTTATTTATTTGTCAGAGAAAGAGAGCGCAAGCAGGGGGAGTAGCAGGCAGAGCAGGTGGAGGGAGAAGCAGGCTCCCCACCTAGCAAGGAGCCTGATGTGGGACTCGATCCCAGGACCCTGGGATCATGACCTGAGCCGAAGGCAGAGGCTTAACCCACTGAGGCACCCAGGCATCCCCATAGTTTCTAATAGTAAGTGAACAAGACTGTTTTCCTGACAGGTATAAGGGAAGTCATTTATCTTTATCGAAGGATTTCCTTATTAGTCCTTATATATGTATAGAGAGAATATATTCTTTATTTCGCAGAGTGACTGAATAATAGTTTTACAGCTCTTTTAGATGGAAATGTTATAATTCATCCTAGGAACCCTATTTTTAAACTATGTATCGACCAAAAGTAAATATGTAGAAAGTGTCTGTTTATTCATGGTAAACAGAATAGCTAATGTAGCAAACAAAGTAAAGTTTGCTTTACTATCCTGAGATGAACTGAGTGTCTGAGACTCAATCACAGTGAAAAAAGCATGGTCATCAGCCCAGCCACTTGGCTCTACTGCTTATGAGCTCTGTGACATTGGGCATATTTGTTAACTTTTCTTTATCTCAGTTTCCTCACTTGTGGAATGAGAATGACAACATACCATGATGGAGACTGTGAGTTTTATCCCCATATCCATTCTTCCTTTCTTTACCAGCCAACACTCCCCAAACATTAGCTAGACACTAGGATGCCCAAAGCGAAGTCCACATTTCCAACCTCCTTGCAGTTAGATGTGTTTATGTGATTAATTTCTCCCCAAAGAGGTGAAAATGGAGGTGGTGTCTGCAACTTCCAGGAAGTTTCCTTAAAAAGAAGAGGGAGATTGCCTTTTGGTTTCCCGTTTTCTCCCCTTCTGCGGACTGGGATTCAGACATGGCAGGTGGAGCTGAATCAGTGGTCTTGAAAAATGAGAGGTAAGCAGAGTGTGGAGCATAGCAAGAGCAGGAACCTGGGTCACTTATGATTACAAAATCACCGCCAACACCCTAGATCATTTGCCCAGGCTCTTAGAGAAGAAAAAAAAAATGCATATTTCTATTTCGTTTGAGGTATTGTTATTTATTTTCTGTTACTTGCTGCTGAACCTAATGCATGGCTAATCCATAGGGTTGTTTTAAAGATTAAATGAGATAGTATATGTCAAGTACTTTGTACAGTTCCTGGCACAGAGGAATGTCGGTGTCAATATCTGAATGCTGCTAGTATTATTAGGATAAAATAGCTCCTTAAGACCACTCTAAGGGTCAGATGAAAAACACAATATTAATCTGTAAATCTAAAAATCTAAGTGTTGGTCATAATTATTATCATCATTATTAAATTATTATAAGGAATTAACTAACTGCTAGCACAATCTACTTGGATCAATTTATGTAGGCCAATAAAAATACAGGTGCAGACTTCATTACTTTTGTTAGGTTTACTTAGGTTTAGTCAATTGTGAATGTTTAGAGGCTTGTCATTATATTGATGCTTTAAAACTGATGAAATGCTCATTTGAGTAATATAAAGGAAATATATAGAACCCAACGAAACTATGACCTCATTTATTTATTTACTTTTACCTTTAAAAAGTTCTCCATTACAAAAATCAATGTAGTGTTTGTTGTTAAAGTCAAGTAAGTACAATTACAAAATCTTAAGTAAAAAGAGAGTCCATCTCCTTCCTTCTCTCCCCCATACCATTCTTTTTTTCCTTTAAGATTTTTATTTATTTATTTATGAGAGAGAGAGAGAGAGAGAGAGAGAGAGATATCACAAGCAAGAGGAAGGGGCAGAGAGAGAAGCAGGGAGCCCAATGTGGGACTTGATCTCAGGACCCTAGGATCTCAGGACCCTAGGTTCTCAGGTCAGGTTCATGACCTGAGCTGAAGGCAGACGCTTAACCGGCTGAGCCACTCTGGTGCCCTCCCCACCCCATTCTTTAGAATTAACTGTATTAACAGTTTAATTCATAATTCCTTACAAGTAAATTTTTTTTTTTTTGTATAGTGACATAGATACGCATTTTCTCTTTACAAAATAAATGCAATCATTTTTGCAGGACGTTCAAAATTGTAGAATAGAAACTTTTGCAACAGCTTTTGGGGTTTGCTTCATTTTGTTTTCCAATTTAAAATACCCCTTGAACATCTTCCCATGTCAGTACATATCCATCTATCTCATTTTTAAACACCTTCTAGGCAGTCATTTAAAATTTTTACTTACGAGTTATTATAAAATTATTTGTGAATCAAAGGAGATTGCCCTTGAAATAAAATAATAGTAGGTAGCAGTTCTGTGTACTGTGGGGATTTCATTAGATGATTTAGGAGAGTGCTTAGCCTAAAGTCTACACATAGTAAATGATCACTAGGTATAAATATTAGCTATTATGGTATTGATAATAATGATAATTAAAGTTGACCATTTCTCTGAGCTCAGTCTCAATAAATTGCTATTGTCAAAGAAGTGGTTTCTTGTCCCGTATATCTGTAAAACATTACTCAATGTATTTAATAGTCCTCATATTTTCAGTTCAGACCCTACTTGGGCTCTGTTGTATGGTGGAGGTGGGCGTCATGTGCTGGAGGACTTTCAGACTGAGTTTGGTTCTCTCCAGGAGCCGCTCAGCCCTTGAGTCTCCAGCTCGGTGCCAAAACTGAACAAAAAATATAGTCCACCCATCTGCCAGCTGCTGAGGCAGCAAAGAAGGCATTTAGCTTCTAGGGCATTTGGGAACCTAAATGATCCCTTGTTGGAAGGAGAGACGCCTGCTGGGTTGGGCCTTTGGGACCAGTGGGGATTAAATGGTCCTAATGGCTCCTGAATAGCTACCAGGCAACCAGTGATGCAGACTGCCCTGGGGAGATGAGTCACAGTGTGCAGTGGGTAGCAAGTCCCTGGGAGCAGCCAAGTGGGGGGGGGGGGTCTGCTCCCAGGAAGGGGCCTAGCTGATGTGGACCGATGGCTCTGAGGCAGAGGGAGAGGGCTATGACAGGAGCTATTACTCAGAAGGGGCAAATTGGAAAACCACCTTGAAAGATGGTAGCCTCTGCCTTATAAATCTCATAATTTTGCCATTCCCCAAATGTCTTAAGTATAATTATACCAGAGCCTGAAAAACAGACTGAATTAGGGAAAAAATGAAATCAAATTATTTCATACAAACAGACAATTCTGCCTTCAAAGATGTTAGGTGCCCAAGTAAATAATGTTAAAAATAAATCCAAGAGCACCTCATTTTCTAAAACTGGAGTGTTCAGGACTTTATATGTATCTGAGGTTGGTAGTAACTTTTTTCAGAACATTTCTGATTTCTTGGGAAGCTGGAGCCTTGAATGGTCGTACCGGGATCAGAAATAACAGTGGACTCAGTACCATCATATACTTTTTTGCTCTTATAGCATTTGAGGCCCTGAAATCCATCTCTCATTGCTCTTGAAAAACTCTGGGTCTTAAAGAAAAAATGTCTTTCTGTAATGTAATGTCCACCAGGGATGGGGAGCCTTTTGATAATCCCCACAAAGTCTTTGCTGGTGGAGGTCTTGCTTGGACAGGCCGAGAGACATGGGTTTGGATCTCAGTGGAAGTGCTTGCCACCACCATCATTCCTGTTTAGATAACACCATTCTCAACCCCATAAACTCATAGAATCATGGCATTCAGAACTTATTAAATATCTTAGAAATCACCAATTTGAACTCATTTTATAGAGGAGATAACTGAGCCATGGAGAAGAGTTTTGCCCAAGTTTAGATAGCTAATAATGATTTTATTAAAGGACATTATAATGTAATCTTTATCAGTTTGTTGATAGTCCCATTTTTAATAATGTATCACTAAAACTTTACTGTGTATTTATTGAGGTTTAAGCTGTAATTTCAAGTAGACAGGTGAAAATGAAGGCAATTCTTCTTGCTGCTTAGGTCATAAAAAATGTTGGTGCTTAGTATAAACTTTCTTATTCTGCTGTTTTACTGCTATTCAAGATTTTCAGTTTAAAATGTTGTGGTCACTTCCTCTGAGAAGAATCTTTCCTTTCCTCTCCAGAATAGGTTGGGTATCCTTCCCACGTGCCTGCCCATTACCTTGGCTTTCTCTCTGATAACATTTGTGACATTATATTATAGTTGTCATTTAAATTTTGACTTCCTATAACCTAAGCTCGTTCAAACGAAGGAGCCAAATAAGAGAGGTACAAAAACTGCAAAGAATTACATAGTTACAAAGTTTATAAAATTTACAATTACAATTTAAAACTTATAATTACAAAACTTAATTTACAAAGTTTTAAGATTTCTAAGTAAGTAGGACAGAACATAGCACTGATAGCAGAGTTCCCTGTCTTTGCCTTCATGGGCCTATTTACATGTGCGGGTGTTGGAGGTGTGTGGCAGGCACCATCTAGGGGACCCTCCATGTTTCCTGCCTCCTGAGGTTCACATCTTTCTATAATTCTCTCCCCTTGCGTGTGGCCAGGACCTTTTGAACTTCTTTGAACCAAAGAATAAGGCAGAGGTAAGGAGGTGTCACTCTTGAGATTATGTTAGCTTATATAAAACTGCCTGGAGAGCAGACTACTCTAGAGGCTGTCCTTGCTGGCTCAGAGATGGAAGCCACAGGAAAGCCTATAGTCAAGGAGCTGCAGGTGGCCTCTAGGAAATGGGGGTGGCTGCTAGGAACTGAGGGCAACATCCAGCTGACACCCAACAAGAAGCCAGGATCTTCAGTCCTACAACTGCAAGGAAATGAGTTCTGCCAACAATGTTAATAAACTTGGAAGAAGATTCTTCCCTATTTAAGCCTCCAGATAAGAATACAGCCCACACTGGGGAGGGTATGTGCTATGGTGAGTGCTGTGAATTGTGTAAGACTGATGAATCACAGACCTGTATCCCTGAAACAAATAATATATTAAAAAAAAAAAAAAAATATATATATATATATATATAGCCCAGATGACACCGTGCTTGCAGCTTTGTAAAACCTAAGAAAAGGACTCAACTAGGTCATGCCTAGACTCCAGACTCACAGAAATTGTGAGATAATAAATGTGTGCTGTTTTCAGCCACCAAATTTATGGTAATTCATCACGCAGCAAGAGATAACTAGTAGAAAAGTGTTAGTTTATAAAGATGCTGCATAAATAACTAGGTCTCCATTGGAAAGAAAGAGGGAGGGAAGGAAGGAAGGAAGGAAGAAAGGAAGGAAGGAAGGAAGGAAGGAAGGAAGGAAGGAAGGAAGGAAGGAAGGAAGGAAGGAATGAGAGTAGAAAGGAAGGAAGGGAGGGAGGGAGGGAGGAAGGAAGGGAGGGAGAAAAGAATATCACTCCAGTTAAAGTTTCTAGATTTTTTAGAAGATTTATTTGGTCACTTTAAAATCAGTTTAGAAAACACCCAAAGAAGTTACCTTAAAAGATTTTAAGAAAATAGCAAACATCAAATATCTATCTGACTTGGGAGGTTTAGGCAAATTTTTATGGGTGAATTCTGTAAACATATAGGACTGAAGAGGATTTTAAGAAGACAGGTGATTTATGTTTGTCTTCAGGTAAGGTTGTCCCTAAACCTTCCCAAATATACAGTGACAATGATGACAATGACATGAATATTATGAGGTTCCATTTGTTGAGTTCCTTATACACGTCACGCAGAATAGGCAGCAACTGACTTTTACAGAGCACTTAAAATTGTTCATGTATTGTACTGTGAACTTTATATAAATAATCCTATATTAAATAACAATAAGTCTTTCACAATAAGACACAAGTATTTTCCCCCATTTTTTGCACATACATGTGCCACATGCTTGGCATGCACACAAAAAGAGACACACAGAGAAATAGTGCTTTACTCCAAGTCAACCAGCAATGAAGTTGTGAAACTGTGGCTCAAATACATAATTAACAGTTCTCACTACCTGGAAATGTCCCCCAAACAATCTGATTTCCAAATTTCGTGCCATATTTTAAGCCCAAGGTTGCTACAGATGTGAAAAAGACAATTCACAGAAGAGAACTGCAGATGGCTTATAAGTATACAGTTCAATGGTCCCCACCCCACTAGCAGCCAGAAAAACATATTTATACTCATCAGGTTGGTAAAAATTAGAACATTCAGTAATATCAAGTGTTGGTGAGTCTAATTAGATCAATTTGCAGTATGTGGAGAGAGATTCACCATGTGTAGCTCTAAGACCTAACACTAGGGCCGGCGACCTAGTTTGTACAAGTTAGGAGCTGGTGTCAACCTAGATCTATCATTGGAGGAATGGATAATTAAAATGTGTTGGATGTCTCCTATGAAATAACTTGCAGTGGTTAGAAGCAACGAATTAGTACATATCGCATCATCTTAAAAATACAGTGTTGAATGAATAAAAAGTACAGGAGAGAATGAGATCTACAGTACAATACCACTTATGTATATTAAGACACACATACATACAACCAGTTTATATATCTTTAAAAGACATTTACAATAATCTATATTGAACTCATTAAAAATGGCTGCCTACAGGAAAGGAAAAGACAGATGGTGGGTGGCAGGGGAGGGATAGGGAATAGATTAAAAGAAAAAAAAATACGAAGGAAAATAAAGGTGGGATCTTGACCAGACTAATAATTGTTAATTATAAACTAATTAACACATCTCTCAGCATTTGAGTTCTCCCAAAATGCAACTTAAAATGCTGTGGAATGAAGCTTTATTATTATTGGCTAAAGACATTATGTTGATCTCGGATATTTGAATTTAAAAATATGGGTACCCAACTTTTTACTGGAAAGAAGAGTCACATCAGGATAATGCACTCTCAAGTGCTGAGGGGAATAGAGATTTTTTTTTCTAAAAATAAAGTGGGTAATTTCTTAGATTTGTGCTTGGAGAAAACACAATGACAAATATTTTGGCAAGGTGTTAGAACTTATGCATTAGTCTTGTCTTAATGGAAGAGAATCTGATGAAATCATTACATCTGAGCAGAGCAATCTTAGAGTAGATAATACTCTATCTATGTATAAATAGCCAAAAGAGACTTTCAGCTTGGGTTTCATGGTGTATCCCACTTATATACTCTCTAACCAAAGCTGTGGGATCATACTCAGGTCTATGTGAATATCCAGCTCAATAAGGCAGGGCACACCAATGGAATTTTTTTTTTTTTAATCCCAGTCAATCTGAGTACACAAGGAAGAAATTACAAGGAATAGTTGAAGTATGTCTTTTCCAAACCATTACACATATTCGACATTGTTTAGACATGTGGTTCAGAATACATTTTCAGTCTGGTGTTTTAGAACTCACTTAGGAAGTCACAAATTATAAATGAATGAATGAATAAACAAATAAACCAATGAAAGCAAGGCAAATGAAAAAGAAAATATAAGGTACATGTCTTTGCTATAAATAGAACTATCACCATTGGCTATGAATTTCGGGGAGTATGTCCCACAATAAATGTTATCATTTGGCTGAAAATCATTTTTGCCTATTTTGAAAAGCAGCACATAGATGGAGGATAAAGAAAAAGTGAGTAAGAAATTTAATGCCACAGAGAACATTAACACGGACCCTGTGCAAGGATGACATGCAAATTCACGAAGCATTCCATATTAAAAAAAAAAAAGGAAATTACTCCATTTATCCATACCTTTGGGGAATGATGAGATGTTTTATATAAGTGATTGATCACTTAACCTAATGACTACTTTTTTTTAGTTCACTCACCTCTTTTTCTTAATGTAAACACTTTCTGTAGAATTTTCTAGCTTATACAATGGCTAGAAATTAATAATATACTTTTAGGCATAAGATCTCCTAGTATCCATCAACTCTGATGTAACATAGTAATGTCTGTAAGGGCCTTTGGGGTGTAAAGGCTTAGCATCACACAATAGCCCCGAACTCCAAATGTTTACAAATCTTGTCTGCCTTTTACTGGTATCTTCCTTCTCCATCTTCTGTTGTTTCTTCCTGCCATGACTGTTTTAGCTCTTCTAACCTTTCTTGGCCATCCCCATGCCTACCACATTCACATCCTCTCTAATCGGAAAAGAATCCATAGACTTTGTAACTACCATGTGGAGTAGCTATTTTCCTCTTACTTCCTGGTGTGTGTATCCAACTCGAATACCCGGGGCAAATTCTAAAACCGTAGTGCTACCCAGATTAGAAAATCCCTTCTGATTAAAATTATTTTAAATAAAACCATCATGATTTTTATTAGGATTTTTCATGTCTACTAATAAATAAATGCGTCCCATTTGGAGTTTATAGTTCATTTCATTCTATGAGGTGATCAACCAAATACACCAGATAAAATTTTATCGGTACCTATTTTATTGCACTCTTCCTGCAATTTACTAGTGAGTTCAAAATAAGTGTGTGTTTTTTTTTTTTTCTTTGCTCTCCTCTGCTAACTCCAAAATTTTCCAGAGGCTAATAAAATCTGAATCTTCATAAGTCCTAGCTATAGCAACAGCAAAATTTAGCATAGCTGAAGAGATATGAATAAAACTTCCCAGGGTTTTTTTCTCATTAGAATGCTACTCTCCAGATACATAGAGTAAGCCTCATGAATGAAGCTCTCTATGTCTTTATGCTTAGCAGTAGAACTGTAACAAAATTTCAGTGAGCAACTTTTTATTGGAGGCTCTCTAAAGTCGAGCTTTTATCATGGCCGTCAGCACATAAACTATGACCTACAAACATAAGCCTTTCAAACACTAAATACAATGCCCTGTTGGTAGTAGGTACTTTATAAATAGTAGAGCACCATTTCCCTTCCCTTACTCCTTAAAATAACCTTAAGCAGTAAGCATTTCAACCTAATTTTTCAGAATGGAAATTAAAAATAACAATAACCACTCGGCCCTATTTGGTCAGAATGAAAGAAGGCACATCTGAATATCTAGGCTGGTTCCAGAAGCTCAGTGGTAAACTATTTCTGAATTGGTCTGCATTCTTTCAACTTAGGGGCTTCCTAAAGTATCAGCCACCATCCCTCTTTGCAGGACTGTAATTGCTAGAGTTGAGGAAGGGTTGGGTGATCTGGGCTACGCAGCATGTCACGCATCGCCAAGTCAATCAAATGGCCATCAGAACAGCGTGAGGACGAACTGAATGCCTACGTGAGCAATTCTGAGGCTGTAAGCACAGTCAGAGTGTACACAGGACAGCAACACTTTAAAGGTTTAAAAAGCATAAACTGCAATATGCTGGACTCCCACAGTCACCCTTCAAGTCAGTAATGTCTTCAATCAGTATTAATGAAAGGTCCTTTCTCAGAGACTCACATGTTATTTTCCTGAAAGGAACAAAATATGCTAGAAGATTATCTTCTACAGATGTAGTGAAAAGAAGGGCCATATGTACCCCAATGTTCATAGCAGCAATGGCCACAATCACCAAACTGTGGAAAGAGCCAAGATGCCCTTCAACAGACGAATGGATAAAGAAGATTGGTCCATATATACAATGGAATATTATGCCTCCATCAGAAAGGATGAATACCCAACTTTTGTATAAACATGGACGGGACTGGAGGAGATTATGCTGAGTGAAATAAGTCAAGCAGAGATAATCAATTAGCATATGGTTTCAGTTACTTGTGGAGCATAAGGAATAACATGGAGGACATTAGAAGAAGGAAAGGAAAAGTAAATTGGGGTAAATCAGAGGGGGGGACAAAGAATGAGAGACTATGGACTCTGAGAAACAAACTGAGGGTTTTGGAAAGGAGGGGGTGGGGGGATGGGTTAGCCTGGTGATAGGTATTGAGGAGGGCACGTATTGCATGGAGCACTGGGTGTAGTGCATAAACAATGAATCTTGGAACACTGAAAAAATAAAATAAAATAAAGTAAAATAAAAAGAAGACTATCTTCTAATTCCTATCTTTGTTTCTTTAATATTATTAAATAATAATGTACAGTAAACTCTGATGTCATACTGAGACAATACTTCTGTGTAATTTCACATTTTTATTACACTCTCAAGTCACAAATATGACTCTATCACGGATTTACATGTAATGCATAGTCCCCAAAGAAAGAACTTCTTTCCCTAAAAAAGTGACAAGGCATTTAGGCATATTTCAGAGCAGTAACATTCAAATCAAGATTACCAACAAGTGATAGGCGACCGCTTTCAATGAAGAAAACTAAAGAAAACAATTGAATCAGTTTACCATTTGTAGCAGAAATAAAATAATCCATACTTGATGTATTCCGTGATACTTTAAAAACTTTCCAATCATGGCAAATGCAAAAAGAAGTGTACGCATATCTAATATTTTTCTCCTGATATAAAGTACAAGAACTCTCATGGCAATCAAAAGTTTTATGTAATTTTTAAATCTGATTTAAGAATGTCCAGTGGAAAGCCACTTTTAAAGCATAATATTACAATAATTAAAACATCTACAGTTCATTAAATTTAAGAATATTCTTTTACTTTCACCTTAAAGGTCAACAATTAATCCATGTTATTATAATTTATTTTGTAATCTGCCTCAATTTCATACTTGCAGGATTAACTTATCTGCAACTTCTCTTTAATATTCTTGGATTCAAAGTTTTTTCTAGGTTTCTGAAAATATTGGTATTTTTCTTCCCCTTGTATAGAAGGAATTACTTTTTTTGGAAGGGGAGGAGTTGTCTTTAAAAAAAAACATGAAATGTGAGTGGGCATTCAGTTACACACCATTTTAGCTTATAATGGGAGGGGATGGTGGTAGGAAATACTCACAAAAAGGTATCTGTCATGCAGACTCTTCAATTCGTTCATTTTATGTGATTCTGAAGTGTAACCTCCATCAGATCCTCTAGAAGAACAACTGTCCAACAGCATTTTATTAAGGGCAGTAAATAAGGCTGTTCCGAAGACCAGCTGAAAGCTGGAGCTCCCGTCAGTGGCCATGACTGAAACTCATCATGGTTTGGACGCTGCGGCTGAAACCTCAAGCCTTATGCGCTGAGCAACAATGAAGATATTGTACAATCAGCTAGGAATTACAGCGAAGAAAAACAAAGTGCTTTCAGATCATAAAAGAAATGATTATCACGAGGAAAGAGAAGTGACTGTTGGATTTAAAAGGCAACCAGAGAAAAATACAAACAAAACTAAATATAAAACATCAGCAGCCTACCCCAGAGGATGTTAAAATCACAAAGAGGAATTTCCAAAGGAAATACAATAAGCTTACAGATGAAAAAGCATTTACACAATCCATTTTAGGATGTACACTTTGCTAAATGAGCTGCAAAATGAGAAAAAGAAACTGATTCATTGTAGAGGTGCATCATCTGTAGAGTACACAGTGTCCAGAAATTCTGTTGCTTCTTTCATAAGAATCAATGTGAGGTTTGCATTAGTAAAGATGGTGAAGTTGTTTTATAAGAGGAAGGAGGAGGAGGAGGAGGAGGAGGAGAAGGAGGGGGGGGAGGAGGGGGAAAAAAGAAAGAGAACTGATATCAATCCAAGAAGCAAAAGGGACTGTCAACAATGTTTATTTCCAAATGTGGAGAGGGCTTATTGCAATATAATAAAGTACCTTCTTTTCCCTTCAACTAAGATAGAAAAGTTAAAAATCTCCAGTACTCCTGAAAAGAGACGGTTTCTGCAAATGATACACCTTTTAAATACCATTCAATAGCTATTGTTGAAATTTGGCTCATGAAAAAGTTGCCAGAGGGGAGGGCAAAATGAGTGAAGGGGAGAGGGAGTTACAGGCTTCCAGTTATAGAATGAAAAAGTCATGGGGATAAAAGTCACAATATTGGAAATACTGTCAATGGCATTCTAACAGCTCTATATGGCGACAGACGGGAGCTACACTTGTAGTGAGCATGGTATAGACTTGTCTAACTGCTGTGTCGGACACCTAAGCTAATATAACATTGTGTGTCAATTGTTCTTCAGTATAAAAAAAAAAAAGTAGGGCACCTGGGTGGCTCAGTTATAGTTAAGCGACTATCTTCCACTCAGGTGATGATCCTAGAGTCCCAGGATCGAGTCCCACATCAGGCTTCCTGCTCAGTGGAGAGTCTGCTTCTCCCTCTGACCCTCCCCCCTTTCATGCTCTCTCTCTCATTCTCTCTCTCTCAAATAAATAAATAAAATCTTAAAAAAAAAGGGTAAAAGTTGCAGTTCTATCTTTCATGAGGCAAATGACAATAGGCACACCAGTTAGTTGTGCAATGTCTTGCCACTGTTTTGTTTCATGTACACTTGTGTCAAAATTTGTAACAGTGGTTCTTATCCTTTTGTGTCCCAACACACCTGATGTAAATACTATTCTCCTATTAGTAACAGGCATCACTGCAGTAATCACGAATCCTTTCAGAGGAGATGATGTTGAGTGTTAGAATGCTTCTCTAGTGGGAAGTTGAGAAGGGGCCGCAGCTTTAAATACCTCGCTCAGGAGCTTGTGATAGGACCCCCCAGGGTGTAAGCCTCTTCCCCATCTGAGAATCACTAATCTTCTCAAAGGTTTATAAACCCCTTTCCCCCTTAAGAATAACTGATCTTTTTTTTTTTTTAAGATGGTATTTATTTATTCATGAGAGACGGGGTTTGGGGACACATGGAGAAACAGACTCCCACCTGAGCAGGGAGCCTGATGAGAACTTGATTCCAGGATCCCGGGATCATGACCTGAGCTGAAGACAGATGCTTAACGACTGAGCCACCCAGGCGTCCCAGAATAACTGATCTTTGAATGAAGATAAAGAATTTGTGTTTTTTCTCCATGCTAAGTTAGCAAGCTTCCAAAACATGGTGTGTATATGCTGGATTCCCCAAGGGAATTCACTATCGTACATTTGGTAGGGCTTGCCCTTTGAAATTATATATATATATATATATATATATATATATATATATATATATATATATTTTTTTTTTTTTTTTTTTTTTCCCTTGTAGTAATGAAAGATTTCTACCTATCCATTACTCTGTTGTGATCACCAGCAGAAGAAAGTTGTCTGGGGTTAAGGGTATAGACAGGCCATGTATAGAATGAAGTTTCACTTTGGCTTATCTGCTCAGCAATTCTAACCAAAGCTAATAAACCAGAGATCAAAGCCATATGTTTACAGGAATATTAATGGCAACCTCAGTTTTAAGTAAATTATCTGGGCCTTTCACTCAGATGTGTGCATCTTAGGAAGATGAAGGAAGAGGTCAGGCAAGCCTTGGCTGTGACAATATTCACTAGCATGACTCGCACCTGAAACAATTAGCTTTAGTAGCCACATAAGTCTTAAGTGTTTAATGACTATTTTTCCATCCCAATGATTGAAAAACTACAGAAAAAAGTAATCTCTTTATACACCGGCATTGCAATCCCACCACCCGATTCTGTAGTAGGCACCATCTTCCTCTCTGGGATCAAAGCATTCCTTCTCCCAGCTGCCAGGATGTTGGCTGCTGGTGGCTCACAGCTAAGCCCTTTTTTTAGGAATTCTCCTTGGCCAAAGATTATACCGTGTACTGGAGTGGGGGGAGGGATAGCCTGCACACACTGCAGGGCCAAGAGGAGGCTGGAGCAAGTGAGGAGCTGGCCTTGCCCCAAAACTCGGTGATCAAGAGAAATAATATTTTCATGCACTATTTTTAAAAATAAAAAATATAAAGAATCCACAATGATCAAATATCACAATTTTAAATCAAGGCAGCATTGGTAATAACCAATTTCTCTTTCCACCTGAGGCTCCAATATGGCTCCACACGGTGCTGTTACTGATCCCACCTTTATTTAATATGTTCACTATTTTGTTCACTGTGGATGTTGTATTAATTTAGGTTTCTAAAAATAGTGCATTAAAATATTTATCTTGATTACCGATGTTTTGGCATCACTAAATTTTGTCCTTGAGCAGAATGCCTCCCTTATCTTGCCCTAGTCCCAGCCCTGGCAGATGGCATCATTGCTAGGCTCATTTGCCCTACAGAGGGACAATGTTGAAGGGCCATCCCAGCAACAGGGTCCCTGTGGGACTGGCTGAAGCCTTTCTTGTGACTTCATTGCTGTCCAGTCCTGCTTCCCTCATTCTCTTCCTAGTGTTAGTCCGAAGAAGATCCTACGGGCAAGTCTCTGTCTCTGTGTGTGTTTCCCCTAAAACATCCCCACGGAAGAGAGGTGAAAATCAAAACTCGGAGAAGCTGTGGGACTTGCCCAGGTTCTCAGAGCTCCTAAGTGCTGGAGATGAGAACACAGGTGTGTCTACCTTGAAGCCAGTGCTCCTCTTTGTAACACTCTGTAGACTAAGACCAGAATCTGGGATTACAGTTAAATAAGCCAGAGGTCAAACCCAGATACCAACAATCCCCATGCAGTCACCTAATAGTGAACTGGAAATCAGGCTCTCTGATTTCCAGGAAGTAAGTCTCTGATTATGCAGACCCTGTAGCAGACAAAATAAAGCCTGCCTCGCCCCCCCCCCCCCAAAGATATCTACCTTGTAATCCCTAGAACCTAGGAATATGTGAACTGACATGGGAAAATGGATTTTTCAGATGTGACTAAGTTAAGTATCTTGAGATGGGCAGATTATACTGCATTTCCAGGTGGGCCCAATATAAGCACAAGGGGCCTTCTTAGGGAAAGAGTTGTGATGATGGAAGCAGAGGTCAGAGGGTTGTGACCATGAGCCAAACAACACAGGCATCCTCTAGCAACTGGAAGTCAAGGAACAGATTCTCCCCTAGAGCCTCCAAAAGAAACACGGTTCTACCTGACCTTGATTTTAGCCCCATAAGGCCCATTTGGACTTCTGACCTCCAGTAGTATGAGAAAATAAGGTCATGCTTTTCCAAGCCACTCTGTTTGTGGTAATTTGTTACAGCAGCAATAGGAAAGGAATACAGATGCCAAAGGCAGAATCTTTGCCCTCATGTCATGGCCCTGCTCACCACACTCAGAGGTGGAATGAATCCCTAAAAGAAACCAGACAGAACCAGCAGAGGAATTTAACAATGACTTCTCAGTTGTGTTATATGAAAAAAAAAATTTTTTTTAAAGAACTTGGATATGTGCAAAGATTGATGATCTTGTTCTGGCTCCAGATGGTCATGTTCTCCTAATGACAGATGGAAGCCCAGGACAGGCGGGCTCGTCTATGTTGAGGAGAGAGAAATGATGAATCTAAAAAGGCCAGCAAGATCCAAGATCTCTTCAAAGCATGCTTTTTGCTTTTTCAGATTCTTCATTAATTCTGTTTGAATTGTGAATATTATGTTCCCAATATTTTGCAATGGAACAAACTACCCTTGCTTTTCTTCTCTTTCCTTGCTGCCCTGGAAGAGTTTAGAGTTGAAGCTTCTTGTGCCCTGAAGCAACAATAGACATTTTTGTTGTTCTTGTTGATTAGATTTGGGGTCTGCTCTGTCATCAGTTTCATTACAAAAAAAGCTGAATATTAAAGGAGTGTTTGTTTGTTTGTTTTCTAAGACTCATTATAAGAAAGAGGACAAAATAATTAGTCTAGAAGCCAAAACAAGAGAATTTGGGGCACCAAGAAAATATCTTGAACAGAAACAGAAAACAGTAGGGCTTCACTACAGGTGAGAAAGGGGTCCGGTCATGGAGACAGACAAGAAGAGGAGAGAAGAAAGTACCAGTACTGTGTGTGTGTGTGTGTGTGTGTGTGTGTGTAAATCAGGGATGGGATGGGGAGGAAAAGGCAAGGGGAGGAGGTTATACCTAAGTGGGTGGGATCTCGAGCAACCTTGCAATAGTATTCTTCCCTCAAGTGTGTCCCAGTGAGATGCAGTACCACCACCAGCGACCTCACAGGAGCAGCCATCACAGACAAGTGTTGCTTTCATCCAAGTAAGTCTCCTGCCTCTGCAGGCTCCCTTAGCTGTATGTCTCTCCGGCTTCACCTGAAGATTTCCCTCCATCAGCTGGCATCTTATTTGTGGCCTTCCTGAAGAAATGCTGCATATCCATTTCCTTAAATTTTGCTTGGTTTCTGCCTAACTTGGTCTTACCTCACACTGCCTATGGACATAATGTGACCCAAGAAAAGTGGGCTGGATGGGATGGCGCAGCAAAAAGTCCCTGGGAGCTACACGGAAGCAGCGTAATTTGTCATCCCTCCCCCCCGCCCCACCGCTGCCAGTATTTCTTTCATATGTTTAATGGCCTCCTTTTATCTGATAATAAAATAACTCGTAAATATAAGGGCCATCCTACACAGAAGGAATATGTAGGTCAAAGGTTTGTTATAGATCAACATATTCTCTGAAATAGCTTACTAATCAGCACGGAGGAGCACTGTCATTATGGCTGCTGTCCCCCTGATGTGGAAAAGCATCGGCCTGAACAGTTCCGGAGTCACGGAGGCTCTCAGCAAGGCCACCCCCCGCCCCCGCCCCACCCCGAACTCCTAGTCAGCACTGAAGTGGTGCAGAGCTTGGGAGGTCCTCGGTTGTGTTTTTTAGACATCTGGTAGAAAGAAACCAGATGGAAGAATTACGATTTTGAACAAACGATTTACCATGTTAGAAATTATTTTATCAGTGAAACTTGAGGAATTTTTTCTATTATTTCACTGAAGTGTGTGCTTTTTTATGTAGATGCTCAGCTATGCTGGTGCCTGAGTGCCTTTACAAAAAATACATTGTATTAAATACTATGGAGGGAGATGTGCAAAAAGGTCAGAGGGCATGCTCGTAGTGGAGCCTTGGGCTGCCGCCTCAGAGCTTTCTGAGCCACAGAGGGAGGTCTGGGTAGCCTGTTCCCTGGGCGGCCTCTCTCGTGGCCAGAGTGGGAGAGAAGTGGGACAAAGCGGCTGTACGTCTGTCCCTGCATGTCGCTAAACCTGGACCATGGGAGCAGGGAAATGTCTGTGAGAAATGGAGAAGGGCACGTCTGCCCTGTTTGATATTCTCTCGCCTGGCCCAGAAGATGTCTTCAGTGAGCATTTGTTGAATGCCTTGAATTAGTAAATGGCTGGATGGAAGGATGAATACAGACATGGGGAAAACAGCAGAGGAAAAGGGGAAGAGTCCTGGCATGTTCCAGTCCATGGTTCCAGTTCCTTCCTGCCCCCTAGTTCCAGGGTGGCCCTTCGTAGCCCTCCATGACATCCTAAGGCCCTCACGCGTGACTCGGGCCATTCCATGTTGGTTTCTGTTACTTGCAAATTGTAATCACTAATAATAATGGGGAGTTTGGAGTCTTCTTTGAGACAAATGCGAAAAAACAAACAATAGGACTTATTCTCTTTATATATGTGTATATTTATATGAGTGTATGTACGTGCATGTGTATTTTTATACAGTATCATGTACATACATAGATCTCCAAATGAGCTGGATAAATTAGTGTCCCTGAGCTCCCTTCCTTATATGTACAATGAAGGGATCAGACTAAATGATCTAAATTTTTTTTTTTAAAGATTTTATTTATTTATTTGTCAGAGAGAGAGAGAGAGTACAAGCAGGCAGAGAAGCAGGCAGAGGCAGAGGGAGAAGCAGGGTCCCTGCCGAGCAAGGAGCCTGATGTGGGACTCGATCCCAGGACCCTGGGATCTTGACCCGAGCTGAAGGCAGCCGCTTAACCAACTGAGCCACCCAGGCATCCCTAAATTATCTAAATTTTTAAGAGGTAATGCTTTCTAGGAATTATGCCAATGATTTGTATAGAAGATATAATGTTGCCAGAAAACAGTGCCCAAGATAGGCACTTGGGAAATTCTTGCACTTTCCATGTTATGTCATTGCTGAAACCAGTTTGGCGGCTCTTTTGGAAGTGCGTTCAGAGGTGGTCGCTCACTATGTGAACTCTGTCCACAGAGGCAGACCTCCGGTCTGACAGAAGGGTGACTGAGGCTGTGGGTAACACCAGTTTGGGCAGAAGGCAAAATCTGGTTGTAAAATAGCAGCTTTCCCCTGACCTGGCCCTGGAGGCAAACCCCAGGGAGTGCCTGTGTCATGTTGTAGGCATGGGGGATCTGTGACAATGACATATCAAAATTGGAATGTCTGCAGGGGGTAGGGGGATAAGCTGCAGGCATCGCTCACACGTGGCCGCCCTCTTTTCAGCTGGGACCTCGGGATCCCTCTCGCGTTGAGCACTATGCTGGGCCAGTACTGCGTGTTCAGTAAGCTCCCGGTGATTGACGGAACCAGATTCATAGTGACAGCCAGGTCACATTACATACATTTTCTTCTTTCACACTGTCAACAACCTCTTTTTTAGGCCCATTTCAAATGCTAGGAAAGAGAGACTTCAAGAACTTAAGCAACTTGTCCCCAGTCCCACCGCTAGCAAGTGGCAGAGGACGTGAACCAGGCCGACTCCAGCGCCCACTAGGCTCTCCTGCCTCCCCCTTCTCAGTCACGATTGGAGGCAAGCGAGAAGGGCACGAGGCATTTGGCCCTCTACCTGATTTAACTAGCAATCATGAAGACTCTCCACTAAATAATATTGATCTGAGCCATCATGTTCTCCCGAATAGCACTGTCTGCCTAGAAAATAAAGTTGAGGGATCGTAAGTGGTTCGAAACCTTGCCAGTCGATATTTGCACAATGCAAGAATAACATGCATTTCGAGGTGTTATTTTTAGTTTGTATTTTCCAAATGTCTGAAAGGGCAGCGTATCTTCTAGAATACTCTTCTCTACGTGTCTCAGCTGTCCATGTGGGTTTTACCAGCATGCATTATTGTTCCCTCCTTCTATACGCCTTCAGTTAGGGCAATTCTGTCACCCACTGAAGTTCAGCTCTAAGAAGCTAACTGCTTTGGCAAAACAGCAGAGGGGTTAATTTTTTCTTTTTTCTTTTTTTTTCAAGTTAGTGTGGAGAAAAGGGAACAGAACAGGTTCTTCCCAGATGCCTGATTTCCAGTCAGCCTGCTGCATGAATCCCTGGTTGAACACATTTCAGCAATCCTGTGCCTGAGGAGAAAACCACCACTCCCGCCTGCGTCGCCATGGTAACCGATGCTCCGCAGGCAGTGGCAGTTTCATTTAACATAACTGGCTTTTAGAACTTGAGGGGAAAGTATGCTTTCAAGTAAGAGAAAGGGAAAGGTGAGTGGTTTAATTAATGTGTCTCAATTTAACATAGGGATACGGGTCACTTCCACTGTTTGACTGTAGCGTGTGTAGCTCTGTTTCATATCTGTATCAGATCTAAGGCATCAAAGAAGGGACTATGTCTCTCATCATGTGTGAAGTGTACAAAGTGGGCCAAAAAGCAGAGACGGGTTGTGTTGGACCCTTTGCGGAAGGTTTTTCACTTTAAAAAACCATCTCGGCTTGAGAGTGTACAGAAGAATTGCTTCCTCTTCTCGCATCCACAAAGGAGGCCTGAGAGCTGGGTTGCTAGGCAACCTCACACCGAAGACTGGGGCGCTTTGAAATTAACATAGCTGACCTCCCCGTCAGCTCTGCAGCTCTGCTATTCAAAACCATTTTGTGAGGCCGTAGGACTCAAGAAAATAGCCATAAAATGTAAATATGAAAATAAAGACTAAGGGAAATACATCTAACTTTTTTCCAGCAAGGACCAGATTCTCTCAATGAAAAAGGCAACAGTATGAAAGGGCAGGTTGAGGGGAAAATGGTGTTAGTGGCTATAAATCTGGAAACTTGTATCTTGAATAATCTAGGAAGCAAATTTTCCTATGTTTTTAGAGATGTTTATAACTGCCATGTAAAGTATCATAGCAAAGTGTCTGAAAATATGTGAGAACAAACAGAAATCAATTTATGATAATAAGATCTGCTACATATTTTTAACAAAAAGCTCATCTCTCAGTCCTCAGCACGTGATGTTTTGCTTAAGCTCCAGAGTCTCCTATTCTCCTTCCTGCCACTACATCATTAATATGACACTGGTTGGTGGGGGAAGGGATGGCATTTATTTTGCAAGGAAATGAATATTTGGAGGGAGATTGCAAAGCTGCTTTATGGAGCAAAGCATACACTCTTTTTTTTTTTTTAAGATTTTATTTATTTATTTGACAGAGAGAGATCACAAGTAGGCAGAGAGGCAGGCAGAGAGAGAGGAGGAAGCAGGCTCCCCGATGAGCAGAGAGCCCGATGTGGGGCTCGATCCCAGGACCCTGAGATGATGACCTGACCCTAAGGCAGAGGCTTTAACCCACTGAGCCACCCAGGTGCCCCAAAGCATACACTCTTGTCAGCAACAAATTATTTAGTTTGATTTTTAAAATACCTCATACCACTGCAAAATGTTTATGGCAATACTTTAAGATAGGTCGTTAAATTTATCAACATTAAAATCAATCAGAATTGGTGCTGCTGAGGAAGGTGGGGGACAGCAAAAAAATCTTGAGGTCTTTTAGTGGGTTTGTTTTTTGTCCTGAGTGTTGGGTGAAGCAATTCTGAAACTATTTTAGGTGGATTATGGGATTGAAGAAATGAACAAATATGTTGAGGTTGTTAGGACTCAGGGTCTCATTGTGGAAGAAGGGAGGTACAAATGAAGACTAGGGGAAAGCAAGAAAGAACCCAAGATGTTAAGTCCGAATTGGAGAAATGGATGTAGTTTTGTGATTTCTAAAATATGTGTATGTGTACGCATATTCACGTGTGCAAGCACGTGTGTGTACACATGTGTATCTGTGTGTACATGAGTGCATGCTTTTGCTTGCTCAGGGTGTTCACATTTCTTTTTAAAAGATTTATTTATTTATTGGAAAAAGAGAGAGAGTGAGCAAGGGGAGGGGGAGAGGGAGAGAACCTCAAACAGACTCCCTGCTGAGCACAAAGCCTGACACAGGGCTCTGTCTCATGACCCTGAGATTGTGACCTGAGCCAGAACCAAGAGTCAGACACTTCACCGACTGTGCCCCTCAGGTGCCCCTGCTCGGAGTGTTTAGAAGCAATTCACCCAAGTAGCAATGAGCACTTTAGCGGTAAGATCTTGTTCTCTAACACCATCCCCTCACTAAAGGGAACCAGGGCTCCTTGGAGAGACTGCTGATTGCAGGGCTGGGGAAGGGTCATTAGAATTCAACATAAGACATTTCGTTGTACTAGAAAGTAGGGAAGTAGTCAAAAAGAAAAAAAAAAATAATGGGGGCTGTCACAAGGCCATAGGAGCCAGCTTAATGCAGCTCCTGCTGGCCACATCTGAAACAACTGGAGCACCAAAAGGAGGACATTAATGACTTATGAGTCATTGGGTGGGGGGGGGAAGAATTCATGAAACCATAAATAATGATTAATTCATAAAAATTAAAAAACAATAAGAAGGGAAGGGGCTCTTGCTTACAGTAAAATGCTGAGGGCTGACTGGTTGGTTCATGTGGAGAATGTGCTGATGATAGGCTAGACTGTCTTTTATAACCATCATAGTAAAGAAGAGATCAGGCAAGAATCAGGCTAATCGAGGGGATATTTTTGAAGAAGAGTAGACTATTTGAATAATCTAAAAGTATCTCCTCACAGATTGGTTACTAGTTACAAGGGAAAAAACTAACAACTCCAGAGTGGGAAAACTTGACTGGGTAATCAAAATGAATGTCACTAACCAGGACAGATGGACACCGTGTGCTTCCAGAGGATACCGTAAGGACAAGGCATTACTTATCTAGTATTATGATCAGGTATGCTCAATGTAAATCTAATCATGAAGAAATATCAGACAATCCCCAAACCAGGAACAACGCTACAATAAAGAAAAGGGCTGGATGACTGTATCCTTCAGACATGGCTGTATTACAAAAGACAGAGAAAGGTTGTGGGGATTGCCCCAATTTTAAACAAGACTAAAGAGACATGACAAGCAATGCAGTCCCTGATCCCAGAGGGGAACCCGACTGGAGGAAAAGGATGCTATGGGATAAAGGACATTATGGGATCAACTGGCAGTAGAGTGGGATATTAAAAGTATTGTATCAATGGGGACACCTGGGTGGCTCAGTCGTTAAGCGTCTGTCTTCAGCTCAGGTCATGATCCCAGAGTCCTGGGATCGAACCCCGCATCAGGCTCCTTGCTCAGCAGGAAGCCTGCTTCTCCCTCTCCCACTCCCCTGCTTGTGTTCCCTCTCTCACTGTCTCTCTCTCTGTCAAATAAATAAAATCTTAAAAAAAAAAAAAAATCTATGTATTTTTTTTAAAAAGTATTATACGGATGTTAAATCTACTCAAGCTCACAACTATATTGTGATTGGAGGAGACTCCCATTCTTGGGAAATACACAAGAAAGTACTTAGGAGGACAGGGGCATGTATAATATATGCAACTTACTCTCAAAATGCTTAGAAAAAAAATTCTACGTATGGGTATGAGTGTGTAAGTGTATGTGCATAAACATATATATAAACATACATAACCACACAGGGAAGGCACACAGAATGGAGTCTTGAGGTAAGACAATGCCAATATTTTTATATCTGGGTAAAGAGCAGGTGGGTAGTCTGTACTTTTCTTATTCATGCAACTTCGTAAGTCTGAAAAGATTTCCAAATGAAAAGTTAAAGTCAACCAAAAAAGAAAAAAAAATTCTCTTTTTGTGAAAACAAAAACAATTTGTACTGGAACTAAAATAATGAATATTTGACATTTTAAGAAATCTATGAAAACAACAATAACCAAACATGTACAAAAAGATACACTAAAAAAAAAAAAAAAAAAAAAAAGATACGACACTATAACTCAGAGTTATGTGTTCACCCCAGAGACGTGCTAGCAGGATCCAGACACACCCTGTTTGTAACATTTCTTCCTCATGCCTCTTTGTGGGGCATATGTTCAATCATTTTAACTTTACTCTTGGGTGTTCTCAAAATCCTGGACTTCCCCAATTCTTAAATTCCCCTCCAAATGTCCCCTGCAATTTGTGATTTAAGTCAATGTGAAAAATTGGCCAGACGTTTTTCAAGAAATTATGTGCAGGGGACAAGTTTTTATTCATTAACTAGAGCAATTTCAAGTATTTAACTTAAACTGTTTGAAAAGAGCATTTATATAACCGCTTAGCATTTTAGCACATTTTTTTCCCTTCAAAGTTTTTAAACTTAGTGTGTTTTTCAAAGAAAGTTTAATCTCTAACTGGGGAGTAGGACCTTTTACCCTGACCCATTATAAGTGAGGATACTACTGACTACTTACTTCCCAGCTCTGTTTGTGACTAAAAAAAAAATTTTTTTAAAGCTTCTTACATCATTTACCATTAAAAATAAAAGTAGCCTGCCTTTGGCGGAAACTGAAATAGTAATTACCTTCTTAAAATACCCTTTTTTTTTTTTTAGACAGAATTTCCTTTATGTTGCCAAAACAATTTGTTTGAAGAAAGATAAAAATAACATGCGCACTATTTTAAAACAGTTTGGTTTAAAGATTGCCATAGCTTCTAAGGTTATACCACTCGGAAGGAAGACATTTAGAACCTGCTCATTACTCAGCTTTCATTTATGGGATCAAATTGCTTTTGTGGGCATGGTGCCAGATTCATTTATGTGCACTGTAAGGCAGATTGTAGAGTGAAGCATTTTTCTAGAAAACATCTGGTCCTTAAGAAGAGTATTAAAAGGTGGGTAGCACTTTTTTCTGCCCATAACTATGATTTATTATGTTACAGTAACCCCCCACTAATCTGGCAGACAGACTCCCAGCAACCACAACCAGGAACCTGGAAGTAAGTGAAAAATACTTTGGAGCCCAAGGAAAACAGAGGCCCCCAAATTCCACACATATGAAGGAGTGGTACCGCATTTAGGTCAAAGTCCATTTTATTTATGACAAAACTATTGGAGCCATTTAGTATAAGAGCTTCTGAGGCCACCTTTATATGTCATACCTCTTTTCTGTAGTTATTTGGTTCCGATATTGTCCTTACAAAAATCTCACATCCCTGCAAACTCAAATTCTTCTAAACGCCCCCGGAACCTCACCCTTTTCCTACTCCAGTTTTTTCCCTCTTCTCTTTCTTGTATCTTCAAAATCTGTTGGCTTTAAGTATTCTGTAAATATTTCAAGATGCTCAAGTAGCTCCTAGCTTCGAAAACAGAAAAACAAAGCAAGACTCTCATCCTACTGCTCTGCAGCCAGCACGCACCCACGCCCTTACCCTCAGCTCTGTATCTAAACATTTTCCTACACTCACTGCTGTCTGTAGTTCCTTGCTTTCCATTCACAGGGCTGTTTCTAACCCACAAGGAATCCTTGTTCAGATTAGAAGAGGAGTCCCTCTTCCTCCAAGGGTTGGTGGGGGGGCGGGGGGGAGTTGCAGGGCATAATATCTGGATGCTGGATTTCACAAACTACACAACCATGCTTTGTGGCCCAGTGTGATTTCAGTTATTTCCACTTGTTTCTTATTAAATTTGGTAGGATCATCACTAAAACTCTATTGGAATATGAGCTAAAAGTGCAGAGAACTTGCTTTGCTTTCAATTTTTCTGCAGTTGCGAGACTGTGCTCTTAACCCATTTTGACAAGAGAAACTCCTAGCCTCCTTGGTAATCCCATGTTCTCCTATTATCATGGCTATTACCGCTTCTGTTAACATTTCCCAGCAGAGTCTTTTTCTATCTTCTACATCCTGAATCTTTTCCTCTGACAAGTGAAATAAACCAGATTATATTTTGCATAAACAATTAGTAGTAAAGTGTGGGTGTTGAGTTGAAAGAATGTTAGCTTTTATTTTTTCTTACTCATCTTTGCTCAGCTAAACAACTTTAAACAGTCAGCAAGAAGCAAGTTTTGAGAATGTTATTCTCTAAAATATATACATATATATTTAATGTATATGTTCATTGCAGTTAACTTGTAGAATAAGAAATAAATTTCTGATTATTTCAGCACTCAGAGGTAACAAGTTAAAAATTAGATTAATTTTTTTATTTTTTAAAGATTTACTTACTTGAGTGAGAGCATGAGTGGGGTGGGTGGGGGGCAGAGGGAGAGGGAGAAGCAGAGTCCCCGCTAAGCAGGGAGCCTGACATGGGGGGCTCGATCCCAGGACCCTGGGATCATGACCTGAGCTGAAGGCAGAAGCTTAACCAACTGAACCACCCAGAAACCACCCCCAAATTGGGTTAGTTTTATCTGGTTTTGTATGTATTTATATCTATGCATCTATTTTTCTGCAAGTTAATATTTTATATGGAGTTATGTTTCCTGCTATTTTGCTTTTATGTTGTGAGAATTCTAGCAGTTAAAAATCTTTGAGAAGTTTTAAAAAACACATGAAAACATCTTTGAAAGTAGTTTTTGATGACCACATAGTGCTCCATTATTGGGTAAACTTCATTATATTTGACCACTTCTTCAGTGTTTTGGTAACAATAAAAAAAAATTAGCTTTTGCTGTTATTCTTCAACTGAAAAACTTGGAGAAATTTCTGAATACCTCCTAGGAGAAACTTCTCTTAAGTGCAATTACTCAAAGGACAAGTTCTTAGTTCATACTGCCAAAACGCCCTTCACGAAGGCAGACTACGCTGTGCCAGCAGTGTGAACGTGCTAGCTTCCTTGAAGCTTTGCCAATCTTTCATTTATTACTCTATCAGCACTAGCACTGCTGTATAATCCTATTATAAGGCTAGTCACTTGTCTTCAATCCCAAACTAAAAGTTGCTGTCTTAATTGGTCATTTGGTTTCCACAGTGATTCTACTAGTTACTTGGACCCTAATGCAAAATTCAATGGAGCTTCCTCAGCTGTGCATGCAGAAAACCCTTCCAGAATTGCTCTAGGTTCTTGACTTCAAGGGAAGAAAGCTATTTCTTCTTGGGATCCAGTTCATCATACTAGCTAGCTTAAGGTCAAAGTGCACTAAACTTGTAACTGCTTCCTTACCATGAGGGGATGGTATTCTGATCCCAGACTGATAGGAAATTCTTTCACGTTGTGCTCCTCTGCTCCTACACTCTCGTTAGCGTAGCCCCCAGATTCTCATTTCACTTGATTTCTTCAACTAGCAGTCCAGAGCAGTCTGAGTTCCCGCTTTTCTGGACGTGTGATCTTGGGTATGTCACATAAGGCTTCGTTATAAACCATGCCTCAGTGAACAAGCAAATCTGAGAGACTAGTTGAGTGCTAAACAGAGTTTAAAAAGGGTGACATGATACAGCATGATAGGCTGGCTACTTTAGACTCTGGGCCTGAACGTGGACATGGCCTCTGAGGAGGTGACAATAAACTGATACCTGAGAGAAAGAAAGAATAAGCCTAGAGAGGGAAGCTTGGAGACAGGAAGCAGGGTAAGGGAGAGGACAGCAGGGAGAGAATCCCAGGTTAGAGGAGGCTAGAGCAAAGGCAGAGATGGATGAAAAGAGATTATGCAAGTAAAGAGTATAGCACAGTGTTTGGTGGGGGGAGGGGAGAGGACAGAGGGGAAAAAAGAAGGGGTGGGGTGGGGAGGAGGGCGAGCATGAATGAGAACTCAGAATCTTGTATGGCTGAGTGGTCTGGGGGGAACCCACTTGTCCTCTTTATCTCACCTTGGACTTCATTTTTTTCTCTTCTGTGAAGGCTTTTCTCAGTTGCAGTTACAAGTTGGCCCTGTTCCACTGATAATAAATAAGCAGAGCCACTATTCATTAAGAGCCTAAGTGAGCCAGATTCATTATAGGTTTTATGTATGTCCTCTCATTTAATCCTTACAACAACCGGAGGCAGATTACCCTTATATGCTTCTTTATGGATGAGAAAACAGAAGCTCAGAGAACCTGCAAAACTGGAAAAAGATTAAACATCTAGTAAGTGGTAGAGCCAAACTGAAACCCGGGCTGATCTGCCTTCAAATCCACGTACTTAACTGCTGCGCTACGCTAGTCCTCAACAGACTTCCCTTCGGTAATTTCGCGTTTGTAAGAACTGTTCATTCCACTCAGTCCACCTTGTTCCTCATTACTTGACTATCTCTGTGACAGAACACTTAGTTTCTTCTGTTAGCCAGATGTAGACAAGAGAATTTTTTCTTATAGACACAATCTCTCTTACGGATGCAAAATGTCTTAATATAGGAAACAGGGTGTGAGCTTTCAAGTTGTCTGGGTCAATATGGCATCCACATTCCGACACTTCTCTGTGACCTTGGGCAAATCATTTAGTTGAAACTCCATCCTCTTCATCTGAAAAATAAGAGTATTATTTCTCTGGAGAGTTGAGTGTGAATTAAAAGACATAATGTAAGTAAAGTTCCTAGAATAGTACCTCACAAATGGCAGATGCAAAATAGTCAGTCGTTGCTAAAGAAACAAAACAAACTCCCCATTTTACAGATAAGAAGACTGATTTGGAAGTGTTTTGCTGGGAGAAGAGATGTCCTACTTTCTCTATCCAACAGCCAGGACTCTAGCATTCCATGATGCAAATTCACTGGAACTACTTAAGGTACTCTGTTATATAATATCCTTAACAATGTCCATTCAGGCTGAATTACAAAGAAAGAGCTAATCTGCCACTGTTCCAGAATCATAAACAGGCATAATGACACCTATATTCTAGGGTCCTGGTTGATCAACTGTAATAAGACATGTGAAAGTGTTCTAACAGATATGAAATGCTTCATAAATGCTCTTAAATATTTTCATGAAATGCCACAAATAAGGTAGGTGAAAAAGAAGAATGATTAGACTTTTATGACGTATAACTGGAATTAAAAGGACTTCGGAAAACTGCAGAAGTAGTCAAAAACAAGAGAATACGGCTCAAAAAAAATAAACATAGGACACTTAAAAGCAACAAGCAACTTAAAAATACTCTATTTACTGGAAATGCAAATGAAACAGTAGACCTTATTTATGGTATTTTTAAAGACAACTGAAAAAGATGTACACAACAAGTCAGAAATAATGCTAAATATTGAGTTTATTGAGATTAATTTTAACCTAAAAGGCTGAGAGCCACTATGCCAGAGGGTGGTAGGCACAGTAAGGGAAGCAGCTGCTTTCACAGGGTATGCCTGGTGAGTCCCTGCTGACCAAAACTATTCTGTCGCCCTTCCCTGCCAGATGTTACAGGGTCTGAAGTGACATCAAGATATCTAGTCTTCGGGCTAAGGTGAATTATTGCTACAAGAGTTTACCTATTTTAACGGATTTCACATCCAGATTATTTCTTAAGATCACATGGACACTGAAAGCAGAAAGAATGAGTTCAACAAAGGGAATGGAAGCCCACATTCTTTACGTTTTTTCAAAAAGATTTTTCTAGGAATGTCACATATTCCAACTACTCACTGGCAGTACAAATTGTTTAGGGGGCTTACCCTGATTTTGCAAAACATACCATGTCTTTTGAGTTCCAAGAACAATACAAACCATAAATTTATAAACTTTTTATTAAAATATACTTTTTCTTTTCATAAATTATTTACAAGAAAATTTTCTCAAACCTTTGAAACAACAGAGAAAGTTACAAAAAAATTCAACAAAGAACAACAGCATTTTAAATATATTTCCTGATATGAACAACTAATATTCCTTAGAAAAGATATAGGATACTTAATTACTTCATATTTAACAAAATATTCTTTATAGAAACGGGTTATAATCTTTACCACAGAGACACCAAATCTGTTCCTAATCAAGAGAGTCAATCAAATAAACCAGCTCCCATTGACTTTCTCCATCAGAAACCCATCCATTTGACATAGCATTTCTCTTTATATACAATAGCAGCCTCTGCTGGAGAAAGAAAAGTATGCTTCTGTTACAAAGTTTTAGTTCAAACCTATTCTGTACTATAAGAACTGATTCCTTTCATTTCCTGCATAACCAACAAACAAAATTAAAATACTTTTCAAGGCCTCAAAGATGTACGGGCCTTATCAAGTATATCCTTCCTGATTTTTGGATAAGTTGGATGTGCTTCAAGAACCTGCAAAAACAAAAAACCAAAAAACAAAACAAAAGCATGAGAACTTGTAATTGATTACTGAGAACTGGAGAGCTGCAAAACTTACTGGAAATGAGCATTACAGTTGAGATTTCACTGTATTAATATTACAAATATAACAATACTTCTTAAAGGTGACATCTGTAATGTGACATAACTCACAGTAAATAGTAATTAGATGACAACAACAGAATACAAATACATGGGAGAAATACAACAAATATAATTACTTCCTTTTAATAGATCAGCTGCAAAAACAAGTATGCATCAATGATTTTAAATATTTAGAAAATTTAGCTAGTCAGATGATACTTGAAAAACCCTTACAGAGTTATTTTTGACCAGGAGCACACGTCAGATTTACCTGGAGGGATTTTGGAAACATACAAATTTCCAGATCTACTGAGTCTAGGAGTGGGGAGGTAGTCATTTTTAAAAGAATTCCACAAATGATTCTAATGTATAACCTTACATTAATGCACAACCTTAACCTTAACGTTAATGTGAAATACTGCCTCATAGAGAGGTTCAGTAATCAATAGCAATCACTGAAGCCAAGTATTTACTATAATGATGCTGATACAGCGATCTGGGATAGGAGACATTACATAATTCTTTTCTAAGGAGCTTTTCTTGGAGCTCCTAATGATGTTCAATATAATACCCTAACTGGAACAATGGGGCGATGCCTCATATATCAATAAGACAACGTATACATAAAGAAACTGCAAATTCTAAAAGTGCAACTTAAATATCTTTCACTTTAGTAAGGGATCATTTAGTTATCAATTACTGAAATGTAATCAAATGACTTCTAAATAACAGAAATACCTCTTATCTCTAATTTATATATCTGAATTCTCTACCAACCAGACTTGGACACATTCACGAGAACTTCATTCAGAACAATGGCCTGGAGAATCAGTAGTTTTCTTTTACATGCTTCTCCTCTAGCTTCTGTCTTTAACGTGATAGAAACATTTTATTATTGGAACCTGATAATATTGGAACCCAATTAAAAGCATGTTTGATTTAAGTAAACTTGATCGTTTTCTAAACTTGGAAAGGTAGTCATCTCTTCTAGATGTATTTGATGAGTAATTTAACCAAAACAACATCGTCTACCTCTATTCATGTACATCTTGAGATGAACTAAAAGTAGGAAATTGTGCAACTGAAAAATTTTAAGAAATCTAAACTGAAGTGTTACCTGGTGACATACGTCAATGGCATCCACGTATCTTTTTGCTTTTAAGTAATTAAATGCCAGTTTGTATCCTGTTAAGACAAAAAAAACCATAATGATGTAGTACTATGTATAGAGCACACTGCTAGCATTACCTTTTTGCCTCCTCCTTTGTTTGCTTACTCACTGGAGAAGCCTAAATGAAGGCTGGTGAGCACACTGTAAGAGGGAAGTGATGGGATGATGGGAGGTGGAACCACATGAAGGGAGAACAGGTACAAAGGACAATGGAGCTAGAAAAAGGACTGCAGTGAATATCCTGTTGGGTGAGAAGACTGTCATCCTGCAAGAGCAGCTTTTGTAACTTACTAACACAGTCCCATTTATTTCAGATTATAGTACAAACTCATCACTGGACAGTAAATGATACCACAGCTATCCATTTATACAGCATGGATTTATTTAGCCCTTAGCATGTCAGGCACAGTGTTCCTGCAGGTAGGAGGTTTACACTGTATTAGGAAATAAAGGAGGCTATTTAAATAATTACGTGAGTAAGTTACCACTTTCAAAAGTGAGATCAATGGTATGAAAGAAAGATAGGGGCCAAGACACCTTGAATAAGAAACCTGGATGGGGAGGGGGCGGGTATCAGGCAATGCTTGCAATCGGAAGGATGAGGCCTGAGCTGGGCCAAGGCAACGGAAGCAGGAACACTTTTAGGCAGAGGGAACTGCTTAGATAAAAGGCAGTGGTGGGAACCACAGGAACTGAAAACACCCAGAGTACAAGGTGACAGGGCAGAGCAGTTAGGGGAGCTGCCCAGAAGAGGGGGGAGCAGTCGTCAGATACCCCACATCAACCATTCCTAACAATTATCACAAGTACTATACTGAAATGTCATGTTTCAAATACTGACACTTAAAATAAGGTTTTAACCCTGGGGCAAATAATACATTATGGGTTAATAAAAATAAATAAATAAATAAATAAATAAACAAATAAACAAATAAATAAATAAATAAGCCATCTAATAGGAATAGCTAAAAATAAATAAATAAATAATAAGGTTTTAAGACATTCTTAAAGGATTGCTGTTTTTCTATAAGAAAGCCATGAGAGTTAGCAAACAGGAGTAGATAAGAAAGTAACAGTGGCATTGTACTCCACAAATGTGAAATGATATACCATGATGTAAAATAATCTGTAATTCATAAATTCAGTACTTCACTTTACCTCTTACAAATAGAAATTAGGTCAATTTGAATGCTGCTCTTGGGCCCTAATAAAAGTACCAAAGCATTTTTTTTTAATTTCAAACAAAGTATTTGAAAAGAATTACTGGCTAATGTAATCGTAAGGTATTAAAAAATAAGATAAGAGGAATTATCTAAAATTCATAATATTTGATATAAACACACATAAACATACATGCCTATAAAACTGTCAAAGATGAAAACAATAAGTTTCAGGGAGTTAAACTTGGTATCATCACAAAGGAATTATAAAATGGGCTAAAAATAAAGTTGGCGACATTTAAAAAAGAAAACAATTTAAGATGTCATGCCATGCCAGTCATACTTTACACGGAAACGAGAGGCAAAAAACCTGGATTTCAGTTTTGGTTTCCGGCTTCCTGACTGGCTTGAAGACCTCAGCAAGTCAGGTGAGCTGTCAATTTCAAGTTTCCTTGTGGGACCCCCACCCAACTCTTAGTGCGATTTTAAGATCAAATGGAATACTTGTGAAATGCTTTTAAAAGTTTTAGAGCGCTACACATATATTAGCAATTTAGTCAATACTAAATTGGAAGCACAAAGTTTTAATGTTGGAAGAAACCTGATAGATCATCTTGTCCAAAAAATCTGAGAGAGGAAAAAAAGGGCCAGAAATGGCAAAAAAGATGTGCACTGCAGCTACATTATACTTGTCAAGTTTATAAAAATCCAACACTGTAATCAGGAGAAAAAAAGATAGCAGGGGAGGGGAACGGAGAGAGGAACACGAACACTGCGAACAGTCTAATGGGTGTCATGTGTTCCGAGAACGGGCACAGAGGGGCAGACATGGATATGTTTTCTTCTCAGCTCTCAGTTCCCAGTGCTTCTCACAGTGACAGCACACAAGCCTGAATCTTATGGAAAGAACATGACCATGATTTGAAGGATTTCCTGACAACTGAAAAAGTGAAATGCACTGTTAACTTGGCCAGGCAACTGCGGATGTTAGATGCAATGACGATCTTAAGGAAGAAGCTAAAGAATGCATTGAGAGCCTCGGAGAAAACTTACCAATGAGAAGTTGGGGAAATTGACACAATCATCTATAAAATACACAGATGACACAATGGAAGAACTAATGAGCAGGAATCTCTATATTTGCTGGGAAGTCTTCCAAGGAATAGAATGTTTAAATAATTTAACTTCTAAATGTATACCTTCTATGGAATAGAGTCAAAATTACATATATTTTAAAGGCATTTAGGAATTTTCATTTAACGAGCTGACTTGATTCTATAGGATACACGATACTTGAGAAGGAAAAATACCATCAACAAATGGTACTCTATTAGTTCCTGTGCCCTATACAAGTCTAGGAAAATCACAGACTCCAGAAAAATACACAGTGGGGGAAGTCCTGAGCTAACAGTAGTTAATGTAAAGATGACCTAGTAGATTGCAAATTAAATCTGAGTCCATATCCTGATGTGGCTGCTAAAAGACGGATGATACTTTAAGGCTGAGTTAACAACTACTGAAATGCCTAATAAAAAAACAGCTTGATTATACGTGTAATTAGATCTTAAATTATACTTAAGAAATTGTTCATTTCTGGCACAAACAGGTCAGGAGGGGCATGGACCAGTAAAAGAGCCTTTTCCAAACTTATTTGGCCATGAAATCTAATCTCCTCATACTCAACCCTCTCTTTTCACTTTTTCTTTTTTGTAAAGAAATAACTATTAATATCTCACCAAGTATTCCAAAGCACAGATTGGGAAGCACTATTTTAGAGTTTCCAGCAACAAGGAGGGTGAAAGATTTGGAAGCAAGTCTCAGGAAGAATGGGAGAGTAACTGAGATAGTCTGAAGAAACGCATTTGGAGAGATAGGACAGAAAGCTGAATTAGAGTGCCACACATGTAAGAAGGAAAGGACTGTGTGGGTTGCTGCAGAGAGGAGACCTGGCCAGTTCAATGCGGCATATTTCCAGCTCAGTACAAAGAAAGGGAAGAACATAGGGATGAGCTCCCTCACAATGTGGGGGGAGGCTAATCACGCAGTATATTCCGGATGCTGTCTATCTGGTAGAGATGTTGGAGACTGCATTCCTTGAGTCTATCACTGGAACAAGTTGATGTTTCTAGATGCTCAGGAAAAAAAAATGTCCATGGTCATACTATCGTGGGAAACATGTCCCATCTATGACATACATCACAATATACATTAGTGTGTAAAGGCACAGAGAAGTCCTGCAGTAAAGAAACCTGCAGATTTAATGAAATGTTTTCCTAACTGACCTCACGGGGGAACACTTTTCCCTGCAGCATTACCATGTGGAAATAGCAGAGGGTTAAGGGAGAGAAAAGGGCAGAATTAGATTAGATGTCCTTTAAGGTGACTGAGGACCAGTTTGAATCTCAGGAAATCATACTTAATAACTATTAAGTTAATAGTTAAATAATAAGTTAACAGTTAAATAGTTAAATATTTAACTATTTAATAAAAGTTAAATAGTTAAATAATAATAACTATTAAGTTAATAATCTATTATGAATAGAAAATTTATTTTTCAGAAGGGCTGATAAGGAAGTTGGCTCTTAATGTATATTTTGTTCTTAAAAAGAAATCAGATGCATTTAAGTGAAGATTTACAAATAGAACCCAAGTTTCCAGTGAAAACCTCGTATCTACTTTGTTAAACTCACCGACTGCTGGATTTGTCTGATTGCCATATTTCCACGCCATCTCATAGTTTAAGGCAGCATCTGTATATGCTTGCTCCTTTTCCATAATGTACCCCATATATTCATAAGCTTTGCAGCAAGACTAAAGGAAAATGGAAGATGTATCAATAGATTAAACTTGATTTTATGGGGTTCTTAGGACTGTAGAGGTTGACCACATTAACTCATTTAATTGGCACATAAGACAATGTTTTTCTTTTCTTTTTTATTAACATATAATATATTATTTGCTTCAGGGGTACAGGGCTGTGAATCATCAGTCTTACACAATTCACAGCGCTCACCGTAGCATATACCCTCCCCAATGTCCGTCATCTTGGTTATGCAATCAAATCATCTATGGGACTTAATACAAGATTCTGATCAAGCCCGACTCCCATTGCTCCCCCCAAGTCAGGATTTTTAAGGGACAGCAAGGGAATGTGTATTTTACACATATACATATACGGTTTTTATTACAAATAATTTCAAGTTAAAATTAACAGTGTAATGAACCCTGGGTCCCTGTAATGAACCTAGTGTAATGGAACCTGTATCTTCACCAATTAAATCACTACTAATACTGTTTTAACCTCTACCCCCCATACTTGTCCTTCTGTATTAGCAAATAAAAAATCCTCAGATAGCGTACCATCTCATTTATCAATATTTTAGTATGCTTCTTTAAATATAAGGACTTCCTTTAAACAGAACCACAGTTTATCATACCTAAAATGTAACAACTCCTTGATATTACTAAATATCCAGTCATTACTCACATTTCAAATGGTCTCAATATAATTTTGTTTTGTTTTTAGTTTGTTAGGATGATGAGCCAAACAAGGCCCGCACATTGTGACTGGCTGAAATGTCTCTCAACTTTCTTTTGATTTAGAGGTTTCCCTTCCATCTCTCTATGTCTCTTTTCTTGCAGTTAAATGTGGCAAACAAGAATTTTTATCCTCCAGTTTATCACAGTCCAGATTTAGTTGCGTGCATCCTTGTGGTACTTATATAATGTATTCCTATGTCACCGATATCTGGAAATTATAATTAGATCTAGAGGTTTAAATTTGATTTCGGTCTTTAGGGAGAGAGGTGAAAGGACAGCATAGGTCAGTGCCTTGCTGGGCCACACTGGAGCCTGAGGCAAAAGGAAAAATGCACAACTCTGTATACATGTTTTTGTGATTTCTTTTAATTGCTAATTTTTACCCAAATGTTAATTTTTACAAATCAAATTGAAAAATGGCAATATTGACACTCACATTTTAAATTTGAATATTTATTTATAACCAAACAAAATTTATTCTTTTATTTTCCTGACTTTAAAGGGAGTAAATATGTCAATAATATTTTCATTAAAATCATTACCCATTGAAAGATACATAAAAACACGGATTCGGAGGCATACATTTTCCCTTTTGTTTCAGGCTTCAATACCCAGCACAGCACTGTCACATGCTATTTAGGTAACATTTTGATATTTTGGTTTAAAAAATATTGCATTATTTATTATTATAATCTTTTGTTATGACTTATTATAATAATCTATAATAGTCTTGATAAAATGATTATTTATCTACAGTGGACTGGATGTTTAAAAAATTCATACACTGAAACCCTCAGCTCCAGTGTGATGGTTACTAGGAGATGGGATCTTTGCGAGAAAATTAGGTCACGAGGATTGAGCTCTCATGAGTGGGACCGGTGTCCTTATAAAAGAGGCTCCAGCCAGTTCTCTTGCCCTCTCCTTCCACAATGTGAGGATACAACAAAAAGCTGGTGGTCTGCAACCCGGAAGAAAGCCCTCACCAGAACTGAACCAGGCTGCACCCTGATCTCAGACTTCCAGCCTTAGAACTGGGAGAAATCCATTTCTGCTGTTTATAAGGCACCCGGTCTATAGGACGTTGTTATAGTGGCACCAGCTGCTGAGGATCATTCCTGACACTTAAAGTGCCCTTTTAAATTCTGGACCCTAAGTGAGGGTTTGACTTGCTCACCCTAGTCCGGCCGTGTCATAGATGGCATGTTCTTCCCCCAGGAGGCACATAATATCAGATTCTCTTTTTATGATGTTATGTCCATTTCACTAATTTATCAGGGATGGAAAATGGTGATAGTCCCTCACTCTTTCTTCATTTATTAGCTGGAAAACATCTATCATGAGAAATGTCTCCTTTTATGCTATATTATTACCCACTAGTATAGTTTACACAGAAAAGGCAGGGTAAGTGCTTAATGCCTTCCCTTTATTTGCTGGGTTTAGAAATAATAAGTATGTTCACCAGCATACTTCAGTGGTGAACAATTAGGTTTTTGGATTTAGGTTTTTTTTTTTCTTTTTTGGATCTTTGTAAACTCATGGGATTTAAACTTATTCGGTGTGTTTCAATCCACTGCAGTTACTATTCTTACTGATAGTTAATGTGTTCCAACTTGGGCTAGTGTGAGTGTCTTCAAGTTGGCTCCTGAGTCCTTGACGTGACTCTAATCATCTCCGATAGCTTCCTTGCCATCTGGTATGACAAGATGGTCTAGTATCATCTTGTACATTTCTGTCCCAGATCTGGATGATCTCCATCTTTTAATTATACAATTCAAGGTTTCTAAGCTCTAGCTCCTGAATCTCATGCTTCCAATATTGACATGTCTAATCAGCCAAACTGGCGCCTCTCAAGTAGCCATCGTGTTCAACCGTGCAATATATCGCTGTCAGTGTTCTGGCAAACTGAAATTCTATCTGCACTGAAACCTTAATTCCCACGTAATCTTGCTTAAGGCATGTAAGGGTCAGCCGTATGGCAGTTTACATTTTCCTTTTGTTTTTTTATTGAAGTATAGTTGACCCCCAATGTTACATTAATTTGAGGTGTACAACAGAGTGATTTAACAAGTCTATACCTTATGCTATGCTCATCACAAGTGTAGCTACCATCTGTTACCATACAATGCTATTACAATATCACATATTCCCTATGCTATACCCTTTGTCCCCATGACTTATTCACCCCGTAACTGGAAGTCTGTATCTCCCATTTCTCTTCACCCATTTTGCTCATCCCCCTACTCCCAAGCCCTCTGGCAACCATTAGTTTGTTCTTTGAATTTGAGTCTGTTTCTTTTTCATTTGTTTGTTTAGATCCACATATAAGTGAAATCATATGGTATCTGTCTTTCTCTAACTTATTTCACTTAGCTTAATAGCCTCTAGGTCCATCCATGTTGTCACAAATGGCAAGGTTCATTCTGTTTTATGGCTGAATAATATTCCATTGTATATATATATGCCATATCTTCTTTATTCATTCATCTATTGATGTACACTTGGGTCATTTTTTTTTTCTAAAGATTTATTTATTTTAGAGAGAGAGGGAGAGTGCATGCATGAGTGGGGGCAGGGGCAGAGGATCTAGAAGGAGGGGGGTAGAGAGAGAAAGAGAGAAGCAGACTCCCTTCTTAACATGGAGCCTGACATGGGGCTCGATCTCATGACCCTGAGCCAAAATCAAGAGTTGGATGCTTAACTGACTCAGTTACCCTGGTGCCCCTCATTTGGGTTGCTATTGTAAATAATGCTGCAATAAACATGGGAATGCATAGGTCTTTTTGAATTAGTACTTTCATTTTCTTTGGGTAAATACCCAGTAGTAGAATTACTGGATCATATGGTATTTCTACTTTTACTTTTTTTAGGAACATCCATACTGTCTTCCATAGTGACTGTTCCAAAACACATTCCCACAAACAGTGCATAAGTTTCCTTATCTCTACATACTTGCCGACACTTGTTATTTCTTGTCTTTTCGATTCTAGCCATTGTGACAAGTATAAAGTAGTATTTCATTGTGGTTTTGATTTGCATTTCCCTCATGGTTACTAACTAATGTTGAACATCTTTTCATGTGTTTATTGACCACCTGTAGGTCTTCCTTGGAAAAATGTCTATTCAAGTCCTCTGCCCATTTTTAAACTGGATTATTTGGGGGTTTTTGGTTTTGAGTTGTACAATTTCTCTATATCTTTGGATAGTAATCTCTTATCAAATATGTCATTGAAAATATCTTCTCCCACGCATAGGTTGCCTTTTTGTTTTGTTGATGGTTTCCTTCTATGTGCACAAGCTTTTTATTTTGGTGTAATCCCAATAGTTTATTTTTGTTTTGTTTTCCTTGCATGAAGGGCCTGGAAGTTCAGATTTTTCAAAACCTATTCATAAGAATCTGTTCTTCAAGGACAATTAAACTTAAAATTAAATGTACAGACTATAAATTGATAAATGGCTTGATGTTTTAGGTTTTCAAAATTCCTAAGAAAGTAACTTAATAGCATTAGATGATCATAACTCTTTTAAAAACAAAAGATCCATTTTGTAATCTAATTTGCTGAGAATAAAACAGATTTACTATGATTAAAGTTTTGAAGTAATTGCCATGAATCTGTAAAGATAAATATCCTCAAGTTTCTAAGTTGAGTACAATTATTTCTCAACAAATACTAACAAATTCTTAACTTAAAAAATGATGCCCTAAGACCTTTTTTTTTGTGACTGAACACCAAAATGCACTGTTACTAAAAGGCCTTGGATTTCTACAGACTTGAAGATTTTCAATTTCATACCTAAAGATAAGGACTTTTTAATAAACAAATTAAATGCCAAAAAGACTTTTACCCACAAAATATATTATGCATAGTGGATTCTAATAATGTGAAAACAACATGCAGCTGTAGTAAATTCATCTAGAGTATTTCTTAATAGGAGGGACAGACGTCCGCAATTAACGTTCTTCTGCAATTTTCATTAAATCTGGGATGAGCTGGATAATCACAAGCAAATGCTTGACATTCCATAAGCACTTTCTCTAAGTGGGGCATACCACAGCTGAAACTTAAAAAGGCATAAATCTTTATCTCTCTCTATTTTCAAGAGAAAATGGCCTCTTTCTTCTTACTAATGTTTATTTCCTGATTGTGGTAAGAATAAACATTTAATTTTCAAAAAACACACAAGAACCCTTAAAAATGGACCATCATTCTATAATGACCTATTACATCGAAAGTCAGCAGTTATTTTTCACTCTTCAGTCACCTACCCTATTATGACGCAGGCACCGTTTGAGCAGCTCTTCTGCCATGTCGTATTTTGCTGATTGAATATAAATATCAGCAAGCAGCAGCCAACTCTTCTCAAAGTCCTCAGCATCAATAGGATTCCAGTTCATTTTTGCAATCCGCTTCAGCTGGTTTCTGGCTCGTGGAGTCTGTTTCAAGATCATATAAGCTGTTGCCATTCCCAGAAGTGCTGGAATATGATCCTTCTGTAAGAACGCAAAACTTCAGACCCCCAGATCCACAAACAAAGATGTTCTATGTTTAAAAGGAAACACGGCAAATAGCAAGGGCTCTGCAATACGAACCTTGGCTTGTGGACTCTGTGTCTGGCTCCACATAGATAACTGTGATATGGTCATTCTTTAATACACCAGGTAACCTCGAGCTACCATGAAGAAACTTGGTCAGGCACCACGTGGCCAAAATAATCCAATAAATACCCAGATGTCATAACCACATAATTCAGACAATAGGGCGACTTCATCTTTAATGGGACTGACTAGCTATTTAACGGTTTTATACAGAAACAAAAAACCAAAATTCTGTTTCAATATAATCCTAATTGAACATTTGTGTTTCAGATTCAGCACTTCGGCTCCTTAGTTCTTTTACTTGTAAAACAAGAATGAGATTGATATACCTGCAAGTGATATTCCTTACCTACATGAACTTCTGTTGACTTACCTATATTGACTTCTTATCAAAGTGACTTCTATTGCTCCTTTTCCCTTCCTTCTTGTTTTATTCAAAAGCCTTTTCACCCAGTAAAGTTTGACCAATGAAATGTTATAAACAAGGCACGTGATTAATTAATCACTTGAAAATTATATGAAATAAACTCATGCCTTAAAATACTCTTTTAGACTTAGAGTCTGCAGCTTCTTTTTTTTTTAAGATTTTATTTATTTATTTGACAGAGAGAGAGAGATCACAAGTAGGCGGGGGGGGGGGGGGGAAGCAGGCTCCCTGCTGAGCAGAGAGCCCGACGCGGGGCTCGATCCCAGGACCCTGGGATCCTGACCTGAGCCGAAGGTAGAGGCTTTAACCCACTGAGCCACCCAGGCGCCCCGAGTCTGCAGCTTCTTGATAGTGTCTGTAAAACACAATGTTCTTTTAGAGAGAGTTCAATGTCAGAAAATGTCACTCTGTAAAACCAACAAACTAATAAGAATTGGTATAAAATGGAAGCTATTGGTGATCTACCCAGGAAACCAACTTACCTAAGCAATATGTGTATATCCCTGATAAAGCTAGGGTGGCTTCTTACATTTCAGCAGAGGGATTGTGATGTTTTTATAAAGAGGAAGGCTTCAGGTTAAAATACAAATAAAGGATGAGCAACTGTGATTTAGAAATTACAATATCAAGACTATAATAAAGGTGCACTGTAAGATAGCAAGTTTGGGTAGCCAATAAGGAACACTGCAAGGGGCACCTGGGTGGCTCAGTTGTTAGGCATCTGCCTTCGGCTCAGGTCATGGTCCCAGGGTCCTGGGATCAAGCCCCGCATTGGGCTCCCTGCTTGGTGGGAAGCCTGCTTCTCTCTCTCCCACTTCCCCCTGCTTGTGTTCCCTCTCTTGCTGTGTTTCTCTCTGTCAAATAAATAAATAAAATCTTTAAAAAAAAAAAAAAGGAACACTGCAAAAGAATAGGGTGGTTTGTTCATTGTCCAATACTGACCATGGTTGGAAGTCAGAAATAACCCTGGAATTGAGAAGGACAATTCCTTAGAGCTTGATGAAAATAATTTTTCAGAAGATAAAACTTCTTTGGTTGTAATTCTATGCCTACCAACAAACTTCCAATATTTAATCTGTCCTCCTAATTAAGGAATGGCAAAAAAGTTTGAGTGCCAAATCTAGCCAACTGGTAGTAGGTTTTGGAGACATGAGGGATATATCATCAATTATGAGCACCCCCGCCCCTTGCTTCCTCTTGTAGAAAGGAAAGAAAGTAGAGACCTGCTCTGAATTTGTCAGCCAGGTCCTAGGACATTCCAAGCCAAGAAGGGTCCTGTAAAAATGTCCAGATCTAGTGACATGCCAAAAATATCCCACACTATACATTTAAAAATAAGCTCTCTGATTTTAAATCACACACCTTGAGTTTGATTAGAATTAATCAATTCCTCACAGCTTGATCACTACTGAGTGAGCTCAAGAATAGTTTCCAAAAGTACAAACCTGAGTTCCAAGCCCTGCATTAGACCCACATGTCTTTTCTGGTGCAGACGTCCTAAGGTGTTCAGCTGGCTTTTCTCTATCTTTCTCATTCACTTTAAGCTGCAACAACTTTAGACCACTGAGGACAATATAGCCATGTTATACAACGCACCCTTCTGGTTCAAGGTGACAGGATGAAAGCAGGTAGAAACACTTTGCATGGGTTTAGCGAATCTTGCACTGCTTCCTCCCCTGACTTCCTGTCACGTAACTCTTTTTCAATCAATCTGAACGCCACATAGTGTCGTGAATGTACAGGATGCTTCCCTGTCTCCCTGCCTTTGTTCGTATTTTCCCCTGCCTCTAGAATGTATCTTCTCTGTCGCTGCCTGTGAAAGTGCAATTTATTGTGGCTCTTCTTAAATCATACTTCTCCACAAAAAGGCCTCCCCACTCTCCTAATATTATTTCCTACAGCACTTTTACCTGCAACTCTAGAACAGAATGTAATAGATTTTGGTTTGTACGTAGTCAGTATGCTTTGCTTCATCTTCCCTAGATTGTGATAAACTTGACATAAGAGACTGTCCTTGGTTTATTTTTGCAATTCCCACTGTCCCTAGCACCCACTGGCTCCTTAATGAATATTCATTATATTTAATACATGCAGCTTATGAGTTAAAAGAAAAAAAATGCAAGATAAAACTCATTGTTTCTGAAACTTCAGTTCATGCATCAGTCTTTGGCTGGTGTGGTCAGTAGACGGACTTGAGGATAGCATATTACTAACCACATATGTAAGAATAGTAAAAATAATGCAGTCTCACCAACACAAAAAAATGGTATCTCTAGGAAATAGCTGCAATGTCACTCACGGCTGTTGGTGTTGTCTCAAACCTCACACTTTAAACTCTCTCTCCTACTTTGGGTCTTGGTTTGTCAGCCACTGTCATCCATCTGCTGCCCCATGGCCCGCCCCCTGAGAACATTACTTCACAGGCAGCAGAAAGCCCTGCTCTAGGATGTCACTGCCGCGGGAGCTACCCTACTGTTTAGTTCCAAAGTGGCTTACAGTGGTCATAAAATGCCATCTAGGATACGTGTTCCCAAACGGCAATGGGAGCTGCAGGTTCCCCAAAGCTCTCCCGGGTCCTGGGAGGCAGGAGGAAGGGGCCCTGCAGGGAGTTTTCGGTAGCTTACTGCTACCACTGTGACCACTGAACCACCAGGAAACACAGCCAAGTTCTGTATATCCTCTAAGAGGCATAAATTCTGAGTTTTTGGTAGCATACAACACTGCTGAGTGGAAGAACACGAAATCCAATGAGTACGCTTAGAACTAGCTATTGCCCACTGCTCACGGAGTGGGCATCTAGAATTCTTTCCTTAATACCAAGCAATTGAAGAAATACAGCACTATGTGAGGGAAGGAAAAACAGAATGCCTGGAGAGAGAGAAGGTGGATCTGACTGAGCTGGAAAGAGAAGAAAGCCTTTCCTCTAATTATTGTTTCTACTACTATTATTATTGCAGGGGGTTATTTCACTGTTGCTAAAAACCACCACCATTATTCCCATGACTGGATTATAAGCTGTCAGTACTGATCCCACGTAGCCTTAGACTTGGAAACGTTTCAAGTTTGCCTAAGTGAAAAGGTGAGCTATCAAGGCAGCCAGGTGTTTATTTTCACTTAGTCACTGAAGTGACACAACACAGAAATTCTCCAGACAATAAAGCCATTCCTTTGAGAATTAATTTATGCCCTTTTGAAGACTTGCCTTTCTCTAGAATTTACTATTCTAATAGAAAAAATATATCAACAACATATCAAAATAGCAACAACATAGTATCTTCTAGAAATGAAGGTACATTATGTGGAATTACGCCAAGCTATAGAGGCAATTTTTACTTATAATTAAGTCATTCTTCAGAAAATACATAGCTAATCGAAATATTTCTATTAGTATAGTATATTTCTCTACTGTCAAGGAAAGAGAATATAAAGCTGAAAAACAAAATCTACTGACCTCAGATGTTGCTATTTCGGTGAAGGTATTCAATGCTTGCTCAACGTTAGACTTCTGTTTGGTAGCGACCAGGCAATAGTTTTCCATGATGCGAAGCTGTACGTGTCCCTGAATGGTCTGAGGTTTTAGTTCTTTAAGGAGTTTTTCTGCTGTTCTCACAGCTAACTGCACAGACTCTTGCTTCTCAGTTGAATTACTGTATACAATTAAAAATAAATCTCTTATGTCTATTACTCACGAAGGAAAATTCACTGAGATTAGAATGAGCCCTAGGGTATGCTAGTTTCTTTTCTGTCACTAATTTGAAGTAATCCTTTTGCAGAATGTCACTCGTTCTCTTCTAATACAGAGCAAACCACAGTTATAATGCATTACATTTAAACAAAATTAATATATCTTTAATAAAACACTATTAAACATTTATTCACTTTAGACTGAAGAAAAAACTGGAGAGTATCTACATGGGTAAGTGTGTTCATTTCTACTAATATGAAACTAGAATATAGGATAAGTAGAATCATATAATTATCAAGTAGTAGATCTACTCAGAAAATGAAAGGAAAGAAAGGAGGGATTAAAAAGTAACTGACCTTGCTGAAGCACCTACTATGAGCCAAGCACTGCAATATTTTTAGCTGCCTATTCAACTCTCAGAAAAGAAGCCATGTATCTGGGGCGCCTGGGTGGCTCAGGCGGTTAGGTTAGGCATCTGCCTTCAGCTCAAGTCTCAATCCCACTGAGATCCTCCACTCCTTGCTCAGCAGGGAGACTGCTTCTCCCTCGGCCCCTTCCCCCACCCTGCTTGTGCTTGTTCTCTCAAATAAATAACATCTTAAAAAAAAGAAACTATATATCTATCAAAAGGTTGTAAATTTCAAGTGCAATAACAATTTGAATATGTAATACCAATTTTCTTATTTTTTTAAGCCAGTTAATAAAAGGAAACTATATTCTCAAAGCCCAATCACTAAAGCCATTGGTCTTTTTCTCAGGCTTTAGGCTTTCTCTTCTCTAAAACATTTCACATCATTAGCTACCTTCTTCAGAGTTCCCCTCTTTCCCCCTCTAATCCCCTGAAATGTCAGCATGCCCAAACTTTAGTTCTCAAACTTCTGTCACTGCATTCTATTTGCAAAGTGGCCACTCACTGGGTTCCAACTACCTACTCTGAGCATCCGTCCTCCAGACCTGTATCTCCAGCTGTGACCTCCCTCTTGTTCTTGTTTCATATTTTCAACTATTTGCTAGAGATTTCCAGGAAGACAGACTGTAGTTACGCAACAGTACATTACCTTAACCTTTTTAACACAAACATAAACGCCTTTCAATGGTCTCTATAATCTAAACCTTCAAATCTGTCATTAAAACCTCTCAGCAGTCTGGGTCTAATTTTCTCTCACTCCTCTGTTCATTTTCCCTCGACGGCTTTGCACTGCTAAGATTTCTATGAATTCCTGTGACACTTAATATTCATTTTGCCCATTTCTGTTTTGTCAGAGACTGGTTTCAGATATTGTCTTGCCTCCTACGTAAATTACATGCTCTTGAAGGCAGAAACTTCCTTATATACCTTATACATTTACATCTTTACATACTCCCTATTGTGCTTCGCCCAGTTCCGGGAACAACAACAAACACAGGTTGGTGGCAGTAACAGCAATTGCCCACAGCGCACTACAGGGGCCCCAGCAGGAGCTTTGCGGTCACAGAGAACTCAGTTCACATCTTGCCCCCACCCTGTACTACTATATTAGATGGGTTAACTCTGAGCTTAGTTCATAACATTGTTGCAGGGAGCAAATAAGACAATGCATACGAAGTATGAAGCACAGGGTATGGCACAGAACTACCATTTGCCAAGGGGTTACTGCTATTGTGAGGAGAGCTTTTGCTAATGTAATCACATTCTACAATCTATCCTGTTCTCAACAGAATAACTAGGGGAGCGTCTTTGCACATGCTTATTCTGGTTTCGGAAACCTCCTAAAAGCATGTCATGCTTGTTTCAGAGAACAGCTGTTCTAGTTATGATTTTTTCATCTGACCTTTCATTAGCGCTGTCCTAGAATTGAGCCCTCTTTTAGAAGGTATCCTTGCCTTTTATCCCTAATACATGTTTCCAGAAAAGGGATAATTTGTCAAACGATAACTCACCCCAGGTCTCCATCCAGATTTTCAAATACTTCGCCTCCAACAGTTTCATTATCTGGATTCAGACAGATTTCTATCATATTATAAAGGGCATTTTGGCCCCAGTCACTGTCTTTCCGAGCTTTATTAAAATGTCGAAGGGCATCATTTGGTTCTCCAGTATACCTTGTTAGGTGTTTAAAAAAGAATCACTTATTTCAATCACTGACTAAAAATTTTAAGTTATTTATAATCTCTCTGGGAAATAAAATTATTAACATATTTTAAAATGCAGATCTATCTTAAGACAAAGGAAAGCTTATTCTACTTTATTCACAATGAGAAAAAAACTATTACGTAGGATTTATTCACCAATAGATTTACCAAAGATATAGTCCTTTACAGTATTGAAATCCTGGCTCCAATTTTGCTCTGGAGTTACGTTTTTCAGCCATTAAGAAAAATCTTGGAACATCCTCAAGTTTTCCACATCTTCTCAGGAAATCAATTAAACGAGATAATGTCATATAATTATCTAGAAACAAAGAATATTTCAGATATAGACAATATTTTATATCTCTTGTTTTGACGGTTATAATCCTACTTCATTAAAGTTTAGTTTACTTCAAATGAAGTAGAATTTAAATACAATCAAAATGAATGCCTTAGGGGTTATAAATCCCTAAAGAGACTATATGAGCAATTGGATAAGGGTTTGGTTGGTCTGGACAATATTTTACAAGCCAATCTATAAACATGTATATTTGTTGTAACTTAATTTTCAACTGTTCCTGGGAACAAAACCTAGAAATAGTTTCTGCATTGGTCATCTAAACTCTAACTGTAAAATTCAGGAGGGTTGATGAGATCGCATAGGTTGAGTCTATCTCTAACCTTCTTATTCACCACAGCTAGGAAGGGGATGAGAACAGTACCTTTTGATTATAATGCTTGGGGTGGGCAATTGGAAATTTTACTCCAGACTTTCCTTAATATACATATGTGACTAACGTACTAGACACTAGCTTACCATAGTATAACTGTAACAAATCGGTCCCAGTACTTCAATCCTATTTTATCTTCTCCTAAGAAAAAATAATTAACTTAGTTCTTTGGTGTATAATTTCCTGGCAGGTTCCTAGAAAGTCTTCTTCTCCCAATTCTATTTAGTTCTTTCGCATAACTAAAATACTAAGTTTTGAGAAAAATGTAATAAATATTTTTAAGATTGTAAAAATAATGCAGACACTTTAGAAAATTTGGAAAAACACAGAAAAAGAAAAGTATAAAGAAGGGGAAAAGAAATCATTCACTCATATTCCCACCAGCTAAAGATCACCACATTTTGGTACGTTTCCTCTCATATATTTAAGAGTGAAAATCATCCTATTGATACTTAAAAACATATTTCTTTGTTTGCATATATACAAAGTTGTAGTCACACCTGGGGTTTTAATTTTGGCTCAACATTGGTACAGTAAACATTTCCCAAATGTCAATAAATGGTCTTCAAAAACATGATTTAAATGGCTGCATAACAGTCTACTATATTGATGGCTCACATTTTATTTCTCTGTAGTCGTCCTTTGTAGGTAATCTGGGCTCTCAAGTTTCAATTACCACAGGACTCATAGTAGGGGATTTGCAAAAATCCTCATTATATAAGCTATGTTGATCTTGTTTGTAGGATTAGAATTAAAACATACAAACAAAAGCTTTTTAAGCAATTTATCTTTGATTTTATGTTCTAAGAGAAAATATGGTCCGCTCCGGCAGTCCACTTCTGGGTATATAGTCAAAAGAACTGAAAGCAGGGAAGCAAGCAAATATTTGTGCACCAGTGTCTATGGCAGCATCAGTCACAACAGCCAAAAGTGGAAACAACCCCAATGTTCATCATCAGATGAATGGATAAATAAAAATGTGGTGTATACACACACACGATGGAATATTATTTGGCCTTAAAAAGGAAGGGAATTCTGACACATGCTACAACATGGATGAACCTTGAAAACATTATACTAAGTGAAATAAGCCAGGCACAAAAGGACAAGTACCATATGGTTCCATTTTATATAAAGTATCTATAGTAGTCAAATTCATAAAGAGGTAGAATGGCGGTTGCCAGGGGATGGGGAGAGGGGAGCATGGGGAGTTAGTGTTTAATGGAGACTGAATTTTAGTTTGGAATGATGAAGAAGTTCTGAAGATGAATCATGGTGATGGTTACAAAATAATCTGAAGGTACTTAATGTCCTTGAATTGAACACTTAAAAAATGGCTAAAATGGTAAATTTTATGTTATGTATTTTATGTTATGTTACGCAATAAAAAATATTTAAAAAAAAAAAGAACCTCTGTAGGCTTTACATCTATCTACTGCATTGTATGATGTCAAGATAATTCAGGTTATGATGACCCCATCATCATTTGCCTTTCTTGACCTATAATCTTAGGTTCTCAAGATTTTGCTCTTCCTGCATTTTGGCATCACTCAAAAGCAGAACATGGTAAGACTGTAGCTTCAGAAAAAGAGGATTCAAATATTGGTCTTGTCTTTTAGCTATGCAAATTCAAGCAAATTATTAAAATTCTCTGAGTCAAGAATTACTTATTTTCTTAAAATAGGATTATAATCTTGACCCTCAAAATGTCATTGAGAGAAAATAAAATAAAGTCATGAAAGAGTTTTAAAAATACAATGGTCATTAGGAATATTTACAACTCCAAAAGTTTTGATAGGAACTAGGGATATCTACCTATAATAAAGTCACAGAATCTAGAAGCTGGATTGGATTAGACAGATACGTAAAGGTTAAAATTTCTGGCCGAAGTTTTTTTGTATGATATTGCTAATATGTGCGATGCATGACATTGCTAATATTATTTAAAGTCAACCCTGGGAGGCCTTGGGAGGCCCTATCACCCTCTAATATTACTGAAATGTATTATTAGTTTAAATTATAATTACCACTGATAGATTAAATTACATTAACTTGTCTCTTGGTTAACCACAAAATTTGACAGAAGGCAAACTTCTGTACTTAAGGAATCCACTGAAAACTGAAATGTATTACATTCTAAAAAAATGTAGCCCATACTTATGGATGGATAGTGAGAAGATATCAAAATAATTGCAGTGTGACGTGATGCGGCATGAATAAGTGCTAAGGAATTACAAGGCACGGAATTCCTCACTTTGCCTGCGGAAGGCAGGAGGTTTCGAACAGAATCAGACTTGTGGGCAGCCTGAAGGCTAAGAGAAGGATCTTGCCAGACAGACAAAGACATTCCAAGAGGCAGATGGTATGCACGGAGACAGAGCAGTGGAGCCCGGGGAGTGCTAAGTCCAAGGTTACTAGATATTAAAGTAGAGGAAGAGGGCTGAGAAATACAAATGGATCAATAATTTAGGGCCATCTGATTATCAAAATAATGCTATGATTTTAGACTCAACCCCAAGAGCCATCCCAAATTTTTAAGCCAAGGAATAGCTTCTGATTTATAAAAGTGATAGGATAGTCCTAGGAAGCTGTGGAGCAGCTGGACCAGAGAGGCTGGAAGGGGCGTGGGGAAACTGCGCAGGCCCGGGTCAGAGGGGAGAATGGCCCTAATTCAAGCTGGGGGGCAGGACAGGGCAGGCGTGTGACCGCAGGCTCCTCAGCACATAGAACTGACACGATTTGTTCAGCAGTTAGTGTCAGGGGAGGGAAAACCCAAGATGATGTGGAGATTTTGAGAGAGGAATGTCACCTGTCAAGAGAAGAGTCATTCTTTCTATAAGAAGGATTCTCTACTAGCTAGGTTAAGTCAAATTAGACAGTACGTTTCTGAGTTAAGCTAAAATACAGCATTTAACTTAAGGTATAAAATGTGCTGCTAAGGATGACCTATAATTCATGCAGAAAGTATAGATATGTGAGTCTGATAAAACAGATCTGTGAATGGAGTCCTATTAGGAATAAAGCATAGAATATATAAAATATGACAGAGACAATAACAATTTTCTTAACATTTTGTGTTTTTAAATGACTAGGTATTTGAGTCATTTATTGATCCATTCAACCAGTAAACATTTCTTCTGCACCATCTACATGTCAGGCAATGCGTCTGATGCCAGGGATGTAAGATGAACATGACATGATCCCTGCAAACGTGGGAAGGTTGCAGTCTCATGCAGAAGACAAAGGTATGCATAAAGTTTCCAGGATTGGGGTGATCAACTCATCCCAGTTTGTTGCGTCTTTCTTTTAGTACTAAAAGTCCCGCATTGTCCAGGAGATCCTTTAGTCTCAGGCAAATCCCAGGGGACGGTCACCCTGCTCAGCATCACATGAGGCATCTTATGACATAGGTGGTGGCAGTAAGATATAGGTTTTTGGCAAAGGGTAAGTAGATTTTGGATTATGTGTTGGGAAAGACAGAGAAGGAAAAGAAGAAGGAAGGCAAAGTGTACTACAGGCAAAAGGAAAAACACACACACAAAGATGTGGGAGGTGTGGATGTATGTCATTTGATAATTGATATTTCTGGAGTACAAGATCCTTATACTAAATTTACAAATAATTTATTTTGTATTTGTTTATAAATAGTTCAAAGTTGCCAGTCGACTAAGCAATTTGACTATTATTCATTTTAAAAAAATGCTGATGCTAAGTTACCTGGCTGAGACAAAATTCACATGGCAGATGAGGGCTTCTTCAAATCTTCTCTGGGAACACACTAGTGTCATCAATAGCTTAAAAATATTTGCAAGGGCAGAGGTGTGTTTTGTAAAGAAACCAGGTTGAATTATTCTCTCAGAGGGAAGTGCTACAATATGAGAACAGCTTGAGACAGAATGAAAATAGTATGTACAACCCCTTAAGAGGCAGTTCAGAGAAGAAGAAAAGGACACAACCAAGTCTGGAACCCAGGAGAGAAACGTCACGAGAAAAATAACTTAGGCTTAAGGAAAGCAAGAATCCACTTTGGGCAACTGAGGGGGTAGGATGGGTCTGTATTTTGGACGCCTACAGAGTAGAAGAGGTAAGGCGTTGACGTAATTAACACGGAGCAGAAGCTGGGACCAACAAGGCCGAGAAACAACCACATGGCCTGAGGCAATCCAGAGGTAGGAGAACACTTAAAAATATGATAAAAATAAAAAGAAAAATAACAAAGAAAAATGTTGATATTACCATAAAGACAGATAGGACTTTTTTGCTTTCAACTTGACCCTAGCCAGGGGTACTTTGTAAGCGGAAAGTGTTGTTCTCAAATTCAAACTTTTTAAAAGTGTTAGTAAGTACAACACGCAGAGGACATCTGGTTCTTCGAGTAGCCCTCTTTGAGGGAGAGCCGCCCCCTTGCCCACGCTGCCCAGACCAGGCAGCTCTGACTGCCCGCGTCGCCGTGCCAGGAAGGCGTCAGGGTTTACGAGAACCTAATGACAGCTCTAGGACTCCTCTGAGACTTCAAGCTCTCCTTGGCAGAAACAGAAGTAACACACATTACCGTTTCCACCCCCCTTTCCTGTTTCCCCTTTCCTTCCCCTCCCTTCTTTCCTTTGCTCCCTTCACTCTTCTTTCTAGTCAGTATTCACTGAGCACCGAGCCAGCCAGCTACTGTTCTAAAACCTGGAAACAGCAACGAAGACGACTGCCTGGCCACTTGATGCTTATGTTCTAGGATTTGTAATTTCTGTTTTGTTTTGTTTTACGAGGGCGAGATACAAAAACAAAACACAAGGTAGAAAGATGGAGAGCAGTAAGAGGCGTTGTTGATAGAGGACGGCCGTGGAAGGGCGCTCTCAGGAAGCGGCTATCCTGGCGCCACGTCCTCAAAGAATGAATTTGCCGCCACCGGGCTGCCTGGGAGAAGCACATCCCAGGAAGGGGGATGAGCAGGGCACTAACCTGCTTGGACTGCTGCCTACCTAATAGCTACTACTATCCCTTTCTTCCTATCAGAATTCTGATTTTACGCAACGTGGCACTGGGTTCAGCTAAAGGATGACATTTCCCACCGTCTTTGGCAGCCATGGAGGTGCTTCTAGAAAGGAATTTTTTAAAGAAAAAAAAAAAAGACGATTCACTAGGGAGATATGCCTTTCAGCCCTCCTCTGCCCCAGCCTTCCTTCCCCATCCAGACCCTGGAACATTGAGGCTAGAGCTGCAGTCATCCTGAACTGCGCAGTGATAGTCAGAATGGAAGTTAGGCTGAGGACGACTGAAGAAAAAGGCAGAGGACTCAGGTGTCCTGACGATACTGTGGACCCTCCGTGCCACTCCCTGCATAACCTACTTTTAAATTTCTTTTACATAAGCGAGAAATAAAAAGCCATAATTATTTAGGCCACTGGAATTTCGAAGGGGGAAGAGTCTCTGCTACTTTCAGCTGAAAGCATTTCTCAACTGTCTAGTGGCAAAGAACAGAAACCGGGGTGCACTATGAGAATGGAGCAGTCATAATCGACGTGAGAGAGGATGACAATGGCTGAGCCCAGGTGGCGGCAGCACAGGGGTTAAAAGGTGATAGGGTTCCAGAGAGACCTTGAAGGTAGAGCAAACAGGGATCTGCTGGCAGGTGGGATGTGGTATAGAGAAAGACGAGCCAAAGGTCGCTGTAAGAATTAGGGCCTCACTAAGTGGGTAAATGGTGATGCTATTTACTTAGGTGAGATATGGAGAAGGAGATTTGAAGGGAAAGATCAACCGTTCTCCGTGGACATGTTAAGCCGGAGATTGTCCAGGACAGCTGAGTGGGAACGTAAACAGACGGTGGTGTTGTGAGGCAGGACGGCAGATACACATCTGCAAGACACCAGCACGCACACAGGCTGTAAAGCCACGGGCCTGGATGAAGTCACCCAGCGGGCCGAATGTATAAAAAAAGAGAGAAAGTTCAAGAGCCAAAGTCTAGAACATTCTGAAATTTACACGTCATAAAGAGGAAATGGATCAAACAAAGCGGTGGGCAGCGGAAAGAAGAAAACCCAGGGAAGCCTAGCACCCCAGCAGACAAGTGGAGAAAGTCCTTCATGAGGGAGGGGAGAAGCTGTGCTCAGCACGACGACAGGCCGAGCCGGGGGAGAGCTGCGAAATGAAGGCAGGACCTGGCAGCGGGGAAGCGTCTGGCCGCCCCTGCAGAAGCAGCTTCCCTGACTGCAGGAGCCGAGCACAGGGGACACAGCCCGGCTGGAAACTGCTTCCTAACTGCTGCGAGGCAATTTGCTAGATAGGGAAATGGAAGAATGGAGCAATCACTGGAAGGAGAGTTAAGAATTGGTTTTTATTGATTAACATATTTAGCAAGGGGCTATCACAGCATGTTTGTGTGGGGACAGGGGAAACAATGGTGGCGCAGGAGAGGAAGAAGTCAGGAGGAAAGTGCTCTAGGAGATGGGGGGTGGCGTCCTGGCCCACGGGGAGACGCCGGCTGCATGTGGGATGGCAGACCTGGGGGAGAAGATGGCTGGGAGCAGGCAGACTTGGTGACAGGTGGATGGAGACATTCTCTTCCAGCTGCTCATATTTTCCTACTCATATAGGAGGTAACATTTTTAGCCGAGGACAAGGAAGGGGCAGAGTGGACTGGAGGTTCGAGGAGGGAAGAGAAAGTGTAAAAAGTAGTTGGAGTGAGTGATATCACTAGAGAAATATAGCAGGCTGGCCAGGCAGCATCCGAGGGCCCAGTGGGGCCTGTGGTCATCACCCAAAGCGAGGCCAGTCCACGGTGTCACGTTTTCCTTGTAGCTATTTCAGCTGCTCAAGGACAAGTGTGGACTAAGCAGACAGCTGGACTCAACCGAGGCTTCCACAACAGCCAAAAAGAGGAGAAAGAAGTGACTGCATCAGAAAAAACATCATCAGTGGGTATTTACCTGGTTTGCGTTCTAAAAGCTGCTGTAAATGAAACACTGCTTGTTCATAGTCCTGTTTTCTGAACATGAGATCTGCCATCATCTATAAAGGTAAAAGTGGGTTCTAAAAATATTGCCATATGTTTTAGAAAGCACATCTTTCCTATCAAACAGAGTCAGGGCTATGCAAACACATATGAAAAACATGAGTAGGGCAAAGGTTATAAAAAGGAGCCATTTAAAATTCAAGTATACTCTAAGCAAATTAGCACTGATATCAGCCTAACAGAAGATAATTAAGGATGTGAAACAGATCGCTCTGTTCGCAAAACTTTATTTTTAGCAGAAAATATGTTTCAAGTGGTTATTTTAAAAACAGAAATTTGAAGGGAATTGCACACTCTATGTGTTATCATCGAAAAGATGCCTCCCTGGACTTGGCTAAAATGATGGGAAGATTTTTTAAAAAACCCAAAACACTCTTAAACCCTCAATATTTCAAAGGAATTTAAAATGAGCAAGATCTACTGAGCTTTTCTTATTGTGTGCTTTAAAAGGGATACTTTTTATACTTCTTTTCAGTTATAATTATAACTTTCAGTAAACCTCAAGCACCGTCATCTGTGTAGCTGTGTGTAGCTGTCTGAAAGTTAACGAATACCTCAACCCAGGCAAAAGTGAGAAAGCAAAGCAAAACCCTGAAACACACCATCTTAGAATGATATACAAAGCTTTCTTCTGTAACTCCAAAAGTCCCACAGAAACTTTAAAATGAATCCAGCATGTCTGGATAAGTACTTAAAACAGTCTTTAGCCAACTACAGCTTTCTCACACAAACTCCTCCTGACCAAGTGTTCTCCTCAGCATAAAGAAAAATTAACTAGGCCTGAAAGGGCAAGTAAATGCCTGATCCAGGTTTACCATTCTTACAAAACAAAAAGACTCTGGTCTTTATTGGTAAAATGTACTAATAATGTTAAACATATCATTTCTTCCAAAAGTCAACATGAGCTGGGTCTCTCCAGTACTAGTTTTACCGAGGAAAATTTGCAACTTCCCCATGGAATATAAAACACATCTGCCTTCACGGCACTGAAGTCTCGTGGACTCACCATGGTGGCGGCCTCATTGTCCTGGTCACTCTGGAGGAGGAGAGCACAGTGCCGCAGGCAGGCGTCGGGGTCATCCTGTATCAGGTATAATCGTGCCAGCTCCAACATTATCTACAGAGAAAGCACAAGGTCAGTCAGAAACTGTTTGGAATAAAACGTGAGTAAGGAAAATGTCTGGGCACAGATTACGCCTTTGTTGACCAAAAGCGATGTCAATAAAAATGCCAAGCCTGAGGAGGCAGGAAAACTATGCGCATATTCAGCTCTACTTTATCATATACACTGGAAAAAAGGGGAAAAAACAAGTAGTAACCCACTCAAACGGTAGAGAGACACAAAGCATTGTGGAAAGAACACTAGTCTTAAATCAGAGATTAGATTCTAGTCCAGGCTTCTCCATGATGGGCCCAAGTCCCTGTTATCTCTCTAAATCTGTTTTCTCATTCGAAAATAAAAAGCTTGGAGCCGATGATTTCTAAGGCATGGTTCAGATTTCAAACCGTGATTTCAACTCCCTTAGCCACCACTGAACAAGGTATTTGTTTGGTTATGCCTTAAAGGTTAATATTGCCTTATATCTGAGTTGTATTCACTTAAAAATATTCAATTTAAAATCATAAATTCTAACATATGGCTGTCTTTTGTTCTACATCATGAAATAATAAGTCAGTCAGAGAAAGACAAGTACCATACGATTTCACTCATATGTGTAATTTAAGAAACAAAACAAACAAGCAAAGGGAAAAAAAGAAGAGAAAGAGGCAAACCAAGAAAGACTCTTAACCACAGAGAACACACTGCTGGTTACCAGAGGGGAGGTGGGGTGGGGGAATGGGTGACACAGGAGATGGGGATTAAGGAGTGCACTTGCTGTGATGAGCACTGGGTGATGTATGGATGTGTTGAATCAGTATATTGTACACCCATAACTAATATTACCCTGTATGTTACCTGGAATTTAAATTAAAAGAAAAAGGAAAAAAGAAGTATTGAGCCATATGTAAGTTTTTTTTAAATTAAATTAATCATCTATCAAGATCTGAGAAAGTAATAGGACTTTAATTTACATAATCAGAGACATAAAGAAGTTTTCTATACCGGTATTATCTTTACATTTTACATTTATTCTCATGCTGAGCCACTTGAGGTAAGAGATTCAACCTAGTCACTTTTTTTTGCACATCCAGCACCAAACAGCAATTGAAATGCAGAGGTATACAACTGTTTAGTTTAGTAAACTGAACTGAATCATCTAGATTCAGATATTCGAGATTGAGAAATTATTTTAAAGTGATTATAAAACACAGATTAATATCAACAAAACCAAAGAGCTTACAGATTTACTTTATAACAATTGTTCTATAAAAATTTTAAAACTCTACCATTATTAATTTAAGGCATCGTATAAGGATTTCAAAGAATTTCTACGAATAACGTTTATTTTTTAGCTTGTATTTTTATTACATTTCTTCTTTTTACAAATAAGCTGGTAAGAATTTTACATTTGGGGCAACAATGTAACAGATGACATCTGGAATAAAAAGTGGTGACAATTTTATAAAGGTACTGACCTTATTATCTGTTTCACAATGAACAAGAGCCTCTCTATAAAACTTAATTGCTTTTTCGTAGTCTCGCTGAGCAACAGAATGTTTTGCAATCCCTGCACAAATTTCAGCCGCTAAGTGTTTCTGTGCAGGAGCTGCGTCTGGCTGTTCCATTTGAACACGTTTTAGTACCCGAGCTTGTAATTCTCGAGCCTAGAAAAAAAGGAGGATAAAAAGGAATTTAAAAAAGAAAGAGAAAATAAATTAAACAATTCTCAATAACCCACACACAGCATAATTATACAGATCTATTTAAGCATTATTGGCCCTCAATCTAACAAAGCCTGATCCAAAGAAAATGTCTTTATTGAGGTCTTAAACATGCATTTGTTTGCAAATGAGCCAGCGTGCACATCCCCTTCCAACCAAAGTATAGGAAAATTACTGAGTCTTTTCCACTGTTACAAGGATTATGTACAGAAAGCTCACGAAGGAGGAAACGCAACCATGAAACAAATATTTGAAAAAGAATCTAGATGCTGTAATAAGTGGAAATGTAAAATGTTTATTAAATTAATAAACTATTATCTAAAAATATTAAATCAAATATTGGCAGGTTTTAGAGAGCAAGTACATCCACATATTGTTAATGGCATACGAATGAGTCAAATCTTCACCCTAGCAAAACATGCTAACTTGATAAAACTAACCAGACTATTGAACTTCGTTGTTCCACTCTTAGGAAGGTATTATGTATATTACTTAGAAGAAAAAAGGAAACATGTTATCTGTTATAAGGAAAAACAATCTCTGTTATTTCTTGTAAAAAGAAAAAAAGAAACAACAAAAAATCTAGAAAACCAAAAGCAACTCAAATGTCTAATGACAGAGAAATGACTAATCAGTTGATGGTGTATACATGAGGTCCAGTGCTATACACAGATACCCAGAAAGAAGGCAGGGGTCTCCTTCAAGGTAAGAATGTACTGCAGGTTGCTGAATGGGAAGCGTTATCAGCCTTATCACCTACAGGTGATTTCTGAAACACTGAGACCTTCCTTTGTAAGTGACAGAAAAATCCTGTTTCAGGCCTTCACGACAAAATTTAACTTTGAGCTATAGATAAGCATCCACTAATGCATTCATGCATTCATTTAACAAAGAGTAAATGCCCACCATCTGCCACACATTCTGCTACAACAGGGAGCCCTTCTGGGGACTCCTGTCAAAATGTTGCTTGACAATTGGTATTTGATGAAAATGGTCTAAAGCTGAGTATTCTTTAGAACCATGGGTCATAAAATTAATTTATGGCATCATAATAAGCATTCTTTTGGAAATGAAAGAAAGATTAGAAAATAATGGTGTATATAGCATGTGGTAAAGGTTAATTACTGTTTCCTGAAATTTTTATTTTGGTTATATTTATGTGTGTTTATTTAAGTACAGAGATATGCATAAATTTGTGTATTTCATGTTTTTTTATATATGTAAATATTGGTGTGCATGGTTTTGCACACAGGTGCACAAACACACACACTCAAGAAAAAAAACTCTAAAACAACTGGTCTAAATACAGTGATCGTATCTTTCCATCTAGCTGTACCTTTTATATCTGCTGTGCCAGCTTAATTATTAATTCTGCCGTCTTCCCTTTCAAAAGTATTTTGACTTGAATGATAAATTCTATGGTCACTCTAGGTCTAACAGATATACAGTGCATTCTCTGGATAGTCTAATTTTTACCTGCATCAACTAAATCTCTAAAAAGTCAGATAAGATTTCATTAGCTTAACTTCCTAGAGAAACACATTTGTAAGTTAGATTTTGTGATGCTTTGCATTTTTCTTTTCTTTTTTTTTTAAAAGATTTTATTTTATTTTATTGAGACAGAGAGAGAGAGAGAGAGAGAGAGCATGAGAGGGGAGAGGTCAGAGGGAGAAGCAGGGTCCCCGCTCTGCGGGGATGTGGAACTTGATCCTGAGACTCCAGGATCATGACCTGAGCCGAAGGCAGGCGCTTAACCAACTGAGCCACTCAGGCACCCTTTATTTTTTTTTTAAAGAGATCTTATTTATTTGAGAGGGAGAGAGAGAAAGAGAGAGAGAGAGCATGACTTGAGGGAGTAGCAGAGGGAGAAGCAGGCTTCCCAGTGAGCAGGGAGCCCAGACGTGGGACTCAATCCCAGGACCCTGAGACCATGACCTGAGCTGAAGGGAGACTCTTAACTGACTGAGCCACACAGGTGCCCCGATGCTTTGCATTTTCTTAAAGGTAAATAATCAGGGCAGATTTTTCGAGAAAAAATTTTTTGCATTTATTATTAAAGGCATTTCATAAAAGAATGCTCAATTATTTCAAGTATATACAATGATCATTACAAAACATGTTCACACAGAATAAAATTTTCTTAAAGAATTGATACCATTCCCTATGTTTTTCCTCGGATTCCAGAAAGACAAGAACTAAATTTAATTATCTGTTACAATAACTAGTTAACCTTGATTGTCAATGCATTTACTTTTCTCTCCACCTTATTTTGTAAATTTCCTAAAATCCTTTGGTGGAATGAAATATAAACATCTTACTCCATAGAATTCTTAATTTTTCCTTTCTACTTCAATAGCTTTATTGTATACATATCTTACTGAAGATCACATTGAAATAAAATATACCAATAAAGTCAGAATATTGGGGTTCCTGGGTGGCTCAGTTGGTTAAGTGTCTACCTTCAGCTCCAGTCATGATCCCAGGGTCCTGGGATGGAGCCCCGCATCAGGCTCTCTGCTCAGCAGGAAGCATGCTTCTCCCTCTGCCTACCTACCGCCCTGCCTACTTGTGCTCTCTCTGTGTAAAATAAATAAATAAAAATTTTAAAAAGTATTTTTATTTATTTTTGAGAGAGAGGGAGAGAGAGAATGAGAATGAGAGGTGGGGGCGGTGCACGGTGGAGGCGAGGGGAAAGTAGACTCCCTGCTGAGCAGGGAGCCTGACACAGGACTTGATCCTAAGACCCTGGGATTATAACCTGAGCCAAAGGCAGACGCTTAACTAACTAAGCAACCCCAGAACCTCATAAATAAAATCTTAAAAAAAAAAAATCAGAGTATCACATTACTTTTCATATGATAAATTGTGACAGAGAAATCCTATGTTTTAGGCCTTCACAATAAAATTTAACTTTTGAGCTATAGATAAGAATCCACTAATGCATTTATGCATTCATTTAACAAAGAGTAAATGGACCTATACAGACATAATGGAAAAATCCACACAAATGAATGTTAAGTGAAAGAAGCAAAAATAATCTGTTCATATTATTTAAAACCTCATAAAGTTAGAAAGTCATAAAATTGTGTTTTATGGCATATGGGTTGTTTATATCTGATTTATTTAGATTTTATTTTCACAGAAAAGATGGTTAATTTAATATGCCAAAAAGTGATTTTTTTTCCCTGTAATTTTTCCTGCAATTAAAAAATTAAAATAATGTATGGTTTCCTTTGAGTCATTCAACTAAAATTTCAAGCACCTATCATGACGGACAGATTTTAAGATGACTCCCATGATCCTCACCTCATGGTCTTCACTCCCTTGTATAATCCCCCAGTGTGTGAGGCGTGACCTATAACTTGCTTGTAACCAAGAGGATATGGCAAATATGATGGAATGTCACTCCCATGATTACATCACATAAGACTCTTGTCTTCTTAGCAGACTCATTCTACAGACTTTCTCCCTTGCTGGCTTTGAAGAACTAAGTAGTCATATCAGCTGGCCTACCAGGCAAGGAGCTGATGAACCTCTAGGGTGTGAGAACCTCTAGGATCTGTAACAAGAAGCTGGAGCCCTAAGTCTTACAGCCTTGAGGAAAGAATTCTGCTAATAACCTATGTAAGCTTGGAAGTAGATCCTCCCCCAGACAAGTCTCTAGATGAGAACCCAGCCCTGGTCACACCTTGACTATCCTGACACCTTGTAGAGGACCCAGTTAAAACATGCCCAGAATATAGACCCACAGAAACTGTGAAAAAATAAATGTGTATATTGTTTTCATTGGCTAAAATTTGTAATTTGTTACATGGCACAGAAAACTAATGAGGCAAGCATTTGCTAGGGTCACAAAACATACCTACATTCATGGAAATTTTAATTTTAGCAGAAAGATAGATAATAATTATAGCAAATTATGAGGAGTTTTATGACTGGGAAATACCAGTTCCCATGGGAGTACACAATACGAGACCTAACCTAGGCTTGGAGGTGAAGTGGGATTTAAAGAATTACTGGTAGTTACACCCACATGAGTTTGGGAGAAAGAAAGGATATGGAACCGAGTACAGGCATTAGGAATTATAGGTGAAGGAAAGAAGGTAAGGGATACTATTGCTTGACCAAAGAATTAGAAGGAAAAATAGCTAGAAATATAGAGAAAATTTATATCCGGTTAAGTTTTTTTAAATAATTTGCTTTTTATTCTAGAGGGCAGTTTTTTCCTACAGAGCAGTTACTACTACATGTTTATAAGCAATGGAGTAACAAGATCAGGTCTGCCTTTCGGACCAATTATGCTGGTGTTGGGAAGAACTAATTGGACTGAAACAAGATTGGAAGAGGGTAGGGATCAGTTAGGAGGCTACTGGAGGGGTCTGGGCAAAAACTAATGCTGGATAGGGCTGAAGGTGACAGAGATAAAAGAGATAGAAAAATGTGGAGTTATTTCAGAAATCTGAAGTTTTTAGAAAGTAGAATTAATAAGACTTGGGGCTTCCCTAAATGTAGCAGTTCTGCCACTGCCTAAAATGTTTAGCAACTATGCAAAATACTATGATGGAACTCCTAAAGTTCTATAATGTGGGCATTAGGCTCAATAAATGGTTCCTGAATAAATAAACTTAAAATACTAAAAACTATGATTACATTTGTAAGTTTCTATTTGAACTGTAACTCCAGATTTATCTTTTTAGAGATCAGAATGCAGAGAATGTTAACAACTGGGAAGAATTTTATGGCTCTTTAAATTTATTTAAAGATGAATAATCTCCATGCTATAACATATAAGCTTAAAATTAATTAAATTTGGTTCACTGGCATAGTCTAACCATGTATACTATTTATTCTCTTCTTAGCGTCGCTTGATAATATCTACTCATATAACATAAGGACTCATGTAACCAGGGCAGCTGGGACTAGTAATATTCATAAAAAGGTAAAATAGGCCAAATTCACTTCTAAAATATTTTAAGCATCTAAATTTACTGATATTACACTTCCTTTGTAGCTAATGGTAGCTATTCTAGGGTTAGGTATAATTTTCTTGCCATGTGATAAGAAAATAGGGATAAAACATACCAACAATTAAGGATAAGATACTAACACTTTAAAGATGACATGTTGTAATGAAATCATAAACTCACAGAAATCTAATGACCCAAGCTCACTTCATTCACAACTGGAATAAAAAAAATTGGACATATTGGACAAATTATTGAAATGTTATTTTACACACACATACACACATACACACACACCACTGTTAGCTAAAGCTCAAAGTTAGTTGCTAAGCATCTGCCTTCGGCTCAGGTCATGATCCCAGAGTCCTGGGATTGAGCCCCACATTGGGCTCCCTGCTCAGCAGGAAGCCTGCTTCTCCCTCTCCCACTTGCCCTGCTGGTGTTCCCTCTCTCGCTGTCTCTCTGTCAAATAAATAAATACAATCCTTAAAAAAATAAAGCTCAAAGTCAAAACATTTGATAAATTATCTGGAGAATGCAGAACTCTTCTGGGTCCGTGAAAATTAGGTCAAAAGGTGGCAAGTACTGTGGTATTCTAGAAAGCATACAGGATTACTAGTGAAGTACTCTATGTTCTACTTCAAGCTCTGAGAAGATGTAGGATAATCATAGGAAAAATCATAACAAACCTGACTTAACTGACACATATTGAACTAAGCACTCAGTAATGACAGAAACACATTATTTCAAATCTCCAAGGAACCTATACCAAAACTGATTATAATATAGGAGAGAGAGCAAGCTTTAACAAATATCAAAGGATTGAATTGTTCAAAGTAGGTCTTTGACCATGGTAGAATTAAATTAGAAATCAATATCCAAAAGATAACAAGGACTCAAACACAGAGAACAAACTGGTGGTTGCCAGAAGAGAGGGGGTTGAGGGATGAACAAAATAGTGAAAGGGATTAAGAGGTACCAAAAAAAAAAAAAAAAAAAAAACAAGAAAATCAGAACTGCCTGGAAATAACCCATTTGTTAAAGAAGCAATCAAAGTGGAAAGTGGGACTATTATGAACTGAGTAATGATAAACTTGTGGGAGGTGGTGAAAGCAATGCTTAGAGAAAAATTATCAACTTAAATGAGTAAGAACAGAACTAAGGCTAACTAATCTATTACCTAACATACTTTTTCAATAATCTAGGCAAAGATCAGCAAACCAAATCCAAAAAAAGTAGAAGAAATTAATTAATGAGATAAACGGAAAACATTTAATGAAGCCAGGAAAGCAAAAGTTGGTTCTTTGAAAATATTAAGATAATAAGCTCCCGGCATAATTGATCACTAATAGTAGAAGGAAAATAAAATAAAATCAGCAATATCAGGGCCATAAAAGAAGACATTTTTACAGTACTTGCAGACATTCAAAAATAAGATATAATGAACAAATTTAAAAATATAGCCATTCAAACTAACGTAAGAAGTTTAAAAATGATCAGTCTGAATTCTAAAGATGTTGAATCCACTAATCAAAATCTCCATCAATGAAGCCTCAAGGTCCAAATGGTTTTAACTCTGAATTATTCCAAATATTAAAGAAACAGCAATGGTCTTAAGAGATCCAAACACCCTCACAAACATAGATATACAAATTTTGAACAAAATACTAGTATCTTTAAATTCCAGCAATATCTTTTTAAAATGCATAACAAAGTGACATTTAATAAATATAAGGGTGTTAACATTTGAATACCAATCAATTTAATATACCACATTAACAGGGAACGAAAAATAGGAGAAAAGTCCCATGATGATCTTGATAGCTGCAGGGTGCCATAGATACAATTTAAGTCATATATAAAAAAAATGTTAACAAACTAGAAATTGAAAAATCATCAAAAACCATCAGGTGCTTAGGAATACATCTAAGCAAATGTCTATAAAACCTCTCCTTAGAAAAACCTCAGAATATTAAGAGAAATTAAGATATAAACATGCAAAAAGAGAAAAAAAATGAGTTCACATCCTGCCTATGACCCTAGTCATGTAACTTTACACAAATTATTAAACCAAGCTTCCTCAGTTATAAAAGATTAAAAATAACAACTCACTCTAATCGTTATATTGATTAGCAATAGCACATTTAAGCAGTACAACCCACTGGCATTCAATCATTATTTCTATTTTGGCTTATTTTCTGTGGCAGTTGAGGCAAAATAAATTGTCTTCCTCTTACATGTGGCATATTGCCTTCTGCTCCCACCTCTCACCCCACAGCCACTCACAAGCAAAGGCATTTACCTGTTGTAATGAAGTGATTGCATCACCAGGTCTTTCCATTTTACTATAAACTTTTGCTAGAAGAACATATGAACGTCCATCTTCCATGAGAGCAGATAGTTCATTTACTATGAGAGAAGATATTGGGGGAAAATATTCATTTTAAATGAATGTTTACATTTTCCCACGAGTTTTGAAACTGGTCTTTAGAAAGAATGATTTTGAACAACAGTGAATAAAGCTGAAAAACTTTCAGTCAGTTAACTGAAGGATGGCCAAATTAAAAAAAAAAAAAAAAAGATTGAGGATTTTCATCTAGCTGGAAGAAAAGTTAAAGAACTGGATAACAACAAGGTTTTTCTTAAACATATATTAAGAGATAACAATGTAATACATATAAAATTTTCAATGTTCATTTTTAAGTCTGTAAACATCTTTAGTGAAGTCATTAAAAATAATATAGACTAGTTGCTATGGGCAATTAAGAAGAAAACTGTTTTTAAAATAATAGATACTTGATAATATCAGCAATGAAATATGGTCTATAAGAGCACCGACTTTGATGGCAATCTGGTTTCAAATCTAGGCCTTCTCACTTACTAGCTATTTAACCTTGAACGAGGTACTTACACATTTTGTGCTTCTCTTTCATCTGTACAATAGTGAAAAGAATAGTACCTATCTCATAGGGTTGTTGTAAAATTTAAAAGTTTATAAGTTATGAAATAAGTTCGCATATGCAATTAAAGTAGTCTAGTACATGGTAAGTGCTATTTAAATACTTGGTGTTATTATTTTGTGATTTAAGAGCAATAAAAGAACCCTAGATAAATAAAACTATGTTTCTTCCACTGTCAAGTGTATGGCCTGTGCCACATATATATCGAAGTGGTTTATATACATTGTTTCTTTAAAATCTCAGCCTGAGGGGCAGGTTTTGTTATTGGTACTTCACAGGTAAGAGAAACTGTGAGATGGCTGTCACAGTGCGTCAGAGGAGCAACGTTGCACACACGAGAAGGGCCCCATACCCCACTGTGAAGACTTCGGCTTAACTCTGAGGGAAATGGGAGACAGCAGTGAGCTTGAGTGGATAAGAGCAGACCTACTCTGTTTAAAAGGCTCTGTGCTGCTGCTGTTGAGAGAGGCTACAGAAGGGGTGTGGGGCTCAGGATGGATCAGGGAGACCAGCTGGAACGTAACCACCATAATCCACTTGATTATCCTCCACAATGGAGGTTTGTACAGGGGGACAGCTGTGGAACTAGTGAGACAGAGTGGAGTTCTGAATATATTCAGAAGGTAGAATCAATAGGATTTCCTACAGTCAGGGACAAGAGTGATGTGATGGCTAGGATTTGGGCTCTCAGCAATGGTTAAGAGGGATAAAGTTGTTGTTGAGATGAAGAAGGCTGCATGCGGAACAGATGTGAGGAGGCAGACGAGGAATTCCAGCTGACAAGCCAAGTTTAAGATGCTTAGAACCCAGGTGCTACTTCAGCTAGATGAAGGTGGATATGTCAAGAAACTAGATTGCTAATTTAAAGATGGAGACAGTTATAATCCTCTCAAAAACAAAAGTGGACATTAACGACATAATATATAATGAAATGCTGAACAAATATTACATGAAAGTATTTATATTACATAAATGTAATAAACTTAACACCCATACAAGTAGAACATGCTACTTGAATCTCTCTTCTTTTAAACCCTTTCCAAAAATGCATATGCACATGTAAGGCCATCTGCAGTGTTTCAAGCAAGGTCTGACAGACCCATGTAAATATTTTTACAGAAATAATAACACTTTATATAGTAAATGAATCCAAAATTAGAACAATTTAAACACCAATTTCATCAAAGCTAAATTAAAATACCATTTTGAAAATACAAGGAAACTTAAGAGTTGGGCTGACCTTATCACGTATCTGAAGATATTTACAGTGGCTAGGACACTGGCAAAAGCATTAATAACTCAGGGCAAGAAAATGAAGATTCCCAGAATCAGTCATACATATAAATAAGTTTTATTATATGGTAAAGGTGGCACCTCAATAAATGGCACTGAAATAAAATTGTTCTCCATTTGGGAATCTATATAGTAAAAACTGTATGTGGATTAAAGCATATAGATTAAAGTTCTATACAAATTCCAGAAAAATATAAAAGAATATTTTTTACAATGTTAGGATGAGGGAAGTTTTTCTGAGCATGATAGGAAATCCAGGACTCAAAAACAGAAAAGGCTGGCATATATAATAATTAAGTATTCTATTTGACTGAGGAAATGATAAATTCAATTGAAAAAACAAAAAAGGGGATAGGCTGGGAGAAAACGTCTGCAAATGAGTAACAGGTGACTGATAATGAATCAGAGGTTCAGGCTCAAAGACAAAGGATATGAACAAAAATATCCTAGAAGAAAATGTGATCTACAGACATAAAACGATGCCTAGCCTTATTAATCATCAAAGAAATGCAAATTGAAGTGTTTTTCCCCCCTCTAATTAATACTACACAATGATGGGACATTTTTGGCCTTAAGAAAGAACCATGGGACATGACTCAATTCTAGCAAGCACACAGAGGTATATAAACAAGGACCCGGTCTCAGTACTGTCTCCAACTTTTCTTCAATCTAAATGTCTATCAATAGGGGACTCATCAAATAAATCATGATATTAACATATAGTAGAATGCTCTTCCTATGCTAAAGAAAATAAAGAAGAGCTACATTTACCAACATGGAGAGAAGCTACTAAGTGAAAAATGCCTACTGCAGATGTGTAGTATAATATGATCCCATCTTGGTAGGAAAAATATGGTATGTAATTATGTGCGAGAGACAAAGAGACATGGTGGGGACACTAATTAGGATGATACACAAGGTAAATATGGTTTTCTCTGGAGAGCGGGACAACACAACTTGCATTCACTTCTGTAATCTTTAAATTTTGGTGATGAGTAAGCAATAGATTTTAATTTAAAATAAAGATAATTAAAAAGCAAATTTGTACAAACTTCTAAGAAGGCAAGTTATAGTATCCAGTTGCATTTTCAATACACGTAGTTTTTTGGGGGATCGGGGGAGGAAGCAAAGAGTTTATTTGAGATCACAGCGTCAGTACCCTTTCTGTAGTTCTTCAGAACTTGTTTCTAGAAACAGTGTAGTCATACTCAACATATGCACCGTGATTCCTCAGAGATGGAATCTGATTGGTGAGTTGGAGTTAGCAGGGATGACAATAGGTAACCAATACAACAGAAATGGTCATTTCTGTGATCACAGGAGAAAGCTATCAAATTTGTTAATTTGGCCAGTTTCCATGCCATATCACATTTAGAAGCAAGTGTACACCAATGAATGAGATACAAGGATATTTACTGTAACAGTTTATTAATATCAAAAGAATGGAAAACCAACCAAATGCCCAATAATTGAAGGAAAGCTTAAAAAAACTATGGCGATATAAAAAAAAACACACAAAACAAAAAATGATGGCGTTATAGAATATTATGATGATGCCATTAAAATGATATGAATTACTAACATCAAACTATCTGGCACATGCTGTGAAAAAAATTACAGGATGGGAAAAAAATTACATTTGAAAAGAAAAATTGTGCTTATTACACTTATATATTGACATATACACTAAAACACAAAAATGGTTACCTTTAGGGAGGTAGTTTAAGAACAGGGCAAGTAGAATTCATAGGAGAAACTGGGGATTGACACATACTCTTTTAGAGTGCTGGATTTTTAAAAAAAAAAACTTAAAAGAGTAAAGATTATAAAAATTTTACTTTATGTATAAAAATATCAGGGGCGCCTGGGTGGCTCAGTGGGTTAAGCCTCTGCCTTCGGCTCAGGTCATGATCTCAGGGTCCTGGGATCGAGCCCCGCATCAGGCTCTCTGCTCAGCAGGGAGCCTGCTTCCCCCTCTCTCTCTGCCTGCCTCTCCGCCTACTTGTGATCTCTCTCTCTCTGTCAAATAAATAAATAAAATCTTTAAAAAAAAAAATCAGATGTAGCTGTAATTTAAATGAAACTCCCTTTGTATCATTTTGGAAAGTATCTTTCTATAACACAATTAGCTATTTCATAAATCTGTTATTATTCAAATATCTTATTTCAGTAGAGTGGCATGCTCATAAATGAAATAATCAACCTCACATATAATACCGAGAATACAAATAAACATTTATGTAATATAAAAATAAAACAGGTCAGTCATATCAGGTACAGTACACTTTTTTTTCAAATCAGAAAGACTTTCATACCAGGTTCATGAGCTAGAGCATGTTGAAGAACTTTTTCTGCTTTGTCATACCATTTCAATTTTAATAAAAGCTCAGCCAAGTCATAGCAAAGATAATTTTGTTGTCCACTTTTCAGAGCGGCTTCATAGTAAGTGATTGCCTAAACAAAATACGTTTCAGTTAGGAAAATAAGGCAATGAGAATGGTGTTAAGCATAGATATTTTATATAATACAGACTTAAAGCATGTAAAAATTAGAAATAACCTAGGAAAAGCTTAGGCATATACCTTCCTACCAGTTAAATATGCCATTGTTCTTAGACAGTCAAACATTAGACAAGACAACTAGCATTTCTTATGAAAAGCAGCTAACAATAGGTGCTTGGTGAAACTGTTTTTACCAGTTTTAGTCCAGAGGCCGGTGAACTTTAATGAATGCAAATACTCTGCTAGTGGTTGTATATATGTTCAGTAGTTACCAGGAATAGAACAAGGATATAACAACTAAAGGAAAATCCATTATCCCCATTAGAAGGGTGAAAAAAAAGGACACAGCTTACCAAAACTGGTTCAACAGAAAGGACATCTGCTAGGCTTTGTCATATAATGAAAAAGATGTAACCACAGCAACTTCATCGTAATTGATGGGTTGCAGGGTTTAGGTGTAAGATGAAGCCAGAAGTAAACTTTAGGGCCCAAACAGTCTTTGCAAAATGCAGCGACGAAGAGACACTGAGCAAGTCTTTAACATAAATTCCAGTTTGTGAATATAAATTTGGAGTTTACAACTATCAAGATATAAACAGTGGCTGCTAAAGACTTCTCACAGAGCAGGGTTTGAAACAGTTAATCCAATAGATATATTTCAAACATATAAAATACTTACCTTCGAATAGTTGTGAGTTTTGACAAGTGCTTTCCCAATTTTGCTTGCCAGTGTTCCATCTTTGGGATTCTGATTTAATGCTTGCTCATAGGCTCCTATGGCTTCTTCGGGCTAATGTTGACAGATACAAAAATAAGCAATGAATAAACGGCTTAGCTGGATCCCATTAAAGGGCAACATTTCTATATTTAAGCTCTATACCTGGAGTATTCACTCAGTGAAACAAATAAAGCACATATTTAAGTCTAGAAACCTTAGCAATTTCAGAGAGGTGACAGTCACTAGTGTTAGGTGTAACTCATTAGTAAACACCATTCTGGCCAGTAGCTCTCTTCATTATTCAACTTAAAAGGAACTTTTAACTTGCTTCTGGTACCATCTCTATTTCAAATGATAGTGCTGAATTACTGGATCTCAATATGAAAGCAACTTTTTATTGTAATGGTTATCTCCTTTTTATTGTGATGACTGGATGGTCGAATATTAAATGACATTCAAAAATTCCTTTTAAGAGAATAAGAAGAAAATCACAAAAAAGAGTTTTACCGTTTTGTTTTTGTTTTTGTTTTTGTTTTTTTAAATCTGAGTTCAGGAGCATTAGAAACTTTACCTCTTGTATATTCATGTACGCATCACCAAGAAGAAGAAAAGAACGAGGGCTGGGCATTCTCTCAGCAATTTCTCTAGAAATCAGACCAATTCTATTTAGTATACTGAATACAAATATGTTCTTCTAAACCAACTAAATAAAAGGTAAGCTCACTTATTTCAATTAACCAATAGCTTTCAGAGTACCTTCTACATTTCCAACAGTGTAACACTGTAAAAGAAAAAACAACCCACCCCCACCCACACCCGGATTATGCTAGATCAACTTTCTTTTTCATTCCATCTTTCCATTTTCTGAAATGCAGGTAACAAGAGTACTGGTAGACCGTAAACATATCAATTCTAACTATACAGAAATAGGTTTTGTTATTTCTAATTCTGAAATGATGTGGGAGTGGAGGCACAAAAATCTCATGTGATGCTATTACAACGTATGGTTTCTCATTCAGTTGGTCCAAAAACTATTGTTTTTGGAAGTATAATTTTATAGATGCTGCTGAAGAATTGAAGTCTACAACTAACGTGTCGGAGCTGCCTGAAACAAAGCCTATGCTTTTGACTATGCTATTACAGAGCATCCAAAACAAAGTGACCCTATTTTAAAATATTTTCCTACCATGAGGTGACCGTTAGTGCTCATCTTTTTGAAACGTCATAGAAAATATGATCTAGAACCTCCAGTTCATCCATCTATAAATGGGATGCTGCTCAGTTTCTTTGAATCACTCAGCACCTACAAAGAACCTGAGCAGTGTTCCGAGTTTGGATATTTACATAATATAAATGAACCAATGACTGAATTCATCGACATGTTGCTATATTCTCAACAGATAAAAATGCTGATTTTCTCTTATATGAAGTGTGTGCTTGTATCTTTATCTTTTTGTTTGGGGAGAAAAGTAAGAGTAACCCGTGTGTGTGTGTATGTCTGTGTGTGCACACGGGCACAGGTATGAATGTGCATATCCCAGTAACTCCTAAGGGCACCAGCATATGACATAACTTTTAAAATCCCTACCCTTTCACCAAGGAGAATTTGTAATCCACACCTTGGTGTGGTACATACTAAGCCATAATTTTCTATTGCTAGAGCTATTACACCGAGCATTAAAAATGCCCCAGAACTGTCGTTACATTACACAGCTTACTTAAGCTATTAGAATACATGTAACTGTTGCTCTTGCCCCTCCCAAACAGGAACACTGAAGGTCTAGAAATCACATAATGAAGGAGGAAAACTAAGAATCTAGAGTAAGCCACAGGTTGAAATAATCATAATCACTATGGTTTATGTCTTAGGGAGAGTGAGTTGCTTGGTTAGTGTGATTGTGGTTGGTAGTTGAACATGTTAAGGAAAGGGTCTTTACTGTAAAGCACTTAGAAGAAAGAAAAAAAGAAATTTGGGAATTAATTTTAAGAAGTAAGTGTGTCAAAATACAATGGGTTGAAATAATCATTTACCTATAACAAGTAATATATAACATTTTCTCTTTTCTGTGCTTCAGATAAATATCTGCCATTTTCTCCTTGACCTCTATGAAATAAGGCTGCTCAGCTGTAACATTCCGAAGCATGCTTAAAGCCCGCTCCACATCTCCTTGGGCCAGAGCTAGGTCTGCGTTAGCAATGGTAACACGTAATTCTTCAGACGTCCCAGAAAATTCATGGATGGCATCTTGTAAAACTTTTGCTGCCTCGTGCTGTAAAGATGAAGTTAAAATAACACTCTTTCAAAATATTCAACTAATTACATTAGAAGTCAAGATTTTTTCCTAATCCAGAATGAAAAGTAAATATTAGCATAGTTAGGATCTTCATGAAATATTGACAGATTTTTGAATAGTACAAAAATTTAAAACTAAACTCAGAGACCAAATTCAGATGACTGTATAAATATCTGTTAGCTGAAAAGTGTTTTCTTTTTTCTTTGAAAGATTTTATTTATTTCTGAGAGAGAGAGAGAGAGAGAGAGAGAGAGAGAGGCAAAGAAAGAGGAAGAAGCAGGCTCCCCAAGGAGCAGGGAGCCCAACATGGGTTTTGATCCCAGGACCCTGGGATCATGACCTGAGCCAAAGGCAGACGCTTAACCATCTGAGCCACCCAGGTGCCCTGAAAAGTGTTTTCATGACTGGGACAATGGCGGTTGCTACATGAGAGCTGCTGCTACTGCAATTTAATAAGCATTTACTTTACATCCAGCATTATATTAACGCATTTAATTCTCAAAGAAATCCTCTGATGTAGTTACTATCATTATTCCTGCCTTACAGTAAGGAAATTGAAATTTGGAGAGTTAAGAAGTTAACAAATGACATTCTCAGAACCCAAACTCAGGCAGCCTGACCCCAGAGCCTAAACTCTTAGTCATGTTCATTACTGCCTGCTTGATGGGATCCAGTCTACAATCCTCCCCTGTACCAAATGGCTCTTCAGTAACTAGCAGATTACTTTATTTCCTATGCCAGGACCTCATTTCTGTTATGCCTCAGCTGAATACATTACCTCAGTTCCAAATCCATACCTCAATGAATCTAAAATGTCATTTATTTTAGGATTCATCTCAGCTTTAGAGATTATAAGACATTCTAATTTCAGAAATATTAACATGTGAAAAAAAAGAGTCATTTTAGAATCAACTATCTATGGTAGAATTGATTCTTCTTAAATATCTATTGAGGTTAATATATTAGTGAAATAGAAATTATTTTGAGATTTGACATGTTATCTAGACACAGTTTTCTTAATTTCCACTAAAATATGAAAACTGATAAGCAACTGTTGTAATCTGAAAAACAGATATTAATGATGTTAAGTTCCTCATTTTCTACAAGGCTTTAACTCTTCTCTCAAAAGTGCAGGCTTGCTTGCTTTCTATTTATTATTATTATATGTATTAAGCATTTGATTTTATGATCATCCTATGAATTTACCAAAGCGGTATTCATCAAGTAGTTCTTTTGTTTTCTCAACTATTAGAATTTGAGGTTGGTAATTTATTTCATTTCAGTAGTACTTGTGTGTGCATGGACACGTGTGTGTGTGTGTGTGTGTGTGTGTGTGTGTGTGTGTGTCACTCCTTTCAGGAGTCCACAGAATGATAACCATGTTATATTATTACCTTTCGTGGTAGCCAAGGTCATTGAACATTATATTACCATATGTATTACATTACATTAATACATTTCATGGTACATAATTTATGTTATTACTCATATTATATTATACATATATCACTATGTTGTCTGGCAGCTAATGAAAGTACACTGATACCTACGGTCATCCAGGTGCAAATTATGTTTAACTTCAGGGGCTTGCAAAAAGACATGATTTGGTTCGAAGTAATGAGAAATAAGTTTTCTAAATTTGACCAGTCGAGCAAGAAAATAATTTCAGCTTTTTCATTTCCTACTAATATATATATACTTGTCTAAAAAAGTTCAGAACTGAACCACTGAATTAAAACTTGACTTACCTGTTCTCCATTTAAGCGGTGAACCTCTACCAACTCAAGAAATATTGATAAACGGTGGTTTGCCTCAACTTCGGTTTTTCTGCATTTTGATTTTGAGGAAGCTCCAATTCTCCTCATTCCTGGTAAACTCATTGCCATATGTAGAGTTTTAATTGCTTCTGTTACTTCTCCCATTTTCTTTTGTGACTGAGCTTTTATCAAATGATATAAAGGGTATTCTCTCACCTGAAATAGTATTCAGAAATACTTCCTTGGAGTGCTTACAATGCCAACACATAATTTACAATCCACTAAACATTAGAATAACAGAATCTCGAAGGACAGTCTACCTGTGGTTGTATGCATGAGGTCTATTTCTGTCCTTTTACTAACTTCTTGATCATTTATTGTGTTAAATCAGATTCAGGCAACCTGCCACTACTTAGCATCCTCCTGGATGACAAACAAGGTGATTATGGGCTTTTACCATGACAGAAGAGAAAAATACAAAAAAAGCTTGCAAGGCTAGCAAATATATTCTAGGAAACTTAGTTTTCAGAAAAGGAATTTATCTGGGATTTCCAGTATGGATATCAAGTCATTAGATTTCTAGAAACAGTTTTTTCCCTTTTATTTTTTAATTTTATGATTAAAAATCTCAGAACACTTCAAACTTGGTTTTACCCTTTGATACTACTCTGAAACACATAGTTATGAAGCTTCTATCTTTATTTTGCCTACCAAACATGTATATAAAATAAGAAAATGACAAAAAAATCGAAGAAGGAGTCAAAGGCAGGAGATGATCCAGAATGAGGTGTGGGGCAGGCACCTAATGTCTATGAAGGCTCCAATCATCCTTCAGGCTATGGCTGTAAGCCTGAGCTAGCATCACATTTTCCAGTGGGCTCTGTGTGAATACTCATGCTTCTGTTCTTCTCTCAGAGATTTCGATTCATTGGGATGGGGTACTGGCACTGGGGAGGTAATGCACCACTAGTCTTGAGAACTACTAACCCAAGAAGCAGGCACTGTCTTCTGCAAATCCTGAATTCTCCCGTCCACTGAAGGCTCCTCACCTAATAGGGTTCAAGACCCCGTGAACCAAAGCAAAAGTTTGAGGAGCTCCTCCATGACTCCAGGTAGTTCAGGAAGCACATTAAACCTGTAATTTTCCCTAATGCTTAGGGATATGGGATATAACACAGAATATCTTGGGATAGAAATCTAATGTGTTTATATCCTCAAACCACATACAAATTTTCAAAATGACTAGGTGTTCTTTGATGATGACTCTAAAAAGTTATTAAAAGCCACGATCCAAGAAACAAGCAATAAAAAACTTCTTACACATAAAAACATTTGGCATAATGCCCTATAATTTGCAATTATTTTTATATACATCCATTACTGCATTTAATGTCCACTATAACTGTAGGGTGTTATTATATGAGTTTTATAGAGAAGAAAACAGGTTCAGAGAGAGAAAAGTGGGAAAACCAGGCACTGACCCCTAGGTCTTCTGTCTCCAAATCCATATAGTTTTTTAATTATACCACAGTTGTCTCCACTTTTTCTCCCACTGCTTGTGAATCCAAACTTTTTTCCATTAAAAATAAATTTATTAGCAAAACGTTACAGGCAAAAAAATACAAAACACCTGAATATGTAAACACTTGCTAAAGGTTTAAGGAAGGTGATATGTTTTATCCACCTGAATTTGGAATACTTACCTTAAAATTATAGCTCAGACAAAATTCAAGTGACTGAGAACACAATTTGAATTTTTCCTGAGACAAATAAACCTGAGCCAGCAGGAGATGAGCATCTGCATAAGAAGGGTTGTGTTCTAGGCAATGCTGCAGGTTATTATAAGCTGCTTCAGTGTCACCTAGTAAGAGAAACAAAGCATTTTAATTCAAATGGTTAAGAGACAGAGATGTGAGAGAGAAGAAGGACACGAGTAGTTTATGGATAGTTCCATGCCCACCTGCCCCAGGTAGCCCCTTTCTAGTCTTCATGAAAGAATATACCTGTAAGTCAGGCCAGCCATAAGGAGCAAACCAGAGAAAGCTGTGAAAGGATCAATCACCATTGCTACCTCTGAGAGGACTATACATGTTCCTTTATTTATTTTCCTGATCAAAAAACTTTTTACTTAAAATTTCATTACAGTAAGTTTTGCAAAACCCAGATATTTAAATAGCTAGAATTCTGTACTGTCACTTATATTAACAAAGAGGATATATAGTCTTATAATCATCCTTGGCCAGAAATTTTACCACTGTATATAAAATAACAGAAAAAACATAGGGATATATTCCAGACATTCAGAAATAGGAGATATTGACTTAATATGCTTTTAAATGCCAAGTGTAATAGCCAATGTTTTGGACACACATCCTCTGTACATCTGGGAGTCTTAGATGGAAGAAATGATCAAAATTAAAGTGACAGGAATGGTGTAATCTGTTAGGCTCGGCTGGTAGATGGGGTAAAAAGAGGCTCTTCAAAAAAAAAAAAAAAAAAAAGAGGCTTTTCAGAGAAGTAAGAGTATATACTCTAGGTCCTAGAAGAACTTTCTAGTGATGTAACCCATAGCAATTTGCCTAAACCCATCTCACAGACGGTGTTAAGTAGGTAGGGGAGCCCAGCTCCCCATTCAACCTCGCTAGGAGCACTGGGGAAGAACAGACCCTAAATTACTCTCTGTTCCATTACACTCCTTAACCTCACCTGGTACCTCAACAGACCAAACAAGGCTTACTGTTAGAGCTTCCAGTTCCCAAAGACCCAACCTACCAATGACACAATCCATCTGAACAGAAAACAGTTTCTTAGAGACAGAGGATTAATAAACAAGTAATGGGCTGAGGCTGCATAATAACATACTAAACACAGTAGCAAAATTTGTCAATCAACCATCAAACATAATAAATAATATTGGATTATCTATTGTTGTGATATACTTGAACACTCAAGAACTGAACAGGCAGAGAAGGAAATAGGAAATGGGAAGGATAAGTATAATAAACTGGTGTGCAAATTACCACCCCCATGTTCTTTAAGGAGGAAAAGGACTAAGGAGATAACCTGAAGGTTACTGCTAAGGGGGGAAAGCACACAGGAAAAGAATCAGATTTACAAATAAGAGATTGAAGAATATGAGGACTGTATGAATAATTGAGATCAGAATCTTTGTTGCAGAAAATAGCCATATAAACAAAGAACACAACAATATCACATTTTTATCTAAGAGCTGCCCAATTTCCCTTAAGGGAAAAATGAAAGACATTTCTGTCCTGCATGTATGTCTTTGTTAGAGTCCTATGTAACATAGAATTTGGCTGGCCTTTGTCCCAGGTTCCTGGGAGAGAGTCTTAAAATCTTGGAATTTCCCGAGTGAGAAGAGTATCTTTGTTGTTTGAGGTTGGCTTTGACTACTTATGTAAGTGAGAAGATGAATAGTAAGCCCTAGATAGCTCATGTTAACAATATGACTCAATGGGGACGAGCCATGCTGGAAGGACCAACCATGTAGAGGACTGGGGCTTTGAACTACGTGTTACCTACCTGAATGGGGGAGCAGGACCCTGGAGACTGAGTTCAATCACATGCCCAATGATTCAGTCCATGCCTATATAATGAAACTCTAGTAAAAACTCTAAACTTGGGGTGAGCTACCCTGCTTGTTAATGCTCTCTATGTACTGTCATATATACACGTGTTGGAATGTTGATGTGTACGGACTCTACAGACAGTGAACAATGGCAGCTTCACATCTGGAACCCTCCCAGGCCTTCACCCTGTGCATCTCTCCCTTTTGCTCGTTTGGATTAGTATCCTTTTGCTATACTAAAACTCTAATCAGAAGTATAGCGATATCCTGAATTCTAGGAGTCATTCTAGTGAATTTGAACCTGAGGGGTCATAGAAACCCTGAATTTGTAGCCAGCTCGTCAGAAGTTCAGGTGGCTTAGGCAAACCCAGAACTTGTGGCTTGTGTCTGTGCCCCTAACCTGTGAAGTCTGGTCCAACTCTGGATAGTTCTGGGGTTAGAAGTCATTTTACTTGGCAATTTATCAGGATACTGCTATGTGGACATATGGCAGCACTATTTCAAATGATTTAAGGCTGCTGTTTTTAAAAATGGGGTCATATATGAGACTTTCATTTCTAGAGACTTTGGCAATTAAGAATTACCATATTGAAACTGATTTTTATCAATTTTCAAAATCATAAATGTCTAAAAAATGTAACAGAACTCAAAGTCTCAGTTTAATTATTTAGTAGATAATACCATTTGAACTGAGAGCAAAGTAGAAATATGTGACTCAATAGAAATTAACCAGAAGAAGATATTATAGAGCCACTTTTTACAACTATAGTATTTTAGAGATACAAGCTTTTGAGATCATCTAGGTTTTTTTTTAACAGTTAAAACTGAGGTCCAAAAAATTAGCAAAGTCAATCTTCTCTCTATTATATATAAGAAATAATTGTTTAGGATGATACCTTTAAGTTGGTTTCTACCCCTAATGATTTTACAAATTTTATTTACTTTGCATGGCATTCATCTAGAAAAGATACATAAATATAAGCCCCAAAGGTTGGTCTACTATGTCTACTGTGTATATATTTTATATATATGTATATATTTTATGACTGTATTATGTATATAGTCACACATCTGTTTGTGTCTTAAAAAGCTAATGTTATATATCTGGGGTTATTTTTTTAGCTATACATAATCACAGATTATGTACAGCTAATTATCAATTAATCAATACATTTCATAAAGGCCCCAAACCTGGTAAACCTTACATCTGGCTATGCCAATGAGTCAATAACTATGGACTAAAGACTATAAATTTTTATTACCATCTAAGTATCCGACGGACTTTTTTGTTAAGTGGTACAACGGCATTTTCCCAGCAATTCACTTGAACAACAGGAGTTTATAGTAATTTTTAAAGAATTAAATAGTGAAGAATATTATGCGATTTTATTTTGGATTAAAATTACTTATTTGTGCACAAGTAAAATGCATTTATGTGACTATTCTCCATATATGTGGAGTACCTAGTTTATTTACCCCCGTTTTTGTCAATATCAGAATAAAAAGGTTATTTTAAGTTTTTAAGGTATATTCTACCTGATAAATATTTCACTTTTGCTATTAGGAAGACAGCTTGCAGAAGGCCTGGTACAGTTCTTACTATAGTTTCCAGGACTGAGGTACATCGTCTGAGAAGTGGAGAAAGAGGTTGTCCAGGACTTGCAGGCTAAACAAAACAAATTAGCATATCATTTTATAAGTTTATTTTAGTATTTAGTTAAAAGTGAACACACATATTAAACTTCAGTGTAACTAGCAAAACTATATATTTTTCCAAAATTTCTGTTATTCTACTTTTGCATATCTTTACCATAATGTGACTAAAACTAATTTATCTCCGTGGGATCTATGAACAGACCATGTAAATAATGGCTTTTATTCAGCAAAATAGTTATGAAATTATTACACAATTAACTGATTTGATAACATCAAAGGAGTGTATTTGTTCAAAAACTGTGAAGGAAACATATTCAAAGGAAAGATAACTGAGAGGCAGAATTTCCTGCTGGAATTGAGAGTCGAGGCAATGTGAATTCTAATTCTAGATCTGCCTGATGATTTATTCAGTTCAGTAACTTGCATTGCCCCCTAGAGTACTGTTAAGATCAGTTTCTGAAATTTCTCTTTTTTTTCCTAGTAGAAATCAGAAGGTAGAACACACTCATGTGTACTATACCAAATGTCTAATACCTTCACATTTTCTGCTTTTCTGCCTGGCATGCTGAAGGTCCTCAAAGGTTGGTTTTTAGTTTTTCATTTTGTTAATACACAGTGAATATGATAACTAAAACAGTACTAGAACATTTATTGTTTTAATGGCTGTCTACCCAACCAACTTTTATCCAATGGTTACCCACTCACAAGCTACAAATGTGGTATTAGAATTTAAATGTCAAATGTTCATTCTCCCTGCTTTGTCCTACTAATGCTGCTTCTTTTATTTGAAAAATAATCTTCCCCATCGTCCCCCTATACCCCACAAATATATATTCTTAGCTAGAGTATGGTCTCTTACTGACAATCACTTCTACCCTGAGACGTTGTTAATGACAAGTGCCACATATCTTTGCTACCTTGCAGCACAAAAGAAATGCACAAATTTTTCAAAAGGAATTTCAAAATATGACCATTGGTGCCTAGAATACCTCAACTTCTTTAAATTTCTACAGCACTTATAATCTGTGTAATAAAATTTAGCATTCTATATCATCTTATACAATCCCATAGTAGTTTCGTATTTTGTTTTGCTTCTTTCATAGGGCTAGGGTCTTATGTGCCTGAAGACTGAAATTTTACACGTTTTCAAACAGTAATGCATACAGAGTAAATTCTTTAAAAGTATTTTTTTTCACTTTAAAACAGTGAAAGTATAGGTGATATAGTGAGGTTAAGGTTCTTTGCCATCTGCTAAAAATTATTTTTTGAAAAAATTATTTCTTAAGAGAACCACCATCATTTTCACTGTAAACACTTTCAGAGTGAAGCACATACAGACAATCTCTAAGATAACATACGTTTGATGAAAAAAAAAAAACACTATATAAAAGGGGCAAGGAACAGAGCTGGAAAGACAGACAAGTCTGTCCTCCTGATGTTTCCCCAAGAAAGCAGCATTCTAAGTGCTAATGAGGAGCCATCACGCTGACAAAGTTAGACTGCAGGAATACAGAATGTCCTGAACGGGGACGCAATTAACCACTTAACACATTATCTCTTGCTCCACCTACAATTACTTCTTAGCATAGCTTCCAGAGAAATCCTTTTAAACTGCTGAGTCAGATCATGCTGGAAACCCTCTGCTGGCTCCCCACTATGCTCAGACTGATGTCGGGGGAGTGACAACAACCTCTAAGGCCCTACGAGGTCTGGTATCCTCTGCTGTGACCTCCTCCTCACTCCATCCCGGTCACATTAGTCTCCTGTGTCCCTGCAGGCCACGGCACAACTGTTCCTGTGCCTGAGACAATCTATACCGTGTTTCCACATGAACACTTCCAAGTTTTGTTTAACTTTTACCATCTCAGTGAGGGCTAACCAGACCGTCGTATCTAAGATCACCATCCCCTACCCTATTCTGCTATTTTCTATTACATAATTGACTTGATTACATTGTCTGTCTCCTCCTGCTAGTTACATATGCTTCAAGAGAGCAAAGGCTGTCGTTTATTCCTACCCAACCACCTCGCCAGCTACAAGCAGAGCCCTGGGTACTCTACAAGCATTTGCTGAGTGAATTCTGAATACTGGTCAAGTACTGAAAAATGCATTCCGACTCTAAGCAACTGAAAACAGATTATGACAGGGGAGACTGGGATCAATCCTCGGTGTTATTCCAGAAGGGTTAATTTATTTTTCTTTCTTTTCAAGTTTTTATTTAAAATTCTAGTTAGTTAATATACACTGTAATATGGTTTCAGGTGTAGAGTTTAGTGACTCATCACTTACATAAAACACCCAGTGCCCATCAAAAGTGCCCTCCTTAATCCCCATCACCCATTTAGCCATCCCCCACCCACCTCCCCTCCAGCAAGCCTCAGTTTTGTTCTCCATAGTTAAGAAGGGTTAATTTAAAACATTATGAAAGTCTGGAAAAGGACGTGGTGATCAAAACAGCAGTATAGTTTCCCTAAAGAAAGGCCATTATCCTCATTTCCTCAATATAAATCAGGGAGAAGCTATAAATCAGGGAGAACGCTAAGAACTGTGCTTTTAGCAATGAAGTATTTGGTACTCCCTCACAGGATATTCCTGTACTGAATAATGAGCTGAGTATAGTAATGTTAGGTCATCCACTTACTGTCTGTAATTAAAAGAGTGCTGACTAATGGATCTACATAAATTTGGAAAGAACTCTCTGAGAATACAATAAAAGGTTCCATCTTCAGTTCTACTCAGAGGTAGATAAGGCAGATAACAGAGGATGGTAAAGATCCATATAAAACAGATGACAATCAGGATCTAAAACAATATCGTATCTGGAATTATGAGATGAATCTGAGGAGATAAAATCTCCTAGGTATAGAGACTACACGTGAGTCCTCAGTTACAGTGAATAATAGATCTAAGGACTTTAGTTAACTATTAATTCAACAGGGGTCAATAATATAATATGATTCACAAAAGAAAGCTAGAGGAACCCCCAGAATTAGGGAGGAGGAGGATCTGCCAAGGGCAAACCCATATATGAAACAATGAGTTTACTGAGAGCTTACTAACAAAATAAGGCTGTCCTCAGGCTGACGGCCAGGGTTCTAACTACGTCATATAAAAAATAAATGGCTAAAAACCTGGAATTGTTTAGCGGAAACATAAAAACTAATTCCTAAAATCTAAAGGTCTGTGTTATGAATGAGGAATAATCCTTGCTTTGGCGAAGTAACTCGACTTGCTCCGTGCCACTCCAGAGAGCAGGAGGCAGACCAGGAAATGGGTGAATTTTTTTTTAACACAAAGCTGAGTCTGACAACATGAGAAATACAGTCTAATAATCATAGTCCTAGAGTAAGAACTGTGTCTTTGAATGCACCCAGGGGTTGGATGGGCACTTAACGTGGATGCTGTGGAGGTAGATTCAAGTATCACATGCATGTCTGAATTAAATGACTTCTAATATTTCTTCTAAACTGAAGATTTTGATTTTATGAACTCTAAGTAAATATTTATAAACCAATACATTTACTATTTGATAGCAGTCATTGGTATAAATATTCTGATTTAATAACTATTTCAACTAATATAGATACAAATACTGCCATTGTAAGATGCTGATCTAACATGTGAAAGAAAATTTATTAGCACATTTTATAAAACATCATGTAAGTGCTGTTGAAAATATTTTCATTGAAAAAAAGGCTCAGAATTACTTACCTGCATTGGACAGAAATTCAGATATTCTGTAACAATTTCTAGCAAGAAATCAGGATTTAAGTTCTCAAAATACTGTATGCCAAGCGGTAAATCTTCTAACTGTGAAAAATGAGTGTCCAGAACATCGTTTAGCAAACTAATAACTTCTTCTTGTCGTTTATTTTTCTTCATAGCAAGAATTGCATGTAAATAGGTTAATTCCTAGAAATTAAGCAGTCAACATTAATTATCACATTCAGTTGTAAAGCCATTTATTTCCACTTAGATTTCAAATGTTTATGAAGTACTGTTTATGTGCATTATTTGTTCAAATTTCAGTATTAGTTGGGACAAACTTTTAGAATCTTATACAAGAATATTTAAAGTCGGGGTGCCTGGGTAGCTCAGTCGTTAAGTGTCTGCCTTTGGCTCAGGTCATGATCACGGGGTCCTGGGATCGAGCCTCGCATTGAGCGACCTGCTCTGCGGGAAGCCTGCTTTTCCTTCTCCCACTCCCCCTGCTTGTGTTCCCTCTCTCACTATGTCTTTCTCTGTCAAATAAATAAATAAATAAATAAATCTTAAAAAAAAAAAAAAAAAGAATATTTAAAGTCTAATCCTGTGTGGAGATAAGTTAGTAAATGCAATTATACATTAAAATTAGTGTAAATTAATCCTAAAGCCATTTTTATTACTAAAGTTTAAAATCTTGTATTTTATAAACAGTGCCTAGGATCTACCATCTGATAAAATAAAACACTGTACCGCAGATTTTCCAATAGACTGCTGAATTTCCCTAAGGAATTCTAGCTGCTGGTCTGCATCCTGTAACTGCCCTTCAATTAACTGACATCGGATAAATCCTAAAACCAAACAGGACAAAAACAGTCAAAGTCCACATCAATTCAGGCATGTACACTTCAAGCTACACAAACATTAATAAAACAGATTTTCCCTCCATAATAAAGTATTAATACATTATAATAAAGTATAAGACATTAAATCAATACTACTTCAGATTTAAAATAAAAGAAAATGGGCAGCTTTGTACCCAAATAAAATCAGTTACTAAGAAATTCAGAATTTATAGGAACTGCCTAATAAAAATCTATTCTCTCAAGATATTATTTAAGAACTAGGGGCGCCTGGGTGGCTCAGCTGGTTTAGCGACTGCCTTCGTCTCGGATCATGATCCCGGAGTTCCGGGATCGAGTCCCACATCGGGCTCCCTGCTCAGTGGGAAGTCTGCTTCTCCCTCTGGCCTGTCCCCTTTCATGCTCTCTCTCTCTCTCTCTCTCTCTCAAATAAATAAATAAAATCTTAAAAAAAAGGTATTAATTAAGAAATAAAAACTTCATTTTAAAGATTCATGTTTTTTTTCTATTGTGGATAATGGAGGACAGTTTAATTTTAGAAAACCACAACATACATTTTTTTCTTCTTTCACAGCAGGTATTAAAAGGAATTATGACTTGCATTTATCTGAGGAACATTTAGAAATAATTGTCCTACCAATTAGTGCAGGGACGCTAGTTTCATCAAGTGTCATGGCGGTCTTATACCACTTCAATGCCTCTTTAACTTTTCCTTGTAAAATCATCTGGTATCCAAGTTCTGTAGCAAATTCTGATTGCTGAGGGGTTAAACTAAAAGCTCTTTCTAGTAACGTCTGAATTTTTTGAAGAATGAGTTGACTTCGCCCACACTAAAAAGAAAAAAGAAATTTTAGACTAGAAAGTCAAACACTCCTAATCAGGTGGGAGAATTATTTTTTCCTAAAGATACAAGTTATTTGTACTTCATAGAAATAGAATTTAAAAAAAACTATTTAATAATCAAAGAAAAAAAAACTTCATAGAAATAGAATACAAATATACAAATTATTTGTACTTCACAGAAATAGAATGATAAAAAGTAATAATCAAAGAAAAATAAAGCTTCTTTATTTACTATCCAGACAGTACAGCAAGAGTTTATATCCAAGCAGAACTTAAAATCCTAATGAGCTATTTTATTTTGTTTTTTTATTTTATTTTTTTTATTAAAGATTTTAATTTATTTATTTGACAGAGAGAGAGATCACAAGTAGGCAGAGGCAGGCAGACAGAGAGGGGGAAGCAGGCTCCCTTCTGAGCAGAGAGCCCAATGCGGGGCTCGATCCCAGGACCCTGAGATCATAACCTGAGCCGAAGGCAGAGGCTTTAACCCACTGAGCCACCCAGGCGCCCCCTAATGAGCTATTTTAAACAACAGCTTCTTGAAAAGTATACTCTAATGATGCTGCTGTCCAAGTATACTTTTTAGAACTTTTTCTACTTTTCAAACTTTTTAAAACTGTCTCATGATTGTTTTAGGACTTGCTTTCCCCCTAAGGAGAAGGTATGACACCAGGGAGAATATTTTAAAAGATCATGCATTAGAATCTTTGTGAAAAAAGTTTCAAAAATATTTCAAGAAATGGCAACTCTGCTAAAGTAAGTATGTAATGTTCCAACACAGTAACTTTTAAGAGTAAAATACTAAACTGCTTGAATTTTTGTAAGCTTATTTAAAAACTAATCAAAATAGGGGCGGCTGGGTGGCTCAGTGGGTTAAAGCCTCTGCCTTTGGCTCAGGTCTTGATCTCAGGGTCCTGGGATCGAGCCCTGCATCAGGCTCTCTGCTCAGCAGGGAGCCTGCTTCCCCCTCTCTCTCTGCCGGCCTCTCTGCCTACTTGTGATCTCCCTCGCTCTGTCAAATAAGTAAATAAGATTTTTAAAAATAAATAAATAAAAATTAAAAAATAAAACCTAATCAAAATAATCAGGCAATAAAGTAAATAAAAAAGGCAAATGTCTTCCTTAACTCAAACTTTTGTAACAGCATAGATTTTTTCCCTTTAAATTTCACACAATCTGACAATTTCTTTTTTAAAAAAAGAATTCAGTTTCTTCATGTCATTTAATAATTACAATCCTTGATTTTTTCTTTCAATTTTATATCTGGTATTTCACCTACTTGTATATACTGTTTTTGCTATTTTTTCCCTAGTTTAATTAAGAACTTTCAATCCTCTCAGTCCTTGTATTGATTTTGAGATTCTGCAGTATTTTTCTATTCCATTCCTGATTATCTTCTTCTTACTGGATGTTGTAATGAAAACATTTCTTTGCCATTATATTAAAAAAAAAGATCCCAGCCATTTCCCCCACCAAAATTGTCTCTTACCCATGTTAGAACTATTTTTCAAATACAACTGACCCTTGAACAACGCAGGGGTGAGGGTGCTTTCACCCACGCCCTCCCCCACCTCTCCCACACCGCACAGTTGAAAATCTGCATATAATTTTTGACTTCCCAAACACTTAACTATTAATAGCCTACTATTGACCACGCCTTCTGATAACCTAAACACAGTCTACTAACACATATTTTCTATGTTATATATTCTTACAATAAAGTTAGAGAAAAGAATATCATAAGGAAAATACAATACTGTATAGATTGAACACATCTGCAGTCAGTGGACTCACACATTGTCAAACCTGTGTTGTTCAAGGATAAACTGCAGTTTCAAAAAATCAAAATAAAGAATAACCCTAGTTATAAATCCTATGCTCTGATTAATAAACGACTTCCCACTTCCTTTGGAATTACCCACTTTCCTATCCTTTCCCACTTCCAGGAAGCCTCCAAGATGTCTTCTTATGGTTAGAAATCATAACTCCTCTGAACTGCCTTTCTTAGGAATGTATCACATATTTATACACGTATGGTATTTTCATTCTAGGTCATATGCTCTTTGATGCCTCAACCTTTGTGACTTATTTTATATTCCTAGCCACAGATAACAAAGCTCTGTTACATAGCAGGCACTCTTACAGTTCTGCTGAAGGCTACTGTGATCTTATAAAAAAGTTGAGCATTCTGTGGTTCCATGACATCCAATGCATTCTCTAAGTTTTCCAGCTTGGTGGCAGCCTGAAACAGAAGTATCAGGATAATTTTAAAATAAACTAAGAAAAAAAGAATACATGACACATACACTAATAAAATCTGTTGTGAAATGTATTAAAAGTTCTTTTAAAAAGCTCAAGAATTATGAATAAAGAATTGAGTTTTAAAATGTGTCTTTTAGGGGTCCCTGGCTGACTCAGTCAGACAGCATGGGGCTCTTCGATCTTGGGGTAATGAGTTTGAGTCCCACATTAGGTATAGAAATTACTTATATAAATAAATCTTTTAAAAAAATAAAATAAATCAAATGTGTTTTTAAAATATTTGTTATTGAATAGAAACCTCTTGGTGGGTAAAGATACCCATAATATTCAATTAACTACATATGCCCAGCTCCCTCTCCAATAATTAGTTCATGACACACATGAGCTATGGATAATAACATATAATTATAAACATTAATATTATATGAGATCAGATTTTGGATTACCTATATAGTCTGGCTTATATTTAAAATACTCTCTAGAATAGAAAAATCGTTAAGATGCTGTAAGTTATTTCAATGCCTGGAAAATTTACTGAAGAGTTGCCCCTAGTAAAACTCCCCTGGTATTTACGGAAGAACTTATTAGATGCTGTCACATTTAACAATTTAACCAGACTAAACACAATTCAAATCTACTACTTGTTATAATACTATTTTACAATACTATTTGCTTCAGACTGGATTTTGGCATTCCATAACCTAGTACATAATCAATGTGCTCATTACTACGGAAACATGAATCTTATAATAAGATCCAATGGGATCTCATCCTAAGCCCATTTAAATTATGCGAACTCAGTTAAACTCTAAAAAAACTAAGAATTATATTTTGCATATATATTCTTCATTATCTCTCATCACCAGTTACATTAATCATGTACGGGAGTTTTATGTAGAAAACCACATATAATGTAATTAACGATTTAAGGAATTTTCAAGGTATTTTAACTATTCGATATTTTTGCTTTATTAGTTGATTTAAGAAGCTCATCACTGTGTTAAAGTGTATTTCTAGAATTTAAGTAAAAACTACCATGGCATACATTCTGAAAGAGCTCTTCAAGGCTCTAACGTATGGGCATATGTGTATGTAACTATGTATTTTTTACTACAGAAAACTTAAATAGTACAATACAACTTACCTTCTCTATGTCCCCCTCCCTACACAAATAGTAAAGAGCCAGGATTCTTAGCGCTTCCACATTTTGATTATCTTGAAGCATTAACCTGCAGAAAAGCATTTCACATAATGTTGAAATAGACTTAATGTGCTTTCTTTTAGCTGAGGGTCTGAAAAGGCAATTTGCTGGTCTGACTATTCTACTGTCTAAATAAGAATTTTAATTAGTAAAATAATATATCCTTTATGAAAATTATCAACCTCATTATTTAAGCTAAAAAAATCTCTGCATCTTAATTTTTTATATGTTTAAAAAAGATATGAATGGATTGTATCAGTCTCTTTAAATCCTTTGGCAATCCTAAATAAAGTATTAACCATATCCAACAGTGTATTAAAAGAATAATGGATGGCTCAGTTGGTTAAGTGTCTGACTCTTGATTTTGGCTCAGGTCATGATCCCAGGGCAGTCAGAGGGAGCCCCACATCAGGCTCTGTGTGGAGTATGGAGCCTACCTAAAATTCTCTCTCTCCCTCCCCGCCACCACCCTCTCCCTTTCAAAGAAAAAAAAAAAAAAGAAGAAGAATTCACCTTGACCAGGAAGATTATTATTATTGTTGCAAGACTTTCATGAATGAAAAGATGGGTTAAACATTTTAAAAATGTGTTAATGTAATTCACAACATTAAAACAGATTCCTATGTGAAAAAAACAAATCAGAAAAAATGATGGAAAAATACCCTATTAGTAATAGGAACAACTCTCCTTTCCCAAAAAAGACATAAACTTGGTAAAAAATATACAAAAGCTATATAAATCCCTAAACTTTACTCAAGGACAATTGAAAAAGAAACTGAACAAATGGGGTAACTAACACACTAGGTTTCTTATCATGAATGGTATGGCACATTGAATTATTAGCTTTAATCTTCCCACCTTCCAATGATATATGCTTTCTGCCATGAAAGTGAGCAGTTCCTCATATAAATGCTGACACGCACTTTACTGCTTCTTAGCTATGGATCTGGACATTTTCCTTATATTGGTCAATGGAATGTGAATAGGAGTGGCAGTGTACCACCCCGAAGTTTCAGAGGCATTGGATATTTCTGCCTGTCCTCATGCATCTCTGCTATCACCACGAGAAGAGTTTCCTCTGGATAGCTGCTGCTCTCTGGCTTGAGTCCAGAGAAGAACACCCTTAGAGCTGACCAGAGACCAAACTGCAATGAGGCACCACACCCGGCCAGCTGGATATTTAAAATGTGAAGCAGAACACCAGGCAAGCCTGGTCGAGGTCAGAGGATCCCTACCAAAGCGAGAAATGAGTGCTTATAGGCTGTAGTTGTTTGCTATGCTCCAACAGCTGTCGCATGATAATACTCATTTTTGGTTAAAAAAATTTTTCTCCCAAATAATCTATAGATTTAAAGCAATTCAAAACAAAATCTTATAAGGTTTCTTTTTTTTTTTAACTTGATAAGTTAATTCTGACAGTCAACTGCAAAAGAAGAGCCAAGAAAACTCTAGAAAAAGAAACATGATGAAGAACTTGCCCTAAAAAATATGTAAAAAAAGGACCAGTCAGTATACAGGGGGAAAAAAACAGCTTTTACTATTAAAAAGATACTCAATCTCAACATAATTGAAGAAATGAAAATAAAAATAAGGTTTTATTTTATCAGATTCTACCACTTTTATTCTATCAGAGTATTAAAAACAAAAACGAAAAATGCCACACCAATAACAGCCAGAATTAATAAGGATGGGGGAGGGGGCATCCAGTAGACTACTGATGGGAGTATAAATTAGTATAAATTCTTAGGTGAACAATTAGGTAGTATCTTCCAGAATTTCAAACGTGCATACCTGAGGAAGAGACTGCAATCTGTCCCCTCAAATCCCTTATCCCTTCACTTGCTTGTGCACACAGCTAGCCTACATTTTCCTGCTGCCTTTGCCACTAGCTGTGGCCCTCGGGACACAAGGCAACATATGCCGCTTCTGGGCCTGGGCTTTTAAGAAAAGTAGAATGACTCCTCCACCCTCTTTCCCTTTGTACCAGCTGGATACCAATGTCATGAGGTTTTAGGACAAGGTAGAGTTGCAAGACCAAAAGGGATTAGGTCCCTTAATGACAGTGTGGAGGAAGGCTGCCTGATCAAGATTTACACACACTCAAAATAGTTACATATCAAAAGAAAAATTCTATTATGTGTTTAGATCTATTTTTTTTATAGGAGGTTAGCCTACCCTAACAAATATGATTCCCTTTAACTCAGTAATCCCTCATTTGGGAAACCATCCTCCAGAAATACACCTTACATGTATAAAGGGGTGTGTGTGTGTGTGTGTGTGTGTGTGCGCGCGCGCGCGTGTATAGACCTAAATGTCTACCTATGGGAAAAGATAAACTATTCGTATGTTTACTTTATAGATGTTCTCATTGTTAAAAAAGAATTATGTATTGTTAAAAAAGAATTATGTATATCTGTATGAATGGATATAATAGAACATCCACAAAATACTAAGTTAAAGAAAAATCAAGTTTAGGGGCACCTGGGTGGCATAGTTGGTTAAGTGTTCAACTCCTGGTTTCAGCTCAGGTAGTGATCTCAGAGTTGTGAGATCAAGCCCTGCACTGGGCTCCACGCTCAGCACTGAGTCGGCTTGAGTTTCTCTCTCCCTCTCCCTCTGCCCCTCCCCACCATGCATGTGTACTCTCTCTAAAATAAATCTTTAAAAAAAAAAAGAAAAATCAAGTTTAAAAACTATATAACAAGTCTATTTTTTACACACATCCCCAAAAACATATTTTTTATATATTATATTGATACTCCCTTCACTTCCTTACTCACACACAGTGCCTAGAAAAGAAACCTAGAAAAATACAAACATCAAAGAGTTACTAATGTCCAAATCGTGGCATCCAAATATCATTTCCCACTAAAAGGGTTAGATTACATTCCACAATGGCTAATACCTGTTCGGGACAGTAAATACACAAAATGACCCTAGTATATCTTGCTCTACACCAAACAGCAAGGAAACAATCAAAGACTACTAGGATCATACGAAAAGGACCTGAGAACTAACTTGAAGAGGCTACTAAGAGCCAAAGATGAGACAATTTGAGCGATTATAATAACCAAAATGGTTAGAAACATATGAGTTTAATCCATGTCATATAAACAAATCTAAACTACTAATCAGTCACCACAGTAGGATGCCGGGGAATTTTTAACTTTTTTTGGTTTTTTGAAACCCAGAAATAAAAGACTCAAGCATTTATCCAATTTTTCTTATATGAATTATAACACTAGATAACCACCATTAAATTAGGGTTTTTTTTATAGTACTCCAGCTAAGAAATGAAGGAAGAATGATATAACCATATTAATCCTACAGCACCCATGTACTGAGCACAAATTTCTGCTAATGGGGTGCCTGGGTGGCTTAGTCAGTTAAGTGTCTAACTCTTGATTTTGGCTCAGGTCATAGTCTCAGGGCTGTGAGATCGAGCCCCACTCTGGGTGTTGGAGGCTGCTTAGGATTTGCTCTCTATCTCTGCCCTTCCCCCCACTAGTCTCTTAAAAAAAAAAATTCTGCTAATGACACAAAAAGACAAGCAAAGATTATGTCCCTTTGATGAAAGAACACATTACCACTTATGAAGTAATTGCAAAAAAAAAAAGAAAATAACAAATTGAATATGAATCTAACCAAGCCTCTATATCCAGTACCAATTTATAGGAAATTCAGAGGATAGCAACAAGTTATACAGTATATGGCATGCAATCAATAAAATTCTTATGGAAAATCTACAGGATAAAAGACTGGTTTCTTTAACTTACACATTAAAAAAAAGAGGTGAGAGAAGTGGGTGGCAGGTGGAGAGAGAAAAAAGGAAAATGAGGAGGGGTGGAGGGAGAAAAGGAATCCTCCAATGGCTTCACACTTCAGAAGAAAAATCCAAATCCTTAAGATGACCAAGACCTTTCACATCCTGGCTCCCCTGGCTCCACCCTTCTACGCTGACTTCATTGTCCAGTCATTTTATTCCCTCCCACTCCTTAAAAATATGACACAAACTTTTGCCTCAAGGTTTTCGCACTTGCTTTTCCTTCTTTCTGCAAAGTCTTCTTCCAGGTAGCTGCATGCCTTGCTCCCTTAGTTCAAATGCCAGCTGCTCACTGCCATCCCATAAAATTGAACCCCTCCCCTCCACTCCCTATTTCAATCCCAGCCTTATCTTTTCTCCATAGCACTTATAACTCTCTAACATACTACATAACTTATTTGTTCTGCTTATTATATGGTTCCTCTCATTTAAATATAAGCTTCACAAGGGCGGGGACATTTCCATTAAAGAGTGTCTTAGACAGCTATTCAGATATTTATGTAAATCAATAAATTCAGTTTTTAAAAACAATGCAAAGTTAAGTTCTTCAATTCTATATTGTTCAAAAAAATCAAATTTAAAATGTGATAAAAAAATATAGATTTTTTTTTCTGGAAATTACATATTATCTTTTTTTACTTAACCTCTGTGCTGTTTCAACGGTCTGGTCCCAATCCTGTAAGGCAAGCTGTAGTTTCATTTTCTTTACAAAAGCGGGAAGGAAACTTGGAAAGTTTACTATTATCTGGTTGACAGTGTCCAGAGCACCCGAATAATTCTGGCGCATCTCAAGGCATTGTGCCTAATGGGAGAAAAAAAACGTGACATCAAAACTGTGATCATATATACCGAGGTTCTCACAACAGTTATCCTGGAAGAGGTAAAATACTAGTATTTAACATTCTTCTATATTTTTGCTTTCTGACTTTTCTGTACGGAACAGTTATCATTTTTATAATGAGAAATACAAGTTCTTAATGAAACAAAAATTTTAAAACATCACAGAACAATAAAACTATTTTACGTAAGTAACTTTGTTTTAAAACCCTAATTTAAATAACTAGAACAGACAAATTACCTTTTAGAATAAAATATTTCCAGGATATTTGCAAATAGCATCTAAAATGAAGAGATTTTGTATCTTTTAAAAAAAAAAAATACTTTCAGGCTAAAGAAGATAAGACTTTAAAAAATAAGCAAAATAGGGACGCCTGGGTGGCTCAGTTGGTTAAGCAGCAGCTGCTTTCGGCTCGGGTCATGATCCCAGGGTTCTGGGATCGAGTCCCGCATCGGGCTCCTTGCTCGGCAGGGAGCCTGCTTCTCCCTCTGCCTCTGCCTGCCACTCTGCCTGCTTGTGCTCTCTCTCTGACAATTAAATAAATAAAATATTTTTTTAAAAAATAGGCAAAATAAAGTTCAAACAACTCCTTCTAGCTCCACATTTTCAATTCTAGGAAGTATCTTAAAGAAATAATTGAATAAGCCCACAAAACAATATAGATTATAGTTATGGCAGATTTATAATAGATACAATGGAAAAAATAAAAATAACCAAACTGTCCATACAGGATTAAATTATAGCCTATACATTTAATCAAATTTTAGGTGGTTATGTGGATTTGTAGATCTATATTTACTGATATGAAGAGATGTCATTTATAATACAATAGTTTAACTGGTTATCTCTAATGGTGATCTTTATTCTTAATTCAGATATTTCTGAATTGTGGATATTTTTTACAATGTCTATGTACTACTTTTATAGTCACAAAAAATAAAGCTATAGAGTTAGTGCTTTAAGAAAAGATATGAGGCATATATATCACATATCAGATTTTTTAAAATTTGCTTTGAGATCTCTTTTAGGAATAAATTTAGTCCCGGAATATCTCAGTTCAAAACGAGCACCCAATCTCAAAAGATGCAATATAATCCTAAAATTGGTTTGAGATTATATTTTCATGCATATTCCCATATAATTAAAGGAAAGTCTGAGAACCACCCAAAGATGCCATTATGTCAAGATAAATTGTTAAAATTTCTGAATAGCTGAGAAAGATTAATGCAGAGAATTTTTTCAAATTATGTATATCTTTAGAATCTGCCTAAATAGCTGGTAATGTAAAAAAAGAAAATCATGTTAAAAGACCACACATCTATTACTTCCTTAGACCATCACCTCCCATACGATGCCACAAACATATTAAATGAAACTAAATTTGCTGTGTATTTGGTTCACATCATTCCAAGTTGGAATTAGGCTAATGCAAACATCCTCTATTGAATTAATTGAAAAATAAATACATAATAGGGATGGGTTGTATCAGAAAAAGAATTTAAACCAATCTTCAGTATTGGAGGAAAAAGGTAAATCCCTCCTAAACCATATTAACACTTGAAATAGCCCCACCTTAGGAGATTATCAACTAGTTTTAATCTTTAAGGAATACAGAGGAGGAGAAATGATCAAGAAAAACTTTTTAAAAACTTGATAAATACTCAATTCCTCCAGCAGTCCCATTAGGTAAAACTTGACTCCAACCAGCTGGAATACTAGTTGCACCAGAGGGGCGTATCTGAACCACCTCAAAAGCCATAGAAATTGACAAGAGCGATGAGGAGAAATTAACAACAGCCAAGACACTAATAATCCTCTCCTTCTATCCCCCCCCAAATTACTGCTTATCTAACAAGCTGTTTTCCTAACATAAAAATTTAATTTCCTTTTGCTAAATCAAAAATTTGAAAAATTTTAAGGCATCCTAAAGGCATCAACGGAACTGAAGAAAGGGCCCGAATTATACATTTCTACCTGCTAATGATTTCTAATGACTCTGCCAATTAACTGCTCATCCCTCACAATGTAAATCAGGTCATGTTGTTTCTCTTTTCCATTGGCTGCGTATCAATCTGGTTCAAATTAAAAGCCAATGGCTTTATACAATCAGCCTTGCCTCTCCTCATTCCCCCCACACCCACCTTCTTTTCCTCTAGCCTCCACTTCTAAGCTCCACTTCGCTCATTCCACTTTCATCTCCTGGCCCCAGCAATGCCCTGAACATGCTTTAAGGTATTTCAACTTGTTATCCCCTCTATTTGTAATGCTTTCCCACAGGAGCGACACAGAGCTTCAACTCTCACCTCCAGTGTAAGTGTCGGCTCAAATGTCACTTTCACTGACCACACCATTTAAACCTACAAATTCTTACCCACAGCTCTACAACTCCCCTTTTACCTGATTTGTTTTTCCACTGCACTTACCACCTTCTAATACACTACGTAATTTACTTACTTATTTTATTTTCTGTCTCCAACAATAGAGTATAAGCTCCATAAAAGCAAGTAGTTTTATTTTGCTTCAGGGTATCCCTAGTATCTAGAGTGATGCCTTGCACATATTAGATAAACTATGTTTAGTAAGTAAGTAATATAGGAACTACCACCACCACCAATTGAAACCAATCAAGATTCAGGAATCTGGTAAGGAATACATTTCTCTAGTTTGTTGTTCACTGTCCTATACCAAAAAAGTCCAAGTCCCTCCTGTAATTGAGAGGTGATAAAAGTAACATGACAATTACTACTTTTTTTGAGCTACTCAGTTTTGTTGGATTTCAAATAAATTATGAATAAATTTTAAAACATGATTTATTAACCCTAACTCCAACTCACCTTACCCAGCAGAGCAAAAATATCATTTCCATCTTGTAATCCCTCTTCAAAATATCTCAGTGCTTTTTTAGTATAAGGTTCTTTTCCTCTTGTGATATCAAGCCATGCTCTCAAAACCTGTCCCTGTAGAATAAAAAATTCTAATCATACTTCCAGTTTACTGGAAACAAAATAAATGTTGATCAAAGAGGTAAACCTAACATACTTTTTTTGTGATTAGTAACAAAAAATCACTCTGCCAAAAAACATTATGAATAATTAAAACAGTGTTCAGCAAAACTGTTTTCAAACCCTTTCCAACCTACAGTCTTGGGAACTGTTACATATTTCAGCCCTTAAGGTTACAACATATTCAATATTAATATTAACAAACTTGTCAAATATTCCATTAATCCTAAATAAGCAATATTCTTTCCTGGAATTTTGCTAGCAAATTATTAATAATAATTGTCAAACATGTAATTCAATACTCAAACAAGAATCTTTTTTGGGCAAACAGACCAAGTAAACCAAGATGGAAGAACAGAAGAGTCTTGCTTGATACATATTAAAAATTAAGATAATCTGGCAACTATCTTAATCCTTGTGACCAGTCCAGTGAGTTTTAAATGAAAGGATAAATGGCCTCAGAAATCAGACTAAAGTAGTCATGGATGTTTACTTTCAGAAATGCTAGTGAGTCAGTGGGCTATAAGGTTTATAGGATTAGAAAGAAGATGGATACAGATTACTTTACTTTTCAGTGTCCAAAAACATTTTGAAATCTGGTCTTCTATCAAAAAATTTCTAGGTTAACTCATAAACTTATAAATCTTTAAGATTATATTTACCTCCCTGTATTTCACTTGAAAAGACATATATGAATATTAAAACAATGTTATTTCTCTTTTTTTATGAGACTGACGCACTACCTGCTGCGCTAACGAGGCACCTTATTTCTCTTTTTTTAAAGATTTTATTTATTTGAGAGAGTGTGCGCAGAAGTGGGGGTGGGGGCAAAGGGAGAGAGAGAGCAGGCTCCTCATTGAGTAGGGAACCAGAGGCAGGGCTGGATCCCAGGACCCCAGGATCATGAACTGAGCCAAAGGGAGAGGTTTAACTGATTGAGCACCCAGGTGTCCCTAAAAAAAATGCTATTTCTACTCATTAGGTCAATGTCTGTATTTGAATCATTTCAACTATTGTCTCTGCATGGATGATTCCCAGCCTTATTTCTAGTCCAATACCTCTTTTAAACTTTTCTTTTTCCAAAAGCTCATCTACTATCTCCATCTCACTGTTCCACCAGAGATGGAAACACAGCATGTCTGGAACCAAATATAGTATCCCCTCCAAGATTACCTTCTTATCCCAACATTCTCTGTTCATGTTAACTGGTCTCTGAACTATCCAGGTTTAAGACCTCAGAGAGACATCCTTGGTATCTGACACCTCAAAATCTTGCCCCTGCCATTTATAATCAGTTGACAGCTCTTGTGGATATTTAATAATTTTCAAATTCGTACACATGGTACAATATTTTAGTGTAGGCCCTCAAAACCTTCTGCCAGAAAGCACGTAGTACCATTCTGGGGGCTGCACTCTAGTTCCTCCCCAGGCTAGTTCATCCTATAAACCAACAACAAATGAGTCTTGTGAATTTGCATTAATACCACCACGATTAAAAATCTCAATGACCCCTCCATGCCTATAAAGTTAAATATAAATATGTGTACCTAGCTGTCCAGGCCCTTCACTTTGTCCCAACCCACCTCCCTAAGCTTTCCTTCCACCCTCTTTATCTATGAACCCAGTGTTTCTGTCAAATGGGAGCTTCTCCCTGGACCCAGAACCAACACGTATCCTTGTTTTTCTTATTTCCACTTATTATTTCCCACCTTGGGATTATCTGCTTCCCTTTTCCATCACCTTTGCATTTGGAAACTGTATCCATCTTTCAGGTTTCAGCTCAAATGCTACTTCCTTCAAGAAATTCTTCCTCATTCTCCTAACATTTATAGATGTGATCTCTCCTTAAATCCTTGGACTAGTGTCGAGCACAAAGTGAGCAATAACTGTTAATTATTATTTTATACTTTCACCATATGTCTCTCATACCACTTATAAATGTTCTCATAATATTAGCTGGGTATGTGCTCTATGACACTACTAGACTGATCCATCCATGTAAGTAAAGTTTATTTCTGATCTTTGTATCATTAACAGTGCAAATATTGGTGCCTTGTATGTAGAGTTCAAGAAGGAGGGTGAGAGGAAAGGACAGAGGTAAGGAAGGGAGGAAAGGAACTAGGGAGGGATCTTTTCATGAGTTAATAAATAGCATAAAAACAAACAACCTTAGACAACCACGATTTTACAAAATAATAAAATATTAAAATAAAGCTGCTATTTATAAAATGAGAATAGAGTAAAATAACGAGGAATACTACTGAAAAATATAAGCTTCTTTTAGTAGTGCATCCATTTCAAAATAAGAAACTCAGCTACCTCTTTACTGCCATTTGACATTTTGATCATCCTGTCAATATATTCTCTCGCCTTGTCATGACGGCCAATGTGCCATAGAAATAAGCCTGCATGGTACAAAGCTTTCGGCCCAGCTCCTTTACGTTGCTCCTTCACTCTGGCATCTGATTCCAGAATAGCTTCTCTATCTAGAAGGGGAAAAAAGGCATTAAATGAAAATTAAATTCTAGATCAAGTGTTTATAATGGGTCAATTAACATAGCACAGAATACAGTTCTTCTCTCTACAGCACCATTGTCTAATAGAAATAAAATACAAGCCACATTTGTAATTTAAAATTTCCTAGTAGCCACATCAAAGAAGTAAAAAGAAACAAGTAAAACTGATTTCAATAATATATTTAACCTAATAGATCCAAGTTATCATTCCAACACAAAACTGACATGGAATTGAGATACTTTTGTTCTTATTAAATTTTTAAAATCTAATATACATCTTATGTAAAGTATATTTCAATTATGATGCTAAATTTTCTTTAAAAATACTTGATTTGGGGTGCCTGGCTTAGTCTGTTAAGCATCTGCCTTCAGCTCAGGCTATGATCTCAGGGTCCGAGGATTGAGCCCTATGGCAGGTACTCTGCTCAGAAGTCTGCTTCTCCCTCTGCCTGCCCCCTGCTTCTTGCGCATGCTCTCTCTCTCTCTAATAAAAAAAAATCTTTAATAAAAAAAATACTTGGTTTATACTTAGATTCCATAAAATTTATAGCTGAAAACAGCAGTTTCATATACTTGCTGTTCCAAACATAACTTTTCTAATAACTGAATCAAGTATCAGTTTTAAATTTAAATTTAATTAGAATTCAATTTAAAATTCAGTTTCTCAAACTCGATACATTTCAAGTACTCAGCAGCCATGTGTGGTTAATAACCACTGCAATCTACACTACAGTTCTACAATTTATGTCATTCTCAAGATCTAAAGGCTAAATATGCAAATTTTTAAAAAAATAAGACTTGAAAAATTAGCAATGATTCTACAATTATTAGGGGTAAATCCAAGACTAGTACTCAAATTACCCAACTCCCTAATCCAAGTCCAGAATATGTTAACATTCCTCGATGTTGTCATAGGCCGGTGAAAGGTAATATAATTACTATTATTTACATGGTTTAATACTGACTGCTCGGCGGCTCCCTTAAAAAGATGGTCTACCTCTAATAACTCTAACCATTAAATCTATCACGTGTGTGCTTAGGACACCAATGTCAATTAGCTCCAAACCCTGAATTGAATCAGAATATGGATCAACTATTCAATAAGTTAGAAAAAATGTCAAAATTGAAGGCTGTGATTCTAACCAACCACCTTTCTGGAAATGGTCATCCAGAAAACAGTATTATCTTTTCCTTTTATCTCTGATGATACCACTGTAAACTTACATGCGGAACCACTTAATGAGTTCACAAAACAAAACTGTTTCTGGAACGCTACAGATTGCTTGGCAAGAAGACCCTCCAACACACCCACTTGGACCCCTTTGTAAGTTTTCATTAAGTAGTCATGATACAGAAAGAAAACTCATCAGGGCAGGAGCAGGATTTGTACTTTCCTGCCAGATGTCCATCATGTCCCAAGTGCGGCATTTGTTAGCTGTGACATCATCTGCACAAAGCTGGCTCTTACCAGATATCAGCTCAAGTTCTTAATGCACGATAGTCCTCTTATAATCAGGGCTTATGTCAGCATTTAGGAAGACTGGACATGAACAATCTAGGCCCTTCCTAGGCAATACTGATGGACATCTGGGTCCTTCCTGGGCTTAAGCCCACTCAGAATCTTCTATGGGGGCGCCTGGGTGGCTCAGTGGGTTAAAGCCTCTGCCTTCGGCTCAGGTCATGATCTCAGGGTACTGGGATCAAGCCCCGCATGGGGCTCTCTGCTCGACGGGGAGCCTGCTTCCCCCTCTCTCTCTCTGCCTGCCTCTCTGCCTACCTGTGATCTCTCTCTGTCAAATAAATAAATAAAATCTTTAAAAAAAAAAAAAAAGAATCTTCTATGGTATAGAGTCAGTACTCAGGTGTTTCTAAACAGTATTTCTGCCTCCATCTTTTTAGTGTCTTGGAAATCACATTTCCCAAAAGAACCAACACCCTTGAGAATAACCAATTAAATGAAAGCTTGATTCTAAGAGGAAAATATTTTGTACTAATTTGTGGTTTTTTGTGTTTTTTTTTTTAGATTTACTGGCTATATCTCTATATGCAAATTCTCTGCTCCACCTAAACACATTCCCACTGGATCACAGAGACACATCCATACAAGAACCTAATCCTGAACCACTTCCACATATTTGCCCATTGATTTAGCCTGTCTGACAAATATGCTTTATATTCAAATCCTACTTGTCCTTCAAAGACCAGATTATGGCCCCATCTTCCACACAACCTTCACAGCCTTCTTCTATGGATTCATAGTACATACAGTTTTCAGTTAATTACGGACTCATTTGTTTTCTCATAATTTTATTTAATAGTAACATTAGCATTTAACCTTTGTGGGTTTTACATTTTCTTTTCTTCACTAGACTATAAACTTGATGTCACGGATCACTTCTTACAATTCTTTTGTATTCTCTAACTGTATCTGACATAGTACCTTGCAGAAAGTAAGCACCTAGCCATTAGATTTGTTTACTTGTTAAACACATTAATGTTTTAAAATAACTTTTTGTTGATCTGTGCAAGTGCATGTGGGGTGAAGGAGGTACGTGATACTTTGCTTAGGAAAAAAACTTCTAATATAAAAAAAAAATTCTGTGACATCTTATTATTGTCTAATTATTTGAACCATGATCTATATTTATAATGCTATTAGCTGTTAGTGAATGTATATAAAAGAATACAATACTATTTCCTCTTTATTACCTATAATTATGATATTCTGCTTCAGCCATTAAGAACCACCATATATTGACAGTTCACACTATTTTAATTGCTGGTTTATGCATAAAGTTCTCTCTATAATCTACTTACATTTCCCAACCTACTACTGGATAAAAAGTTACTGAATATCTTCCAAGAGTTAGCAACCCCCCCTTTGGGGATGTGTAAAGGCCTCTAAGAAGCTTAAGATACAGTGGAAGAGATAAATTGCATGTAGCTATAGATTTGCACATAACAACCAATAAAGTTGGCTGCTGCAGAACAATTTCTGTATATACCTCTTTTGGGCTGTCATTTGCTTAATAATTGCTAATATACATTCAACCTGATATGAATTCAAATGATACCTATATATTAATGAAACTTCTGTCGTAAGATAAAGGAATATGAAAGATCTAAGACACATATTTCTTGTGCTTGATAAATCTGTAACCTTGTCAGGAAGATAAAACAAATTGATAAAATAGTATCTACATAAAATTGTAATACAGTATTATCAGAATAAGTGAAATGGAAATTGAGAAAAATCAAAATGAATTGAGTAGAAAAAATTGTCCTAAGCATTATACTTAAATACTATACCTGGATTAGGACTCATTTTATGGGCATATATCAGTGCAATTAGAGAACAAAGTGATACATCTTGCTTATTTTTAATAGCCTCAAATTCGCGAAGAGCTTCTTGAGTTTTACCTGAAAATCAAAACTATAATGTGAAAAATTGTTCATAGCACAAAACAAGAATTTAAAACGTATGGAACGTGTTTAATAATTAGCACCTACCTTCCATTAATGTACCATAGGCGTGATAAAACCTGAACACTGGGTCATTGCCATACCTCTTAACTCCTTCACTGGCAATAAGTAACACATGATGGAAATATTTCTCTTGACAATAGTAATTAATCAAAGTCTAAAAGGAAATAAGGACTAAATGTTAAAAGAGATTTTGCTGTTCTGAAATACCGTAAGAAACAGATATCAATCTAAAATCTTGAATAATCTAAAATTAGATAATGTGATTTTTTTTTTCTTCCGAGTTCCTAAAAATATTGTTAAAGGCTAGCACTTAACAGTAAGGAATGCAAGACACAATGAACACGAAATTTTTGAAAAAACTCAACGCTTCCTAGCAATTTCGTCTTCTTTTTCTAAATTATTTATTAACAATACTGAAATTAGGCTACTTTCACCTCTTTGTCCACATTTTCTTAAAGGTTTATAGAAAATGAGAACAGACAAAAAACAGGAATAACAAGAGCCATCCGTTGCCAGACCTTAGGATTCTTTTTTTAAAAATCTTGCTTCTATTTTGTTGTTCTAGCATTACAAAGTAAGGACAAACTAAATTCATCAATTGTCAAATGTTGTCTTGTTTTCTGAGTTCTACAACAAATAACTGTAAGAACAAATGATCCAAACTGTTTTTTTAATGGAAATTACTATCTTTAAGCTCTTTTCAAAATCGTATTATTTAGATTTACATGGCAGAAAACTAATACTGGGAGACACTAAGTTCTGATTACCTGGGTCTATATTTGACACCTTTTTCTCAGGATCGTAACTAAGGCTTAGTTGCTAACCTAATCAAAGAGGGAAGCTAGATTCACTACGGCTGTGGTACACCTGATTCACCTGCATTAACCAATGTGGGCCACCCCGTACTCACCTCCTCTGACTCTGCAGCTGGTACAGCAAGGGTGAGAAATAAGGATGAAGCAGCGATTGACAGGATTGAAATATGAGTGTCTACACTGCTCTTAGTTTACAGTCTGTTGTTTCTGGAGGGCTATAGTCCACATGCTTCTCTAGAGCAGTTATGCAAACATTCTCTGTAACTTCTACTTGGCTTCCCTCCTTGAGATTACTGCCCTCTACTTCCCGTGCCCCCCGCAGCACACTTCAGTGAAGTGCACTTTTGCTCCAGTGCCCTTCCCTAAGATCACAGATGACCTCTTAGTTTGCCACAACTAAGGACTTCTGTTCAGCATTCAAGCACCTACAACTCTCCTGAAAGGTATCATAAAAAGGACACAGATTTAAAGGTGAAAAGAGCTGTTTTTAAATTTCTGGTCCATCTTACAGCACCTTAGTTTGCTCATCTGTAAAATGCTGTTAATTATTGACAGATCATTGAGAGGATTAATTATATCATCATACTGTAAAGCTCCGAAAAAAAGTAAGTTCCTCTGAACCCATACACTGATTAAGAAAAAAATGTAGTATCCATTCAAGACCTCTCATCTAACCTCCAGATTCATCCTTCCATTTGCCTCAGCTACCCAAGCCTGAGATCAAGTCATGGCATGCTCCCTTCCAGTTTGTCCAGTCCCCCTGATTCTAACCAGTCAGTAAGGCTATTCTGTTTCTCTAGTCTACTTCCTCCTCTCCATACCGTACCACTCCTTGGTTTGTTCAGTCCAACAAACGTTTACTGCCTACTAGTGCCAGGCACTGGGCTAGATGCTGTGAATGTGACGATGAGTAAGATATGGTTCCTGACCCAGAAAAGCTTAAATTCTCCAACTGAGACTAGAATCTAAAGACTAACAAATACAATGCAAGCAAGAAAAGAGCTTATAAAGTGCTTTACTGATATCAAAGAATGAGGTTGGGGTGTGGGAGGATGGAAGAATAAAATTAAGGGAAAGAGTCTCCAGGAGGACTTCAGAACTGCCTCTTGCCTCGTGAACTTCTCACTCTCCCTCTACTCATACACATTCTCCCTATTTCCCTTTTGAGATCCTTGAGGAAGACAGAGGACTTAGCCAGGCAGGGGAACTGCAACAACAGACATAAGAAATCAGCAGTGATACACAAGGATGGGGTGGGCATGGAGAGGACTGAAAGTCACTCTACACTGTAGAGCAGGGATTGGCAAACCATGGCCTGCTAACCTCTCTTTGTATGGTCAGCAAACAAAGAATGGTTTGTACATTTTCAAATGGTTGAGGGGGAAAAAACAAAAGAAGAAAAAATACTCATAATGTGAAAATTTTAAGAAATTCAAATTTTAGTGTCCATGAATAAAGTTTTATTGGAACAGGGCTGTGCTCATTTGCTTAAGTATGTCTACGTTTGCGTTCAAGCCAGAATGGCAGATTAGATGATGGAGACACCGTGGCCTGAAAAACCCAAGATAGTGTACTATTTGACCCTTTATAGCAAAAGTTTGCCATTCCCTGTTTTAGAGTCTTAAGTACAACACCGATTATGAGGAGGTTGGAGAGAAAGGTAGGGTCTAGTAGGGACTCATATTAAGGATTGGATTTGCTCCTCTAGTCTAAGTGATGAGGACTCAACATAACTCTAGCACAAAAGTGTTTTTACTGAAGAGTTCACTTTGGTGGTAGTGGAAAAGATAAATTAAAGTGATGAAAAAAAATCAAGGAGACAGGGAAAGGGTTCAGAAAATAATGTAGCTCAGGCAAAGAGCTTCCAGCACTCCCTATCACTGCCAAATTGTCCTTCATCCACTTATCACTATCTAACATTGTAGTTCCCGTCTGACTCCCCCTACTCGAACGTAAGCTCCAAGACTGGGAGAAGTTTTCTTAGTTTTAATGTTGAAGGGCATATATTATCTCCAGGACTTAGAATAGTGGCAGGCCAGCAATACAGCCTGCACTCAATAAATATTCGTTGATAAATAATTATTGTTTATTTATCAACAAATATTTATTGAGTTAATTTAAGGTTTTTGTCCAGCATTAGACTGTAAAATCTGTGAAGGCAGAGACTGTTCAGTTCTGCTCATCACTGTCTCCAGCTTCTAGTGGACATACAGTTAGCCCTCCCGTCAACGTGCTGAACGAGTGAATCAGTGAACAAATGGAGAAGACTCTCTTCCTACAAAGATACTTCTAATTCTTAAGTCTCATGTCCCTGTTTTTAGATCATCATTTCTTAAGTGGTCCCTCATAAAATATTTGCTTCATAGATGACTCAGTGACAGATAAAGAAGACCATCGCCCCAAAACACTCTTCCATTTTCAAGCCTATGTCTTCGTTTTCATGTAATCTTTCCGTACTCCTTTCTGTCCAACCAGTTTACTGACACTAGCATGCTTAATTAAGTCCTTAAAAATCGCACCGGGGGGCACAGGAAGTGTTACTCATTGACCAAGCTTTCCGAGCCGACGGGATACAAAATAAAAGTAACCACAAACAGGGTGGGACAAGCCCCCTAACGGCTGGACCTCAAAATTTCAAAGTAGGGCCCACGGAGGGGGCCCAGGTGATGTAGCTACAGGCCCACACACCACGCTGGGGCACCTGGCGAATGGGGGCAGCAAAAGCACAGCAGGGTAACGACGCCCTCGCTAATCCTGCCCCTCCCCAGGCCCCACGCCACCCGCAAAGGCAGCTCGAGTCCAAGCCCGCGGCCCGCTCACCTTCAGCCCCTGCGAATCCATGGCTCCCACAGGGCTGAGTCTCAGGCCTCCAGGACGAACGCCCGCCGCAGGCCAGCGGAAGAGCCGGGGGCTCAGGGCCCCGAAGCCCAGGCCCAAACCCGGCTCGCGCTCCTGGACGCGGCGGGAGGGGCGGGCTGGGGCGGGGCCGCGCTGCCATTGGCTGGCGGCGGCAGGGGGCGGGCTCTTCACGCAGGGATTTGCGGGGAGGAGGTGCTGCGGCGGAGGAGGTGCTGCTGGGACCCCGAGCAAGGGCTGCGGGAGCGACCGATGGTGCAGAAGGCGAAGGGGTTTCAGACGAGGAAATGGCCCTAGGAGGACAGCGGGTGGGCGGGCCCGAGGATTTGGAATGAAGGAATAAAGAAAATAGGGGAGGAAGTAGGAAAAAGAGCAGTGTTTCCCATCACTGGCTGCAAAGAAAGACACCCTTTTCTGCCCGGTTGTGTAGACGCGGGTTTCCGCAATGCGGCTGTTTGGAGGCCTGACCAGCGCAGAGAAAAACCTTTAACTTTTACGTGTAGTAGTTGTATTACCGCCGCAAGGCGGCGCAGAAAAGTCGCAGTTCTTAACAGAAAGGTGATAAGCTTCTTGAGCTCTTTACAGGCATTGTTGCAATCCTGTGATTGTTGTTCAAATGCGCATTAAATTAGTCTTAAATTAGTCCTTTTTTTCTACGAGCTCTGATAATGATAGAAGCATTTTTTCTAGGATTTTATGTTGACAAAATTAATTCCTGTGCATGGGGCGCCCCGATGGTGCAGTCATAGAGCACGTGACTCCTGGTCTCCCGGTCCTGAGTTCTAGACTCACCTTGGGTGTAGAACTTATTAAAAAAAAAAATTAATTCCTACGCGAACTTTTATGTTTGCACGCACTAGGCAACTCTGTCAGCTGCTCATAGACTTCTTCATGTCGGAGAATTAAATTGAAATATAATGAAGTAAGAGAATTCCTATTTCTGCTTCATGGTACTTTAGTGGTGAAGATTTGAGGTTTAAGTGTTCTTTGTAGATTCCAAATTTCCATCCCATTGTTAATTATCTTATTTTAGTCGATGTGTTTGGAAGTTGCCATAATCAAATTTTAAGTTTGTTGAGGAGGAGAGGTGCCTAGGTGGCTCTGTTGGTTGAGCTGCTGACTCTAAGCTTGGGCTCAAGTCATGATCTTAGGGTGGTGAGATCAAGGCCAGTGTCTAGCTGCCTACTCAATGCAGAGTCCCCTTCAGACAATCTCTCCCCCTCCCCATCCCACTCGCACTCGCCCCTGCTCTGTCTCTCAAATAAATAAATCTAAAAAAAAAAAAAAAAAAAAAAATTGTTGAGGAGGCAATGAACATTAGCTTTTTTCCATGCTAGTAGTTTAGGTAATGACAATCTAGAAGGAAAAAGTGGTTACTTTCCCAAACTTCAAGGCTAGGTAATATTTTTCATTGGTTTCCTTTTAAGGAGTGCTCCACCCAAAAAGGGACATATTGTTTTCATGAGGATTATTTTTTTAATTTTTTCCATATACATAGTCAAGCTAAATAGTTGTGGTGATGGTCTGATTTTCAAAGCATGTGGAATAATCTGCACTTGGTATGCAGCAGAAGATACCACAAGCCATGGTGCTCATCAAGCATATAATCTTGAACTTTTTGGTTTTGGTTCCAAGTGAAAAATTCATCTGAAAGAAAATACCAACGATGTGGTTAAAGGGATAGGTAGTCCAGCTACCTTTCTGAGAACTTTAAAATCTAAACTTCGACTATCAGAGCATTGGAAGGCTGCATGATTGGACCATATTAATTTAACCCTTTACAGAATTTCCTTCATTGAATTTTGTTCCAAGATTAAACTTTTTTTTTAAGGATTTTTTATTTTTATTTTTTTATTTATTTGACAGAGAGAGAGATCACAAGTAGGCAGAGAGGCAGGCAGAGAGAGAGGGGGAAGCAGGCTCCCCGCTGAGCAGAGAGCCCGATGCGGGGCTCGATCCCAGGACCCTGAGATCATGACCTGAGCCGAAGGCAGAGGCTTTAACCCACTGAGCCACCCAGGCACCCCCAAGATTGAATTATTTAACACAGAACACCATGCCTGGCACTCCAGGAGTGACTGTTGGATTAAATCTACTTTGGGAATTTGCTTGGACACTCCTGGCAACTTGATGTTCTCTGAATAAGGTAAGAAGTTTCTTTTGGGTCTCACGCCAGGAAGAAGTGTCTTCGCTGAAAAATTAAGGAATGTGTTCCTCAGCTCAAACATTATTTATTATTGGCTCACTTTTGCCTACCAGCATTTGAGTGTTGCATCTAAGACCCTTCACTTCATTGCCTTTTCAAACCTGTTTCACCCTTCCAGAGCCTTTATTCATTGAGCTCTTTCTTCATTTGAGAAAATCTACTCTTTCTTCAGAGTTCATCTCAAATCTCATTCTGTAGGAAAGCTTTAGAATCACCATAACTGGATGGATGTGAGGGATTGTATGGGATAGTAGCAAGAATATGGTCTCTCAGACCTAAGGTAGAGCTCTTGTCTGTTCATTTTTGTGACTTAGGAAGAAGTAATTTCCTGAGCCTTAATTTCCTTATTTACCAACCTAACACTTAATATACATGGAAAGTTCCTGACATACACTAGGCATTCTACAACCAGTAATTTCCATTAAACATAATGCAAGACCTACAGCCTTGTATATTCTTCGTATTATGGTCTTGGTGTACTTTTTGTTAATTTAATCTTGTCTATTATATGGTGAACACCTTAAGGCCATGCATGCAGTGTAGTGGGTAGGAGCTTAGTCTCCAGAGATAAATCATCTGGGATCATATCATAATGCTATTTTTCACTAGTTGTTCATTTGGAAAAATTATTTAACCTCTCTGTGTTTCAGCTGTAAACTGAGACTAATACCTCAGAAAGCTGTTAAGAAGATTAGATGAGTTAATATTTAATGGACACAGCAGTATTAAGAATGTGGTAAGCATTGAATAACTTTAACATATAATTATCTGTACCCCCAACTTCTCCAAATATAGAATATAGTATTGATTCTGTAAGCATTTAGTAAATCTTATAGGACTTTTGGGTCCCTTCAATTTGTCTCTGGCTTTCTTTTCCCCTATTCTTAAACTAAGCTACTTTTATCTATATTATTTCATTATATATTCTAGAAGTTAAAGGAAAACATTTAGGAAAAAGAAGTGGTTCTGGTGAAGACAAAAGTAAAAGTAAGAAAAAAGAAAGACAGAGATATGGAATTTAGAATCTGCTAAGAACTTTAGAGACAATTGTCCAACCTCTTTATTTTACAAAGGAGTAAAATGAAGTCCAAAGATATGAAGTAATCCACCCAAGGTCTCACAGTTTTCTACTTCCAAAGCAGTTATGAATAATGGATAAGATGAAGTGTTTGTCTTTCTTTTCTTCTTAAGACTATTACTCTAAAGTTGAAACAGGAGATAAAGAGGTTAAAAATGTGTGAAATCCAAATAAACTAGAACACAGTTCATTCTCAGCGGTGACATCATGGAAAAGTTAGAGGTTAACTGAAGTCAGGAATTTGAGTTATGGCTCTGACCCTTAATAACTCTGCAACTCTGGGCAAGTTGTTAACCTTTCTCTGCTTTAGTTGATACATTTATAATGAGTGATTGGACATAGGATTATCATATTTGCTTTGTCAATGTAGAGACTAAATGAGGTTATAGTAAGGTCTTTAAAAAATTGAAACTATGTAAAAGGTCATAGCACATTTACAGGAAAAGTTCATAGCACAATTACAGGAAAACTCCTTAACTCATGAGCTGTTTGACGAAGGGGCAATCACCTTATCTCTCTGAGATTAAGATCCAACCTTTCATCTAGTGCTCTTTTCCAAATAACACAATACAAAAGTACCATATTTTTGAGTCACGTATGAAGCATGGTATCTGCCGACATGAAAAATGTGATTGCCATAACTCATCCATTTAAAATTCTACAATTTTATTCATTTAAGTTAAGGAGAAGACAATAATGGTCATGCACATGCTTTTCACATTTCTTTTGCTTAATAACACTATGGAGGAAGTTGAAGAAGTAATCTAACTTCTAGCAATGTATTGTTTAATCATTCATTTCATTAACCAAACGTTTAATGAGTGCCTGTGACCGAGGACAAAATTCCCGTTCCCACCGTCTCATACTTTAAAGTCTAGTAAAGGTAGACAGACATTGAATAGGTAGTCACAAAAGGAAATGAATAAATTACAAGTAATGACAGCTTTAATAGCTGTTTTAAGAAGTGCAATTAAATGAGAGACTAAACTGAGTGGTTTCTTCACAACTTTAGGGACTAATGTATTAAGAAGGAAGTGAAATTAACATCACTTGTTATGTTATGAGTCCAGAGACTCCTTCTACTCAATTCTTACAAGTGACTTATTTTCAACCGCTGATACTTTGTTTTTCTTTAAAAATACCCAAGCAGCTCAGATATCTGATAGCTAAGAACTTCCTGATAACAGAAAAATTTGCTTCTTGCTCACCTATCATATGTAGTGAATGTTTCGACTCAAATATCATGATGGAAACTTACCAGGAGACTTATTTTTTGTTTGGTTTTCTTCATCATATGTTGACACTTCATCTACGCAAAAGCAGGAGAAAGAAGGTACAGAAAAATACTTTTCAGAAGAGTCTGGTATTAAAAAAAAAAAAGAAGAGTCTGGTATTTTGAAATAGAAATAATGAATTATTTAAATGTTTGCATCCATGATATACAGAACATCTTCACGAGATGCCATTTGTCTTTCTTTCTACTCCTTTCAAGGATCTTTATCTGGTTGATAAAATAAGAATGAAGAATAGTGATAACCCCCTCCTCAGCCTAGAATTTACTCACTTCGGTCCAAGTTCATATCTGAAAAATCTTACTTAACATCAGATTCACACTGCTGTCTCCCTAGATGCTCTATTATTTCTGGAGATAAGCTAACCAGAGGTCTGTTCTACTTTTTATCCTAGGGTTGAGGAAAATCAGGCTTTCGCTTTGTAGGTGTCTCTTGTTAACTTTGTTTATAGCAGTGTTTCCAACTAGTCACCAACATTCCTTAGAGGCAACACATGCTAATGTAGAATGTTGAGTTTGCACAAATAAGTGGGGGAAGAGTGGCTTCATGCCCTGTACACATGAAGTCGTAATGAATGCTATGCCCTAGGGCGATTGTCTTTGAGTATGCCAGATATAATTTTTCTCACTGACCTTCCTTTCTCTGCCTTTCCCGTAGGTCTCTCTCTTCCCTGCATCCATTTCAGCATCTGTGTTAACAGCCACTGTATGATACCTCTGCTCCACGGAATTGCCTCTCCCCACTTGTCATTTCAATGTGCTTGCCCTAAATGCCTCTTATTCCTCCAATGTTGACTTCTTTATCTACCAGAAATTAGGTCAGGAGCTCATTAGAGTTCACCTTACCCTGAGGCACAGGGCATTCCCTCCACTGTGAAGGCACCGGAGTCCATCTCCCTTAGGAAGAGCACCTCTCCCATTCAGAGCGATGCCTGGAAGCAGAGCATATCTTTCCCTCCGACAGCTGAGGAGATTTTTTTTTTTCTCACCTCAAAGTATCCAGGTTTTCTCTTTTTACATCCATCTCCTGGCTTCTCCTTCACAGGGCCCTCCTTATTGGCCCTACCACTTATCTGAATTAGCTGAATTAAAACAGCTGGAGCTCACACCGCAGGATCCCTGCTCATAAATCCATTTATAACTGAGCTTTCATTTGTGGCAGTATGTTTTTCCTCAGATCTTTACTTTGAGAATTTTCAAACATGTAAAAAGTTGAACAATATAATGAACACTCCTATACTCATCCCCAGAGAACTTTTATGAGATGCTCTTTTGTATTGCTCTCCGGATTTTCCATTCTCTTTGATTTATGTAGATGACTAGGCCATTCGTATTTTCTAGCAGGGTGGAAACAAAAGTCTTTAGAAATGTGCTGCCCAGTGAAGTAGCCACTAGCCACATGAGGCTGTTTAAATTTACATAGTTAACATTGAACACTACATCAAAAACTAATGATGTACAATATGTTGGCTAACTGAACATAATAAAAAAATAAAAATAAAAAAATAAAATG
>CM052883.1:114104983-114121829 GCA_028534135.1 Potos flavus
ATTCACTTTTCCTTTCCTTCCCCTAATGTCTTCCATGTTATTCCTTATGCTCCACAAGTAAGTGAAACCATATAATTGTCTTTCTCTGCTTGACTTATTTCACTTAGCATAATCTCCTCCAGTCCTGTCCACGTTGATACAGAAGTTGGGTATTCATCCTTTCTGATGGAGGCATAATATTCCATTGTATATATGGACCATATCTTCTTTATCCTTTCGTCTGTTGAAGGGCATCTTGGCTCTTTCCATAGTTTGGCAAATGTGGCCGTTGCTGCTGTGAACATAGGGGTACATATGGCCCTTCTTTTCACTGCATCTGTATCTTTGGGGTAAATACCCAATAGTGCAATTGCAGGGTCATAGGGTAGCTCTATTTTTAATTTCTTCAGGAATCTCCTCACTTGAAATGTATTTAAATAAAGTTTTTAAATGTCAGAGAAAAAATTTAAAAAATTAGTTTACATAGTTAAAATAAACATTAAATTCTTCAGTTGCTCTAGACACATTTCAGATGCTCAGGAGCCAAGTGTGTAGAGGACAGCACACAGAAAGGACAATTTCATCATCTCAGGAAATTCTATCTTATAGCACTTTAGAAGACTTTGAGATCTTTCATAAAGCAAAAGATCTTTTATAAAGGATCTGGGTTTCTTGGTGGGTAGAAGGGGCCAGAGAAGTGCCACTCAGGGAAGAGAAGGAGGAGCCCTTTCCAGAAACAGAGACAGAGACAAAAGTGAATAGGGTCCTGTAATTTCAGGCATCCACCCTCTAATCTGTGGCAGTGCACCCAGAGGGAGATGAAACTTCAGATACATGGTGGCATGGTGTACCCAGTAGAGTTGATTCTATAATAATGACCTGACTATAATACTGACCACTTAAGTTTGGACAATAAGGATGTCATCAGAAGCTGTCTTGGACTGGAGGGAGGGTCAAGAAACTTCTCCCATTTTCTGAACACCGTATGAGTCTCTCGGATTCTGGTTGAGTCCTAGAAGAGGAGGATGTTAATACTGAGTGGAATTCATTTCCTGGCAATCCAATGGACTGATGCTGAGCTTTGGATTTTATTAGATTCGAAGAAAGAAAAAGAAATAGAAATTTTCTACGCACATGAATTTTGGGACTGAATTTCAAGCCCACTAAAAACAGTGAACATTGTCTTTGGTAATTATTTGAAATATGTACATGTATTTGAATAGTGTATGGTTTTTTGGCCACTGGGGGACATTGTTGCCCCATGCATAAGACAAACAGTGCTTCTCAAATTTGAGCATACATCAAAATTACCTGGAGGGCTTGTTCAAACCCAGATTGCTAGGTTGCCACCTGTGAAGGTTCTAGTTCAATTTGGGGGGTGGGGACTCAAAAATATGAATTTCTAACACATTCTCACATGATCGCTGATGCTGCTGGTCTGAGGACCATCCTTTGAAACCTACTGCTTTAGTAAAAGTTGTAAAATATGACATTAAGACTACTTATTGAGGAAACTTGCTTCATCATTAGGGTATTATAATGGACACAGAAAACAATCTAGATGCTATAATAATAATTTGCCTTAGTCTAGCATAGGAATGTTGTGTGGTATTTCAATAGTTGGTAAGAGCACTTTAGGAAGTCATAGTTTCTATATAGTTGCAGTTCATAGTTCAGTGGATGGAATGAAGTTTAAGACCAAAAAAACTTCTTGGTTTCTGAAACTTAAATTAGCTTAGGTCTAGACAAAACTTGATTTCCAAATAATTGATTTAGAAGATGCCTCAAGATGTGTGCCCGAATATAACAGACCCTTAAACCTGATAATTTATTTCCCAATAATAATTCAGACAGTGTTAAGGAGACTAGATTTGGCAGGATAATCCAGGATGAGGTTCTGTTTCAGAGTTGTGTTGGAGACTGAGACATAAGCTCTCTCATGAAATACAGCCTTCCAAAGCAGAAAGAAAATAACTTTTCATGATTTCCTAAGAACTGGTAGCCTTTCTATAACGTTGTATCTTTTTCTCCTCCAGACAGTTATTATATCAAAATCAATGTGTAGATAGCAGCTATCCCTTCTCTCGAAAAATCTTTTGTATGCTGTCTAAAAAGCCTAGAAAATTAATGTAAGGTTTACTTGATTTACGATGGTATTTATGGTAGTTTATTGTTTCATGCTGCCAGAATTGGTTTTATTCTCAGAAAAATAATGTTTTGAAACTAGAATGCACCTTGAAAATTCATGTCTTTTTAATCCCTGTATTTTGTAAATGATATTCCAATGTTCAGGAAAGTTAAATGATGAGTTCAAGGCATTACAGATTTTTATTAGAAGAACAGTATTTCTGGTCTTCTAGAAGAGTGACTGACAAACAGTAGCTTAGGAGGTTTGAAAGGTTAGGTAAAGTTCTGGATCTAATGTTACATGTAGTATTAAGTTATGAAAAAATGTAAACCAAGTTTTAGCAATATTTGTCTTTGGGCTTCTCATTTTCTACTGTGTAAATTTTATAGGCTTAATTTTGTTCCAATAATCATGTTTTGTTATTGTAATGAAAAATGGAGATAATTTCTATTTCAGAAATAAATGTGGCATTACTTTTCAATATTTTAAAAGAAAAACTGTATTGCTGAATGAAATAGCTTATTTTAAGTATAATTGTTCAAAGATAATTAATTTAAATTACATTCTTTATTTATCATTCATAGAATATGTAGGAATTGAATAGCATCATCTGGGTAATAGCATTTGCCATAACTCCTCATTTTCATTCTCAAGTAGGCGTATTATTCTTTGAATAATAATGTGATGATATGAGGCTCCTTCATCTGAAATATGGCATTGTTAAGCATGCTGCTTTGTGTTGAGGTTCAGTGCAAAAAAAATTTATTATTGACTTTATGTTTTTGATCCTAAATTTCAAGATACTGTGAGAAAAGCTTTCAGTTTGCAATATCTATCCAAGTTGGTAGGTTGTTAATTTACTCAACTTTTTAAAAAGTACAGTGCTGGCACTATTCTATACCATGTGAGATGACCGTGGTTCCTGCCTTTAGTGGTCTTTTGGTTGTAGAACTGTTTGTCCTGGAAGAGATGCTGGGAGATGATGAATTAAAGAGCGTCCTTTGAAGGCCCTTGCTTCAAGGAGAAGCACCTACACTTAAACCAACTGTCTAATAAAAACATGGAAAATGTGAATATCTTTGACCTATTTCAGAAATCTATCCAACAGAAATACCAACAGATTTCACAAAAATACTGGAACAAAGACATTTGTTACAGCCTTGTTAGCCGCAAAGCAAAACTGGAAAAATCTAAATGTGCATCAAGAAGTGACCTGTTACTTAAATCTATAGAATGGAATGCTATGCACTATTTAAAAAGAATGAGGTAGATTTAAAAAAAATTTAAAGGTTTATTTATTTATTTGAGAGAGAGAGAGAGTACATACGTGAGTGGGGGGAAGGACAGAGGGAGAGGGAGTAAGAGAGTCTCAGACAGACTCCCCACTGAGCTCAGATCCTGATATGGGGTTCCATCTCACTTCCCTGAGATAATGACCTGAGCCAACCAAAATCAAGGGTGGTATGCTTAACCGACTAAGCTACCAAGGTGCCCCAAGAATGAGGTAGATTTACATGTGCCAATTGGAAATATACCCAAGATACATTAATTAAAAGGGTAAGTTGCAGAACAATGTGATTTGTGTACAATGTGATATGTATAACAACATTCATACAACAATGCCCAGAGTGTTACTCAAGAAACTGTTCAAAGAAGAGAGTAGGAAAAAAAGATTTTATACATTTGTGTCCTGTTTTAATTCTTTTTCTGAAATAAAAGCATGTTTTGTTTTCATAGCCCAATCAAAAACAAACAAAACCACATCACACTTCAATAAAGGTTGCAAAGATCAATAGGTACTGGTCTTGATCCCTATCATAACTTTTTAATTCTCATGTTTATCATAAAATGCTATTTGACTAGAAAAAAAGTATTCCATAGCCCTAAAATATTAGAATGGTCTTTGGCCTAGAAGTTAATCTTTCCTGTGTGATCTCTCTTGGTATTGGTAGTCTCAATAAATGACCACTTGTGGTTCAGACTGTCCTGCACCAAGATACCATGTCCCAATTGCCAAATTCTTTATCCCAGTACACAGCTGTTTTCCCCAGAGGAGAAAGGGGGACCTTTCCTAATTTTTATAAAGGTCTGTGTGAGCTAATTGTGTCCCTGATGTTAGAATTTATCCTATGTGCTGAAGATTAACTATTTTGTTCTGTTTATTCAGCCCAGATTGCTGGGAAGTCTTTGGGTACCTCAAAGCATCAAATCAAAGTCTGAAACTCAGTGGTGATCCGTGGTGATGCCAGCACATTCTGACCTTTAAATATTTTATTGGCTAAGTACCATCACCAACTAATGATGAGTTCCTGAAGTCCTTGAACCTTACCAGGCGGCCTACCCCTAAGCAAGGGTTTCACAGACTTGCTAATCACAAGACTCTCCTGGGGAGCTTACTATAGCTTTCTCCGGCCTCATTCTAACAGCATAACTCAATAGATATTTTCAAGTCCTTTTCTAGAGTTTCCGACATATTGAGGTAAAGCTTAAAACTGTATATTAGCTATTGCCCTGGTAGGTTTTTAGAATTAGATAAGTTAAAAAAAGAAAAGAAAAGAAAAGTGAAAAAAAGAAAAGAAAAGAAAAGAAAAAATACCTGCCCTAAGATTGTTGAAAGGTAAGAGAGGTTATATGATAGGTTCAGAGACTTGGAGCCACCATATTGAAGTTATCCTTGGATTGATTTAGACACTTAAGGCATAGTCCAGGGAAAATGCCATGGAAATACCTAGGTTTTGGTGTGGAAAAGAGAGAGTGTCTTAAAGTTGTAAGATATACCTGGATAGTATATTAAATTCATGCAATTTACTGCATACTGAGTTTTATTTTAGCAAATCATACAACCTCTGCTGTATTTGAATGAAGTCCTTCCTCACTCTCCTTGTCTCTGAAGAAAACTATTTCCAGGCACTTTCACCATTCTCTAGAAATCCTATTATCCATTTCTTTATGTGTTTATATGATCACAATCTTATAGTTACTATCTACAGTTTGCTCTAGCATTGCGCCTATTTTAGGTTATCAGTCAGTATAAGTCAACATGCTTGGTCCTGAGTTCAGGCAAATGGCTGCACTTACAGTTGAGGTTGATCAAAGGCACAATCTGTTTGCCTTTAAAAATTTGTGTTTTGTATGACTGCAGGAAATACTGCTGAACAAGACATTTCTTCACCATCTTTGATGAAAGATGAGCATTAATAATGCAGGTACAAATCAGGCCAAGTGATGTTGAAGAGAAAACAAGGTCCAGAAGCCCTAATCCCTTTTAAAGGAACAAATATAAAATGGCAAGCTCAATAACCATAGCAAAGAATGGGGTGAGTATTATATAATCCTTAAGTTCTAAAGAGTTAAAAATCAATTTATGAACTTGGAAATATTTATGTATATACATATCTATACCTATATCTGTGTCTTTGTCTTGATAGGTAATAGGTGGTATATGTGCTCTTATGGATGGATATAATACTCATTTACTTAAATATTTATTATATATATATCCAATATTACTAAAATATACTAAGATTGATATTCATTTGTAACTCTTGAGATGTTTTTAAAAATTACTTTATATATCTTGTGTATAATGATTGTCCTCTGATATTATAATATATAAGAGGAAAATATCTTAGAGGGGTAAATAACTCTTGAAAATAGAACTATTTTGAGCAAAGCTAAAAATAAATTTGTTCATTTGCTAAATACCTACTGAAAACGTTCTGTGTGCAAAGCACTACAGAGGATAAAAGGCATTTAAAGCCAGTCTGTGCCTATCAGACACTATCCGCCGTATGTGTTCCTGTGGTGGAGGTGGAGAGGGACGGTGGTCAGAGGAAGAAACCACATTCCAAACCACTGCATCCTGGCAATTTCAGTGCCATATGAATGGCATATATGAGGTGATCTTATGTCTTGGTTTGACTGGAAGAGTCTGTGTTTATGCTTGTTGCTTCTGTATAGTTGTTAATAGTCTCCTCCTCCTCCTCCTAATAGCACTCTCAAAACTGTTTGGGTTTGGACATATACATCAAAATCCCATGGAAGTTCATAGGAGAGGAAATTCTTGCAGTGATAAGCTACAAGGGAGCTATCACTGAATCCCCAAGTGGGGGTTTAATTTCAGTGGGGAGGAAGTGAGATGAGGAAGGTATACAAGGCTAATGGTGTCTCATCATTGCTTGCCTGTATTCTCCCAGTAGCATCTTAAATTATGTCTCTGCTTTCTGTTTCTTTGTTGAAATCTTAAAGTTGAAATCTTCTCTAGCATCTTCATTTTTACCTTCACTTATTTTACAAATGTCTTAATGATTCTTCATCACTATATATTGGAGCCAAAGCCCTGACATGTACTTAGGACCCTTTATTATCAGACCCCTGCTTGCCTCTCAGTTGCTGTCAATACTCGCTTTTCGGGGTGCCTGGGTGGCTCAGTCAGTTAAGCATCTGCCTTTGGCTTGGGTCATGATCCCAGGGTCCCGGGATCGAGTTCTGTATCAGGCTCCCTGCTCAGCAGAGGTGTCTGCTTCTCCCTCTCCTTCTGCCTTCCCACCCTCGTTGTACTGTCTCTCGCTCATCCTCTCTCTGTCTCTCAAATAAACAAAATCTTACAAAAAATACTCACTTTTCACTTTATTGTGAATGCTCTGAACTTGCCATGCGGTTTCCCATTCCATTTGTGTCTTGGTCATCATCAGGTGGGCAAACATGTGGATAGTAATTACCATATGCTTGGAACTATTGATCTAAAAACTTTATTTGTATTAACTCATTACCATTTTACAGATGACACAATTGAGGCAACAAAGGGTTAAGAAACTTTTCAAGGTTGTTCAGCTAGTAAGAAGTATAGCTGATACTTGAATCCAGGCGATCTGGCTCCAGAATCTATCCTTTTGACCACTATTCTATAATACTTCTGCCATTCAGGTTGCCCTGCCCCTCTTATTCTTCAAACCCAGGCCAGGATTTACTGTCATAATTGTTCCTGTATCCTCCCATAGACGTACTCATCAATCCCTCTGTATACTCCATAATATGTGCTTACTTATTTTGCTGAACTAGAAGGATAACCCACACAATAACAGATACTGGGAAAGCAGGTTGACTTCTGGGTAGTTTTGTTGGTAGCTGAGAGGAATAGAATGTATTCAAATCACTTTGGCCTTATCAAGTAGAAAGTGAGAGTTGAATATGCAAGTGTAAAAGACCAAAAGAAAGTTGAAATTGTAGCATCAGCTCAACAAAAAAGCTGATGGTGTTGTGTAAATACAAAAGAAGGGAAAAAGTTAATAAATGGTAAAGGCGAAGATTCTAAAATATAGGAAGAGACCTAAAATAGTTAGTTTTACGGAAGGCAAAGGAAGATGCGGTTTAATAAAGTAGGTATTGATGATGATCAACATCAAATTCTAATAATCTGTCAAATATAATGACTAAATAAAGATCATTGAATTTGGCTAATTGTAGCCTGGCAGGAATAGGACCCAGATTTGAGAGCATTTAAAGAGAGAAAAAGGGTGTTTTGGAAGAATAGGTATCAGTATTGGATGGTATTTGAATCTGTTAGAGTCACAATTTATATCAAACAGCTTGATGAAGAAAGATAAAACTTATATTTTAATGCTTTCCCAAAACACGCGCCCGCACACACACACACATTTTGGCAACTTTAGCACAGGATAGTGAATTCATTAATATCTTAATGAGCAAATTAAACTTTCTAGAACAATATATTTTTTCATGAAAAATTTACACTTAAAATATAACTTCCTATAAGTTATAGAAGATATTTACAAATGACATATCTGATAAAGGGTTAGTATCCAAAATATATAAACTTATAAAACTCAACACCCTCAGAACACATAATCCAGTTAAAAATGGGCAGAAAACAGGACACCTGAGTGGCTTAGTTTGTTAAGCGACTGCCTTAAGCTCAAATCATGATCCCAGGGTCCTGGATCAAGTCCCACATCAGGCTCCCCCTGCTTCTCCCTCTCCCTCTGCCTGCTACTCCCCCTGCTAGTACTCTCTCTCTCTCTCTCTGTCAAATAAATAAATAAAATCTTTTTTAAAAATGGGCGGAAAACATGAGTAGACATTTTTCCAAAGACATCCAGATGGCCAAAAGACACATGAAAAGATGCTCAACATCACTCATCATCAGAGAAATACAAATCAAAACTACAATGACGTGTCTCCACACACCTGTCAGAATGGCTAAAATTAACACAACAGGTTTTGGCAAGGATGTGGAGAAAGGGGAACCCTCCTATGCTATTAGTAGGAATGCAAACTGGTACAGTCACTCTGGAAGACATGGAGGTTCCTCAAAAAATTAAAAATAAAATTACCCCAGGAATTGCACTACTAGGTACTTACTCAAAGGATACAAAAATATTAATTCGAAGAGATACATGCACTTCAATGTTTATAGCAGCATTATTAACAATAGCCAAATTATGGAAAGAGCCCAAATGTCCCTCAACTGATGAATGGATAAAGAAGGTATGATATGTTTATATAATGGATTATTACTGAGCCATAAAAAGGAATGAAATCTTACTATTTGCAGTGTTGTGGATAGAGCTAGAGAGTATATGCCAAATGAAATAAGTCAGAGAAAGACAAATACCATACAATTTCATTCATATGTGGGCTTTAAGAAACTAAACAAATGAACATGGGGGGTAAAAGAGAGACAAACCAAGAAACAAACTCAACTACAGAGAACAAACTAGGATTACCAGAGGGGAGGTGGTTGGGTGGGGGATGGGTTAAATAGGTGATGGGAATTAAGGAGGGCACTTGTGATGAGCACCAGGTGTTGTATGTTTGTGTTGAATCACTAAATTCTACACCTGAAACTACTATTACACTGCATGTTAACTACCTGGAATTTAAATAAAAACATGGAGAAAAAAAAGAACTTTTTGGTCTCTATCCCTTATAAATAAAGGCTACATTCCTAGAAAACAAAACAAAACAAACAAAATGCTACAGTTAACAGTTGAATAGCTCTGTGGATATCTTTCCCTTCTAAGTAAACAATAAATAGAGAAGATGTAATTCATGATAATCCAAAACAGAGTATGTACATGTTTGCTCCATGTGGGTAATGTTCTTTGTTCCTGTATCTATCTTTTGTAAGTATTTTCATCTTTTCCTCATAACGTATATTGATAATAGTCAGCATAACGCTTTGAAAACTCAATGTGCTTATGTCAACTGGATTTTTTTAAAGTAATCTCTTTCTAATTTTAATTTTAAAGTAATCTGTACACCCAACATAGGTTTCAAACTTACAGACTTGCAGACTTACAACCCTGAGACCAAGTGTCACATGCTCTACCAACTGAGCCGACCAGCCCCCAACGAGATTATTTACAGCCAAGTTTTCTCATCAACATGACTGGGAGCTGTATTTCATTTAATTTTAGCCTAGAGTGAAGGTGGTGAGTACAGAACCCTGATTTTGGAAGGTAATTTTTTAAAGGAATGAGATAATGGGACAGTGCATAAAGATGCATCAGAGTTGAGCAGTTAGTTTCCAAGATTGGAAGAACCAGTTTTGAAAGTGCAAAGCCTGACAGAAAGGATCAATCAAAAAGAGAGAATAAAGATATGAGAGAAGGTAAATTGCTTATGGAGCAAAGTATCAGAGTGTGTAAAAATGAATGGGGAGAAATTATCTCCGGACAGATGAAGGAAGGGAAGAGAGGCAGGGAGAGAGAAGGAAGGGGAAAGGAAGGAAAGCAAAGACAAGGAGCAAAGATGGGAATGGAAGGGAAGAAAGGAAAAGGGAAGGGAAGAGAAGGGGAGGGAAGGAAGACCTTTTTCACTGGAGAGGAAAGAATTTGAGGAAGTTCATGACAGTGTCATCATGTTTCTTGGTGAGTAAGAGGCAGAGCTCTCCGCAAACATGAGGAGTGTTCTGAGGGGATGATAAAGCACTTGAGCAACATGAGTATGCAGTTGGCCTTGCAGATTATTCAGCTGTGATGGTAAGCATTTATTGGTGATGCAACTTGTCTAGCAACACTTGATTCCCTGGTGTATTTTCCTCCTCCAGTGCCTTTGCTGCCACACTGATTGAATCGATGTTCATTGATAACCTCAAAGAATATTTCCATGTGCCAGGAAGAACAGTACTATCAGCTGCACTTGACTGAAGCAATAATATTTTTTGATTATAAATATTTTAATAAATTCATGGTGGTTGAGAAACATTTCTTATAATAATATGAAATTCCTGTGCACACATGATAGAATATGCAATTACAGGACATATTTTCTGTCTTTAATACAGTTTCTATAGTTCTAAGTTCAGCTTTTTAGTATACACATACAGACATACAAATTTATGAGGTCAGGTAGTATTTGTCTACCCCAATGGTTCCTAGATTTTTGAATTCATATAAAATACAAATGAGAGGACCAACACAAAGTCACCAATTTTTAATCTGGCCAAATAAAATATCAAAACAAATAACCCACTATTGTTTATTCTCACTGTGATTTCCTTTTTTTAAAGATTTTTTTATTTGTGTATTTGAGAGAGAGTGCTCGAGTGTGAGCAAGCAGGGGGAGGGGCAGAAGGAGAGGGAGAGAGAGAATCTCAAGCAGACTCCATGCTTAGTGTAGAGTCTAAGGCAGGGCTTGATACCATGACCCCGAGATCATAACCTGAGTGGAAATCAAGAGTTGGGTGCTCAAACGACTGAGCCACCCAGGTTCATAGTTAATTTCTAAAAAAAATTTTAACACAAAAATGATTTTAGTCTTTGAAAATAATATAAAAGACACTTTTACAATGACAATCTTTAAATTGAATATATTAAGCTTTATAAATATTTATGATATTATTCTTAATTTTCTGGCTTAACTCTAGGCATATGAAAACCTTGTCATGGGGGTGCTGGTCTGTGGAACTGTGTTTGGGCTATTAATTTATACCTACAATGTCTTGGTCCCAGATCAGACAGCCAATAAGCCAATTTCTTTTATGATATGGATAAAATCACCAGAGTTTAGATCATAAAGCTCCAATTTAGGTCTGCCTAGTTTCAAATACAGATGTCGTAAGCACTAGGTCACATATTTCTTTGAAAGTCTTCTTTTTAAAAAAATATAAGGATTATCATAAAGGGCAAGAAATGTATTCATTTAAGTGACTTCAGAAAGATGACTTCCAGAAAAAAAAAATTGTAGTTAAAATACAGTATTCTTTGAAGTAACTAGAGATAGGATTTGTAATTTTGAGGGTAGAAATAATCAATTCTAGGACACAAAAAACAAATGCTAGAGTGAACACACATGCATACACACTTCAATAATTCAACAGGAACAAAAAACTCCTCCTTTCCCCAAAGATATACCACATCTATTTCTATATCTATCTATATATTAAATATACACATATACACATAATTCATTTTCCTTTGAACACATTTTCTTTTGAGAGTGAGTTGCAGACATCATCCCATTCACCCCTAAATACTTTAGTGCGCATTTTCCAAGAAGAAGGACATGACTTATAGTTATGTAATAGCTGAGTTCGACTTAACAAAATGAGAAAAATCAACTTTCATAATACTACTAATTAACCAACAGTCCGTATTCAAACTTAGTTCTCCCAACAATATCCATAATGAATGTTATTTTCCCAGTCTAGTATCCAATATAGAATCACAGATTGTGTTTAGTTCTCATAGCTCTTCAACCTCAGGCAGTTCCTGAACTTTCTTTTTTTTTTTTCATGACCTTAACATTTTGAAGGATTCAATTCAGTTATTTTTCAGAATGTCCTCAACTTGATTTTCCTTATCGTTAAACCATTTCTGGATACTAAGAAGTAATGTATCTTTTTCAGTGTAGTTGGCCCTGTAATTGATGATATCCTTGAAAGTAGTATCTTCTGGGTTTCTCCACTGTAACCTCTTCTTAAAAATTTTTAATTAATGAAAAAGAGATACTTCGAGACAATATGATTTTCTTATTCCCCATCAAACTTTCATTCATGAGTTTAGTGTTCATTATTCTTGCATGAATCAGTTGTCATTATCACAGTTGCCAAATGGTAATTTTCTAACTCCAGTATTTCTCCTAGACTTGTTAGTTAACTTTCACCCGTAAGAGATTTTTGCTTTTTTCCATTTATTTATATCAGTATATACTTGTGGATTCTTATTTCATTAAATAGGTTATAATCTACTACTATAATTATTTATTTTGATTCTCAAATTTCCCCCGTTTTGGTCAGTGGGAACCCCCTTCAAGATAGGGTCTTTGTGATACATTATTCCTTGAGCATTATATTACTTTCTGGCACAACAAATATTGTGCAAAATAATACCAAAAGGAATATGGTAATTTATGGTTATGTTTCACCAGTTCTTTTTGTATTTGGGAATAATACCATTAAGTGTGGTGTGGATGTGGAGTATAAAAAAAAAATCTGTGGTGATTCTCCTATAATCCTTATTTGTGTTGGTTGGAAACAGGAAATTATTTTCAGCCACTAATAAATCAGAATTAATTGTCGCGCAACTATGAAGAGACAAGTCAGTGAGTGTAGAAGAATAGGAGAAGCACTGTGCATGACTAATCCTTTCCCCGTCAAAGCTGTGTCCCCCCTTCTAGCTTTATAATAGAGATTGTACTACCCTGATGACAAATGAAGGCTTCTCTTTCCTCATACATTTAGATAACATTTTTAGACTGTCAATCTTACTGTTGGGACCACTCTGGTAACCTTTCTATGATCTCCAAGAATAGAATTCTTGTAGTTCCCCTCAATTCCTGTTCCTCTATCTACCATAGCCAGTTAGATTGTCTCCAAGCTGACCTAAAGCAAATCTTTGCCATTTGTCCCATTTTGTAAGCTATGTAATTACTGTGTCATCCGGACAGTAGACAGATGAAACAAAGTTTTCATGAAGGGGCCATTTGAAAGGATGTTGGCAAGATTGGGGTAAAGCTACCAGGAATAGGGAAGTCCAGCCCCAGGTCTAAGGGAACAAGTAGGGGAGTGATGACCAGACCCCTGAGTAGCTTTTGTTATAGAATGGGGTTGTCTGACCCAAGTATAAGTTCATGTTGATCAATGCACCCCTGCCAACTGAGAGGAAATCAGAAGAGAAGGATCTGGGGAATAAATACCCAAGTTCACTCTTTCCCACTGGTGCTTTCTTTGCTGGTGCGTCCCTGCTGGTGCTTCCCAGTTGGGAGCCAGAGGGTAATGGAGCCCAATGATGCTATGCACAAAATCACCCTCCCGCAGAGCAGGATGGAGAAGCATGGAGCGTGGTTCTAGAGAAACAAACAAAATACCCACAAGGCAACTTTTAATTTTGTAAATACAGATTTAAGGGCTTCTTTTTGAACCTCAAAGGGCCACCCACCATTGCTTTGGCTCCCATACTTCTTTTCCACCTAGAGCCACCAGCTTATGCTCTGGTATCAGTTCCTTCTAGCAGAGCTCACACCCTACTTCTCGTAGCCCCCGGGAGGTCATTTCTCCTAGTCCCATTTCTACGCCAGGTTTTTTACTATCAGCTCAGGTAGACCCGTTTGTTTGTGTATTTCCCTTTCTCCCCCAATTTGTAGACTAAGATATCTCCATCTTCTCAAAAAATTCTTTTAACAAAAAGTAACGGGGCAAACGATAAAATAAAAAAATGTAATCTTTATTAGTTTCGCACATTTTTAATGTTGGTTAGCATCATTTAGGGTAATAGTAGCATTTTCCAGCATGCAGTTCACGAATACAGTTTATCTAAGTAATTTTAAGAAAAAGAGGAGCCTATGGTTTGCTTCTGTAAGAAACACAAAATGTCCTGATGCAATTGTCTATTTAAGTTCACTATTCTCTGTTCTTGTGGGAAAAAAATTGCAAAACCCGCATTATATTTAGAGCAATCTAGAGCAGCATGACTCCAAAGAAATGAAAACATAAACGGAAGTTAGAAAGAAAAGGACAAAAATGAAAAATAAGCATTACCTTCAATCAGCTTGTGCAGGCACTACCGAAAATGTAAATAAAATTTTATACCCTTTTCCAATTGCAGAGCATAATTTGGATGTGACTCGTGAAACTATCTTGCCCCTTAAAATTGTGAAATAAGCTAGAATTAGCAAATGTAATAAAAAAGCAGAAATCTACAACTACCCAGTCTTGTTGTCTTTTCTTATTTAGCAAATGTCTTCCATGAAAAAGTATTATGGACAGAAAGTAAGAAAAGTGATTGTGGTATCAACCCGAAGATAATTTCCTCTTCATATTTATGTACATAATGCTGAAAAATAAAATAAAATGACTTTGTACAATATTTATATTTACTTATAAAATTCTAAACACATTTTTTAACAGGTTAAGCAGTGTTTGTTGTTGTTGTTTTTTAAACATGTCTGTACAGTCTGGCTATACACCATATGTTATTCACTTAAAATTTAAAAATAACCGAAAAGCTGTTAAAGTGCTGCAAACTATTGCTTAATGACTTAAAGAAATGAGATCTGCTGAACAATTTCCTTGTCTTTACCACTGACATATGGTTTCTCATAAATGAGATTCTGAGCAGTGGGAGAAAGCAGATACAGCAGCATGGTAATAGAAACATGCACTGAGAGCATCCAGTCTATCTATAGTGGTACAGAATACATTATATTACCTGTGTAAAGCTTGCACTCTACATTTCTTGTGGTACATATTTGATGCAATAAATACTGTGCTTAGGTCATTATTTGTTTGCCCAAACGTGCACCACAGGGTAAAATGACTATTTACATAATAAATAGCATTTCATTAACATATACAGCTGTCAACCTTGCTGAGCTGAAGATGGCTAACCAAAGTGCAGGATTAAGCAGAAATTTATAAAGGGTTCTTTTGGTCATCTCAGTCTTCAGGGGAGAAGCAATGTTCATTTCTCAGTTGTTGTTTTTTTTTTTTAATACAATAAACAGAAACACAACATTTATGACTCCAGACAGTTGAAGGAAGTTTGCACCTGCTAAGATTTAATGGCCTACCCCCCCCCAAAAATGATCTACTTGGTCTGGGGGCTGGATTTGACAAAACAAGATCAGCAAAGCACCTCCAATTATCACCCGATTACCCCTCCCAGAAACATGGATGGAATTTTAGAACGCATTGTTTTCCTTGTGACTTTTTTTCATGCATGGTGTCTAAGTGCAGCATGCCCTCATGCAAACCACGCCTGTGTGCAGATGGGAGGCCGTGTGATTGCGCTAACCCCCAGTGGCATACCTGTTGAAGAGGCCCTTTGTCTATTTCACAACAGAAACCCCATTTACAAAAATAGTCACATATAATAAACAACTTATGAATTAAAAAAAAGATGAATCCCCTAACAGATTTTGTAAAAATGTGACAAATGTGGCAGTTGAAATGCAAAGAGTGGATACAATTACTACACTAAAGTGTTTTGTGTTAAACAACCCCCAAATTATAGGTGTGCACCCCTTTGAACTGGTCCCTACAGTCTGAGTAGCCATTTTGTCTGTGTCTTCAGCAGTGTCAGCTGGTAGTGAGAACAGTAACCTCCTATTGAGGTCGTCTCCCCTTTACACAGAGTCACGGTTTTCTGACAAGGGGTCACTGTCTTAGTGTAGGCACTGACCTTGAGTAGATTTGTGTAAAAACAGTCAGTTTGGCATTGACCTCCTCAAGGAGTCCTGTTGACAAAAATACATCACCTTCACAGGCTGTAAACAATTTGTCACCCAATTATTCTCATTTGTTTTCATTTATTTCCCTTTGGCTTTTTCATCCTTGCCTTCTTGCTCATGTTTTTCCACGATTGGCTTTGTTACCCGATCATAAGAAGGTGGACAAGCTGCTGTGGACATGGTCAGGTCAGTTTTCTCCGTAATCGAGTTTTCGTTTATTCTGTCAATTATCATGTCTTCTTTTACAAGAAGATTAGCCCCACTTTTGATTTTATTTTTATTATACATAAATGAAGCTTGTTTTACAGTTCTCTTTAAAAGGTGGCGCCTGTAAGCACGCTGAATAATAATGGCAGACACCTCCTCTTGTTTCCGTTTTAAAGTCGTGGTTATTGGCTGATAAGAGACCTTTGATGGATTGGAAGCCATGAACCGCTCTTCCATCTGTATTCGGAGAGCGTCCATCTCTCCACTCTCTCCCAGAACTCGCTTTGTAAAAGCAAATAAGATGTCAAGACAGTGGATTCGGTCCCCACTGACCATGGGCAAATCCATGGCAATGAGTTGGAGTTTGTTCGGTTGTGGCAGATTGAGGGGAGGTTCGAGAGCAGCTGCAAACTGAGATAGTTTTTCAAATTCCATGAACTGGGTGGCATCAGGATCGAACTTCTCCCAAACCTCATAGAACATCTCAAAGTCATCCTCACTCAGGGGCTCTGCACTTTCCTCAGTAGCAACACTGAAGTTCTCCAGGATGACAGCGATGTACATGTTCACCACAACCAGAAATGATATGATGATGTAACTCACAAAAAAGAAAATCCCAACGGAGGGGTTTCCACAGTCTCCCTTAACTGAGCTTCCAGGGTTAATTTTATTAGGATCACAATCTGGTGGTTTACTGTTGAGAATGGGTGCTAGCAATCCATCCCAGCCAGCAGAGGTGGTAATTTGGAACAGGCAGATCATGCTGTTGCCAAAGGTCTCAAAGTTGAACATGTCATCAATTCCAACCTCCCTTTTAACATAGGCAAAGTTGGACATTCC
>CM052883.1:114122329-114157332 GCA_028534135.1 Potos flavus
AGAAATGAAATCTTGCCATTTGCAATGACGTGGATGGAACTGGAGGGTATTATGCTAAGCGAAGTAAGTCAATCAGAGAAAGACAATTATCATATGATCTTTCTGATATGAAGAATTCGAGAGGCAGGGTGGGGAGTTGTGGGGGGTGGGAGAAGGAAATGAAACAAGAGGGGATCAGGAAGGAGACAAACCATAAGAGACTCCTAAACTCATGAAACAAACCGAGGGTGGCTGGGGGGTAGGGGCGGGTAGGGATAGGGTGGTTGGGTTATGGACATTGAGGAGGGTATGTGCTTTGGTAAGTGCTGTGAAATGTGTAAACCTAAGGATCCACAGACATGTACCCTGGGGCAAATAATACATTATGCTTTAATTAAAAAAAAAAAACAAAAACAAAAAAAAAGAACATATGTAGAAAAAGTATGAACAGAAAAGCATAAAATGTGAAGTGATTACTCCCAAGTAATGATATTTCTTTACCTTTCATATTTTGTATAATGTGCATATATAATTAGGATGATAAAATGAGCTTTATAAATGATAATAATAAAATAAAAAGCTATTCAATTCAATCTGGAACTAATAGTTTATAATGAAATACCAGGGAGAAGGAAGTGGAAATTATACAAGGAACCAATGAAGGAAAAGAAAACTAGGAGAAGTTTCCATCTTATGCTTAATTTATTGCAAACACTCTAAGGGTTTTGACTAGAAAGTATATTTTTAGGAGGCGAATTATAGGGATAAAACAACAAGTTGACCTTGGAAAAGGGGCATGTGCTCGGGTTCTTTTCTAGTTTTTTTTTTTTTATTCCTAATTATTCTTTTCCAAAGGATTGGAAATGTGGCCCCAGCTTAAAAAAAAAAAGGAGAGAGATTTTGTGAAGTTTTTTATGTATAGGAATATGGAGCACAGTTGTTCTTGACTTTCTATACCCTGAAAGAGATGGGTAGTGGGTGGCAGAAGGAAAGGATGCAAAATAGCTTTTAACATATATGCCCACTTGGCTTCTGAATCAAAGTACTCATTTAGTGGAGAAAACAAATACTTTTACTATCTTAGCGGGTGAGAAAATATTAGAAATACTTATCTTCTTTTTCTGCTGGTTGAAATTATCTATGATGACACCAATAAACAGGTTCAAGGTGAAGAAGGACCCAAAGATGATGAAAATAACAAAGTAAAGATACATGTATAGACTTTCCTCATACTTAGGCTGGAGTTCCACCTACCAAGGGAGAAGAGTTTGTAAAATATCACAATACATTTTGTTGCTGGAAGTCATTGGTGCTTTTTCATGAGAATAGAAAAGAAAATGCCTAGTAATACTTAGCAGTACTTTCTTTTTTCCCCTCTGAATCAGCTACTTCTACAAAGTCTCTGAAATTAGCCTTTAGAGATGTTTTCACATAAAAAAATACAGTTATTGTAACACTTTAGAATCTATTTTTATAACTATAAGTACAACTAGTATCTTGCTCTTTGGATAGTAGAGTGTTAAATTTGGGAAACTTTTTAAGTACTGAATTTCCATAATTTAAAAATTATTAGTGAAAAATTTTACTCCAGCAAATATGTATAGACTATGCTTAGACACAAACATTTATGTATGCATGAATTTATTTGGCAAACGAGAATTGAGTTATTCACTTAGATGTTCAGTGTCATACTTTTAACATTACAATAGTCATTGAATTTTTTAGATTGGGTAAACATAACCGGACATCCATCTTATGAATCCTCAATTGATAATTTAGTCTTTGGATCGTACTTACAGTAAGTTATCAGTGAGCTACCATATATCACATAGTAAAGGATAAATAAGTCACGATGGATAGTTCCCTAAAAATTCATGTCCTTCTAAAGATAACAGAGTTAAAACCAACCACACACACAAAACAAAATTGTAGTAACAAAGAAATAACACAACTCAGGAGGATATCAGGAAAGTACTCAAAATAAAACTAAAGCCACTTAGGGGAAATGTACATCGAAAAAGATAAGTGAGCCCTATTGGGTCAGTTTATAGATTACAGAGACAGAAGTTATTTTTCATGATAACAGACTAAACAGATTAGATTTCAGAATAGAATGATAAAGAATAATAGAACATACTAAATTTTTACACAGTTTTGAAGAGCAGAGTTGGAATAAGCATGGATTTCAGTTCTCTCCTTGAAGCCTGGAAGAGGCTATTATAGGAGAAACCAAATAAAGTAGGTCTTTCCTTTGGTGATACAAACTTAAAGGAAATGTTAACCATGAAGTGATAACATCATTGGTAAAAGCTCCAGTATATTTATGGAAGCTAAAATCATGTAAAAGAATGAATTTGAAAGGGATTATTATAGAAATCTAAGGCTGCCTAGACAACAACCCTAACTTCTCACACTGTCTATTTATGGAGAAAAACTATACATTTCAACTACTGATAGCGATCATATATTTTTCACATTTGCTCCTACACACCAAAACTTGCTGATTGTATTTTTATATAATAGATAGTAGATAAAAAGAAAGCAAAATAGAAAAATATTCAACAGAAGGATATTCATCAGTTATTAAACATATGAATGCATTATTTTAACTTTCAAAATTGTTTTGATTTATTTTAGTAAGATCATTCTGATAGTGATATACTTGAATATTAATTTGAGTCATGTTTTTCCCTTTTTTAAAATAGTCATCATAGAATTATCCCATTTGGCTGCTATGCTCTGTTGAATTAATTTTAGTACCTAACCATATCATAAAAAGGCAGGATATAAGGAATACTTACATTTCTGGAATCAACTGCTGCATACATTATATCCATCCATCCCTTAAATGTGGCCTAATAAAAAGGACATGCATGCTTTACTTTGGAATAATTCAGACCTGATGTTTAATAAATATTCTTACTCATCTATTTTTTTAAAGGAACACTTCTGAAAGACATTTCAAAACAAATTTTACATGGATTTGGGACCAATACCATATCTTAGTAAGGCTTTTCATTTCTAAAACTCATAATAAACCAAATAGTTATTTGATATATCCTCCTGCTTGATAACCAACTCACAAAGTCCTTAGAGTTAATGGAATAATGCAAATTTGAAGTGCTATCGAAATTTGGTGGAATACTTTTAGAAAGCTTCACAAATGCCAACACACTTGACAATATGTGTAGCAGGAAATCAATTACAATTTAGATCTCCAGTCATCCGCTGAAGTCTATCTGCTAGATGATGACAGTGACTGAAGGTTTAACATTTCTCCTGATCATAACACTCTGAGGGTCATATGGGATTATATAGAGTCATAGTTGCAACTATTCTTTTAAGAATTTTGAAGCATAGCATCCAGAAATAGTCTTTTATCCTATTTTTTTTCTCTGTAGTTTCTGATGAAAGTGAGTTAATATGGGCAAAAATGGAAAATAATACAGTAGACACTGGGTGTTCCAGATTCAAGAGAGATCCCACGTCTATTAACATATAGTAATTTGTTATTTGTCATAGGACATACATTTTAAACCCTGGAGGTCTGAGAGGATTGTTCTTAGCTAGTGAGCAAGTCTGGCAAGGCTTTCAGCAACTATATCCCAACACATCTTTGTTTTCATAACGCTGACACTTGTGAAGTTGTGGATGTCATGGGAGGAAAGCCAAGGAAGGGTGCGTGTGATGGCAGTGAAGAGAGACTAATGATTCTTAGCTAGAAGATAGAAGCTGTTTGTATGTCAGAGAGGAAAATGTTGAATGTCAATGGCTGAGGTCAATGACAGAACAAGTCCATTACACACTAGGTACAGGAACAGAAAAAAAGTGATTAGAGGAACCATTTCAATGAGTTACTCATCAACAGAGGTGATTCTGTATAAAAAAGTAGTACTTTAGAGTTCTTCAGTGGTGGAATTTATTTAATGACTTCATGCAAGAGCTTTACCCTACATTTTCAGAATTATTCAGCATTTTAAGGAATGGCTTGAAAATTTTTTTATTTTCTCAACTTTATGGAGGAAGTGATACACTTTAGTGATATTTACAAGTGTGGTTATTAATTAAGGGTTAGAATAAACTCTCAAGAAAATATCATTGTGTATCCACTATAATATTTAAAGAATTCATACTTGCCAGATTTTTTTAAATCCCTATTTTAATTGCATAAACATTCAGAGTAAGTGAGAAACATCCAGAAGAGAAATAGGAATTTCCAGCAAGAAGGTGGGAAGAACTTGTAAAGGTATCATAGTACAGACACCTCTGAAAGAGATGCAAGAGGGTTTTGAGCAATGCAGGTTTGTTTGCTTGGTTAGTCTCCTGGTTGAGCAATTGAAAACATAATCCTGGGGAGTAGAAATGGATTTCTGCCCTAAAGCCTCTGTAGAAACACAAGGAAAGAACTTTTACAGCCTTTTTTTTTTTTTTAAGCTGAGTTTTCAGTGGCCAAAATAAAGCAGGATCTTTCTGTGTTTTTCAATCTGGATTCTGTTTTTAGCCACTGCTTTGTTGTGATTCAGATCCTGCCAAAAGCAGCATCAAATACAAACCCTTAAAGGGCCACCACCTTTTGCATTTTTATAAACTGTGAACTATTTTTCTCTTATATAAATCAGGCTTAGAAACCCAGTAGTAAAAAGCACAAATACCGAGCTAAAATAGACTTAAGTAGTTGCACTGAAAGATCATTTGAAGTGAGACCACAGCTGCTTGTATTTCATTTCTGGGTTCAGGCACTACCCTGTGAGGATCTAACCCTAAAACCTAAATATCATTCATTCCCCGAACTTCAGTCCAAATCACACAACTCGGTAGCAGGTAATTGCCACCAGTCAGTTACAATCCAATAGTTGTGTTAAGTGTGTATGTTTGGGGAGGGTGATCCATCAGCGAAAAAAGCTTTCCAGTTGCAATAGGGAAAATAATAGCATTATTAATGATTGATCAACTTGTTCATATGGGAAGAGAAAGCAATATGGGCAGGGAAAGGACAAAACCTTTGGGAAGAACTGAAATATCTGGTCACTATCAAATATGTCTACACTACATTTACATGGACCCAAGCTGCCACCCATCTGGGCTTATAAGCTTGTACTCATAAATCAAAATCAGAAATAAAGTATGCTATAAACTTCCTTTGTAATAACTAAACTCTACACTTAGTAACTTAGATGTATGTCATTACTTTGTTATTATTCCAAACAATAAACAAATTTCAGAGAAAAGAGTGTTCACTTACAACTTGAAGCAAAGAGAGATACCCAAATCCTACATTATCAAAGTTTACTTTCACATTTTTCCATCGGGCAGTCTCATTTCTTTCTATTAGTTTTAGGCAATCAGAATGATTATTCACTTCGGTGATGTCAAACATGTCACCAGTTGTGGTGTTAATACAGTGGTAGAATTTGCCAGCAAACAAATTTACGCCCATGATGCTGAAAATTAGCCAGAATATAAGACAAACCAGAAGCACATTCATGATGGATGGAATTGCTCCTAAAAGGGCATTCACAACCACCTAATACACAAATGGAAAAAAAGAAAAGTCAGAATTCTTATTTGTTAAAAAGGAAAAGACATTCCCCTAGTAATCTTTAGTATTTCTTTTTCTTTTCTTTTTTCTTTCTTTCTTTCTTTTTTCTTTTTTTAGTACCAAGACTATTCTAGGACACTTAAAAGCAAAGCAAAAAAATCTTAAAATAAAATCCATTCGTTCTTAAGCAATACATTTAGGGAAACAAATATAGACAATATAACAAAGAAAGAAGAAGAAAAAGTTTTAAAAAAGAGAAGGGGAAGTACCAAAAGGTTAAAGGAAAGGCAAAATCAGAGGAATTTGCTGCCAGATGAAATTAGAATATTTGTCGTTTATTAGAAAAAAGAGAAGTAGGAAACCCTAATACAGAAGATTAATTTTTAAAAAGGCAATATATTAAATAATGAAACTAAAACATTTGGACACAAGTTGGTTTGACCAATATACTTTAATAAATAAAAAATTCAGATGTATAAATATAAAAATATTATTGAATGCCTACTAGAGTTTTGTCCTTAATTATTCATGCATTGCTAAGACTAATATTTTTTGCATAAGAAGCAAGACAATTTAGCATTATGTATTTCATTAGATCATCACATCGTTTATTTCAAGCTCCAGTCATGTCAGTTGTTTCATTTACTGAGTTTAATTCAATAAACTTATTTTAAATGAAACATAATAGAAATCAGTTTCTTAGGAAAGTAAGAAAAGGAGGGATGCCATACATAGATCCCAAATCTGATGTGATTAACATCAAATTCTGTGCTAAATAATTATCTATTCTTTTTCTATGGGAACATGTTTTTTTCCCTCTTAATTTTTGGATTCCCACATGAAAAGATCTGAGTTTCATATTTGGCAACACTGTAGGGATGGCTGTCCTCCCTCCTCAGCAGTGCGCATTGGAGGTGCATTTATGAGTAGCTAAGAGGGAAGAAAAAGACAGGCCCTAAGATGCTCATAAGCGTAGAGAATGCCTCAGACTTGAAAATTGATGGCTAAGTTACTTGTACCTGTGTACTTCTATTATTCTTGTCACTCTGACCCAACATAAACAATAAGCATCAAAATATCTTCTATCTGCCATTTGATGCCAGTGTATTTTTAGAGCAAAGTGTTTTGATTGCCCATCCGAAAAAACAAATACATGAGTTAATTCCTTATGCTTCTGAGCTGTGTTTAAAGTTTGCAAAGAACTCTAGGCCTTCTGGGGTTCCAAAACAGTGTGGTAAATGGGCCAAAGGAAACTATAAAACCACTGTTGGCAAAGGTAAGGAAATGAGCATAAACATTTAGGTTAGTGGAATCATCCAGAAAGATCCAGATGATATAGCATACGCAGCCTACTGAACTGAAACATAGCACCTTACCTTACCTCATTTGCCTGTCTGTAGTAATACAGTTGATCAAATAAATCCTTATTTTATACTTCACTTTAAATGTGTGGATACACTTAGATTTCTCTTAGATTCAAAATTTGATAGCTGGAATCAAGTTAGTTAGTTATTTCCCTCCTTTTCTGAATATTTTACCTACCATCCAGATTAAAAAAAAAAAACAACCTTATTTTTATTGTGTATACACAGAGTACACGTTAGAATGCACATTTTTACCTACAACAGCCAGTTTAGAGCCTGGGCAGAATACTGGTGTCCTATACTTATTTCCTGAAGTTCTTTTCATGTCAACCTATAGGTCCCACACTTCTTTCTTCAAGCCCTTTCTCACCTCTGTCACTTCTTTCCCATTTTCACTGCTCAACCTAGCTCTGGCCTCTAATAATTAATATTGCCACTATTATCAGAGTCCTCTAACTTTCTCCTTCCTTTCATCTATGAATATGAATTCATCATCCCTAAGTCTCACTTTAAAATTATTTAATAGATCCCCACTGATCATCAAATATTTTCCTTACATTGGTATTCAAATCACCCCACTCATCTACATTTCTAGCTTAAACTTCCCTAGCCACCTACCCTCATGCCAACCCAACTGATACAATGAGAAAACTGAAATGCCTTTGAAATCCCTTGCCCAGTGTCCCCCTTTCTGGAATATTCTTTCTTCTACAAGGTCTAGTTCATGTAGCACTTCTTTCATGGAGCCTCACTACGCCCTCTACGTTAGCCTCCAAAATAAAGATGAGCGTTTCTTCTTTTGAATTTAAGAATCAGAATTCCAGTGCTGGCCAGCACCATAGAGATAATTTAGTATGGTGTTCTCTGTTGGCAATGAGAAAAGTGAGGCTAAGCTAGATTAAGTTCGGAAAGTAGACTAGAAGTAACATCTAGTGCTTGCTCTTTCCTTTCTACCTCACTCATTCTCCTTAGAGTTGCTCCCACTTATCTGGTTCTCACATTGCTCTGCATTAGAGTTAATTGCATTTCTGTAATCTTGACAGAGAAGAGGATTTTTCTTTTTTAAACTTAAGATGCAAAAATATATTTGTGAATTCTCCAAGGTCTTGAATGCTTCGAATATGGAAATATAACAGAGTACTTTGAATTTAGGGGAAAAATGGTTGAATGAACGAGTGGAATAAAGATTAACTTAGCATTTATTGATGAAAATATAATTTTTAATGTTACTTTGAATATGAGATGAGAGAGAATAAAGAGCCGGGCACAACAAAAAATTGGGGGTTAGCCCGTAAGTCTGAGCAGTTTACTTTGGGGATTAGTTTTGTGTTAAAATGAACTCTCTGTAATTCATGATGCAAGCAAGTACTCTGAAGCAGTGTCTTTCAGGAAATGATTTGCAATGTTGGCATACATTTGGTCTAGAGAAAACGTTTATTTTTATGAAGATAAAGGAACTAAATGTTGGAAAACATTTGGCATAGTATTGGGAAATTTACTCTACGAAGGTCCATCATATTTAAAATTTCATTAAATTAAGCAATAACGTTCAGAGAAAGGATTGTCTCTTCCCAAGAGCCCCAAGCCATTTCTTGGTTCATCACAGAGGGAGGTGTATTAATTCTTTTCAGGCTCTAGGGGACGGCAGTAATTGGTTCCCATGAGGTGAAGGCACTGGGCAGAAATGGCCTGAATAAATTGAAAAGAACAGATTGAGGTTTCAGGATGCATAAAAGAAGATGTCTAAGGAAGGAACCATCTTAATAAATAATACTAGAGATTGCTTCTTCTCACAAATGTTTTGCAAAACGTCATCAGTTGAATTTCTCTATTCTGGCACAATCCATTCTTATAAGAACTCTTCCTATATCTGGTTCATTATCTGTATTTTTATTAAATCAACACAAAATGGAGGATTGACAATTAAGTTTGCAAATTATTGTTAGGAATTTCGATATATATAGAAATGTCTTGTCTGAGCAAATTATCTCCGAACTTCAAATACTACTACTCATGGATTCTAATGCTTCTTTAACCTAAATACAAAAACTACATGAATAAAAATCAAAAGCAGGCAAAATAAAATCACATATTTTTAAGTATGATGAATAATTATGGAATCTCTTTAAAAATCTAATGACTATATTTGTGTTGTGGAGTTTAAGATAATTATCTTTAAAAGATATGATACAATTATCCAAACAAAATCTCTAACTTCATCTCTCTCAAGAATAAAAACTCTCCTTCTTGTACATTATTTTTAAACTTCAAGAATAAACAAAATATAGATTCATTTTTATTTATCTTTTCATCGTGATATCTTCTAAAATCCTAAAAAGTTATTTTGGAGTGATTTACTCTAAGAAGTGAGTTTATTCATTAAATTCTATATGGTAAGATGTTTCTGTTTTATTTCTAGGTAGGTATTCTAGTCTGTAAAATTCAAACATGTGGATCTCTTTATATTAACTTTTCCCCATTTAAAACACAAATCACACGTGCTGACTCAACTCTTACTATATTTTTGCCTCATTACATTTTGAAAATAACCTTTATAAATTTTCACTTAATAAAAATGAATACGGTCACATAATCAATACCAGTCTCATGAAAGCTGGAATATTGAACGCTAGCATCTGCTCACACATATCAACAAGGCAGGGAACTGACCGCTGGTATCTGGATGGCTGTTTTCAGGACTCAGACCAGTGTAAAAAATGGCAAGGGGTTTTATGCCTCAAACAGCATCATCAATCAACAAGTTAAAGTTTTCACGCATTCATTCCTAAACCCCCACCCTCACCAATCAGATAATCTCCCCATAAATGGATAAACTCCATATACACATAACTAAATCATATTCAGTGAAACTTAATAAAAATATCAACAGTTGGTATTCAAATCCACAGAGGGTAAATTCACAAAGTATTTTTCTCAAAAGAAAATTTAAGACAATTGAAAATAGGGGATTAGAGTATAGTGTATTTTCCCTATTGTGGTGCGATAATACCCTTCCCAATCCCTCCCTCACCCCACTACACAAAGTCACAGTGAAAGGATGAAAGGTAGCAAAAGGGGTAATACAGTACCCATAATAAAGGGCTGAGGGGAGGAACCAGCGCTCCACCCCATCCAAGTTGGAGCAAGATTATCCTATATAAAATAGAAATATATAGTTTGTTATTAGTTAGAAATCTGGTATGACAGAACATTTGGTGTTACTTTATGTATATGATGGTCTCTTTCTGCTTCCCTATCAAGACTTGAGTTCTTTTGAAAAAGAAGGTATCTAAGATTTCTTAGATTAGGAAAATTAAAATACAAATTTTATTTTACTCTAGATATTCACGACATCAATTCACTCAGTTCAATTTTACAAGTTGAAAAATTTGGACTGGAAATTTGAAATACAATAAATGTTTAAAAGCTCAGCCAGTAATGTGCATAAAACATGCAAAACATAAAGTGCAACGTGATGATAGTTTATTACTTTCTAACTTCTTATCAAGCACTATACAACATGCTTTATTTGGTAATGTTGCATAAAAGCACATGCTTGAAAAAGTGACAAGTCAACAAAAATAAAATGAGTGCTTGATTTACACTCTGACACAGCTATTGTGATTTTACACCGCTAAGGAAAAGAATAAAATGAGAGTTTCTGAATATAGTCAAATATCACTTCCCAATTATAGCCATCATTATTATGTCTATTCTCATCATCATCCATGTTTACATTTTTAGAAAGTAAAAAAAAAAAAAAATCCAAACACTAGAAACACAGAAATAGAATCAAGAATCAGGTGATTTTGTCTCTACAATGCCAAACACATGTCGAAATGATCAGCCATTTTAGGGTTGTGTATATGCTATCACAAGAGGTAAGTAACCATATTCATAAATCCTATAATTTAAAGATGTGTTCATCTCCTATCGGCATCAATAAGAAGTTTATATTTTTAACATTCTCAGTTGCAAAAGTTAACCTCTCCTTATATATTAAAAAGCATTACCGATTGATAATTATAGATAAGGTTATTTCTGTAAAAATCAAAGGTAGACCCACAAGACCGATGTTGTTATGGAAATACAGTGTTAAACATGGGAATATCTGGCCATTTGAATCATGGATCTAGTACATTTTCAAAAGGTTAAACTCGAAATGTTTATAACAGCTTCAAATACTTAGCATTGTTCAGATTTCAGAAGGTATTTAAAAGGTATTACTTTGATTCAGGCAATATGTTTTCAAGTAGAATGTATAAAAATAATATTTTTCTCAAGAACCGAAACGGCCAGTCTGAAATGAAAGAAAGTGACATTTTAATTGGAAAATAAACTTAATTTTTACATACCCTGGAGAGATTTTCCTTTAACATTTTAGTAAAAATGTGAAGATCTCTGTGAGAAATAAAATAAGACTGCATTATATTGTGTTAAATTGTTTCTAATGAGGAAAAAACTTTCTACATATGTTAGGGAAAATAAAGACAAGTCTCATATTCTTAAAAAGTGACATTTACAATAAATCTTATTTTAAAAGAATAGGTCAGGCTATCAACAACCTAGAAGATATAATTGGAAGCCTTCAATACAGCTCAATTTCCATAAACAACTAAACCTTAGGCAGAAAAAAAAGCAATGGTTTTCTATTAGAATCACACTTATTAAGCAGCTTTGTTTTGGTAAAAGAAAATTTGACTTTTTTTAAAAAAGGAACTCTTTTTATGTTATACGTCTTATATATCAATGCTTCATGAATTTTAATAAGGCATGGAAAATACTTATAGGTCAATAATGGCAACTTTTCTAATCTGTAATGAGTCATAGGGAATGGTAGAACATTTCCTAAATGAATAGCATAACATTTTCTGTAACTCAAGTGAAATTTGAGTTATGCTTAATTTATGAATCATCTATGGTAATAAGTCAAAATTTTATTTTCCGTTCATTAAATTATAAATGCTTTATTTATTGTCATGACAAATTGTATGGATTTACATATAACATTTAAGTTAGTATTACTATTTATATAAATTAAAAAGATTAAGGCAGTTATAAATTGAGGCTATATTAAACATAACTTTAAAAAAAGTTCAAAATTCAGTCAATATTTAATACTACCCTTGAATATATCCAAATAATGCAAACTTTGGCATTATACAGACAAAATTTTGATATTTAAAAATGGTTTTCCTTTACTTTTATACTTAGGCATGTGTGTGATTCATATTATTTTCGATAAAACTCGTTAAGTACAATTTAGGTCATCACAAATGAGAAGCATATAACGTAGACTTCACTTCAGTAGATTATTATCAGATCATTACACATAGTACTTTAATAGTGCATCTGCTTTTTTTTTGGTAAGGAAACTCCCAAGATGGATTAGGAAATAAAGTCATTTTCATGAGCACAGCAGATAAATGATATTACATCATTTCAAGGGAGGCCTAAGTTCTCTTGCATATCACCCAGAAGTAAATATGCAACAGATAAAATGATAAAGTAGCAATTCTGCAAGGATTTGCCATTCCTTTTGCATGCATGGGTTTTCCTTTTATAGAATTTAATGTAATTAGTTTAATTTTTACTATATGTAATACTTCAGGTTCTTTCATTTTCCTTACCCTCATCCCTTCAAATCGTGATAAGGCTCTTAGAGGTCTCAGAGCTCTTAGTGTCCTGAGAGATTTGATGGCCCCAAGTTCTGAGTAACCCAAGGCATTTGCTGTTAAACTGACCAATGAAACCTGCATCAATAAATAAGTAAGGAAATAAATAAAATAATCAATTTACTATATAATATAATAAATAATTTTGCTTATAATTACTCAGAAGATCAATGATTGCATATTTCCCATAAAGCTTTTAAAATTTTAAGGAAGTATTTTTAGCTTGATGCAAAAAAAGTAGCTTTCAGGATGTTAATTAAAGGTAGTTGAAGGGTGCCTGGGTGGCTCAGTGGGTTAAAGCCTCTGCCTTCAGCTCAGGTCATGATCTCAGGGTCCTGGGATCGAGCCCTGCATCAGGCTCTCTGCTCAGCGGGGAGCCTGCTTCCCCCTCTCTCTCTGCCTGCCTCTCTGCCTACTTGTGATCTCTCTCTCTGTCAAATAAATAAATCTTAAAAAGAAATAAAATAAAATCTTTAAAAAAAAATAAAGGTAGTTGAATAAAAAACCTTAAATGTCATGTAATTTATTAATTGTTAAACTAATTTATTAGTAGAGCAATTAGAAAAACTAGATCAAAATTAATTCAAAAAAGGAAGAAATTCAGGTGTAAGAAAAGGGTCATTGGTCATCCTTCTTTTATCTTATTAAGTTGTGGTGAATTTAGGGCTTTTTATGGCTAGTGATAAATACAAAAGGAAGAAATCTCAATCCTGCACTGTATGTTCAACTAATTATAATTGATTCTCTCAAAAATTAATAACTTGGCACACTGATTTCACAGTTTTTTTGAAAGTGAGTTTTTGTTTGTCTTGCTAACACCTGTGTTTTCTCTAAAGTTTATTCTTATGTAAACAATGTAACTTAATAAATAATTCCATCATGAAACTTCCTTAGATGTTTCTATACTAATTTACAGCTTCTGCCATGGTTACCTGGCTGAAAATGGATAATCAACAAATATTTGCCAAGTAAATAAATGAATGAATTTACTTAACTTGTATGAAATATGAGAATACTAAGAAATAAAAATATTAGACGTCTAATTCTCTAAATAAGGAATGTACCAAAACTTCATATCCAGAATTATAATTTCTTTGGTTTGAAGGTTGCTAGTATTGGACAGTTTCACATACACTGGACACTATTTTGGCAAAATTTTCTATTTTTCAGTGTATTAAGTTGCCTTATATTTAAATATACTTTTTATATTACTTGCAATGTGCTATAATTTTTTTTGCATTTATTAGATACGCTGATCCTACACTGATCCTTATGAAATACTTAGAGCAATGAAAAATAAAATATTATTATTGCAAAATGACAAAATCTTTATAGAAGGAATTTAAGCAACATATCCTATCTCACCACTTTCCCTACAAACTGCTGTGTTGTTTTTCTGCTTCTTACCCTAGACAACCACCACAGATCCTATCGCCTCAATGCCAAACCAGTACTAAGTTTATTTCTTACTACAACACTGTCATTCAGTGCATTAGAGTCGATTAAGTAGCATTTCCTGTCAACATAGTACACTGTTCAGATTCTCTCTTCTAGAATTAGTATATGAGTCAGACAAACTACTATAAATATAAAGACAAAGATACACAGGGTACACAGGATACCTACATCCACAATTAAGAAGTCCAGCCAACACCAGGCATTGGTGAAATAGGTTTGATAGCCATATGCCACCCATTTTAGAAGCATTTCCAGAATGAAAATGTAAGTGAAAACCTTGTCAGCATATTCCAACATTGTCTTAATTGTCTTTCGCTGATCAATATATATGTCTTCAAATGCCTATAAAGAAAAGTTATATATTTTAGCTTTCTAAAACTATTATACCTTCTAAGCTATTTTTCTGATCATATATATGATCATATATATATATATACACACACACATATATTTTATTTTTCAATTTTTCACTGATTATATCTATCTATCTATTTATCTTATATGTGTGTGTGTATATATATATATGCACATATGACATTCCATTGGACTAGAAGGGCAGAGGAGTAGTAGGTGTTGCTGTTTTTTTTAAATTTAAAAAATTTTGTCCTCTCAAAGATCTTTAAATGAATCAGGGGAAAGTTATACTCTCCATTGAGAGCCAGAAGAAAGAGGTAAAAGCATAATTTTCATGAATTAATTTAACTTGTTTAGGAAACAGTTCTTAATGTCATATCCTGATGGTGCTACCCCAACTTTTCCTTTTGTTTCATTTCTTTTGCTTTCTCCTGTTGATTTTTTTGCCGTAAAAAGGAGGTTGAAGAAATAAAAAATGGAGGTTTATATTTTTCATAAAGCAGAAGTTGTAATTGATGCTCACATTGCCCAATTTTACTACATAGTTGGGCTCATTTGTCTGCCTCTCTCCCCTTCATTTTGTTGATAGTTTATATTTCTCAGCAGAGATATGCTATGACAATGATGATAAGATAAAAATATATTTCATTTAGATTATGATATGTGTTTTACTAATATAAACCTCTCTTTATACTTCACGTCTAAGTCTCACATTTGTTTCAGGGACAAAAGACTATTTCTTGTATAAAGTGGCATGCAGAGAAAGTTTATGTCATCAGAGAAATATGATGGGAAATATAATCTTATGTTCTAATTATAAATGCAAGTTAAATAAACTTAAGTGATTGTATTTCAATCGGACAAGCTCATTTTGTCTGTCACCTATCTGTCTTACCGCTTAAGTATGATATTCGTGTTAGTGTTTCTCTAAAATGTTATCTCTATGTTATGATTTATATTTTTGTAAGTGATTTTCATACAAATATAAATTAATTCAATGTAAAAAACATCTTCGTATAAAGAGAAAGCAATCTTTAAATGAATCACTTAGGCATGCTGCCCAATATTTTTTGTTACCAATATTCATATTCATTGTTTCCTGAGTAGCATAAGAATAGTGGACAAAATTTAAAAGAGACAGAGAAGTGATCCCTAAGGACCGATTGACTGTCGATAAAGAGATAATAATAATACCATTCAGAAACAATATTCATCAGAACTCAGAAGTTATATATTCTCCAACACAGGACTTCCATTAACTACACTGAATTGTCATTCTTACCATCTTGTTAAAATGTGGGTAATTGATTATTTGTATTCTTTAGTTATAATGAATAAGCTGGAGGGACAAATTTTCTAGGTTACATAATAGTAAGAAAAACTTAATAAATGGTTTATTAGGAACTGAATGTATACATAGTAGAAATAAATCCAGAAATGCATAGTTAAAACACTAAGTCTATAATCTGGAAGATAGGATGTGGAGGTAATGAAAAATGTGTTGGAGACAGAAGAGTGGGTGGGTGGATGGATGGGTGGTAAGTGAATGAATGGATAGATGGTGGATGGATGGATGGATGGATATAGAGATGTATATATATTTAAGGAAAAAGTCCTAATTAGAGATAACAGTTTGAGGTTTATGAAACAGAGGTAATGGCTGACACCATGAAAACGAAAATGGATGCAGGATGAGGGTTTGGGGGAAATATGCATTGGATACTAAAACAATGCAATAAAAAGGATTAATAAGTCATCAGTATTAGATCTTAATATTGTACCACTTTTGCTTAATATTCACTTACCAGTGCACCACTACTAAGGAGAATCATGAAGACAATGAAGGTCTCAAACCAGTTATGTTCAACTATTCGGAAACACGTCCTTCTCAGGTTCCACCATTGTTTTCCCCTCCCTTCTTCCACACTGATTTGACAACATTTAAATCTTTGTACACAGCCTGCAAGTATAACGTTCAAACAGGAGTAGATGAAGTAACTTCTGCTGCTTCAGTAATATTCTTCAGCATGTCCCTGATTCATCTTCTCACTACAATTACCATCTCCATCTTGCTAGCATAACTCCCTAAGCCTGGAGTAGTAAGAGCACATTCATTAGCTGTATGAGGCTGTGAAATTATTCCGCCCCCTTAAACAGTTCCCTGGATAATCCTACCTGCTTTTTCTGCCTTGACTCGTCTTGTCCAATAAAGAACTTTGTAAAGTACAAACAAATGTAAAGTAGCTTTGCCTTGTACTATGTCATACTACTGCTCTCTGTTGAAGTCACTCTAGTAGAGGAGTTCAAAAGGAAGATTAGTGATAAACAGAAAACCTCCCTCTTAAAGAGGTTATGGAATAATAATGTAGATCTCCCCCCAACAATGCTGGGTTTGTTACTGCTTTGTTTTCTTGTGGTGTTTCTAGAAAAGCTCAGATAATTGTCAAAATTAATTTAGTCCATTAAAATGTGATTGTTTTTTTTTCCCCAAATACTTTTATTTTTTCAGTGTTACAAGATTCATTGTTTATGTACCACATCCCGTGCTCCATGCAATACATGCCCTCCTCAATACCCACCACCAGGCTCGCCCATCCCCCCACCCCTCTCCCCTCCAAAACCCTCAGTCCATTGCTCTGAGTTCACAGTCTCTCATGGTTCTTCGCCCCTCCAATTTCCTCCAATTCATCCCTCCCTTCCCTCTCACAATGTTCTCCATGTTTTTCCTTATGCTCCACACATGAGAGCATTTAAAAAAAAAAAAAAAGACCCCCCAACACAGTGACACACAGGAATAACTGTTCAGGAAAGATTGAACTGCCATGTAATGTTCCCTATTTATGCTGGCTGAAAGTGGAATAGTACAAAGGAAAAAGAGGCATACATTTGATCAAGTTGAGGTTCATCTAGATTAATAAACATCCTTTAAAAGTGTAAAAAAAATAAAAAATAAATAAAATGTGATTGCTTGGCTCTGCTTTGCTTTGTCATTGCCTTCCCTATAGTGCTTTTACTCACTCAAACCATCTGTGATTACCTTTGTAAGCACCATGGAGGATACAAATAACATGTTTTTTAAAAGGCAAAAGGAAAAAAGGTACAGCACATGGACCTTGCCACCAAGAACCTTACATTCTCGTTTTCAAGAAAAGCTATAAACTCGGGAAGCCCACCTCAAGGCAAAACAAAACAAAACAACCTAAACTTTCCCCCCCAAAAGACCCCCCCAAAACAAAAACAAATGAGAAAAAAGAAAAAGTCAACTATGCTGGAAGAAAAGGGAGAAGGGAAGGAAGGAAAGGACAGAGGAAAAAAGACAGTAAAGATACATACAACAGTTCAAAACAGAAAGAGAAGAGCTCTCATAAGATAATATATAAAGTTATCAGGTGAATTAAATGGGTATGCTTATTAATAGCTGTTGAGAGGAATAATAAGGAATAATAAGCTCTTTTCCAGCATGGTCAGATGAAGGTACTTTTGAGAAGGACTTTGAGTGATGTGTGGAATTTACACTAGGAAATAGAGGGAGACAATATATATCAGGCCTGTAAAGAAGAGATCACTAAATTGAGAATATGCAAATATATTCGTATCTTCAGAACTCAAATTCCCAAGAAAATCAGACCATGGGAAATGCTAGGCATGGGGAAAACAAAGCTCTTAAAACTATTGTCCATATTATACCAGACTCAACTAGGTACTGTTCAGGTATCGGGTATGGGGCTGTGCTTATTTCCTACTTTGTCCAATAAGCTTTGGAAATGATGATTTTGTTAAAAAATACAGTTTAGCATTTACCAGTCATTTAACTTTAGCAGTCAGAAAGTTATTTTTAAGGCAGATTCTGTGTATGAGAATTGTGATTAGCGTTTAAGATGCCACTCCTTGTGAAATCACCATTTTATTTTTAAAAATATAAATTACTAGTTTTGATTACATTAAAATAGTTTTCTCCATGTTTGTGATCTTTTATACATAATGGGCAGAGTTAACCAAAATAACCATAGATTTTAAAAATGTTAGCATATTGGAGGTCATTGAAGTAGATCTACTAAGTGTTCTATTCCATTATGAATAGTCCATCTTGGGTGATCGACAGCTAAAAAAAAACAAAAACAAACAAACAAAACCCCTGCACTCTATACATGGAAGATTAACATAAAGGTCATTTTCTTACCTTCAGTGAAACAGGCTTCAGGTTCAAGGGTTTCTTCGGGTTCCACCACGGGCTGTTCTTCTGCAGGTGCACCAATGTCTACAGTGCTGCCTTCCGAGGAGCTACTGCTTTCATTAAGTTTCTGGGCATGAGATGGACATAAAAAGTACGTCACTTTAATTTCGGTAACTAATAGTATAGAAAGAAAGAATTGGTGCTATGAACTGAGTTTGGATTCTCCTTAAAGCGAAGAGATTTTAAGTTTGAGCAAAAGAGGGTTGAATAAGAAAGAAAAATAAGGAAATTGTCTGTGTTATCTCCTGTTCCATTACTCACAATTTTAGTGTGAAATCAAGTTGTTACGTTATGAAGTTACAAATAGTCATCCGGAACTGGTACTAAGCCAACCACTGAATTAGAGAAGCCCCAAGAGGGAGGGTGAAGGGAAAGAAAAGTTAGTGTAATTGTTCTCATCTTACAGATAAGGGAGCCTTATAAGGCTCAGCCAGTTAAGTAATTTGTCTAACATCATATAACCAGTAAATGAGAAAGCCAATATTTCAGAGAATTACTCCTGAGCCCAAAGTCCATGCTCTGTCTTCTGTGCAATCACACTGTTTCTGAAATATACTGACACTCTTATAATTTTTCCATCAATTTAAAACTGAAAATAATCCATTGGAAAAAACAGCAAGTTTTGTGTAACAAATGAAGAGAATCTAGAATTTGATGTTGAAGTGAAAAATAAAAAGCAAAGACACCTGTTCACACCACAAACTATTATGGAATTTTTTTTTAAAGATTTTATTTATTTATTTGACAGAGAGAGATCACAAGTAGGCAGAGAGGCAGGAAGAGAGAGAAGGGGAAGCAGGCTCCCTGCTGAGCAGAGAGCCCGATGCGGGGCTCGATCCCAGGACCCTGAGGTCTTGACCTGAGCCGAAGGCAGAGGCTTAACCCACTGAGCCACTCAGGCACCCCATAACTGGGCTTTTAAGTTAGTTTCCCTACTAGCTCTATGTGCAATATTCATTTAATTACTAAACATTTATTGGGAGATACTATATTCTGAGATTTGTGTTACGTCTCTGTCTCATAGAAACCCTTCATCAGCAGAATGCATTATTTATCTGGGCTTTTTTCTTTTCCTTTGCTGCTTATTTTCTTTTTTATTGGCCAAAGTGGAAGATACAAAGTACTTTATGGTTATGGGGGAGAGGTCAAGGAGAGGTGGGGGAGGGGGAAGAGGGAGGTAGAAGCAGACATGGGGCTAGATCCAAGGACCCTGGGATCATGACCTGAATGGAAGGCAGACACTTAATCGACTGACCTCTCCCCCGCCCCCTCTTTCTCCTCCTGCTCATATGCTCTTTCTTTCACTCACTCTGTCTCTCAAATAAATAAATAAAATCTTTAAAAAAAAAAAACAGTAAGGCCAATTAATTCTTCCTTTTTTTTGTTTTTAAATTCAAATTTAATATTACTTTGAAATTCACCATCCAAATAATAAAGCATTTGGTTCTCACAGTTAGTTTTTGAGAGTAATAGACTATTTTAAAAATCGATTTTCATATTTAAGTCATTAATCAAACTAATTTCCAATGAGTTAGTTCATTTGAAACTATGTACTCTCAAGCTAAATTCTACATTGACCTGTACTGTCATGTGTTTTTTGCAGGATGACTTAATAAGTGAGCTGAGATATCACCACATCATATCTAAAGCATCCACTTTGTCTTGTACACCAGGGCATTCAATAACCACTTAATAACTACAACACTGATAGTAAGAGCATTTTTCCTCCTCAGTGGATTTATGTAACATTTCTTGCTTTTAAAAAACGTTCTTTACTATAGCAAATGATTTTGACCTTGAGGGTGAAGCAAAACAAAGCACAGCAAATAAAATATTCCACAATATTTTTTAAGAGTAAATGATTAAATGGTTTTCTCTCATTCTCTGACTTGGTGTTAGGATGTTTATGCTTTTGTTTTAGACTTTGTTTCCTACAGGAAGCTTATTTATAGGGTTTAGTAGTTCAAGTTATAACTGATAAATTCATTACAATATAAATCTGGAATTTAAGGGTCAAAATACAGAATATGTGTATGCATGTATACATGCATATGTATTATTTTATTTTTGAAAAATACTTATTTTTAAAGATTTATTTATTTTAGAGGGGGAGAGGGAGAGTATGGGGGGTAGAGGGAGAGAGAATCTTAGGCAGACTCTGAGCTGAACTCTGAGCCCCATGCGGGGGTTCCATCTCACGGTTCTGAAATCATGACCTGAGTCAAATCAAAAGTCATCTGACTAAGCCACCCAGGCACCTCAAAAACACTTTTTAAAGCTAGGCATGTATTATTTTAAAGGTGGGCATTTTATGTTGTCATATATATTTAAGTACACATATACATATATATTTTAAATCATATATAAATGAGATGCTCTACAACATCAAAAATATTAGTATTAATATTTTATTGTGTACATTATGCATTAGTAAATATTTCTAGTGTACACTAGCATATTAAAAATTTAAATGACCCCTATTAAAGACTCTCAACAAAGCAACAATATAATATCAAAGAAAAATACACTGTACTGAGATTTAGCATTTTCACAGAGTAGCTGGAAAAGTCAAATATTAACTCATTAATTCCCACATCATCCCTAAAACCCAGATGATTTCTTCATCAAGCTATGGGTTGGAAGGGAAGTCTCCAGTGCATTATTCATATTTACTAAATATTAACTTGTTCTTATTAATTGTGAAATCCAGTGTTAGTCAAACACTTCACAAAAGTAGAAGGGAAAGTCAAGGAATATGGCTCTAATACACTCTGAATTCTGCTTTAAAGTATGTCAAACATGAATTTTGCATTGACCATTAGATATAAAAGAAACAGAACATTTCATCATATATTGGACCAACAGAAAATTATCGTAATGCAAATAAGTTAGAAACAAAAAAATTCTGCAAAATTACATTTAAAATTTCCAAGCTAGAAATCAAAGTTGTAAATCAAATTACTATTTTCCATTTTTTTTAAATTCATTTTGCTGAAATGGGCATAGAGTCTCCAGTGTTCTTTTCACATTAATTTTTCATGATAAATGATAACATATTTAATGAATATGTAATAAGTAGCTATTGACTGGAGGAACTATGTAACTATAATGAAAGGGTTAAAAGTTCTGTTTTGAGTCAGACAAGTTTGAGTTTGAATCACAATTAGTGGTTTTGTGAACTTCTAGCAATTATCTTCACCTCCTTAAGCTTTAGTTTATAATTTGTAAAATCATCTTTATGTCACATGATTGTTATAAGGATCAAACAAGATAACACGTGGAAAATGCCATGTGCTTACCCGATAAATGGTAATGAATTTCGTAACAGTATTATATAGTTTGTAATATGTGTAATTGCTAATATTTGACCTTTTCTACTACCAAAAATATCAGTCCATGCACATCAACAAGATTAGGACTTGAAAAAGGAAATAGTGACTATAATAGACCTAGTACCTGCCCTCGAAGCATTCACAATCAGATGGAAGATACAGATGAGCAAACAATTGTCACACAGTGTAATTGAGTTAGTATAGGCTATCTTGAGAGCACCACCTAATTCAGTCTAAGAGGGAAAGGTAGAAGAAAGTAACATTTGGCAACAGAAGAATGAGTTGGGTGGGGTTTGGGTAGGGGAAGGGGATGGCATAAGAGTATTCTAGATGGAGAGAACAGATATAAGGATCAGAACCTGACAAAGCATAGGGAGTTTTAGGAAACTTGAATGGGGAGAGATGGAGAATACTACTATGTGAGGCTGGAAAGGTCCATAATGGTCATTTTTTGCAGGGACTCGTAGGCCATGTTAAGTAGTATAGACTGTAAGCATGGGGCAACTCCTGAAAGGTTAGAAAAAGAGAGGTGAGCTATGATCAGATTTCCCTTTTAGAAAGACTACTTATTATGTAGAGACTAGACCAGTGAGAGGGAACATTTGTGTGAGGGTTGCAGTAGTTAAATCTGAGAGATGATGGAGGTCTGCCATTGTGTGGCGCTGGTGGAGATGCAGAGTAGACAAAGATGCACCAAGTAGGCAGTACCTGGTAATCAATCAGATGTAAGGAAGAAGGAGTTTGGGTATCCACTGGTTAGATGGTAGCACTCTTCACATAGAATTGTTGCCATCTCATAAAGATCATGGCCTTGAGAAACTATAGCTCAGAATAAGGAAATAGGCAAGAGCTGGAAGGGATGCACCCAACCAATGTCCAGATGGGACTCTACAAAGTGCTCCATGAACATCTGTCAGGCAATTATATGAAAATTCTGAGTGTTTTCTCTTCTCTTCCTTCTTCTCTCCTCCCTGCCTCCTCCCCAGAGAGATGGTGCATCTAAAAGCAAACTGCTTACTTAATTTGACTTAAGAATAGTCTTGCTCGATTTATTCATCTGCAGACTTTCAAAAGGTAGGACTGGTAACACGAAACATGTCACTAACGTACATGATGCCAATTAACACTGATACAGTACCTCATTTGTGCCAGGTACTGTGGAAGTTACTAGAAGCACAAAGATATGTATGACCACAGTTCTTATTCTCGAGTTGCTCACAAGATTATCAAGTAGGATAGACAGATACACAACAGAGAAATAGAGTGCAATGCATACCTTTCATTTTAAGTAGCTAGTAATTCTAGTTGGGGGAAATTCAGAGGGCTTGCCAGAGTTAACAGTTGTTCATTCAGTGGAATGAATATATGGACAAGGTCTTGAATATTGATTCAAAGGTCATTTTGTTTTGTTAGATTTTGCAGAGAATTGCAAGGAGAAGGTAATTTCTAACAAGAAATGATGGCATTCAAGGACAGAAACTTCATGGAACAGTATGACTAGAACTGAGCTGAGTCATGGAGAATTAGACTGATGAAATGAGTCTGATCAAGGCTGTCCAATTGCTCATGATATATTTAAGACCGCCTTTTTTCCTCCCATGGAAATGTGTTTCAGAGGGTAATTCTAGTGATATAGATGAAATAGTAGGACAGGAAGTGGGAGGTCAAGATCGGAGATGGATTTAGGAGATAAAACCCACAGGATTTGGCAGTAAATTTGATGAGAGCCTTCCAATTAGAGAAGTTGAGAATGAATCCAGGCTTCTCATAAGCTACTTGAGAGCTTATATGGTTGGGAGGAAAGTAGCCTGGATTTTTAGAAGCCAAGGAATGACAGAGCTTAAAGAATTAGGAAATATTGCAGAGAATCAAGTGAGATAGGGTCACTGAACTTTGCAAATAAGAGAACATCAATGATTTTTGACAAAGAGAAAGGTAGGGGAAAGAACCGGAAAGGAGATATTTGAAGGTGACTGAGCAGTGGAAAATGGGAAGACAGTGAGTATAATCTAATCTACCTTTTAAAGAAGATTGGCAATGAATTCAAGGACAGAAACTTAAGGAAGAGATGAGATCAAAGGAACGTTTAAAACTTACATGATTTTATTTTATTTTAGGATGGGAGTCTTCTCCATTTATGTAAGTTTGTGGGAAGGGCTTCTGAAGGAGAAAATGTAACATAGGATGGAGGCAAGAGTTGCTGCATCAGAGACGATGAGGATTTGTGAAGAGACCGTACAGAAAGAACAGTTGGGGGCATACACATCTATCTCCCAGAGACTTTTAATATACTTAGATACGTTGTGTGATGTTTTTCAGTGTGGAAAATTATGTTATCATGGTGTTCATGAATTGGGATATTTGCAAAAATCTTCATACATATCCATTTTGATTCTGGATTAACCAGAAACTCCCTATTCTTATTTCTTTATTTATCAGGTATTTACTGAGCACCTACTATATACTAGGCTTCATGATGAAGGTGGGCTATACTTTGGTAAATGAAATGGACTAATCCCTGCTCTCAGATACATTTAAAAACTGAGCATTGTTCACATAAGGCATTCGCCGTAGACCTTTCTGTGGTAGTATAAATTTAGTCTCCTGAGCAGTATATGCTTTGGTTGGAAATTGCCATATGTTCTTTATCCCAAATACAGTAAAGGTAAAAGTATTAAATAAAAGAATATCCATAAAGCAGCAAATAAATATTATTTTAACATAGATCTTATAATTGAGAGGGCAAATGGGAGTCTAGAAGTAAATCTTCACTTAATAAACATTTTTGTACTCACTGTGGCCTTAAGGTGAGTAAGACCTGGTTAGTGTTTCACCTGTTCCCAAAGACTTCATAAGCTTATGACGCAACTACAGAAGTGCTTCCAAACGATTTGGAAGATTCTTCCAGGTAACATTAAATTCAGAAGTGTATCTTCCTAAAACACAGCTTAGAGTAACCATAGTCCAAGAGGATAAATGCTCTATAATTAGAAGTAGACCTCCAAGGTCAGTGTGGGATGCAGCAGATTCGTCTAACCTTCAGGCCAGCGCTGAAGGAAGAGGACCCTCCAAAACCGAGGGAGAGGACTCAGACACTTGTCGCTATGCCATTAACCTATGCCCAGTGAAAAGGTATTGGTAGTTAAGACCAGCTCTATGATGGATACCTATACTTAGTACTTCAATAAACAATATCATTAATTTTAAAGTAAAAGCAAAGAAAATATTTTTCCAGACACCGTTAAGGAGATTTAGTGTAATAATTAAGAACGTAGACTGTGTTGCCAACTGCCTGGATTCTTCTAGTCCAGGATCAGTCCTTACTATTTGTGTGACAGTGGCAAGCTACTCAAACGCTGCATTCAATGTCCTTATCCAAAAGATTGGAATAATATCTGTTAGTATGAAAATCGAGTGAGAAAATGCATGTAAAACCCTACGAACCATGTTTTCCTATGGTAAGCACCCAACAAATGATATCTGTTATTAGCATGACCTGAATTACAAAGATCCAAATAGCATTTTTATTCATTCTAGGGCTCACTCATTGCAAAAATAAGTATACTTTTCCCCTAACTAGTTTAGTAATATATTATTTTATCCCAAAAAGGTATAAGTTTAATCACGTAATTCATTTGAAAAGTATTTATGCAGACAGAATTATAGTAGTAATTGTGCTGTTATCACCTTATGTTTTCAAGCACTTTGAACTTCCAAATAGCTTTTGAGTCCTCATAATGTTCCTATAAGCACCAGAGGACCGTTGTCCTCCTTATACAAATTAGGAAATGGGATAATATAGAGTTAGTGACTTGCCCACTAGAGTTAAGTCCACCAGACTTTAGTCTCGTTATCCAAACACATCAACCCAAACTCAAAAAGTTATTGAGTACATATTTGTGCCCAACATTGCAGTTAGGCCTCAGAAGACTAAAATTATACAAAATACAATCTATAACCAAAGAAACTTATTTTCTAATTGGGGAGATATGATTTTATATTGCCACTTTTGCCCAGTTTTTAAAGCTCTTCGAAATCTGTCTAAGCCACCATTCCTTATTATTTTCAGTGGAAACCCTTATTTCTAGCTGATCTATTATTCTTACTACTGCTTGAGTCAAGAAACTATGAGGTTTTAAAGACAATTCCCTAGGTTATTTGAATGTACTTTGTGGGTTGAAGTCTGCTGCGACTTACATAAGTGTTGAATGTGACCCATGCAATGCCTTTCCTGCATTTGGGGACAAACATGGGACAAGTATAGAAAGATAGCCCACGGATTTGTCCTGGAATGGGGAACGGGGTGCATAAGTGTGCACCTTATGGGGGAGGCAAAACAAATACAGGTCTCCCTTTTACATGTCTCTTCATTTGCAGTCTGTTCTTTGTTTTCTGGAAACTGAGCCAGTTTGTTCCTTGTATACTCCTGTGGCTTCATCTCTTATGACTTTATATCCCAGAAACACTAAACTATTATTGTGTCTAAACACATCCTGTTGTGTCATGTCTCTAGGTTTCTGTATATTTATTCTTTCTGACTGGAATGCTCTTTAGAAACAAAGTTTCCTAACTTCTTTAAGGAGTTTACTGTATCAAGTATTTAATAAGACAATTTAAAAATGAAACAGAAAATATAAAATCTGTCACTTTTCCAGATAAACCTGTAAAGCAATTTATTACAAAGGGCAGAAGACAGACAATACAAAAGGACTATCAGTGGAATAGGTTACTAGTAATTCTTATAAGAAAATACTGGCCAACAGAGTGTTGGGAATGCTATTAGTAATAATAATAATAATGACAATTTATTGAATACTTATAATTTTTCAGGCTCTATGATAACTACTTCACATTTATTGTCTCACTTAATACTCCACAGAAAGTATGAAGTAGGTGATTTAATCCTCATTTTTGAGATGAGAATTGAGGACCGGATAGTCAGGTAAGGCCACATAGTATGTGGCTAAAATGGAATCATATAACACAGTGTCTGGCTCCAGAGAATAATCTATTATGAACATTTTAATTACAGGCTTACATGTCTAAAAACAAATGTTTAGAAAAGGGATAATAAACAATGACCATTTAAACTTTAACCCAAGGCATTGATATAATTTCAATAATGAGCCATTATAGATAAGGCTCATTATTGAAATCCAGGCATGGAAACATTAACATATTCAAATGGAACAGGTCTAGCAGAACCCTTGGCAGGTAACATTGTGAGTCAATAAGGTATGTCCCAACATGGAAATTCATATTTAAAGGTTGAGAATTATCTTTCTAAAATCCAAATATATGTACAGTTGACCCTTGAACAATGTGGGGGGTGGAGGGTGCTGAACCCCTGTGCAGTCAAAAATCTACATATAACTTTTGGCTCTCCTAAAATTCAACTACTAATAGCCTACTGTTGATGAGAAACTTTACTGATAACAAAAACAGTTGATTAATACATACATATTTTGTATATATTTTATATACTATATTCTTACAATAAAGTTAGAGAAAAGGAATGTTATTAAGAAAGTAATAAGGAGGAGAAAATACATTTGTAGTACTGTACTGTATTTATAAAAAAAAATCAGTCTATAAATGGTCCCACATAGTTCAAATCCATATAGTGGGTTTGTAGTGGGTCAATCATATATATGTGTGTATACATATGTATGTGTGTATTTGCAAAAATACATATGATAATTGCCACACATGTGATAATTACCATACATATATGCAAAACTATGGCTCATTTGTATCCTCCATTATTTAGTACAATCTCTGGCACATGGTAACTGCTGAATAAATGAAGGTAGGCAAAAGAATAAAGGCTAAAAGAGAAAGAACCAAAATGATGAGATTTCTTGAATACCCTATAGGCTGCATTCCTAATTTAGAATTAAGAATCTTCATCTTTTGAGGCATCTGTCACCAGTTTAATTCCACTAAAAGAGCATCATATAAAGTGTGCCTTACTTTGAAGAGAATACAATATAAAACTAAAAAAGCAATGAGGAGAAATAACTTTACATGGGTTTATTTCTGACCAAGAAGGAAGAAATAAACGGTGAGCTAAAGTGCCAGAAAAACTGTGACAATATGGTGATTTAAAAAAGAATATTTACAGAAAGTCAATTCAAAAATGAATGAAAGAAACTGAAATGTAATGGGGATGAATAGAAGTTTCAGTATTAAATATAAAAATTCAACTGGTTGAGATACTACTGCATTTCAATAGCAATTCTTGTGAAAAAAGATGAAGGATAATTACTTTCCTAGAAACCCAACATAGGGGCGCCTGGGTGGCTCAGTCAGTTAAGCGGCTGCCTTCGGCTCAGGTCGTGATCCCAGGGTCCTGGGATTGAGCCCCACGTTGGGGTCCCTGCTCAGCGGAGAGCCGGCTTCTCCCTCACCCTTTGCCTCTGCCTTTGCCTCTGCCTCTGCCTGCCGCTCTGCCTACTTGTGCTTTCTCTCTTTCTCTCTGTCAAATAAATAAATAAAATCTTAAAAAAAAAAAAAAAAAAGAAAGAGACCCAACATAAATTGACGAGGTAAATGTCTAATAAAGAAAAAACCAACAAGATCTAACACAATATTAGGTTGAATTAGGAGAATAATGGAGTTTGGATCATGGGACATAAAACTATATTTTCAAGTGTGCTCTCATCGGAGCAAGTATGATAATGAGAATCCTTCAAAATGGTTCTATTAAACAGAGTTAAATGAGATGGAAAAGTCTAATCTGAGTACCTACTTTGTAGCAAACATATTCAAGCATGTCACAATGTAAAAGGAGAGACATGCGTGCATATCAGTAGTTAGAACAAAATGTCACCGTACTTTGTGAGATGTATGAGCCTAGAGCATGAGTTGTTTATTACCTATGCTCTGCCTTCTGTCTCTGGGAACCAAAAAAGAAGCCATCCATTCTGCCTGAGGTCCAGAAGTTTTCATGATCACTACTTTCAAAGAGCTGAGACAATGTTTCTCACATTTAAGAACTCTGCACTTCAGGCACTCCCTCCACCCCCCACCATGGACCCAGTGCTTGCACTCTTTTTAGAAAAGCAGAGCCTCTGAGTTTGGCACAGGCAGCCCCAGCTTCATTCATCAGTATTCCCTACATCACGCCATGAGCTCTGGTATTTATTCTGGTTAATTACAATTAAAGAAAATACTGGTATAATAAATAGGTTTATCAACTTCTACTAGGTCATGACTCATTATTTGAGAAATACTGCCTTACACTGTCTCTAAAGTTTCTACTTCCCCAGTATTTAAATTTTCATTTAATGCAATGATAATCCAAGATATAAAATGATACAGAGTATGAAGAAACAGGACTGCCTTCACCGGTTCAGTGGATAGTTACTTTTTGATAAAAAGATCAGTTTTTTTCTGTTAGCCCTGAACCATACAGACAAAAACTGTATAAATCATGTGAAATTTTTATAGACAAAGTATTTGTTATGGATGGTCTTGTCATAAAAGTTTCTTTTTTTAAAGGTTTCTTTTATTAATTCAACAGAGCATGTGGTAGCCATTAGTCTTCATCAAATAGTAAATGTAAATCTGAAGATTCAAGACAAAAAATATTGGACTAGAAAAATACTGCCAAATTTATTTTAACAGTACTTTAAAATCAATTTTATAAAAATAAAATCATTTTTAAAAAATCGGCTTCCATTGGATATTTAGTAAAACCCAAATCTTTAATGAACAACATTTGAACTGAGATAATACTCAAATTAAAATCCTGAAAAAATTATATGAAGTTTTACAAAAATGATCTATTATTTTTTCCCCCTGAATCCATTATCTGTGGACATGTGATATGAGATAAGGATCTGCCTACCATTATATCTCTGCACTCTTTCTCTCCCTGTCTCATTACACAAATCTGATTTACCCAAAGGCAGCAAGATACATACATATATATATATATGCAAGTATATATACTTATATACATTACATTATGTAATTATATTATATTATATTATATATTTTATATATTTATATAATATATATTTTATATAAACATATAAATATATGTTTATATATTATATATAATATATATATTATATTATACTTGCACATATATATGCAAATAATAATACATATATATATATACATATACATATAAATTTCTACCTACCCACATCTATAAAATCTTACCTCTTTGCTTTCTTCCAGATCTGATTCACTGCTGAAGTCCTCTGTGTTTAAATTTTCAAAGTCAGACTCTCCTACGGCAATTGGTACAGTCACAGTAAGACTCGGATTGTTTATGAATGACATGTAATCACTTTCATCAATAATGTATTTTTCAACACTGCTGCCGGTTCCTATTCCACTTGTGGTTCCATTCACATCTTTAAGATAGTCAAGATCTTTTCCAATTTCTGTTGTATGATTGGACATACAACTGTCTTTCTTATTGTTTAGATCATCAAGTGGTTTGATTTCATCTAAAATCTTTTGTTTTCTAACAAAGGCTTGTTGAATAAATTCATATATTTTTCTCTTCACGTAAGCTATTCCCTTGTGCATCCTGTCCACAGCTATTTGGAGATTGTTCATTTCATTATCATCATCCGTGGCTGCAAGATTGTCTGCACTAAATGAGCTCAGAAGTAAGGCCAGAAAGAGGTTCAGGACCTTAAAATAAGACAGACATGATTATAATCTTACCCCAGTGTAAAGAAGAGCAGATTGAGATCACTTACTCCTCTAAGTGTAAAGGAAACTGTAAGTTCTAACAGCTAGATAAGAAAGAAACACCATAGCACAGTGATTAGAAGTTAGGTAATCTGAATTTGTGATCTGGCTCAGTAGCTACTACACTCTACATTCTTGGGCAAAGTCAAGATTTCTGTTGGTCTCACATTCTCCCACTTATAGAATGAAGGAGTTGAACGAGTTCATCAGTTCATCTAAGGTTTAGCTATGTTTAAAATTGTATGATTATAAGAAAACAGATTGAAATATGTACCGTATAAAACTTCTAACCTTAAAAATCATTGACGTTTGCAGTTAAGTACTTAAATATATTCTGTAGTTTCTTTTTTGATAAACAGAGACATTGAGCCAGATATTAATTAAAAAAAATCATTATGATCCAAAATAAGAATCAGTATCTTAACATAGGCATTGACACTTATTTTCTTAACCTATTATATTTCTTATACTCCACTATTGACTAATTAGGAGAACTGTTTATAAATAATCTCTAATATTTCCATAAGACTGACACTTAATATATGTATCTTTTGGAATATATTAAATTTTTCTGTATTACAAAGAGTAATTCATGTTTCAAACTTAAGAGAGAGAAGAATTGATCACTTACTCCATTTGGGTAATCTCGGGGATCATTAGCCCACCCTTATTTTGACTGAGAACCACTAGAGAATTGATTAACCTAAGTTGGCTAACTCATCTGCCATGTGACCTAGAATGATTGAACGCTATATGCCATGAAGAGGCAAGGAAATGGCAAAATCACTATGAACACTTAAAGACACCACTCTTTAGTCCTATACTGGCAAGTAAGATTAAGCTTTCTTTAAAAATTTTTTTCAGACTTCTCCCTCGCTTTTCTCTGAATTTGTAAAATGTGCCCAGCATATCCTTCTAGGCCTGTCTTTAATATGATACTCTATTAAAATGCATATACTAAATGTGATGAAATGACTGACAAGTTTGATTTGAATATAAAAACTGTAGGGTCACTGCTATATTGCTGTGTGAGACCCTATGCATATGCAAGGCTAGAGATTTAATAATTATGAATCATAGTTTTTGTTTTGGATAAAATGGTCACCATTCTGTTATACACTTAATCTATTATATATTTCTGAAATATATATCTTAAGTGGGTACATACCACCAGGTTTCCAATGACCATGACCATCATGAAGACAGTAAGGCACATGGCTTGACCAGCGACCTCCATACAGTCCCACATGGTTTCTATCCACTCTCCACACAGCACACGGAACACAATTAGGAAGGAGTGGAAGAAGTCATTCATGTGCCAGCGTGGAAGCTTACAGCTGGTGGAGATCTTGCAGACACAATCTTTGTAACTTTTACCAAAGAGTTGCATGCCGACCACGGCAAAAATGAAGACGATGATGGCCAACACCAAGGTGAGGTTACCCAGAGCCCCCACTGAATTGCCGATGATCTTTATTAGCATATTTAATGTTGGCCAAGATTTTGCCAACTTGAAAACTCGGAGCTGGAAAATAAAAAAATTAATGTATATTATTATGATTCTTTCATATATTAAGGTTTACCAAGAAATGATGATTAATATTGAATCTCTTACAACATCTGTCCTGCCCTTGAAACCACTCAGGTTCATGGCTAATTTTTGGACCCCCTAGGAAGAACCTCATTCTTCCATATTTTAACCATGTAGATTATTTTCCCTAAGAGTGAATTTTTTGAAGATTACTTGGGGTCCAACTGTCCTTCATTTGTTTTGTGAATGTGGTTCTAAGGCATGCCAGGCCTGACACTAATATTAGCATCTGAATCACAATAATCTCTGTTGAAAAGTTACTTGTTTGTCAATAGCATGCAAAATGACATCATATAGAACCCCTGCTATATGCAGAGAAAAGTGTTTATTATTCATTAATACTCCTTTGGAGGATTGACATACCTAGATGCCTGCATTTAAAAATTCGGAGATTTCTCACACCTACAATTATTTCCCTGATTTGCAAGGACATATATGTAAATCAAGGGGCATGGTAAGTAATCCTATACATTTTTCTCCTCTGATTTAGGGAAGGAGCATATTTTCCAGAGGTTAAATAAGGAATTTTCTGCATGCTCACCTTGCATCTGGCCACCATTCACCATACAAAGGGTTGTTTATATTTTCAAGTTACTATTAAAATGTGATATATTTTCATTAAAAATATTTTCTTCAATCCAATAATATTAACTGTAGTCATCTCTAGAAACAATAGTCAGTCACAATGGCAACTGGGTTATATATTAAACTTTACCTATTTTTTTTTAAAATAAAGTTTTTTCTAAATAAGTGGAGATAATTTTTTTTTCATTCAGGGATAGTTTTGATGATGCAAATGTTACAAAAAAATTTTTTAATGTAAATAGTTGTGTAGTAAAACCTATGAGAATAGTATGTAAGAGCCCTGGTTGTTGGACAGGTTTTGTTTCTGTTGCTGTTTTTTTGTTTTTTTACCAGTCGGAATGAACGGAGAACTGATAATCCTTCCACATTGGCGAGGCCAAGTTCTACCAGGCTAAGTGTCACGATAAAACCATCAAAGATATTCCAGCCTTCTTGGAAATAATAGTAAGGATCCATGGCAATAATTTTCAGAAACATTTCTGCTGTAAAGATCCCAGTGAAAACCTAAGATCAAAACAAAATTAATTCCATCAGAGAATGATAAAGTAGAATGACTAAGTATTTGATCATAGAACAAAATGTTTATACTAATTTCCCCATAATGATTCTATTACTATATATACATTTATATATACATATATATATATATTTGTGTAGTAATTTATAGTTTATAAAAGAGCTCCCATTTACTTTATTTCATTTTATTGCCACAGAAGTTTATAGAGTGGCTAATGCAGGTAATACAAACATTACTTTACCAGTGACTTACCTGGTATCACACAACTAGAAAATGGCAAAACTAGAATTTGAGTCTCTATCTATTTTTAACTTCCATCACATCAAACTGCCTGTTCTTCCAGACTTTATGCAGCACGAGTACTCACGACTTCTTGCCCCTGAACACTTTTATTTATCTATAAGTGAATTCCCATTTCCCTCAAATCTGATCATTATTATACGCATGTATCTATTACTATAATATGTGTGTTACTATTATCAATTTGTTAAGCATGTGAAAAAATCAATTTACTCCCATAGTATAAACACCAGAGCTTTAAAACTGTAAATACTACAATACAGAATGCTTTACATGTCTTGCTTTTTACCATCAAAAATCTTAGACCTCAAAACAAATACTATGAAAAATACATACATTACTTTAAAGTCCTCTTTCTTTCAGCAAATAAAAGCTAGTATTCCTAATTTGAGTCAATTGACAAACACTTTAATAATTCATGTTTTTTAAGCACAGAAGAAAAGGATTTAGGTGACAACCTTTACCAAAAATGGCCTCACTAATCAACTAATATACAAAATGTACTGCAGGTTTTCAATATTTGATGGTTTTGATATAGAAGAGATGGATACAACAATACATGTCCTACTTAGATTTTGGAAATGGAAAAGCTGAATACATTTTTGAGTTGTTAAATTTTTGCTTATAATGATGATGACTAAGCAAAATAAAAAGATCTACCCCCCCCCACCCTTTTTTAAGCCTTCTACAGCTAGGGAAAGTGCGATAATATCATTTCAAAAAGCATATCCTTAAATTGCTTCTGCATCTTGAAAAAATTATAAATATCGATATTGACTTTTCAAATAATATTCTAGGCCTATGCCTATTGCTATCTTTCTCAGTTTTTGTTTTGACATTAAGGGCCATTATGGTTGGCAAAAAGTAGGGTGTAGCCAGCTAGATAAAATTCTCATCTTTTGGGATCCAAAGAGAGTGATAGAAAGACTGCTTTAAGCTATTATTAAATGGAAACAGTTTCTCAAACGGAAAATTCAAAGATTGAACACATTTACCTTTCAATATGCTTACCAAGTTTCCTACTGTAAGCACATCATTGAAATGTGCTGTCATAGGATAGTGCTCCATGGCCATGAAAAGAGTATTTAAGACAATGCAGATGGTGATGGCCAGGTCAACAAATGGGTCCATCACAACCAGGTTGACAATATGTTTCACTTTTAACCAATATGGTGAACAGTCCCAGATTAAGAATATGTTGGAAAATTTATACCAGCAGGGTGGGCATTTCTGTCTGGATTCTTCAAGTTCTAATTAAAAAAAAAATAAGAACCACAAAAAGATACATTTTGTAGACACATATATTTATTTCAGATCCACTAGACTTGTTTTTCAGTAATCCACACATTTTTATTTGCTA
>CM052883.1:114157832-114203639 GCA_028534135.1 Potos flavus
ATGGTAAGTGCTGTGAAATGTGTAAGCCTGAGGATCCACAGACATGTACCCTGGGGCTTTAATTAAAAAAAAAAAAATTAAAAAAGAAAGAATTGGAGGAAATTGGAGGGGTGAAGAACCATGAGAGACTGTGAACTCAGAGCAAGGGACTGAGGGTTTTGGAGGGGTGGGGGTGGGGGGATGGGTGAGCCTGGTGGTGGGTATTGAGGAGGGCAAGTATTGCATGGAGCACTGGGTGTGGTACATAAACAATGAATCTTGTAACACTGAAAAAATAAAAGTATTTGGGAAAAAAAAAAAGAAGCCCTAACAGAAATGCTTTATCTGTATTTTCAAGGAATTGCCACACACATGAAAACAATCTTTTCATTTCTAATATCATTGTGCCTAAGTAACCTTTTTAAAGCTCCTAGACTATATGAGTAGATATAACAAATACTAACTCTTAAATAAGATCTATTATATTCTGTTTAGAATGTACTGTTTACAGTTTACAAATAGAGATATTTGTTTCAAGTGAGACAATATAAGCTTGATGAAAATAATTGAATGAAAATGGAATGTGTAACAAACCTTCTACTGTATTTGTTAAAATGCTGGCTATACTCATTGCTCTTTGCCTTTGGGAAGGATCTTCTAGAAAGTCCATGGAAACATGGAAAGAACTTGACCTTCTCTTCCTCATCTCAGTTTCAGTGGTTGTTCCCTATAAAGAAAATGCTAATGTATTAAATTATTAACTTGAGCAATATGCTAAACAAAGAACCAAATGTGACACAGTGAATTTCATGAAACACATGCATCGTGCACTTTCATATTTTGTTGGTGATGGCAGATATTGCTGACTTATTGTATCATTAACCTGGAATATCCAAACTGTCAACCATTTAGTCATACAGCAAAAACTGAGTTTTTTAACTTTCTAATTTCATAATTTTACAAGATGTGATGTCATTTTGGTACAGTTAATAAATCTCTTGAGAGACATATTTAACAGTTTGCCTCATTTCTGAACTGATCATACAAAACGAACAACCTAAAAAGTCATATACGTGGTCAGGCATTTTATTTTGAGAAGGTAGGCATTTATTTTTCAAGAAATACAAATGATTACAACACAGGTAGCCGCCATCTCATTTTCTGCACACGAGACATAGATGGTCATTGACAACACAAACTGTATGTGAGAAACACACACATGCTGCATGGACAACAGTTTCATCCAGGGTATCAAAGCAATAAGTCATCTAATTCTGACTTAGTCATGCCTCATCATGCTGATATATTTCCAAGTGAGTTACCCATCTAATAAGAGGCAGCCTGTGTTCAGGAATTCCTCATCCTCGTATACATTCACAAACACGTACCATACGTTTGTACAATTTTTTATCTGTCTGTATTAATGATTTGTTTATGTCTCGTCACTTAGATTCATTTTGAGAAGACTTATATCAGCATTTTTTTTAGGAAGACAAATGTGAATACTGGAAATTTTAAGATAACAATGAAGCTATCTATGTAGGCACAGTGTTCTTAAAAATCTTCTAAAATAAGGCAGAGCTATAGTGAAGAATCTGTTGGAAAGATTTATTATACACCCTTTATACTTGAACAGAGGAATCATTCATTTACTTTTATATCAAAGCTTTAGAGGATGTCTTGCTATCTAAGCTCAGCATGGGTATATAGCAAATCCTCCAACTGGAGGAAGTAATTTATTATTGTGTCTAATTTATTCTTAGCACGTTTAATAAGTAAATGCATTCGGGATTATGCAAGAGAGTGTTGAGGCCTTAGGTTTTAGTTTGTTAGTCTATTAAAGGTATTACAAGATGCAGGTGCATTCACAGCTTGACCAACCAGGAATCATTCTCAAAGGGTTCCATTCTGTAGAAACACTGGCTGGTGCAGCAATAATGGGCCAGCCATGCCTGAACTATTTAAAACTTCCTTACATTGTCATCAGTAGCTGGCTTATCTATTATCACCTCTGGCAGAAGCTGTCCAACAGGCGATGTAGGAACTGAAGGTCCACCAACCAAGGAAACCACACCATTGCAATCCACAGTGCTGTGCATCTTCCCATTCGCTGGAAACACTGCCAGCATCCGGGAAGACCTACTGGTCTGACTCAGGTTACTGTTGCGCCGTTCTCCATGTCGTCGGGGCACAAACAGGGAGTCTCTCCGGCTCTCATTATCCTCAAAGGTGCTGTGCTCATCATCAGCAAAGTCATTCTCCGATCCCACATCCTTTGCTCGCCCTCTAAAGCTGAAAAGGCTTGTTCTGCTATTTCGCCTTGGAGAAAATAGGGAGCCACGGATGCTCAACAAAGACTAAAAGTTTGAAACCAAAAAAAGTACAATCATATTAATATAGCTGTTTGAAATGTGCTTTTAATTTTGCAAGATTAAGTTGAAGGCGATTTCAGTATTCATATGAGAATGTGATTCATTCCTTTTGATTAACATTCTCATTTTATGTGCTCAAATTAAATTGGTTTTATAAGAGAAGACTTCTAGTCCTTGAAATTTTGAATGGGGAGATAGATCACAACTTAAAGATACCAAAAAAACAAAACCCCGAATCACCATTTTTCAGTTCAGAAGGAAACATCCTTAGCACATACTATGGACACCATCAACATTCAATACACATTGGCAGCATGACCTTCACAAGGACACATTTGTTCTTACTGCTCTTTCCTTTCAAGGAATTTCAACACTTTTCACAAATTATGTTAGGCCATCCTCCTAAAATCACTTTACTTTCATTATTATCCCTGTTTCATCTGTAAGGCACAGACTTCTGAAATTCAGGTAATGTGTTTTTTGGTAACGTATATCACACCTGATGTTTTCAGAAGCACATATGCTGGTTTATAAAGAAGTTAGGGGGAAAAAAACATAAAATAACCAAAAGAAGTTATTGATCAGCCAGCCCCATATGCACATTTTCGGTTTGTTATTATTTTTATTAAAGAGGCTGGGAACAGAAAAAATAAATGTCATTAGTTTCAAAAGGTATCAGCAGATAGGATCAGGATGAGAATCCAGGTCTTCTGACTTTCAACCCAGCGTGACCCCCAACTACAGAAAGCCGCAGACTTACATATATGTGGAGTAAAATTTTCTCATAGCTATGTGAAGAAAGGATAGTTTTAAATATAGTAAACATAGCAGTCAATTCAGTTGATGACAATTCATAAATCTGATTTAATTCTCCCCCTCTCTTCAGTGTTCTGATTTTCATCCATGCATCCTTTAACTCCGCATTGCCATACCTGGTGTGGGGAGGAGTACCTCTTTTCATACGTCAATCGATTCCCTTCTATGGAGAAGCGAAACCCTTTCCTCCTGATGCTGTCTTCAGATTCAGATTTATGGAATTCATCCTCATCTTTCTCTTCCCCACCAGACTGCTCCTTCTGTTTTCTTTTCTTTCTCCGGTTTCTTCTTTCCTTAGCACTCTTGGAACTCAACTTGGAGGCTTCAGATGAGCTGTCGGAGAGCCCCCCAGCGGCACTAGGTTCTCTGGAATGCTCGGAGGCAGTGATAGCTGCTGCCTGCTACGTTAAGGAGAAATGGTTTTAGTATGGTATTGGAGACTTTATCTTTTTAAACTCAAGTATTTTCAGGATATTAAAAAAAAATACATTTAGCTGACTCAAGCTGATGGTCCATAGAAGAAGCTCTGCAAGTATAAATGGGATTTTCCCCTCTTTCTATCTAATCAAGACTTTCAGGGTTAATGTGGTTTTATCTGTGCTAACATTTATTGTGTTTATATTACACTGCAAAGGCCACATATTCAAAAGGATCAATCAGGCATTAACAAGAACATAAACTTATATTACTTTTTGGGATTTGATTGACTCTAAAAATTCGTATTTAATTAGCACTGTCTTCTCTTCTCTGAAAAAGAAACTGCAGCATGGAAGAAAAGCTAATGACTTAATTGAGGTCATATTCCAAGCTAGGAGGAATGCAATAAAAAGCTGAGGTCCTCTCCCCAGATATTGAAACCAGGCTGCCACAATATTATCAATCAAATTTATAGAAGATGATAAAATCCCTTCCTCACCCCTCCATAATCCAGAAGATTGGAGAAAGGGCAGTCAACAGTTTCTACTAGGCAAGACAAGACATTCCTTTCTCCAAATACCATCCCCAGCTTCTTTAGCTCAGCACTGGTTCTTGATGGACACATGGGCATGGAATGAGAACAATGTTTTTGATCATAGCTTGTACTGGTACTCAGTTGGCACTTTTTGATTATTACCATTATTCTCAGAGTACCCTCAATACAGGGAGTCTTGCCAATAAGTTAATATTTCCTAGACAACTTTATTCTAAAGTAAAGACCCTGCGTTTCTATGCTAAACAGAAAGCACGAGGGAAGATGGAAGTGATAGGACAGGCATTTTACTGTACAATGAGTATCAATACCTCACTATAAGAACAAGCAAGCCGTAGGTCACCTGGTCTTCATAAAATTAGTGACTTTCATATGCCTGTTGAATACTGCTTTGTCACAGAACATTATAATACTTCATCACTTCGTTATTTACTATATATGAAAGGCAAGTAAACAACCATATTAAAAGCCAATATATTTTTGGTTAAAGAAAAGAAAAGACTCTCTTTTAAGAGCTGGATGAACATCTTTTTATATGATAACCAATACTTTTTTTCTAAGAAAAGATGGCTTCTTATAATTTTCTCCTAATGCCAGTGTACCCATTCAGTAAGTTTTTCACTTGAGAAGGTTCAAAATCACATTCCCCCTTTAGTTATAAAAATCTTAAAACATTAAAAAGGCGTGAGAGAGTTCCACTGTGGTCAATATTGCAGGCATCTTAGAAAAAATAAACTAAATGATCTATAGATGAACAATATATAAAAATGATTACTAATCCGCCATACTAGCAGCTTCTCTTAAGTAGAGTCAAACAATTATCTGTTTCACACTTTCTCTCAGGTATTTTTGTAACAACTAAAACAATAAAAAAAATTGTACCATGAGACAGGACATATTTGATTTGGTGAATTTACCTGAGCTGCCTCCTGTTGCTTTTTAAGCTGTTCGAGCATCTGCTGAAATTCAGCCTCTTTCTGTTCTGCCTCTTCCAACGTGGCCTGATTCTGTTCCTCATAGGCCATGGCCACCACAGCCAGGATCAAATTTATCAGATAGAATGAGCCCAAGAAAATCACCAGCACAAAAAAGATCATGTATGTTTTTCCAGCAGCACGTAATGTCTGAAAATAAGAACATTAAAATTATTTTTTCAATATCGTTTCACTAACTAGTGGCATCAACTTTCAACTTACTTGTGTGTCATGTAGGACTCCAACATAAATAATAATTATGATGGTCACACCCCCTTCTAACTCTTTGACTGCTTCTTTACCCTCTTCCTCTTCCTTTCCCCTAACTCATGCATTCACATTTTGATCTCTGGGAGGGAATTCTTGGACTCGCCACAAATAAAATGGAATCAAATAAAATACCATCGAGATTTCATTAAAGATCTGAGCATGTGATAAAACTTAAGGAAGACATCAAAGTTATCTTTCTATGTCTGCTTATTGATTTTCATCACCTGCTATTTGAGGGCGCGGATAGGGCAGAGGGGAAGATGTACCTTGAAATTGAGATGACCTGTGTCTGGAAAGGGTGGAAAATAGTTTTTGGGTCAAAGGGAAATGAGAGAGAATTGCTAGCCCTGTCATCACTATGCTTACTCTGTGTTATAATCAATAGGATAAAGGAATTAAAATCTCCTAATTTCAAGTTCTGTTCCTTCTACTATATTATGTTGTGATTTGGATTTCAAAACGAAGATGATTTTCTTATATGCTTCTACATAAATGTGGCATATCTCTTCAGATTCTCACCAGTTGATACAGATTTTCCCAGAAGTCCTGCGTCATCAGTCGAAACAGAGACAAAAAAGCCCAGCTGAAGGTATCAAAGCTTGTATAGCCATAATTAGGATTTCTACCAGCTTTCACACACACATATCCTTCTGGACATTGACTATAAAAGGGACAAAAGAAAGTATTATAAGATGTTCTGCTGACTTTTTGTTTGGATAGCATGTTATACTTTAACATTGTCTGCCCAGGAAAATTGGCTAGTTCAAGGGATAGAAGTTATCTCAAGGGATAGAAGCATGATAAGTTAGTAACATACATTCCCCAGCTTCTGACATAACATAGTTTTACTAGCTCTTGATGACATCATTAAAATATTGCCTAGCATTTTTAATAATATTTTACAAAACTATTTTTTGTTGATAATTAGCATTTTAGCATACTCTAGTTCATTTTCCCTACTATGAAGCCTCTAGAGTTGCCTTCTAGCTCACATATACTGTTCTAAGGGACACGGCATTAAAGCAAAAGTATTATTCCTTGTTTTATGAAACATAAAAGCTTGCCTAATCTTTGAATAATCCCTTACCTTAGAAGTAATGTTAATTATAGGAAATAAGTGTTAATAAAGTATACACATACACAAGCACACACAAATTATTGGCTTACCCTGCATCAGAGCTATTTCCACATAGTAGTGCATCCAAAACACCCTCCAGAAAATAATGATATCCTGGTCAGAAAAAAGAAAGTCAAATGATGACCATTTGCATTACATTGCAAAATGAAAGCAAGATCAGGCCCAACTTTTAGGATTCATAGAGTAATTTAAAATACATTATATAATTCATTCAAAGACACAGGTATTTGCCACTTTTCCTTCTAAATACTAGATGTGGGGCACCTGGGTGGCTCAGTGGGTTAAAGCCTCTGCCTTCGACTCAGGTCATGATCTCAGGGTCCTGGGATCGAGCTCCGCATTGGGCTCTCTGCTCAGCGGGGAGCCTGCTTCCCTCTCTCTCTCTATGCCTGCCTCTCTGCCTGCCTCTCTGCCTACTTGTGATTTCTTTCTCTCTCTGCCAAATAAATAAATAAAATCTTTAAAAATAAATAAATACTAGATATTATATTAAAAGGATTGGATACTTAATAATAGAAAGCATTTGTTTTTTGTAAATGTAAAATTAGTGATAATCACAGGGGCTAGCAGAAAAGTTTAAAAGGTATCAGTGTTTTTTCCACCACCCTTGTGAAAAAGAAAAATTTCATTCTGTAAAAATAGATAAGCATGACATAGATTCCTTTGTTTTTAAAAATGTCCACACATTTGAAAACAAAGGGATTGTATATTTTCTTTCTTCTGTATATTTAAACACCATGTATAAAAAAAAAATAAAAAATAAACACCATTTATAGATATTTAACAGTTAATTATAATTTACATTCTAACAATTTCCAGTATACATGATAGGCAGCTTATAGCAAAAGATGCATAAATCATGTCAACTGCTAAAAGAAATGAAATAAAAAGTGTTAAATAGTAAAGCTAAAATAATTACTAGGGATGACTATTATACTATCTCAAAGCTTTCTTTCTCTGACAAATTCCTTAGATTGTTTTAATACCAAGTTGAAGTGTCACTTCTTTTGTGAATTGTTCCTTGATATTCTCCACTTCCTACCCATTAAAGAATGGCAAAATTAAGAACTCCTCTTACTGTGTTACCAGTAATATGTAGCTACTTCCATTACTATTTTACTCATTGTCCTATATCGTAATTATTTGTTTACAAATAGTTACTCCTTGAAAGAAAGTCTGATCATTAGTTATTTCCATATTACTATTGCTAGGGCCCAGCAGCCTTTCAATAAAGTTTATTGAATAAATAAGTAAAATGATGACAAAAAAGAAATGTATCAAATTAAATCATTTTAAAAATCCGAGTAAAGCTGACAATGTTACTTTAGTTTCAGGTGTACAACATAGTGATTCCACAAGTTTATGCATTATGCTTTGTTCACAAGTGTGGCTACCTTTTGTCCTGACACATTGCTATTACAGTACCATTGACTATATTCCTAATGCTATGCCTTTTATTCCTGTGACTTATTCACTCCGTAACTGGAAGCCTGCGTCTCCCACTCCCCTTCACCCATTTTGGCCAACCTTCCACCCCTACCCCTCTAGCAACCATCAGTTTATCCTCTGTATTTATAGGTCTGAGTCTGCTTTTTGTTTATTTATTCATTTATTATAATTTTGTTTTAGATTTCACCTATGAGTGAAATCAGATGGTATTTGTCTTCCTCCGTCTGACTTACATCACTGCCTAGTGAAATAATACCCTCTAATTCCACTATTGAGTACTTACCCAAAGAAAATGAAAACACTAATTTGAAAAGGTATATGCACCCCTATGTTTATTGCAGCATTATTTGCAATAGCCAAGATATGGAAGCAACCTAAATGTCCATCAATAGATGAATGGATAAGGAAGATGTGGTATACACACACACACACACACACACACACACACACACACACACACACAATATTATAGAGCTATAAAAAAGAATGAGATCATGCCATTTAGATAATCAAGTTTTTTGTTTTGTTTTGTTTTAAGATTTTATTTATTTATTTGTCAGAGTGAGAGAGAGAGAAAGAGAGAGCACACAAGGAGGGAGAGCAGCAGGCAGGAGAAGCAGGCTCCCCGCTGAGCAAGGAGCCCAATGTAAGATTCGATCCTAAAACTCTGGGATCATGATATGAGCCAAAGGCAGATGCTTAACAGACTGAGCCACCCAAGCATCCCTATAATCAAGTTTCAAGAAGAAAAATTTTGGATTTTATATAAAGAAATATTTTCTAGATGTTAAATTTTCAGAGAAATTTATTCTATGCATAGTTCTATAGAAGATACAAAAACACATAACGGGAAATACTTCCATTGCTTATGTCTTTACTTCTTCGAACATAGACAGGTAAATTTGGATAGTATTTCTTAACTTTCAATTAAAATGAAATGCAGTGAAAGGGATATGATAGTCTCTGGATGAATTTTTGATATTATGTATTTATAAATGAAGTTTTATCCATTAAAGTCAATGATCTAGAAGTGTAATCTGAAGAAAATACAACTTTCGGTTATAAAGTTTATCTTTAATTTTAATAAATTTGATTTTCTATTACTTTTAAGGACAAACCATCTTATTTATATTTGCATTTGATGTAAAATAATCTTCGCAACAGGTGGAGCATTGTTAGGCAAAATGATAAGTACAAGTTTATAGAACTGAAAATGCCTCAGATATTTAAGACTTCTTTTACTTTGACTATAAGAGAAAAGGAGTCTAGCACATTTTCACTAGAGAGAATAAGCCCAAAGTGACATCCTCATAGTCAGTTCCTTGATTTCAGATGAAGAGAAAAAACAAAACAAAACAGATTTCAGAGAGTTGGTGACAGAAGTAGACTCATTGGCATATGTGAGGTGAATAAGGGACATTTCATGTATTGCTTTGACAAGTATTTTTCTTAACCTAGAGATTTGCAACTACTTGCAAATTATTTGTTGGCATATCCCTAATGTCATGAAAGAGTTAATCTGTATCACCCAAGGTATTTTCTAGATCTCCAACTCTAAAAAGACACTGAGTAGGTTTTTTATTATGCTATCATGACTTTAAGTATTATCCAACTACCAGTAATTTTTCATGACTAATCTCACTTGTTCCACAAACCAGTCATTAAGGTCTTTTCTTTGTTGTTTTTTTTTTCCCTAAGTATTACTCATCACCTTAAAATAGTAAAGATACAAGCCCATCTAAAGACTAAGTTTTATATATTTAATACTTTTCTTTAAAAAAGACATTCCCTTTCCCCATGAATTATGTTCTGTGTCTGCTTTTGAAACATTGCCACTGGCAAATACAAAAAGTAAATAAAAGAGAAAATTTTACTTACTTTCTCTGCAGCTGAATTTTTCATACCATAGAAAATGGCATTTAGGAATCAAAATTAGAACAGTTAACAATAAAATAATTAAGTGTACATGCAAACCATTGGTGTGATGACTAAGAGATCACAATCTATTATGCAATCATTTTCAGAAAATTTTCCATGCCTTGTTGGAAGGCAAATCAACAATGAAAAAATAAATTTACATAACAAAAATTCTTACTTGTATCTTGAATATATGATTTCCAGTCAAACTCAAAGTGAGTTTCATTGACAAGCGTGCCATTGTAACTCTTAGTTACATTCCTCTCTATACTGTGTTCCTCCAGGGAAGCATTGGTGGGAGGCCATTGTACACATTTATTCCGCAGGTTGCCCATGAACAGCTGCAGCCCAATCAGGGCAAACACGCTCAGACAGAACACAGTGAGGATCATGACATCGGAGAGCTTCTTCACTGACTGGATCAGAGCCCCCACAATGGTCTTCAGGCCTTAAAGAAAGAAGGCTATGACTATGAAGACTTAGAAGGTCAGAAAAAACAAAAGCCTTACTCGATTTTCTTGAAAACATATATTTCATGCATTAGTCTGAAAATAATTGTAATGCTAGTGGAAAAGCAACACTTCATGGTAGGCTAAAGTGCTAAGGAGATAAGCTCTGGAAACATAATGATCCAAACAATGAAATGAAGATCATATCCCATTACGTGGAGAGAAAATAATGGGAAATTCATGGTCTTCATGAAGCCCATATTAAGAAAAAGCTCTCGTATTTCTCCTTTTTGCTAATGAAACTCACCCCATACATTCATTAGGGTCAGTTATGTATATGAATATATGAATACATATTTTTAAATGCCTATTTATAAATAGGAAAAGTTTTGCTATAATTCTGGAGGTGGTTTGGGGTATGACTACACTTTAAGATTATAAATCCTCTCTGCAGACTCATGCTATTCTTCATTATCTTATTTCCTTTCTTTTAAAGCAATATTAGGATTTACATTGTGTATACATCATCAACATCTACAATGAACAAGAAATTATAAATTGGTACATTCAGTAGGGACCAAATCCTTGGTACAACTAACGTGGAGAAAAAGAAAACAAAACCTGACGTTTCTAAGTACAAATCACACACAGACTCTATATTTCAGTATCTCATGAAAAACACTATTAAACTCCTAGGCTGATAAAAAGTAGAAAAACATAAAAACTTATGTACAAATAATAAGAATTATTTCCTGTAAAGCACTTGATTTTGATTATGATTTTTATTACTTTATTATGATTCTTGATTTTCTGTAATGCTGCCAAGCAAAGAAACTGTCACTGAAAAAACATGATGGGTCAGTCCTGGTTTTTAACCTAGCTCTCACCTGGAATGACTGAAATTGTTTTCAGTGCTCGGAGAACTCTGAATGTTCTTAGCGCTGAGACATTGCCCAGGTCCACAAACTCTGTCACATATCTGTAATAGGGAGTTCACACACAACACAATAACAGGATACAAAGAAAGAACTGTAGGTACAAGGAGCCTTGTGCTTCACACCAATCACTCCTTACCTGGAATTACAGAAATAGTTTTCAAAGCTTTCAAGACTCTGAAAGCTTGAAGAGCTGAAACATTGCCCAGACTTACAAATTCTGTTACATACCTGTAGAATTAAATCAGAGTTATTCAAGATTTAAGCAGGGTTTGTATTATTTGCTTGGGCCTTTTATAAAGACCTTCTTGGTGACTCAAAATGATAATTTTGTTTTCTTAACCTATGTAATTTAAGGCTGTTTGTAGATGTAAATTTCATAAAGTATATAATCCTGTTGCTATTTTGGCAAGCAATATAATCAACATCATGTGTAACTAAGGAGAATTGAGTAAATAGAAAATAATTCTTGGCTATAGTTCAGGGTTTCAGTTAAAAAAAAAAAAAAGGCATGAAATCATCCAAGAGAAATTTAGGCAGGAAAAGGCAGATTGCCTTACTATCTGTACATGAAAAGGGTTTTCTACTGCAACTCCTAAGTGAAAGTTAGGCAAGATAACAAGATTTTTTGAGGGCTTGATGGTCCCCTGCTATTATTGCTACTTTAGTCTCAAAAAACCATTGTCTCAATATGCTTTCTTTTGAACTGTGGCCTGAAGGAATGGGGAAGAACTGGCTTATCCTAACTAGTTATGGAATTAAGATAAGACAGGAAGCATTTGGAGCCCTGAGTATGTCAGCCCTACTTCTCCTCTGATCTACCCCATCACGCCTACAAGAGGCCAAGAAAATCAGCTCCTCAAAGAACAGTGATGGTGGACACTGACCACCTTCCTCCACACTAATTTCACCTACTCCTGAACAGCCTTCCATCACTTTTCTGAGTCTCTTCTTCCTTGGGGAAGTTTACCACTAGAAAAAAAAGGGAGATGGATGGAGAAATTGTGCATATTACTGAGTGTATCTGGATAGGAGATGAAGATAAGGTTTATGTTGAGGGTAAAGAATGATATGAAGAAAATCATAAAGGGAAAGAAAAGAGGAGAAAGAAATGGGATCAGGTGAGGAATAGGAAGACATGGAGAATGTGTCTGCTCATAAGTCTTAAAAATCAATTCGTTGATAAAATAAAAATTTACTCTATTCAATACATAGTATATTAAGTACTTTATTTTTTCCTATTAGTTTTATCTGTCAGAATGTTTTGATGCTCATAGATGCTTATATTCCATTATTCTACCACACTAATAAAAAAACACAGAGAGAGGGGTGTCTGGGTGGCTCAGTCGGTGAAGCATCCAAATCTTGATTTCAGCTCAGATCATGATCCCAGGGTTGTGAGATGGAGCCCCATGTTAGGCTCCATGCTCAGCGTGGAGTCTACTTGTCCCTCCCCCTCCCTCTGCTTGTGCACTCTCTCTCAAATAAATAAATAAATAAATAAATAAATAAAATCTTTAAAAAAAAGAAGAGAGAATACATAATATAAGTAAGGTCAATGAAGATTTGTGCAGCCAGGAGTTGTTTGTGGCTCTAATTTTTAGAAGTATTCTCACAGATGTATTATGAATACACCTGTGTTTTCCTGTTGTGTGCATGTGGGAGGGGGTTTCATGTGTATTGAACAAGTGGCATGTATGACGTTTGCTGACATGTTTGTTACACATGGAAATTGTAACTTCGACCCCCTGCGGAGGTTGTATGCCAAAGAGAAATGCCACTTTGACTTCTGTTGTGCTAAATAAAATCAGGAGCTTAAATGTATAAATCACACCAAGGTATTTTTCAGTTAAAGCAAGCTTAGTCTTTAAAAACATAAGCACTCATAGAAAGCCAAACCACATTCTATCTTACAGTTTCAAAAAAAGGCACTTACGCAAATGTAATGACAGTGAAATCGAGCCAGTTCCATGGGTCCCGAAGAAAAGTAAAGTCTTCTAAACAGAAGCCCCTTGCAATAATTTTTATAAGTGATTCAAAAGTATATATTCCTGTGAAGGTGTACCTGGAGGCAAGTATCCAAAAATAATTGATAAAGCAATAATTTTCTTTCTTTTATAGTATATCAATTTCTTACCACTCTGTCATTGGAAGAGAGAAATATTAAAAAAGGAATCTAAGCAAGTCGATGTTATTTTCATGGAAATAAAACATACCCCTAAATTTAGATTCACTCCCTAAGAAATAAAGAGTTGCTTTTAAAGTGTCGTAAAGGCAGAGTAAGAAATATATGCTGTATAAAGTCTATGTAGCTACTGTCTGAAATGTCTTAGTGTTGACATAAATGAGTAGAACCTCCTGAAAATTACCCAGTACATTCACATGATGGAGGGGCCAACAAATAATATTGCAGAAGCATAAAATGATTTTCCTTTAGAAAGTAAAAAGCTAATTTCAACCATGTTTTATGAATAAGAGAACAAGTTAGCAAGTCTTGTGTTTTCTCTTTCTACAAGATAAGACAGTTAACTAACTTGGAAAAAGGATTTTGTTAATATCAAAATAGGATAATTCTAGGGTCATAAGAGGTGGAAATTTAATTTAGAATAAAATGTTGGAGTAATTCAGAAATTTAGATGTTTCCAAAGTTTTGACCTTCTACTCAGAAGTTAGAGAATCAAGTCACAGAAACCAGGGGGACCAAAGATGGATGAGTCTTATTTGTTAACTTCAATACTTTAGGTATTCTTCGTATGTAAATTTTATTATTTCCCGTAGTATCTCTGTTTCTTTCTGATTGGCTCCAACTTGGGAGTGTCCAGGAAGGGAAGGGGCTCTTGGGAATACCCTCATGGTGGTTGTTTATAGGGTCAGCAGCCACCGAGCAAGAGTGGTTAGAACCTGGGCAGGGCAAGCAGCCCCAGCAGGACGTAACACAAATCCAGCCTCTCTGCCCTCAGAGGTATCCCAGATCAGAGCCCTCAGTGCAGTTAGTAATGCTTCTAGTTTCCAAAAACACTATCATTACTTTCACTTCAGCTAGTTTAGCCCTCAGTTTATTGAATTTTCAAGTTGTAAAATCCCAAATTTGGCGATTTTTTTTTCAGTGAATTTTTTTATGACAATGCTTGAAATTGACAGAGGCTTGACATAAAGTGCATGTGCCTGATGGCAATGAAAACTTGAAGAGGCTCAACATTGTCTTCTTACGGCCTGTGTAACAGCGCCTGTTGAATTCTGAACTCACTGACTTCATCTGGAATTTAATGGGAATTTAGATCTACCATATTGGCTCATTTCTGCAATTGCTTTCATCACATTTGCTTTGGCCGCTGTAGATCCTAAAGGAAAAATGGTGAGTGTCCAAGGATAATGGGATTCTGATAATCATCAAATACAGATGAAGGACAGATATCAGATCTAACACCAGGAGGCCTGAGGGCCAATGTCATTTGTCTTCCTGCTTTGTACTTGTGCTTAGAAATGGCTTTAATAAAAATACTCTTCAGTTTTGTTTGGAAGGTACACAGTCTTGTTTGGAGGCATAGTTTCAAAATCCTAAATATATAGATATGCATGTCTATATGTCTCTATAAAGTTATAGCTACACACACACACACACATACACACACATATGCTCACATAGTAGGTGGTTTAAACATAAGTTGAACTTACTCTACATTCTTTGTCCAGTCGGGAGGGTTACTCATTGTCATAAACACACAGTTTGTCAAAATAGTGCACATAATTAGCATGCTGAATAATGTAGGTAATTGTTAAGGAACACATGAAAGAAAATCCAAACCCATGTATGATATTATATAAAACGTTGAAAGCTCAAACTGTAGTTTAGCTAAGACGCAGTGACTCATACATTGTGGGCAATTATCTAATTTCTTTAAATTTCAGTTTTGTCATCTGTGGGCAATAATATCACCCTCACAGAGCAGTTGTATAGACGAAGTGAGATAATGTATGAGAAAGCTTTATGTAAATATAAAATGTTGCTTTTGATACTATTATTGAAGCAGTATATTTACCTCCCAGAGAACTTTGGTGGGAAAACTGCAATCTGGAATGGCACAGATTTTGAGCAGAGAAAACTGATTTGAACTAATTTGAATTTGAACTAATTCACATCACTAAAATAGTAAATCATGAAGGAAAAGAACACACATGCAATACTGTAATTTCTTAAATACATGTTATAGAATAAGTTAGATACACTAAAAATATGTAGTCAAAGTACAGCATGGGTTGCTCTATTTTGACTGAGTTTGCTCAAGTGCAGCCATATTGAATATGAGTCAAAGTGAAAATTCCAGAAGGCCGGAACTTAAAGTGATATGAATATAATTAAAATTTCACATAAAAGTGATCTTGGGCAAGTCACTCAGCCACTCTTGCCACAAATTCCTATGTCTCCACTGACTTTCCTACAACGTAGCTAATCAAGTATAGACCTCATCAGTTTGAGGCGCAGATTACATGAGTTAAAATGTGTAAGTTTTTGGCACAGGCCTAAATGTTAGTAGATACGATCCAAGTGTTAGCTCAAACAAATGACTAAACATAACAGAATTATGGAGCTGAAAGGGACCTTGAAAAACACCTAGTTTAATCACTATATTTTAGAAATCAGAGAAATAAAACCTAAGCTCTAGAGAAATTAGATAACTTGACTGAGCAGTAGAACACAAGTTTCCTGCCTTCATATCGAATATTCTTTCCACTACAGTTTACTGCCAAAACAAAAATTTTCCATTAAGTGAAAAAGGAAGTTTTCATCAAATGACCACATGATGGCACTAGGAGTACAAACTAGGATAAGGTAACCTCCACAAATGTAAAAACCTTGAGCATAGAATTTTTATGTTTTGAATCTTTTAATATTAATACCATTATATTGATACCACTAAGGAATCTCTTGCTATCAGGTAAAAATAGAATGGCCTTTTCAGAATTAGAAACATAAAAAAAACATCAGGTAGTACGTGTTTATGAAAATTACAACAGTAGTTTTATATTTATTATCACCAAAGCCATCAAATGAGACATTTTAGAAATAAAGGGTTTTTTTGCCAGTGAATATGAATAGATGAATTTAGTTGGAGTCCGTTTTTAACACCAATGAAAATTGCAAAGTCAAATCCCTAAAGACCATTTGGGAATATAATCTCAGCTTCTTTCATTAACTTCCAGAGTCTTTACTAAGCGATCAGTTTTCTATGACAGTCATAATTCAATGATTTAAATTTGAAATTCAGCCAATATTCCAGTATTTCTTCATGGATTTCATTAGGAAAGTTCAAGAATTAACTAAATATTAGCCAAAGCCCCCTGACATTCTCCAATAGAAAATATACTTAAAGGTTTATTCTAAGGTACACTAAAGTGCTTTATATAATAGATATGTCTAAACTTGGCTCTGGAAATAGATTTTTCTGTTATTATATCATTATTCACTGCAAATTCTAGATCATCACAAACTTTGTACAAAGATGATAAGGATAAATATGGCCACCTTACACTAGTTTGTAAGACTCAATACATGCAAGTATTTTTAGGAAGATATGTACATATATGTATATACATATATACATATGAAATGTTACAGACTTATGTAGAATATATATTTGAAAGATATATATATAATATTAAAGACATTGTATGTTTCAGTGTCATCCATATGACTAATAAACTGTAAGAATAAGGCTTATATGACAAAAAAAGATACAAAATGAGTGATAAAAGCCATATAATATGGACATTTGCCAAGCCAATTTTATATTTAGCTACAAAGCACTTACATATTTTACACACAAATAGTTAATATTGATCACTTGAAAAGGATATGAATGTACCAAAATCTTAATAGCTATTTTCCTAAGAGGATTGAAGGGAGTTAAAATGTACAGGGCAGAGGTGGCACTGAACCGGAAGATGGCCTTCCCTTTATTCAATACTATAAAAGTCTGTAAGATAGGAACACAACATAGAAGTATAAAAGCATAAACCATTTAAACTCTACTGCCTACTTCTGTTATTTGTCATCATGACTTATTCCAATGTTGCGACTTCCAATGTGTACCATGCAGACAAGCTGCCACTGGATCTCTTAACTAGAGAGGACATCCAATGGTGTCGCTTACCTTTTACCTGATACTTACCTGCAATTTTATGATACATAAACTATTTGCCAAGAGAATTTATTTATTGTCTTAATATTTTAAGCATTTGAGTTAAATGAGAGTCTTAAATGGGTACATATTTCATTTCATTCTAAGACCCTTAAGACACTACATTCCTTTTATAGTGGTTTCAGCTTTCCCAATTCAAATATCTTGGAAAGTAATCCTGTAGAATGCAAAATCATTCACTAGAACTAACACTTTTTTTGAAATTATTTTTAACCCCTTATTCTTTAAAATAAATATCATCACTCCATGGGTAATAGGAAATAAAAACAGCCACCATCAAACCCGCTCTTGAGTTAGATGGACACAATCCAATAATTGATTTTTGGAAGCCAAGCTCCCTGGAGAGTATCTGTTGACCAGGAGTGCTAAATTCTGTATTGGGATTTCTGAGTTAGCTGACACATTGAATTCTAATCCCAATTGACTGCTCATCTCATGTAGTGCTTTTTTAGCACAGAGGAAAAGCTCAAAGCCCCTGAAGAACCTAGGATCCATGAATGTGGATGGAATCACATTCCAAAAATAATATATGTTCAGGAGCAATGTGTGGCAGTGTGCAGACAAAAAAATAAAGTAGCAATATACAACAACATAAATAGCATATAGTGAAGAATTCTGACTGTGTTTCTTAAGGCATTTACTAAAAATCATGTAACATAAAATTTACCATCTTAACTCATTCTAAATGAATAGTTTGGCATTGACTTTTCAAAAGAATGTATTGGATGGCTTATTATAGTGAAGTAGTTTAGTATCTTTTAAATCTAATTAGTTTAATAAAAATTTCATTATCACAACTCCTCAGGATAATATTTACCTCACGAAGTCCCTTCAATACCAAAGAAAAATTTCAAAATTAGTGGTGGAGGAGAAAGGCTGAGAAATAGCATCGAGCTTGAAATAGGCTTTTCTTTACAGCCCATGGCTGTGGAAAATTCATGAAATCATTTTAATGTGTGAATAATTATGTGCCTCAGAACAAATTTCAAAAGTGTTTTGACTGAATCAGAAATGAGATTCTATATATGAACTATCACTTTAAGGATATATTTGTATGAGTATAACCCTCCATACATTAGATGGTGGTCAAGTTTGTCACTTACCACTTCATATATAGTTATCAAACTCAGGTAACATTTATTGAGCTCCTATATGATAAGCTGTTAATATGTATGAGCATGGCAAACACCTGGAAGGTATCATGGAAATAGTTTAGGTCCAAATATTAATTTAACTAAACTTCAGTGCAAAAGATGGGAATGAACTGTTTAGCACAATATTTGCAAAGCTCTGTGCTACAGTTTACAAGGGAAACAAAGAGAGACAAGACCACAAGAAGTTTATATACCAGTAAATGTTCAACTATGTCAGCCAACGGAAGAAAATCTAGAAGATTAAGCCAAGGTTTACCTAGATCAGAGCTGTCCAATAGAAATAATGTGAATTACAAACCTGAGCCCATATGTGATTGTAAATATTCTGAGAGCCGTAATTTTAGAAAGGAAAGAAGCAAGTGAAATTAATTTTAGGAATGTTTTCTTTGACCTTCTATATCCATTATATTATCATTTTGTGAAATAAATTTTAAAAATTATTGAGGTATTTTACATCTTTTTTTCATACCAATTCTACGTCTTCAAAGTCTGGATTCACCACATGTAAAGTACCATAGCCACATTTGGCTAATGTCTATTGCATTTGGCAACACAGACCTAGACATACACCACACATTGCAATGCTAGTTCAGAAAGGTTAAAAGCAATTCTGATTTTAAAGGCAAACCAAGAAAAACAGGCAAACACCCCTGCTACTCAACAGTCTGACAATCTGGAGAGCAACGGGAGGAAAGTAGAAGTAGGATTTAGTTGAACTTCTCTAGTTACTGAGAGTGCGGACTCTGGAGTCAGATGCTTGGCTCAAATGGGACGCCTCAGACTTCCAGCAGTTCGATCCCAGACAAGTTAACTCCATTTTCCCGTGGCTCATTTGTCTCTTTTGAAAAATGGGAATACATATTCTTAGCTCATAAAGTTGTCGTGATTGCAGTTCAGTAGAGATTCTGATGCCCAGTATTGTGTATTTTTAGTAAATCACTCAGGTGATTCTCCAATAGCAGGGCTGTGAACCCATACCTATTAATGGGCAATATTTAAAGTTGCCCAAATTGCCAATGATTATGTCATACACATGCATTAAAATCCTTCCCCCTAACCTAGCTGTGTAGGCAATAAGGAAACAATTATGTTAGAATAGTTTGGTAGAAATTGCTATTTATGAATCTGTACTTGTTACTATCGAGTAATTTTGTCTCTAAGTTTTTAGAAAGTGATTTGTTTATAATTTTTTTCCCCAAGGTGGACGTTGAATTTAATGAGCCATAGTTTTCCAGTCTCTTTTTCTAAAGATGTCTGCTATCTTAACTTTTCTTTTGATCTAGGGGCCATGTTCCTTATGGTAAATGGTTTCAGTTTAAGGTCCGATTTTATCTAAACATTATCAAAAAATTACCAAAATAACAGGACTGCCTCTAAATTTATTGCATTTGCCTGCTCTTAAAGTAAACGCCCTGGCAAAAGTAACAGAGGAAGGTTAGCAAAGACCATGAACACCAGAAAATATAGAATACATTCTTGGTTAATTAAATTTGTGCTTTAGCCTCAAAATTTAAAGCAATTTTCAACTTATACATACACTATGCTCCAAAAATATATATGGAAATCAGTTGTTTGAAACTTTGAATATATTTTCCCACAGAAAGAATATATACATATACATATATACACATATATGTATATGTTTACATACCACTCAAAAGCGTCTGTAACTCTTAATGAAAAGGAATTCTGTATTAATGGTACTACGGAAACTTATCACCGTGTAAAAGAACACGTAACTCTGCAAATGGCAAAAGAATTCCAAGTAGGGCTCTCCGGGGCACCTTTCCCCTTGATGTCCCCCCCCCCCTCCCCGCATGTGAATGAGGGAAATTCCCAGGCTCTATCTTCTGCTGAAGAGAAATCAACCTCCTCCCAGTTCTCAGCTGCTGATTTGAGAAGAGATTTAGAAGGGAGGGGTTGAATGAGCGCCACGTGGCAGGAGGAGAGATGTTTTAGAAGTTATAGATGTAAAGAACTTCATAGAAAGTCAAGAGGTTTCATTAGTGCCTATCTCTGGGAACGTTCCTCATCCGGGCCAACTCCATGGCATCTAATACTTATTCTCCTGCTCTGGGCATCCCAAATGGTCTGACCTACTTCCCTGCCTATTTTGTGATAACCTGTGGATTCCAGCCAAGATTTCCCTCCTTTTCTGGCTCACTGGGGAATGGAAACTGTCTCACAGGTATACCACCTGATGACAGAAGGAAGCATGCAACATTTAAACATTTTTTCTCTCCTGGTCTTATTCTATTTTTCCCGTTAGGCTGAGTATAAGCAGCCTAAAGAACAACCGGTGGCGTCCGCCTGCCTGTGGAGCGCCTACACTTCAGTATCTGGCCTTCACCTAATTACACACGTAGTCTTTAAGCCAAAAGGCCCTAGAGGCTAGGTGGTGGGAGGTCCCTATCAATTTTTGGTATGCAAACCAGTGATGCCAGATCTGACATTATAAGAGAAATCCTAAATATGCCAATCATATGTGTATGCACGCATGCATGAGTGTGTGTGTGTAATCTCTTGATTTATAGGTCTTGGAAACTAATTCAAAATAAATAATATTGCATGAGTCAAACCAAATGTATCTGTGGGCTCAATACCTCTCAGTTTTTGTTTTTGTTTTTAATCTCTGTTTAAGCTCATGCAAAAGAGAAGACTTTGAACCCAGGGAAGTCTGTAAAGTTGTTTGTCCCTGGACTTTAGCTGGGTGTAATGGTGGGGGTGGGGCCAGTGCAGGAGACAACCTCCCAGAAGGTGCCCAGCTGGGCTCTTAGCCAGGGTAACAGCAGCCTCTGCCTCTGCCCCCACCTGGGAGAAGAGAGACTGTAACCACAGGTGCAAATACAATCTGGAGGTCAGATATTTCCCAGCCTGTATCTTCAGCCTACACCATGGGTATGGAATATTATTATATGCTCAATTTTTCATTGACTAAAGAGGACTAGTTTGAGGCCCAGTTTTACTGAAGACTTGCTGTGTCAGAACTTTGAGCAGATTATTCCCTGTTGTTTCTACATCTGAATAGAAAAGGTGTGAATGCCCTTGATGAATTCTAAAGTGCCATAAAAATAACGAGAATTAAAAGGTGAAAAGTATGTGTTTGTTCTCAAATACATGCACATACCAACACTTGCATATTTGAAAGCAGGACCAATTTCCACGCTGGAACTTTATTGCTCGATCTTTCCTCCCAAATTTCATATTCAGAAAACAATGCCATCTGATACTTGCATACCTCTAAAATAGATTCAGATCCCGGCCATTATTCTCTGTCTTCATTGTCAAAAATCTAGACCAAGCTTCCATAAAGTCTCCCAACTTGATCATTAAAAATATAAAGTGGACCATGTCACTCCTCTAACCTAAGTCCTACTGAGAATTCATTTTGCCCTTAAACTTCAAACTCTTTAATAATGCACTTCAAAGTATCTTTATCGAGCCTTGGCTTCAACCACATCTTATTCTCTTCCTACCTATTACAGCCCAGCTATATTGTATGTCCACTTGTAGGTTCCTTTTCCCTGGAGGATCTCTCTCCTCTCCTTATTACCCTTCAGATCCCAAATTAAGCACATTTCTATACAGAGGTGCATAATTTAAGTTACCTGAATGTGTCCTCTTTGAAAAAAAAAAAAAGTTGTTTATCACCCTATTAGAATCTGGTGGGAAATGTGATTGTCTAATTATTTTAGAAGTTGTCATCAACCTACGGAGTCTTATAGATTTTAGTTTTTACAAAGACAGGGCATGCCCCTGATTGAGAGAAATAGGGAAGCAACAAGTCGGGTTTGGGAAATATTGCCAACCTAGGAAATGAAGGGTATAGCTTGCAAAGTGGTGTGGGCAGAGGGGCAGGAAAAGCAGCAGTAGGCTTATTTATATTCTATTACTGACTTTTCTTTTCCACCAGCATTATCAATGCAAAGACTGCACACCCGAAGTAGCGTGGCAATGGGCCATAGAAGCTGACAGATCTGTTTTAAATCTAGTGTCGGTTACTTAATAGCTTTGTGATCTTAGGCAAATTACTTCACCTCAGTTTCATTATTTTAAAATAAAGACAAGAGTTATCTTGGAAGGAAATGAAGATTAAAGCGGAACTGTAAATATTTGGATAGGTAGTGCACTGAGGATGGAGTTCTAATTTTTGCCTGCCTGGCGCGGCTTCTTCAGCAGCCTCCAGCTCTTCATTTTGGAGAACACCTCTGCTCCACTGTCTGCCGGTGTGGCTCGGGGGACGCTGACCCACCCCTTGGCGATGCACGCAGGTCAACATGCGGCATTAATCTGATCTGTGAGCCCATCACATACCCCAGCCTACAGGAACTGCTTCAGAGGAGGTCATGGGAACGAACCAGAACCATTTCCGGGACTTTTGCTAGAGCTTTTGAAAAAAAAAAGTGAGCTTTTTCTTGGGGTGACTAGGCTATAGGATGTTAGCTAGGTGCTACCGGTGGCGATTTCTGCCATCTTGTGGGGAAAGCCAGCCTGTGAATGCAGCCAGCATTGGAGAAAGTAGAGCCCCAAAATGGAAAAGGACTGTGTCCTGCTGTTGTTCTTCTAGCTGCTGGATCTTTCGATATTAAAATGAGATTCTCCCCACATATACATTTATTTATTAATTAATTAATGAGTTAGCTTGTTTGTTTTCAAAAACTAGTTTCTGTTGGATTTTTGTCACTCTCAGTTGACGGGTTTCTTCCTAATATAGCAGGGGCTTAATAAATGCTAACCATTATTCTACTACCATCATCATCTGGGAACGTTTCTGAGCCAGAGGTGGGGAGGTGACAAAGAAGAAAGAGGCATAAGGAAGAAATAATGGATGAAGAGGAGAAAGATTTGAAAGTCAACTATAGTGCGTTGGGTGGAAGGGAGAGCCCGGGGGACTGCAAGTTCTGGAGGAGCTAATGATATGCCCAAAAAAAAAAAAAAGTTATAAATTGGGTACTGTTCATAAGACAATTTATGGAATCATAAGCTTCTATTTACCATCTACTTTTCTGATTTTCTATTAAATTACTTTTGCAAGAAAAACTCTCTAATCCCAATTAAAAACAAAAAAAAAACCCAACTCTCTCTACCCAATATAACAATTTAAAATTCCTGTAGCAATAACAGACCAGGCATGAATTTGAAATCACAAATTCATATATAACTCTTCATGTAGCTCCAATAAAGAGGCAGTACACATCTTTTTTAGAATAGCTGATAAGAAGGGAGAATAAATTGTTCATAAATGCCCATGAGACTGTCAAGGAAAGAATACATTTTTAACTGGATATATTTCTATATTCCATAATTAACAAACATCCATTTTCACTACAGATCTAAAATACCTCATTCTATTTCCAGGACACTGTCACAAAGGATATTTTCTTCCATGGTACTAATGAGTCATCTGTAATTTTAAGAAGAACATGAGAAGAAAGAAGTTTTCTGTAATAAAGAGTAGGTGAAGAATTTGAATGTATAGCCAAATGGTACAAAATTAACCCAAGCTATGAAAAAAAAATGTGAAAAAAAAATAAGGAAAGAAAAGGCGTGTTCACAAGCTAAGTGTGCCTTACCACATAGCTGAAGTAAATAAACAAATAAAAGGAACCCAACCTGGAATCATGTTTTAAAGAGCACTGGACCACAGTTAACGTGATATGGATAATTCTGTGATTGTGTTCTGATAGCATTGCTATTTTATTTTTTAGTTCTTATGTGGACTGCTGAAGGCTTAAAATCTCTGAGGGTCTGGGAATTCTTCCATGCATGGGAAATGTTCATGAGATGATTGCTACTATCTCTTCAGTTGTTACTACGATATCAGTGACCATGGATTAAGTTACTTTAACAATTTTAGTAGAACTCTTGAATATTATATAACTTGCACATTTTAAACTAGGGCAAAGAAGATAAAAATATGTGGGCATATGCCATCTGAAAATACACCATCAGCAATGACATTTCCATAAGCTCACTGACATTGTCTTTTTAGAAGATCACAGAGGGTTTTAGTGTTTGTGTTGTTTCTATTAATTATATATAAATTTCTTATATGAATACCACTGTACTTTAAAATGTAACATAAAGAATAGATTCTGCAGCCATTTTTATAGTAGGCTTGCTTTGTTTATTCTGTATATTAGTAAGAAAGAAACTAGAGACTTTGTATATAGATATAAATGGCTCATTAATTATCGTACTTGAGTTAAACCTTGGGGAAGTAAGTCAATGGCCTACTGATATTTGTATATTCCAAATCACTCAGGCAATAAAATCCACATCCCCATTATCAGGAATAGTGGGAAATTTCCTCCCAAGAAGCATTTTCTCCAGTGACATTTCCACCACCAGATGCTTTATCTATGCCAGGAGAACCGCGTGTGTGTGTTGTCCACTGTTTTAATGAAGATCGCCCTGCTGATCTCAGATATCCAAGTCAGAAAATAAAACTAGTTATCAAATATCAAAAGAAATAGTCATTATATTTAAAAGGCTATTAATTTTCTATGTATTCCAACTTTAATCAGAGCAAACTAATTTAGAATTTAAGGCTACTCCTCAATACTGAAATAATCCAGTTATGGAAAGAAAATTTAGGACTAGAAACCAGTGTAATGGCAACTATAGAAAGTCTTAATGTGAAAATGCAAAAGAAGGAAATTTTAAACACATAGCTTAGTCGTGTGTCCTAAGCTAGTTTCTAACGATTTCAGTGCTTTAGAGTTTCATTTATATTGCTGTTGCATGGCTTACATTTGAAGACTGGCTTGATGTCAACCCAGTGGTAAGGCAATGGACGTGACTTACCTTGGGGAGAACCCCCTCCTGATAACAATATTTCTCTTATCAGGTCGTCCTGCTTGCACAATGTGATTTGTTCCAAAATGCCAAAATGTTTTTCCTTCCTCACACAATGTGCATTTGAAGATAAGGATAGATGATGTTAGAGGCAACTTTGAATGTGAACCTAACAGAGTTTATAAGGGTTACTTCAGCACAAGAATCTGGCTGACTAGTCATTCCTTCAAAACTGGTTTTTCATCCTCAGTTTGAAGACCTTTCTTTTAACTATTTGAAAGGGTTTGCATAATTTTCTTTTCCATCTGCCTTTGTTCTATATCATTTGTTACAAACCAATCAAGGAGTGTTTTGTTTGGGGACACAACCTCAAGACAACAACTGTTACCAGTCTGAAAACTCTTTAATTTAAAGGAAAGATTAATTGGATAATCTAGTTTCCACATAAGGAATTGCTGCCTTTGTCAATATGTATTAGTTTGGTCTTTCTCAAAGTATTCATTTACTGCCTTACAAATCAGGACATGGTGTATGAGCTGCGATGCTAGATTTCAGCCCTGTTTGATGAAGGGTAGACTTTGGGTAGCTTTAATAATTTTTAGGTTGTAATTACTACTAGAAAGTGGGGGCATGGATGTTGGGGGGTAGCCAAAGCCCAGCTAAGGATGGAGCCCCCTCACCCATGATAACAGCACCTCTAAACAGGCTAAAAAAATTAGAAACAAACTCTATGGTCTAAATGAATGTCTGTCTAGAAACACATCAGACATTACTTCAAGAATGAAGCAATTTCGGGGCGCCTGGGTGGCTCAGTGGGTTAAAGCCTCTGCCTTTGGCTCAGGTCATGGTCTCGGGGTCCTGGGATCAAGCCCCACGTCGGGCTCTCTCTGCTCAGCAGGGAGCCTGCTCCCCCCCCCCCCCGCCTGTCTCTCTGCCTACTTGTGATCTCTCTCTCTGTCAAATAAATAAATAAAATTAAAAAAAAAAAGAATGAAGCAATTTCAAATAAGTTAAAATGTGTGTATAATTGAATTATCTGCATTGTGGCTTTCCTTATACAAATAAACCCCTCATTGCTTGCTTAATTTGGGTTTTAGATTTTCACATATTGTAGTAAATTAATTTTCAAAGGACTGAACGATAAAGTGCAACTTATAATTTAAATGGTAGTTGTGAAGTGGATAAACTCTTACCTGCTAAGGTTTAATAATACGATGTTAAAAAGCAAGGTTAAATAAAAGGTAATGAAATCTATAGAAAACGATTCTTTATCTCTTTCATTATTGTATAATGGGCAAACCAGTTTTTAAAAAGGGAGAGTAAGTCCTGAAATTTGTTATATCCTGAAAAGTTAAAAAAAAAAAATCTGTACATAGTGAGATTTTCACCTTTGAAACTACAGTAGTCAGTAAGAAGCGATTTGCAAAACTGTCTCTAACCCACATACTAAAATCACCAAATTTAATAAGGAATAACTTGATATAGAACTATGCCAGCAACCAAGAGAGTCCCTAAAAGTTCTGGGGATATTTTAAGGCTCATGACCAAATAAAAAATTTTATTTGCTCAGTTACAATCTTTTTGCCCCACCCTTCTACCAAGAGTTCACAAACGTGAAAAAGATAATAAAATGTTGCAAATTAACTAGTCATAAATTTAATCTAAAATCAATACGAGGGGCGCCTGGGTGGCTCAGTGGGTTAAGCCTCTGCCTTCGGCTCAGGTCATGATCTCGGGGTCCTGGGATCCAGCCCCACATCAGGTTCTCTGCTCAGCAGGGAGCCTGCTTCCTCTTCTCTCTCTACCTGCCACTCTGCCTACTTGTGATCTCTCTCTCTCTCTGTCAAATAAATAAATAAAATCTTTAAAAATAAACAAATAAATAAATAAAAATAAAATCAATACGATACTTTTTTTAAATTTTATCTTTTTCTATGCTTTCCTTCTTGGTTTGGTGAAATCATGGTCATGATGAAAGACTGGGTGCTTAATATAAGGTATTCATTTCAAACATGGATACAGAAAATGCAGGCATTTAAATATCATTTTATAAGTTCTTCAGAATACTATATTTTTGTTAATTCTTACCAGTACCAATATACTTTCACCAAAAAATTGAGTAATTTTTTGAAATAAAAATATTTTAAGCAAAATTTTATTTTATGTATTAATAATATTGAGACAAATGGGTGAATAGCTTTCATTATTTAAATTTTGATTTAACACTTTGTGATACAGCAATTCAGCTGTTTGTTTCATAGTTCAGTTGATTGATATACTGAGTTTTAATGGCTGTTACTGCTAAACATACTTCCCAAAGATACATGGATCCAAATGGAAGAAGTACATTATTATTTGCTCTGAATAATTTTTAAAACTATAGTTTGTATAGGAATGTTCTTTTCTAAGTAGGAAAAAGTTTCTGTAGGAGATTGATTTTTTATGTATAACATGATATAGAAATTGAAACCCTTGTGGCATCGAATTTTGTTCCATGAGAAATTATTACTAATTATTTTTAAATCTTTATCACTTTTGATAATTTCAGGATTTTCGAGTACAGAAAACACATAAAATTGTATAGTAAATACAATCTCTGGGGAGAACTTTTTAATTTGTTCAATTAGCTGCCTGCCCTCATCATACATTTATTTTTATGTATGTGTTGCGGTGCATTTGGGACAGCTCCATCTGTTATGATATAATCAATTTATTTCTCGTGGATGCATATGCATAAAACATATATGAATGTGTTTTATTTCTTAAACAGAAGGACTTTCTGCTAATTTGGCACATGTTGGTGCTATAATAGTCCAAGGTATGCAGTTGGCAATTAGCTGTAAAATATGCCTGATAAAAAACACTCACTTTTTTATTGATATAGTACGGGTCCAGGTCCTCCAGCGGCTCTGACACCATATCTGGAGGAATGTCTCCATAAATAAAAGGAAGGTTCTTTCCAGCTTCCAAGTCACTATTTGGCTTTGGGCCATTTTCATCATCATCTTTCTTGTCTGGTTTGGGATTCTTAGCCTTTTCTTCTGCAATGCGTCTTTCAATAGCCGCAAGAGATTCTCTGGTGAAGAAGTTGAAGCTGTCAGGTCCTGGTGGTACAAGCACTGTTTGCTCCATCTTGTCATTCTGCACATTTTAATTACCATTTACTCTGCATATGAAAGTCCTGAAAAAAAAAAAAAAACAAAAAAGGATGCAGATATTCTAAGGAGATTAAGAGAAGATTTTAATGTCTATAAACTCTGGTCATGAAATATGAACTAGAGGATTGGATTTTTGTTTTTAATTAAATTGAAATGGAATTGCTAAATATAAATTTTTTTGGAGTAAGACCATTTAACACGAGACCTACCCTTTCAATCAATTTTTAAGTGCGCAACACAGTATCGTTAGCTACAGGCACAGAATTGTACAGCAGCTCTCTCGTGCTTCCTCATTGTGCATACCTGAAACTTTATACCCATTGCACATCAACCCTCCATTCCCTCTCCCCCCACAACCACCATTCTACTTTCCCCTTCTTTGGCTTTGGCTTAACAGATCTGTTTTCTATCTCAGGTTTTGTTAAGTGTCCCATGTTTATTAATTCTTGTGCTTTGCCGATACGGGAACTGTGCCATAACTTAAGAAAATGATTCAACTACAGCCTTAATTAAAGTACATTAGGCTAAATACCATCACGTCGCTAATGGGCTGATCACTCTGTGAGCCACCCAGATGAGGATGTATCCCCACAGAGGCAATGGAGAGCTTATCAACAGGATGAAGTGGAAAGGGAGCTGCCTCTGAGAGGATATAAAATCCAACCCTTCAGTCCTGACAGGTGGCTCCTGGCCAAGCTGACCAAAACAATTTGCCTCAGCCACCCTTAATAACCCATCAGAGAGTCACTACTGATGGAGTCCCAGACCTGAGTCTTGATCTAATCTGAGATGGAGACAACAGGAACTGTGACCTGCCCACGTCATTAGCCATGCCAGGGTTGGCTTTCTTGAACGCACACGGAAAGAGTTCAGTGTTGGACAAATGCCACTTTTGTGACTAGGAATGAGAAAAAAGACGAATCTGGGAAGAAATTCCTGGATTGGGCCTCAGGTGGGAGAAGACAGCAGAATTTCCTATTTCAGGAAAAAGTGATGGGGAAGAAGCTAGGGTGCGATAAGGTCGACAAGAATGGAAGTGTTTTGCTTTGCTAAAGCAGTAATGCTATTCATGTTGATTCTCTAGTTCCACAGTGCTAAACACATTATGAAGACCTGAGGCAAAACTCTCAACTTCATATAGCAGAGTCAGAGCTGATCTGATGCCAGGAGCCAAATCCCAAATGTATTGTTTCAAGGTATATTTAATATGAGCTCAAATTTCAGAGATACTATGGAGCCAAAACTTCCCAGAGCCTAAGCTCCTGCTTGGCCATGAGTTTTATTTGGAAACTGTTTAACTCATTAAGGTCAACAAGCTATGATGCCGTTAATTGCAGCTTTGGTGGATAGAAACTGCAATAATAAAACTGCAGCCACGACTGTTTTGTGAGGAGTCCTAGAGGGCCCTCAAATTTCACTGAAGGACGTTTCCACTGCTGTGAGGTTTGTGACCACACTTTTCAGTGGATGACCAGAAACAAGCGGGACATTCAAGTCTGAATTTGCACCCTCCATCTACTAAGTGAGCTAACCAAACTTTCAGAGCTTCTTACAGTCTACCTGTAATCAGCTCAGGGCCTGGAAGAATAGAAAAATTAAAGCAGTAAATCTAAATGAACGGAAAAGGAATATTTTTACCTTAAAATTCTACCTCTCCCATAAGGCATCAGGAAAACACTATTTATTTGGAATAAATAAATTTTTATTTATTTATTTATTTGGAATAATATTCCAAATTTATTTATTTGGAAATAAAAGTTTAGGGATATTTATTTATTTGGCAATAAAAGTTTAGGGATAACAAGTATGGTGCATTTTTTCATAAAGGTAGTATTATGATGCAGATGTTTTCATTTTTAACTCATTTGTTTTTTGACAGAAAATATGTGTAAGTGACATAAACTCAAATCATTTATTTATATATTTTAAGATTTTATTTATTTATTTGACAGAGAGAGAGAGACCACGAGTAGGCAGAGAGGCAGGCAGAGAAAGAGGGGGAAGCAGGCTCCCCGCTGAGCAGAGAGCCCGATGTGGGGCTTGATCCCAGGACCCTGAGATCATGACCTGAGCCAAAGGCAGAGGCTTTAACCCATTGAGCCACCCAGGCACCCCTAAACTCAAATCATTTAAAAGGAAATACAGTGTAAACTCTTCCTGCCACCTGTTCTCCAATGCTTAATTCTACTCCCAGAGGTAACCACTGTTATCATTCTCCATATAGTTTTCCAGGTATGTAATAGGTAAAGTCTAGTCACATGACTGTAGGCATATTCACACATTTTCTATTAAAAAACACACACATAGTCTCTTAGTATACAAACTCTTCTGCACCTTTCATTTTTCACTTAAAAATATAGAGTTCATTCCTTATCAACTTTTACAGATTCAACCCTTTTTATCAGCTGCATTGTTTTCCATTGTTTCTATGTACTATAATTGATTGAATCAATTGTCTAGTTATGAGTATTCAGGTTGTTTCCAATCTTTTGCTATTCTAAATAAAGCTGCAACTAATATATTTCATATACATATTTTCACATATCTGTGGACCTATTTATGATACTAGTTTCTAAAAATGCACTTGGCTGTGTAGAAGGTGACTCTTTAATGTTGGTATTACAAAATCACGCGCTCTGAAGTATCGATTCTCCTAAGAGCAATATAATGTTGTGCCTGTTCGTCTACATCTTCACCACGTAATGTGTTCTTATATTTTCAATATTTCCAATCTGATTGGGATAAAAATGGGATCATATTATAGTTTTAATTGGCATTTGTCTTACTATGAGAAAAGCTGAACTTTTTTCCATATGGTTAAGAGCTGTTTTTAAATTTTCTTTTCTGTGACTTCCTATTTAAATAACAGTCCTTATTTTCATTTCTTTCCTTTTTAATCTATATCAACTTTTTAAATATGGCATCAACAACTTCATTTTGGGCCTTTTAAAAAGGTATGCATTTTCTGAGTTTGCGGTATTTCTGTGCCACAGGTTAATACATGTAAATGTTAACACGATGGTCTAACTGTAATTCTTCTTTGGCTTCTAGATTTTGTGTCACGCTGCGGAAAGCATCCATGTTCCTGGGGGAGTGGAGGGATATATGATAGATCGTGTCCTCTTGCATTTTTAGCATTTTTGTGCTTTAATTTTGTAAATTTAAATCTTTTTTCTGTTTGGAATTTGTTTTCTAGATGGAATAAGAGATTCTTTTTTTTTCCTTAGTTATTCCAACTAACATTAATTACTGCATAAGCTAACTTTTTTCAACCAATACATGATGCTACCCTCATGTTAAAAATATATATATTCATTTGTATGAACTCCCAAAGTCAGCAACAAACTTTATAAAGTAATCCTAGATGTATTTTCATTAAAATCAAGAAAAAAACCCAATACTATTACTTAACAATTTGCCGAAAGTACAGGCCAATCCAATTAGAAGTGAGAAATAATTGCATTTAGGACAGAGGAAGTAAAGTTATACTTATTTGTATATTGTGTAAACACCTGAAAAACTCCTACAAGTAGTAAGAGAATTGAGTTGTCTGGCTTCAAAAGCATAAGAAACTCAAGAGATTTTCTTTACAGGAATTTCTATTCTTCTACCAGGTGGAAGGGTCAATCAGAAAAGGCTACATACTGTACGATTCCAATTATATGAAATTCTGGAAAAGGCAAAATTATGGAGACAGTAAAAAGATCAGTGGTTGCCAGGGGTTAGTGGGAAAGAACAATGAATATGTGAAGTACAGAGGATTTTTAGGGCGGTGAAACTTTTCTGTATGATACTGTAATGGTAGATAAAAGTCAGTATACAAACCCATAGAATGTTCAACAGCAAGAGTGAATCATAATCTAAACTATGTACATGGGGTGATAATAATGTGTCAATGTAGATTCATCAATTGTAACAAAAGTACCACTCTGGTGTATGATATTGACATGGACTGTGCTTATATGGGGATTGAGCATATATGGGAACTTTGTACTTCTTGCTCAATTTTTATGTGAATCTAAAAAATAATCTATTTAAAAGGAGAAAACACAATTAATGAATATTTCATAAATACAATGTAAGAATTAGAAAAAAGACCTTTGAATAAACCTAAAACAAAGTATAAATGGAAAGACACATCCTTTTCTTGGATAGAAATACTATATAATAAAGATATTAAATTTTCCTAAATTACTTGATAAATTAAATATACCCGTCACAAAAATAACAAGAAAATTTTAGAACTGTACAAACGTGGAAAAATAAACAAAAAATAATCAGAAAATTCTTAAAATTAACTTTGCTTTTCAAATTCCTCTTTATTGTAAGAGCTGTGTAAAAGGAAGTATTTACAATTTCCAAATGACAGATTTCTTATTTATTTATGTTTAGTGTTGTTGTATTAAAATCTAATAATGTACTTTACACCATTTCTGTTCTTTGGAATTTACTGAGATTTCCTTTTTGTCCTAATAGAGACTGTTTTTTTAAATGATCTTCCAAGAACACGGAAAAGATTTTCTTTGTTTTAAAGCTATAGAGTTCAGTATATCTCAGTTAAATTAACCTTGTTTAGATCCTCTATATCCGTACATATTTTTGTTCTACTTGATCTATTATGAGTTGAAAGAGGAAAATTAAAGTCTGTTTTTAATGTGTTTCTATTTATTCTTGTAGTCCCTGTAATTTTTGTTCTATGAATTTTAATGCTACATTATTTGTTGTGATCTTTGGAGTGGACTGAACCCTTTCATAAGAAACTGAACCTGAGATAAGTAGGCCTCATCTCATTTTAATATCTTTCCTTCTGAAGATAATTTTGTCTTCATGAGATGAAGACAATCATCATAAGATGATTCTTATGACTCCTACTTCCTTCTTGTTTGCATTCATCTGGTGTGTTTTTGACCATCCCATTTGGTTTCATCCTTTCCATTTCACTGTTTTTGCAACTTCCTTAATATGTATATGCTTGGATTTTATATATAGCTATATTTTAAATATATATGATCACTGTGGCCAATAACTGCCCTTTAAAGGGAATGCTATGTTGGAGATCATTGCCCATGAAGTTGTGTAGATGGAACGCAAAGTTACTAAAAGCCTTCTTATTTTCCAGAAATAGTCAATTTGAGAAAAGCCCTCCAGGCAAATCTTCTTGCTTTCTGGCTGTGAGTTCCAACTGCAGAAGTAAACAACCAGGAAGATAGAAGAAAAGCATTTTATGTTGACATATATGGTCACTTCAACTGTATTACATATAATTATAAATTAGTTCAGACACTGGAATTACATTTATATATGAGCAACTTCATGCATATTATAACGACATCCCACTGAGATTAATGAAAGTGTTTTTGCAACTCTAAGTAGACCTTATATTCAAATATCTATTTAAAAATAAATCTTATATTAATTATATGAATAAAAAATTTTAAATTATAACCTATCCTTTAAGTTTATTTATGAAATATCTAGGAACTATCAGACACAATTTAATATTAATATTTTGTCAGGAACACTATAGAAAAAATTCTAAATTATATTTGGAATTTGTACGTACTTTGCTAAAAAGTGTAAAAATGAATCATGAGCTTTTCATTTACACTTGAAAGGAAACTTCATTCTTTAGTGCAAAAATGATTAACTGAATAAATGGTCCTAACTTTGTGAAATTGTACCTCATTCTATATGGAAGGGGGAACCTCACAGAATCTGTGGTTTTGGCTCACACCTTTCTCTTTACAAGAGAACCAGCATTTATAGATGTCTTTGGTTTGACAGAGGAGCTCTTGCTAACTTTCAAAAGAGGTAAGATGACATGTTCACTTTCTTAGTGAAAAGACTGCAAAGACACAATTGTAATTTCAAGAGGAATAGGGACATGCATTTAGACCAAATAAAAAAGGAAAACTAAAAAGAAAGAAAGAAGGAACCATAATTAGGAACACAAATTAACAGGAAGTGTATGTTAACAGACAATAAATCTGAAAGAATAATAAAAAAAAATGTTGGGAATAAATAGTATAATGGACAATAGGAAAATGGAAGGGGCACCTGGGTGGCTCAGTTGGTTGAGCATCTGCCTTTGGCTCAGGTCATTGTCCCAGGGTTCTGGGATCAAACCCCACATTGGGCTCCCTGCTCAGCGGGAAGCCTGCTTCTCCCTCTCCTTTTGCCCCTGCTCCCCCTTGCCCCACTCATGCTCTCTTTCTCGCTTTCTCAAATAAATAAATAAAATCTTTAAAAAACGAAAAATGGAAGAAGAATGATTCTTTAGGAAGGCAAGCAAAACAAAAATAGAAAACAATTAGATAAGAAGTCCTAAAGAAGATAAGGGAAAAAAAATCCAAAAGAAAATAAATGGAAGCCAGAGGCTGTGGAAAAAGGTGTTTAAAAAAAAATAGGATTTGAGACTGAAAAGAAATAAAGTAATAGCCCAATATTAATTAATGTGGATGAAAATGAATAAAAGGGGAAAATTTATCAGAATGTAGAAATGATAAATAAAAGAAATTATGCATTCTGATGATACTGAATTGATTTAAAAAAAGGGAAACTAAAAAAAAAAAAAAAGGGAAACTAAATCAGTACCTTTAGAATTACATTTTAGTAATACTACACATTCTTGGGGGGGCTTTGTAAGATCAGAAAGTTAGTAATGATAATATTCTGTAGCACTTCTAAGACTTTCCGAATTCCTTACCTATATTATTATAATAAACATTCTAGTGCTGGATGAAGTCTTTGCTTCAGGACATTTTGTATCTCTCTTTTCTGTAGAAGATTATGTATGCATTCCATACTGGACTGGAACAATTGTGTATGGCAGCCAAAAGATTTTTATACTAAGGTGGCCTGGACTGGTGAACAAAATGGTTTTGATCACCTTTGTAAGAGCTTCATTTAAAGTAATCTTAACTCGTGAGTTAAGACTAACTCATAGTTCAGACTAGTTTGGGCATCTGAGTTTTTCCACCCAAATGGAAATGTCTACAATAGCTCAGAATGAAGCATTTCCTTTTTACTGCAGGATTTCACACAAAAAGCCTTAAACATGAAGGCAATCTTATAAATGTTTTGTATGTGAAGAAGTTTGGCCTTTTATAAGTTAATGACTATGTAACTTCTTTTTGGCAAGCACTTCTATCCATGACAACTCGGGCATGGTGTGCAGGTCTGGTTAACTCTGGAGTTTGGTCTGCAGGCTTTTTTGGGCTTTCACACAAAGCTACATCCTCCAAACAAACTTCTATGAAATATGAAGGTGATATTTTGTTACATATCTATCTTAGTCCTCTGTTTAATTTTTCTCTCGGTTCAGAATGTGGGTGAGAAAGACAGATGCTATTTAATGTTCCCCCAAGAGACTACTAATACCCACAACTTTGCATTCTAATGTCATTGTGGGTTTAGGCAAAGAATAGCATAACCGTTAACTTCTGATGAGATATTTTTGCTTCCACCGTGTCCTTAAATTCCATGTTGTTTTTAAATGCTAAAAAGTAATCCTCTGTCTCCACTGCCTGCCCCTCCCATCACCAACATGGTGAGACAATCCTCATCTTCTCCTTCAAGCTTCTACCATTATGAGTTATTAAATTAATTGCAACTATTTTATACTTTTTCTGGCCCTGGAAAAAATTTACAGGGAAAAAAATCAATTGACCGACTGATGAGTAAACCGAACATACAGTTTTTGTTTTCTCAGGTTGTAGCTTTTAAGTTTTTCTTTACAGACAGGAGAACATATGTAATCCTTACTGTAATAGTATTTTGATGCTGATGAGGAATGGGTCACTGAAAGCCTATAAGACAGGCTTTCAGGCAGAGATGACTTACTTTGCCTCAACCTCTAAACTTCTGAAACGTTAGGTAAGGTATTTTAAGAGAATCAGACAAAGAGAAGTCATCATAAAATCAAGAAATACCAAACATTTAAAGAAGAGTTAGGGATTGTCTAATTCATGCCTCTCAGTTAACAGAAAATAAACTGAATCAAAACAAAATTGACATTTATTTTTTTTTAGATTTTTTGTCCTTCCTAATTCCAAAATAAGTATGTCTTGTGTCCAGGGTCACACAGTTTAATAATGGAAGAACTGGAATCAGAATTTTTATTTCCTGATTCCCAAACCAGTGCCTGTCCATTTCTAAGAGTTATAAAATAATTTTCAAGTACTTACATGATTTTAAACCTCAGTAAAGTGTATGCAAATACAATATAAGTAGCCACATTAAACTAATATTCATTCGAATTATATTCTTTAGAGACACCTGAAACAAATCCAGTAAGTAAAGTGTTTTGGCAGAAATGGAGACTGTCTTAGAAAATCTGCAAAACAGGTGATTGTAATATTTAAATTTAGAAACTATATCATGCAGGTTTAAAACCTGATGAACTATATTTCCACAGTCAATTTATACTTTATGTCAATAACCTTTGTTTTTCATTTCATTTTATTTTTTTTAAGTTTAAATTTTAGTTAACATACAGTGCAATATTAGTTTCAGGAATAGAATTCAGTGATTCATCACTTACATACAAAACCCAGTGCTCATTACAAGCGCTCTCCTCAATCTCCATCCCCCATCTAGCCCAGCCCCCACTCTTAAATAACTTTTTTCTGTTTTGCTAAACCCGGTTACTTCTAGTTATCTACTGAGCAGCTCACTTTCTATAATTCACCTGCCCCACTTCAATTTCCCCAAAGGTTTCCTAACACCAAAGTTATAATTATACAATACTTAATATATCTCGATTCCCCTTATACTACATAATTTGAGGTGGGGAAAGAAAATTCCTTTATCTCCAATTCTGTCTTTAAAGTGGTTTGATTTTCATGCTGAGGAGAAACGAAACAGACTCCTGCCAAAATGACTGTCAGCTCCTGTACAGTCCCATTACTATTCTGGGCACATAAACCATCTGGGCATGGCAATTCATGAAGTGTTTCAGTTGGTTTTGTGGTATATCTGCCACGCATTTTACAAAAGAATGTTGCTGCCAGTAATAATAAAAATAACTAGGTAAAATGTTATTCTTACAGTTGTGATTTCACATAGCTCTTTTTTTTCACACCCAAGAAAGAAATTGCTTTTTACATAGAATTTCACAAGCCTAGGAAATACTGTTTTACAAATTTCTTTTCTAGAAATAATTTGGTTTGGTATGTGAGTTAAAAAGTCTCTATTTCATTTGGTTTTTAATAATATCCATTTTAAGTATAATAATTGAGATTAAACAACATATTTCATCTGCATATTTAAAACATTTACATTCTTTAAAATTTTTATAATCCATCTCTAAATTCTAATGCTGTATGTCAATTCCATTTAAAATAAGGTCACGTATCTAACATATACTGACATCTACATTGTGTATCTTAAGAGTGTTTTTCAGGGCATTTGACTAATAAACCACAGGCTCCAAAATTCACTCAATCCACTAGAGCCTTTGTCGATCCAATATCAATAAACTAGTCTGTTCAAATCGACATCATTTATTACGCTGTCGAATAGATGGTCTATATTTACTTCGGATGCTAATGCAAAGTTAACACAAAGAGTGGAATAAAAAGTGCTATATGTTGAACCAAAATAAAACATTCTATTTTAGGGATGTTTAGAATCAAGAAATATATAATGCATTACTTTTTAATTAATAAAATTGTGCAATTACTAGGCATTTTTGCCTCACTGTATAATTACTAAATTACATGTTTAGGAAAACAAAATAGGACCTAATGTCCCAATCCCATCAGTTGAAGTTAACTTTGAATATATCTTGGTTTGGCAATATGTTTGAGGCAGTATTTAATGAATTGAAAAAAAATACACCAACTCATTCAAAATCCTGTTCCCATAATGCACTTGATCATACATATACCGTTGAAGCCCAGACACTTGTCTTCTTGCTCCACAGAGAACTTTCCTACTTATATTTAGCTCTAATAGATACTATTTGCCTTCAGTCCTATTTTCCTTTGCCCTATGGTAAATCTTATCAGGTAAAATAGTTCACTGGGTCCAGTCCTATGGTCAATTGTTATTTCCATACAATGCCTTTAACTATACCATCAATTTGTTCCCTAAATTCCAGAAACCACTCAACTATTACCCAGTACAGGACATATCTTGTACTTAGTGTGTTCCTGAGTAAAAAGATGCATCGACAGTAGAAAGTGCTAGTATTTTTGTGTCCTAGACTTGCACCAAGAGCCTTAGCCTTTAGAAAACTTGTTACATGGTGGCACCATTATTGAAATATAAATTTGTGTGTGCTCTGCTTGTATATATTTTTTTATCATTTCAAGCAGATTGAATGGTAAGGTCTTTATCACCTCATGAATTTTAGTAGAGCAGTAAACAGAAGCCGCGTGAAGTCCATGCTCTCCTTCCTCTGGGTCAACATTGACTGCACTGCAGACATGAGGTTCGAAGTCCCCGAGTGGGAGGGTTGGGGGAGAGAGCTGCCTCTGTGAATACTTAGAGTCTCTAGATGGGAAGGGGGTGGCAGAGCCTTAGGCAGGCGATAACATCTCGGGGAACAACTGGCAGAGGAGATCCTTGACAGGGACAATCTTAGTCTTGCCCCAAACTCCTCTATGTTGAGCACTGCACCCTGCAGCAGGTGTAAGGGAACCGAAAGGGTGAAACAGGTGCCCCAGTGGAATTCAATTGCAGTAGATGAGAATCATTGCTTCCCCTAACAGGAGAATACATCTCCACCTACTGCCTTGTGACTTGCAGCCCCTCTGGGCAGGTGATGTTCCTGGAATGTACTTCCTTGCCCCATTGTCCCCTTTGACTAGGTGACTTGAATGGCCAATGGGAGGGGAGATGACAAACATCTTCAACCATACAGAAGCTCACCAGGCAATGTTGTGGTTCCACCCGGCCTTCTTTTCCCTCATTCCTGAGAATGGCATGTCTCAAATAGAGGCTTCTCCCTCCACCTGGATACTGGAACAGGAAGACCGATGGACAGAGCTGCCAGAGCCAGCCAGTAACCACTAACAAATTTGCACATCACTGAAACTTCAGGGTTGATTTAACACGGCAAAGCTAAGTAATCCGTCCGCAAAAGCCACTAATCAATGACCAGATTGCTAAACCGATTTAACAAATGATACAGAAACATATCTCTCAAATACAACTTTTGAATGAGATTCAGACCAGCCTGTAGTTTGTTCACAAAGAACATAATATTATTAGGATGGGTTTTTTTTTTCCCCTTAGAAGACAGCCATAGAAAGTAGGATGGTGGCTAGCCCACGTTATAAATCTTGTGAAATTCAGGATCTCTTCTTGATCTTCCTACTCAGGATAACTGAAGGATATTTGCTGCCACAACTTTGCTTGGTTTGTATTAAGAATATAGTAAGAACCTTAATTATAAACAAATTATTTCACTTAAAATCTCTTTATAAAGAAGTCTTCTATGTTTGCAAGTAAATACTCTAATTTTGGTTGGCGATTGGTCCGGCCACAGAGGTTTGGGAGGATAGAGAGAGACAGTAGAAGTCTCTTTGGGCTGTGTCTGTGGTCAGAGACTTGGAGATACTGAGTGTGTGATGGAAGCTAGGAGAGCCTCCCGCTTGTGTGGCGAGGACTGAGGGAGGCACCGCCTAAATCTAGGTTATACAGGGCAGGTTTTCAACAGAGTAGATTATGGAGGGAGCAGAAGCACAGTGGCCAGTCCTGTTCATCTGCTCGCCTTCCCTTTCTCCTTGCTTGTTTTCTTCTCTTCCAACTCTCCTTGATCCTCCGTTTCTGCCCTTTTCCTCAGCCGCTCATCTCACTTCTGCGGCTCATCTTCCTCACACTCCCCACCCTTCCCCTCTGTCTGTAGAAATGTCAGGAATCCATTCAATATTTTTCAAAAACCACTGTTTAAAAGTAATTCAATATAAACCTCACAAAGATACAGACAGAATGAATGCCATTATTCTTGCTGCTCTCTCAGGCAATGCAAGTCATTTGTGCCCGTGGTGCTGGTAAAGGTGGGAGTTATGTAGCTGTAAGGAGCAGCCAGGGAAATAGTGCTAGAGTCAGCATTTGCCCTTTGCTATGGGACGATAATGGGAGAGAAAAAATCAGGCTTACTCGGTACAATTCCCGTTGAGGAAAAAAGAAGTCAGCACTAGCACTAGCATTTTAACACATGATGTTGAGGGAAAAATTGTCACGCTCCCTTTTTGCCAATATCTACTTTAATAACCATTTCAGGGAAATAATGCAATATTTTCAATCAATACATAAACCCTTTCAGGTCACATGGCACGCGTGATTGGACTCTGGTAGGATCTTTACTGAATGTCTAAGCATTAGCGTCCTTAAAAACTCATAGTTGTTTTTTTTTTCTTATTTTTATTTTTTTATGGCTTTCCCCCTTCACTTTTATGTGTGTTGCCTGAACAACTCAGGGTGTGAAATAGTTGAAGAGCAGTCCTCGAGCTGCTGTAGCCAGAAGGGTGTTTACATGGTGTCAGACAGAAAATGTCCTGGAGTGTGGAAAGAATTCCACATTCAGGGGGCTCTTCTTTAGCATAAACTCAACTTGAAGTTACTATCCCGTTTGAGGGGAATTCATATGAAACTACCTCATCACAAAGCAAAACTGCCCGGGCACCGTTGATGTGTGGGGAAATAGGGCCAGAACCAGGGGCAGCTGGGTAGACCGAGGACAGAGCTACCTGGCGAAGAATGAGAGAAAGACATGATGGGACAGGGGAGAGGAGAGTGTCGCACACAAATTAACCACCCTGAGGTATCTGAGTTGGACACTGACAGTTTTCAAAATGGCCTGAAGACAAAGATAATCTCCTTTAGTTATGAGAAATTGAGACCAGAAGTTATCAGAACTGTAGCAACTCAGTTGATATAGATTGTATCTATAAAATCTGAACATGGAACAAAGATAGGCAAAGTAATAGTATTACTTGCAATTATTGCTGCAAACTCTTGTTCAAAGAAGAACCATACGGGTACAAGGTAAGCTGAAAGAACTTACAGAAAATAGGACTTGCAAGATGAAAGATAGAGATAAAGTCCTGATTCAAAAATTCACTATATTGAATTTTCTGTATATGTCATTATCATCTATCCAGTAAAATTTGCTTAACTTATTATATGCAATACTGAGGTTAGCGGCTTTTAGTCTGTACTGTGGCTTCAGTCATTCTCATTATATATATTTTTGCGGAATATTGGTCTGGGTTAAAGTGACCCTCTAGATATTTTTATGGCTTTATATAGATTGAGTGCCCATCGGCTGATGATGATCACAGATTTGTATAGAGGGGACACTACCAGATGTCCAGCACGTCTGTCACAGCAGGGCCCTAGCCAGGTCTATTCCTGTCTAGTTTGTGACATGTGGTATGTGCAATCAATTTTGTTCATTCCTGAAATATTTACTGAATGCATACCATGTACAAGGTCCTGGGCAAGGGTGGGAAGGATATAAATTGCCAAGGGGAAAAGAACAATATTGAAATACTGGAATGTAAGCAAATTCCTTCTATAGGCTGCCTTAGGAAATAGACTTTAGGCCACTCGGAGAATTAGGTATTTCTGATCTTAGTGGATTCATTTTTTTTTAGTCCCATGGAGGAAGGAAATGGACACGGAACACTGAAGCATGAAAAACTGGCCATCTTTCCTAACCCCACGAGTCAAGTCAATGTGTGGGTATGTGCGTGTGTGTGCAGCGAACTGCAATGCTGGGCTGAATTCTGATCAGTAAACCATGTTTTAATAATCGAGCAACCATCGTGTCATCTGTATTCACTGTCTCACACAAAATTATCAGGCCAGAGTGATTTTTTTTCCATCTAGATGCACATTTTCATGCTCGTATCATTTAAAAATACTTTCGGTACATCAAACTGAATGCTAATAAACACGTGAGACAAGAAAACATAAAGTTCAATGCATGTCCCACATTCTTTCCACTTAACCATTTTTGTGGTTGCTACTGCCTTTTGTCAGATATCAGTGATGAAAAACTGGAAAGAGATAGTTAAAACACAAATTCTTAAAAAAAAAAACAACAACGAAAAAACAGGCATGCTTTTTGGGTCCATTTCTGTTCTTCCATCTCAAAATGTTATCTAACATTCTTTAAGTACTGAGAAAAATTTCCTTTTTGTTATCTTCAATAGCAGGTGGCAGCTGAAGTCATTTAAATATATGCTTTGTTAAATAAAACTTTATAAATAATTTAAATACTATTAATACATTCCACTAAGGCTTACACTCAAACTGCTTTTTCTTCTGCAGTTTTTTTTTCTCGCCTGTTACTCCACTCCCACCTCCAGTAAAGTCCCAAAGCTCCTGGGCAGGCAGGGCATTATTGTCATTAAAATGTTACAGAGTTGGCCTAGAAAAGTGCTAGACTGGTAGCAATAACCGCTGTTCTTCTCTGGGTAGAGTGCTGGATGGAGGGAATGTAATTGTGTTCAAAGGCCAACTCCTAATCTGACCGGAGGTAGGGAGAGCCAGGGCCAGTTTAAGCCACAGAGGATACTAGTAACCACCAAGATAATTTAAGAAGCCTCAATAGGGTTGCCAGAAAAAATACATGACACCCAGTTAAATTTGAACTTCAGATAAACAACAGATTCACCTTTTTTTTTTAGTATGAGCATATCCCATACAATATTTTGGGCATACTTATACAAAAAAATATTTATTGTTTATTTGAAATTCACACTTCCTTATTTTTGTTTGCTAAACCTTAAATCTGAACAAAGGCTTCTCTGCTAAAAGTTCTTTTCACATTGCCTAAAATTCAATTAGTTGACACTTTCTGTTCGGTTAACATGCACTCCCTTTTAAAAGACCAATATCTTTGCTAAGTATGATTTGTTCATATATCAACATGAATTTAAAGAGACTGCTTATTTCTCAACGTCTAACTCATTTCTCTGTATCAAAGTGAGTCAAGACGGAAGGCCTGGGAATTCTTTTTTGATGGGAAGAGGTATCCTGGGGGTTGGGCGGGAACTCTTAGCTTCAGTGGAAGGATATTTGTGGCTAAACTAATTTTAGTGGGGATTTTCTGATAAAAATCATCAAATGTCAGGGATAAAGGGTAGAATGGGGGCAGAGAGTAAGGTAGTAGCCCAGAGAGAACTCACTCCTAGAACTGTTCTTGAAGACAGTCCTTAATTGCTGGGGGAAATCAGTCGTGGGCTTTATTTTTTGCAAGTGGAAAATGGTTAAATGTTAAAACAGCGACAAGCAGATTTTCATCAATGGTGAAGAGATGGCAATAAAAATAAAACAGCAAGACAGATAAGTTTACTAATTTCATTATGGCCTCATTATGTGTGTAAATCATGGTGGTTAAATGAATAATATTGGCTTTTATTTTTAACAAAAATGTCAAATAGAAGGCTCTGAAAAGCAAACTCACGGCATAGATAATATGTCCTTCCTCCCACACTAGATAGTCAGGTTTCTTCTCTTATAAAGAGTATGAACTATCCTCAAAGGTTTGGGTAATGCATCCTTCCACATCAGTGACTTGTCCCCTTTGTTGCTTTTATCATTTTCCTCTTGACTCAGGAGGTCGTACTCAAGAATGAAAGAAAAAGAAGGCAATTCAGATCACTAAGGAAGAAACTGCTGAACATGAATAACCATAATAACAAGGAGAAAAATGCTCTTAAACATTTGTGTGAGTCACAAACCTCTAAGAAATAAAGCAATTATACACTGCCTACAGTCTGAGAGGTGATACAGTGCAATTCCAAGCAAAAGGGAAAGGATGAGTAAGAATCTGGCAACATTTAGCTCTCCTTGAACCGTCAGGCCCTAACACCTTCCCCGGTCACCACAGTCCTGGCTTATATTGCCTTTACCAATCACTGGGCATAACACCGATATTCTTGTAAAATGTAACTAATATGCTATATATCTACCTTAGCTACAAACCCCCTTTTACCTCTGGTAACACCCAGAAGAATAACATACTTAACAGGCCCTCCAAAACCTTTGGTTAACTGAATAATTGTTAAATAAAATTCATATTTTAAAGCAAAATCCCCTAAACATATTCTAAATTCCAAAATCTAATATTTTATATTATATTTTGCGTTGGCCTCTGGACGATATTGTTTGTTCCACGTAACACTCTACCCAGAAAAGAATAGTAGCGGTCACCACAAATCTAATATTTTATATATTAGATTATATTTATTCATATTGCTATTTGTTACTCCTAACTAAATAATCTATGCTTAAAATTTTATTTTCCTGATATTTCTGTTTTAAAATAACCCAATTTACCAAAATAATTCAAGCTACAATTACATTCTTTCAGTTACGAGCATTTTATTGTACCACAATCTACATGAAACATGTCAGGACGTATGAACTGACCTGCACTGTATTTTTTTTTCTTTTTAAAGATTTTATTTATTTATTTGTCAGAGAGAGAGAGAGAGATCACAAGCAGTCAGAGTGGCAGGCAGAGGCAGAGGGAGAAGCAGGCTCCCTGCTGAGCAAGGAGCCGGATGCGGGACTCGATCTCAAGACCCTGGGATCATGACCTGAGCCGAAGGCAGCCACATAACCAACTGAGCCACCCAGGCATCCCTGCATTGTATTTTTATTTTTTGCCCTTTCTTGAACAATGACTTTTATGGGAAAGAGAGCTAAACAGCTGACTGCCTGATGGGGAAAGTTATACAATGCACAGCTTTGCAGCAGCGTACCAATGCAGTATAGAAACACTGTGGAGAAGCTGGAAATCAAAACATTTCTTTCTGGAGCAGCACTGCTTGCTACCAGCTGAGATGAAAAAGAGATTTTCTTTTCTTTCTTCTCCTTCTTTTTTATTCTTTAGAAAAATCACATAATGAATCTAACTTAATTCCTTTAAACACTGGCTACAAGGAAAGGTATTTACCTTAGGAAATTGTTTAGCAATGTTTAGCAACTAGAGACATAGCACTTTCAAATGTTTTCCTCTATCTAGTAACCAAAGCAGAGGGTCCTTATAAGAGGAATGTAGATGCTACTGATTTGAACAGAGAAAATACTCATAAGTTTATTGAATGCTTTATTTAGTTTGAGGCTCATTTTGAGGGTAGAAACAGAGTTATGAAAACATAGGGATTATGTAGCGCTGGTAAAGGACATTCACTGAGCTGTAGGGAAGGGACAGAGTGGCCTGTTCCATTGGCAGGCATTACTCAGCACTTTAGGCATTTTCT
>CM052883.1:114203739-114238222 GCA_028534135.1 Potos flavus
TTTTTTTTTTTTTAAAGATTTTATTTATTTATTTGACAGAGAGAGAGATCACAAGCAGGCAGAGAGGCAGGCAGAGAGAGAGGGGGAAGCAGGCTCCCTGCTGAGCAGAGAGCCCGATGCGGGGCTCGATCCCAGGACCCTGAGATCATGACCTGAGCTGAAGGCAGAGGCTTTAACCCACTGAGCCACCCAGGCGCCCACTTTAGGCATTTTCATAAGCTGATAAATTTTGCTGGCTACACAGGCAAGTCAGGATCCCTCTCACTATTAGCAGAAAAGACAACTTCGGCATTGAGGAAAAAGGCAAATCAAACAAATAATCAACAAGAACTAAATCAACTAAATCTCTTGGGTCCTATGTTCTTCTCCTACTCCCCTAAAAATATAAGCATAATCATTCAGAGACATTGGAGAACCAAAATGTGTGCCACACTGTGTTCAGTAAATGTTTCTTTGAATGAATGAATACATGAATTAACTTGTAATCAACCAGTGGCTTACTCCAGGCCATCGGCTCAGTGCACAGATCATAAGAAGTGTGATGTCACTCTTCTCCATCTCATGCTAACATGCATGTTATCACCAAGCTAAGAGAACCCCAACATATAGACACAATTAAAATTTTCAGAGTCTTATGGAAATAAAACTTTCCCTTTCTATGAAGTCCAAGAATGTAATTAAACATTTTAATTAAGTGAAAATATGTGGAGAATTAAAATAATATGACACATTGCTGATTGTTCTAATAGACACAACTTTGAGGACGCAAACCATTACATTTACAAAAATCATCTGGGGGCACTTTTAGAAAACATACAGTCCAAGACCACCCTAGAATTTGTTTCAGGGGTCTGAAGTTAGGCCCAGCCTCTGTGTTTAACCCACTTGTCCAGGTGATTAGGATGTAGAGCTTGTACTTGATCAATGGGCAAGTGTTGAGAAACACTGGTCTAGAAAAACAGACTAGGTAAAGGCATTGTTTACAAATATCAAAAGCAAGCTTTTCGCACCTAAGCAATTGAGTTAACTCATGCAAGTATTGATTTGTTAATTAGAGATGAATCCATGGTACAGTTAATTTAAATGTTGGAAGGGGTCACTTCTGACCTGGAGATTTATCTTCTCAACCATGAAAGTTTCATGTTGAGATCATGGTTTTACAATAAGAATATATTTTGGTTCAAATTTTGGTTCTAATCCTTAGTAGAATTGTGACATTAAAATAGTTTCTTGACCTCCTTTAGCTTCAATTCCATCATCTCTAAAATGTGAATAATTCTTATAATAACATACTCTAGGCGCTTACCCAGCCCTCACTCCTTTTTGGAAACTGTGTCCCAAATGTAACCTGTGCTGAAAGATAAACCTAGACAAACCTTTTTGTACCACCTGACTTTCCTAACCCTTTCCCACGGCCATAGGCTGGGAGGTTAAACGAGGACACTGATCTCAGGGAAGCCACTGCATAAGCTGAACTGAGCCAACAGGATTCTCTTCCTGGAGAATGTTTAAATCGGACGAAGACTGACTGAGTGAGTCAGAATGTTATGGGAACCAGAACTGAGTGATCTAGAGTTGAGGCTGGGAAGCCATGTCTGGGCATAAGTGAGCAGGGGATACCAGTCAATACGGCAAAAAAGAAATCAATGGAAACAAGAAGTGAAGTGTGCAACCAGAGACTAGGCTATTTTGATTTGGTTCCTGACTTCTCAATTCCAGTTCAGGCTCTTCATTGGCTTAGCTATGTTTTGGTCTATGGGATTTTCAATAAATAATCCATTTTACTTATGTTAGCTTAAATATGGTTTTAATCCTTGAAAACAAATGTTCCCTGACATGTATACACAGTTTGCACATAAAATGTTCTTAACGTTCTATTTTAACTGCCGGCCTTACAGAGGACATGGAAGTATGGTGAAGTGTAGTGTCACAGATGATGGAGTGACCAGCCTCAGAGTGTGCAGGAAGTTCGAGAACTCTGGATCTACTGTTTTGCAGTTCAGTGTTCTTGTTTTAAAACCAGAAATTCAGGCAGCTGATATTTTATTAGAAACATTTATTGTCTCTACTTATTATGTCTCTGAGCAATGGAGCCATCCCATTGTATTCATAAAAATGGACTAAAAGAATCCTTCCCGGCCAAAATCTTTAGCACAATGTCTTTAGCACAATCTCAAGCACTTGGACAAGCACCTAGATGGTATGTCAGAGCTCTATATTGTAAAAGAGGGATAAAAATTATGACCAGAAAAAAAAGCAGCCATTATTACTACACCTTAAACATTAAAAAAAAAAAAAAAAGACATTTGGAGAATGACTGATTTGGAGAACTGTATACAGATAGATCTGTCACAATGGGCTACTTGCAAATGGAGTCCCTGAACCATTTAATGAGGTGAGTGTTTGAAAGTGTCCTTTTAAATGATCAACTCAGATCTTGTAGAACATCTACCAGAAAGAACAAGTTTTAGTGCAGCTGACACTAAGTTTGTGCCCAGAATATTAAATTGAGCCAAATTTATTTTCCACATAAAGTCAGTTTTATACATCATTATATAATCTTTTGGCAGAAATAAGGAATAACATTCAGAATGTGGCGCTTCAAAATTCAAAAGATCTTAGCATAAAAATACCTAGTGTTTTAGATGTTTCAAAGTAGGGCCAAATGCAGAAAATAAGTTGGATAGGATAAAAATACGAGAAATTTCTATTCAGTTGGCATAGGCACACAATTGCTAGGCATATGTAGTAGAATGGAATTCAACAAAAAAGGATCACTAAATACCAATCACCCAATCAATCAATCACTGAAGAAACTATTAAATCACATAGCTATGCTATTGCATGCTAGAGGACATAAGACTAAATGAGATTTGCAGGGTGCTCTCCTTTAATTATTAACTTTCCTATGCAGACAACGAGGACTAGCCCTGTGATCCACCATGTCCCTCACCCTATCCCTTTCTTTAGCTGTTAGAAGCACAAGCTAAACTCAAGATCAAGCAAAAATCACTATTACTTTTCAGCTTTCAACAACATCTACTCTACCACTTTTTTTTTAAGCTCTTTGGTCCTTATTATTCCGACTTATATTGTATTTGATTTTGTAAGTCAGATTAAATCATTTTCAGAAATAGAACAGAAAACAAACAAAACTCTCCCTTGCTACAATTTATGCCCATTTCCAGTGATTTGTTTTCCTACAGAGAGAAAAAATTCAGTCATGACAAACCTGCACACGCTTGCAGGCAGCTATTGTGTCTCCCTTTAGTTTTCTCTCTGCTAAACTGAACAAATTTCACTCCAGTAGCATGGGTACTATATGACTACTTGTGTTGTTCATTTGCTCCTTCCCAATTTCTGCCCAAGTTCACTGATCTGGTTAGATATTGTAGTAGAAGAATGATAATAAGAATAGCATAAAGATAATCCCTGACTTCTGCATACATTTCCCTTAGTACAAATTTCTGTGTAGAGTTTTTTAGTAATAGAATATCTCTATTTAGCTCATGTCTTTGTATAAATCAATTTAATATTTCCTTAAAAAGAATTGAAACAATAAAATTCATCTTTTTAAAGTTGATCTTTACATATAAAAATATCCTATGATCCTCCTATTCTTCCTGCTCTTAATCAGAAATAACAAATATAATTGATTTCTTTCAAACACAAAGGCCTGGTTAATTCCACCAGGATGTGACGAATTAGTTTTTCCACCATCTTGTTGTTTGTATAGTTTTTTTTCTTGACTCAAAATATACTACATTGTGGTTAAACTTAACACTGGAGTTTCTCTTGCCTTTATGAACCAGTTTCTAAAAGTTTCAAGGTTATTCTAGTTCTTAAATCCTTCAGAGCTATTAATATCGTTTACACCATGTCACTTAAATTTTTATTTTTTATTTTTTTAAAGATTTTATTTATTTATTTGACAGAGAGAGACACAGTGAGAGAGGGAACACAAGCAGGGGGAGTAGGAGAAGGAGAAGCAGGCTTCCCGCTGAGCAGGGAGCCTGATGCGGGGCTTGATCCCAGGACCCTGGGATCATGACCTGAACTGAAGGCAGACGATTAACGACTGTGCCACCCAGGCACCCTTAAGTTTTTCTTTCTTTCTTTTTTTTTTTAAAGATTTTATTTATTTATTTGACAGAGAGAGAGAGATCACAAGTAGGCAGAGAGGCAGGCGGAGGGAGAGGGAGAAGCAGGCTCCTTATTGAGCAGAGAGCCCGATACGGGGCTCCATCCCAGGACCCTGAGATCATAACCTGAGCAGGAGGCAGAGGCTTAACCCACTGAGCCACCCAGGCGCCCCTAAATTTTTATTTTCAATTTCAACATCAAGATCAGTGAAAAGTTATCAAACAGTAATAGTTTGGGGATTGATTTCAATAGGGTATAGTTGATATATTTCTCCAGGATATTATGGAATCAGTGTTAATCTTCTTGAATAACTTGAAATTACCCAAACAGCAATATGCTATAGGCCAATAACTGTAGGAAATAAGGTTTAGAGTCATTTTAAAGGTTCTAAGAATTTGTAATGCCAACTCCAGCTTTGGATTTATGTTGAATACATACTTTACACATGTTCATATACTCTTTTTATATTATATATGTGGTAATACGTAGTAAAATATAAATTCCTTTATAGAAGGCTTTTTAACAGTCAATGTTCATTGCTATCATTAAGACATTGAAAGTTCAACTTTGGGGCGCCTGGGTGGCTCAGTGGGTTAAGCCTCTGCCTTCGGCTCAGGTCATGATCTCAGGGTCCTGGGATTGAGCCCCGCATCGGGCTCTCTGCTCAGTAGGGAGCCTGCTTCCCCCTCTCTCTCCACCTGCCTCTCTGCCTACTTGTGATCTCTCTCTCTCTGTCAAATGAATAAATAAAATCTTAAAAAAAAATAATTAAAAAAAAGGACTTCTTGCTTGTGGTAGTCCTTCATAATTCTGATATAAAAAGCTGGGGATTAATGATGAAAGATACATTTTTATAAGTAGAGCATTCTACCCTTTAGTTAACAATATGAATGTGTGATTTGTAAGGCTTTTATTCATTAAAGTTACATGAAAGATAAATCTTATTTTATTTTCTTCACTTGTAATTATAAAAGACAGTAAGTAAATTTATATGCTTGAATATTAAAACTCTTTGCCAACCAAACATCTCTATTTCTACATTTTAGGATACTAACATTTTAAAAGCTTTATGATGGCACATTCCATACAATAATGACAAAAAAGAACCATATTAATATCCAAAATGAGAATGACCACGTGCCAAAACACCAATCTGGCTGGCCAATCCTTAATTTGGAATAGTTTTTCAAACTATGAAACTATTATGTCTGAGATTTAAAACAAAAACATAAATAAGAAATATTTACATTTTAAAAAGTACAACAAATGATAAAATAATCTTATTGTATTTATCTGAATCAACGCATTTAAAAAAGAAATAACCTCACTTTAAAACTGAAGGCATATCTTGGGCATATCTTTGTTAATTTCAAACCAGAGTTTGAACATTTTAATATTATAGTTATCGCTAAAAGTATGTAAAGCACTTATTCATAATGCAAAACATATATGGCAGCATTCAGAAGACACTGAATTAAAGAAATAATTTTGTTTGCTAAATATATGCAGAATTATTTAGATAAGGTAATAACTATATTATATCTCATTGTTATTCAGATATAATAGGTACAGAGAAAATATCATTTACCAAATAAAACTTCAATAAATTTGATGTTGTCTATTTTATGTATAATGAAAGTCTTTTGTATCTTAAAGCATGGTTTAATCTGTTTAAGAATAAATCATTTTTGGGTTGCCTAAGTGGCTCTAAGCCTGATTTCAAATTTGGGATATACATATGAAAAACATGGCTTCTGTCCAGGAGCAGCACATAGTCTATTAGGAGAGACACATTTGTTACACTGTGTACATGGAACAGGAAGTTATCTTGGAGACACAGAGGAAGCACAGAAGAGGCCATGATCAATTCTTTTAGGATGGGGAAGGAGTAGAAACGTTGCTAAGAGAAGCTTCCTAAGTAGGTGATAGCTGGCATGGGTTTTATAAAATGAAAGGAAATTCTCCACAAAGACAAAGGAAAAGGGCTGAGGACATGTAGGACCTGTAAAACTAATATGGTTTTTTGATCACTTAGAAAAAAAATACAGGGGAATGCTAATAGTTTAAACACATCGACACGGTGCCAAGCATTGTGCTATGTACTTGAAGAACATGATCTTTAGATTTTACTACACAATTTGTATGGCAAATATGTATTTTTGTCACTATTTTACAGATGAGGAAACAAAAGTCAGAAGAAATAAACCTTAATCAAAGTCACAGAGTATTCAGCGAGAGCTGGGATGTGAATAGTGATTCATCTGACTGCAGCTCCATGTTCTTCCACTATATCAGATTTGCTGGAAAAATCTCTCTGCTTGTGGCAGGGTACCTGGCACTCTGCTTATAAATATCTGCTGCGTGAAAGAAATGAGTGAATGATTTGATATCAAACTCAATTTAGTCAGTTAATTTTATTGTATTTATGGATAGTAGAGAAAAGAATTGAGAAGAAAGAGCAGAGACACAAATTTGTCATAACTTTCTTATGAAAATGATGAAACTAGACATTAATCAAAAAGGAATGTTTTCATTCTTAAGACTCAACTGCTAATCTTTGCAGAAATAATCCCCATTTTTCAGAAGAGGAAACTGGGGCAGAGAGAGTAAGAAAGAGACAATGATCACCATTGTCTAATGTTACAGCATAATCTACGATGGGAAGAACCACAGAGTCCATTGGATTACCAATAGGGTTGTCCTTCATCATCTTAGGAACGTATGAAGGTTTGGAGTGCTAGAAATACAAAAAATGATTGCAGTGGTTTAAAAAGTAAATGGGCAATGAGAAATGGAGACTGAAGGAGTCTTCTTTCAAGAAGCTTGACTGAACAAAAGGACAAGATGTTACTGCAGCTAGATAGAGGGAGAAGGAGCATTTTGATAAGAAGGAAAAAATCTTATGTTCTGGAGAAAGAGAATGAAGCAGAGGATCAAGATCTGTGAGAAAAATGAGTGTGGAGAAAACAAGGAATTGGGCGGTTGATATAGAAGAAGAAACTGTTTAAAATGCAGATCCTAACTTGAGTGAGCAGAGATAACATTTCACTCTTAATTTTTCTTCATCTATAAAAGGTGGCAAAGAATTTGATCAGACATGAGAGTTTCATAAAAGGAAGCGCTGGATAAGATCACCCCTAAGGTTCCATTTAGCACCCATATCTTTATAACATTTTCTATTTCTTCCCTTAGAATAATCCTTATTAAAACTAAAATAGGGTACATTATTTTGTACGAGATCTTCAACTGATACACCTTGGTCAACAACTCTTAATGGAAAAGTTTCCTCATCTTTGAAGTGAATTGGCCACTTTGTCTTGCCAGTCTGCTGTTTATAAGAAAGTGCAAGGCTGCTGGTGAGAAAGGAAACAATTAATATCTGGTCCTGAGAAACTACTTCCTCGGGGAGTAAAAATAACAGAAAATACTTCGTCTGTGGGAGAGCACTTCTAAAAGGAAATGAGATAATTTCTCAGTTTATTTCTGATATGTTTCAAAGAACCTCAGCTAAGTCCTAGGGGGAATGTCTTATATCTTGTATCTTATTTTTTAGGAATTGTGTTATAGAGGAAAGAATGTGAACTTTTCTTCATTTAATATTTTGTACACATTTGCTTGGTGTACCTTGCTCCAATCCAGTGGGTATTCTCAGTAAATATTTTCACTTTTAAAAGATCCCGGAGTCAATAAACTTGTAGCCCAGCTGTTACTGTTTTTGGTTGTTTTAAAAATCTTTGAGGTAAAATCGCCATTTGTGAGTTAAAAAATCAATCATAAAATTTTTAAAACTGCTTTATCCAGAGTCTCCCTCTTTATCAAAGAATTAAAATGAGGGACTGAATTTAGTTGTTAACATGACTAACACCAGGCCTAAATGTAATTGAAAACTCTGGAATGGAAGCGAAATCAAAGTTACAATTAACAAATGATTTCGTGGACTACAGACTTCATACCTATTAAAACTTTTGAATACATATTTCTACTTGATTGAAACACTTTACATTAAAATAATTCACACCTATGACCATATGAAAATAGTTTAAATCCACCCCATTTGGCTTACTTTGGTCAAAACAATCCTACGACATCTGTTATATTGATAACTCAACATGAAATTAAGCATTTTAACTGGAAATAGGATTAATGAGACTTTATTTGGTCAATGAATGCCTAATTTTTATTTCTGAAGGAGAGTGCTAGACCATATTTAGCATTCTCTAGTGAAAAAGCCATTTTCCATGAAGCCAAGTGAGAAGATGATATGTCACACCTGTCCAACTTTTTTTTTTTTTTTTCAGGAATAGTGACATGAAATATAAGCCTTTACCACTACAAACTATGGACTTTAAAAATCAATAATTTTAACTGAGCAAAAGAACAGCATGGGATCCAATCAGGAGACAGGAACCACATACTAAACACAGAAAGTTGAATATGAAGAGTTATTAAGTTATGATAGGAGAATCACTACAAGATTTAAGAAAGGCCAAAGAATGTCCTAGGGCTGAGGTAGAGCACCCAAAGGAAGATAAATATGGGAAGGTTCTGTGGTTGAAGCCCTGTTTCTCTAGGACTGTGTAGTTTGCTGGGGTGCCCAGGCCAGAGTGGGCCACAGCTGTAGGACAAGCAGTAACAACCCTCCAGGGTTGGCGAATGCAACTTCAGGAGGAATGGTACATCCCTGTGGGCAGTCCAGCAGCCTGTGGTATCTGTGTTGGGAAGGCTGGGAAGTCACCAATGGGCTGCCCGAACTGGGTATGTGGTTGGGAGGAGTATCACCAGATGTTGACACACACACAACACACACACACACACACACACACACACACACACACACACACACACACACACACACACACACATCTCTAGCGGACCATGCACTAGAAGCAAATAAAATCAAATGTAACATTTAGAACCAGGAATAGAAGGCCCCTCCTCTTGCAATGCCCCTTCAATGTCCTCTACTGACAAAGTTTTGACATCAGTGACAAAACTTACTGTAAAGGACAAACGCTTAAAGAGCCCAGCTTACTATGGCTGGCTAGGTAACAAAGGGCAAACCTGAAGCTGAGGGTCAATAAATTGGTAACTGGCATGTCTTGTACAATGAATATTATTAATTCATAATTATTTTTGTCACAGGCTATACTTCTTATTAGCTACCTATGTTTATTTTTATCAATCAGATACTTACTGCCTACTCTTTGTGGATCCCCTTAACTACTTTAATAGGCCAACGTGGAGGGAAATTTGTTGTTACACAGACTGTTAATTTCTTCATTCGCTGGCAGTTCTCCAAAACGAATAGCAAGTCATCTTTGAATTCCTATAAGCATTTATCTGCAGCTCTTGTATTGCTTGCTGACTTCTACCTCTCCTTATCTCTACTTGTGAATATGTCTCATTTTCTGTTTTAGAATAATATCCATCTTCGTATTCATCACTACATGAAGTTCTTCCCTCGTGAATGGTACACAATTAGTAGCTGCTGTATTAGTCAATAAAATAATTGGAATATCAATACCATCTCCCAAGAGTGAGAGGTGCAAAAAGCACAATAGTTCAAAATTCAACAGCTATAATAACAAAGGCTAAAATACAGAACATTTTATTGTAAAGGACATAAATATATTTCTTTACCTAATTTTCTTTTTTCCTAAATTCAAGAATTATTACTCATCACAGAATGTCTATTAATTATCTTCAGTGTTATGTTGGGCATTATGACAAAGAAAAATCTTTGTTCTAAATTTAAGCTGGAATTTTGAATCCTATTATGACCCATCAAGGCACCGTACTCAATATATATGAAGAGGCTAGTACATGTAAATACGAACATTGATTTTCTTAAGATCTGTAGTATTGGAGCTTAAAGATGGTATAAAATATGTTCAGAGTTTCAAAGAAGTAATGAATTCCATCTTTCTAAAAACGATTTTTATATACCCAGCTTCTATTTTTTATTTAGAATCTAAATACTTCAGAATAAGTATCTTGGCAGTCTTATACATAGTCTTTAACACTAGTCTTATACAAAGTAGGTTCTCAATATGTATTTGTTAAGTGAATGAATAGTAAATGAAAAAAATGAGTGATGGAAAAATTATTTCTTGCTCTGACCAGCTTCCTGACCGTTCCAGTCCCGGGTCCATTAACTATGAATATTATTATACTGCTAAATCAATGTTATTGGTCAATATTTCCTCTCACTTGTCTATAAGATTGTGCAATCAGCATATACACTAATCATAAATATAATATGGAACACTAGACTGTAGGAATAATTGTATAAATGTAAGGCTCAATGATGGAATATATGAAGTCATTAAAATTATATTTTTGGATTATTACTGATGGCATGAAAAAAATATTTAAGATACAACACCTGATACTAAATTGAAACACTATAGGAATTCTATAACGCAAAGAAGAATAAAAATTATTTAGAGGAAAATATTAAAATATTAAAAACAATACCCTATTGTTTTTTGGGTTTTGGGTTTTTTTTTAAAGATTTTATTTATTTGTTTGACAGAGAGAGAGATCACAAGTAGGCAGAGAGGCAGGCAGAGAGAGAGGGGGAAGCAGGTTCCCTGCTGAGCAGAGAGCCCCAAGTGGGGCTTGATCCCAGGACCCTGAGATCATGACCTGAGCCGAAGGCAGAGCCTTTAACTCACTGAGCCACCCAGGCGCCCCACAAAACCCTATTGTTATTTTGGGGAAAAGTCATATAAAAGCTAATAAGATTGTAAATATTATTTTCTTCATTATGCTTTTCTAAATATTCTAAGTTTTCTATAATAACTACCAATTTTATAACTGTAAGAAATATACTTGGATAATTTTTTAAAAGTTAGACTGAAGTAAGAAAACATCATATGCCTCAAAATGACAAAAAAGGAAGCAATCAAATATTGAATTGACTCATAATGTTAAAAATTATAAAAAAACATTAAGAATGACTTTGAAAAGCAGTGTTAATCATAACATATATGGGCTCTATAACAGGAGTTTAGAATTTGCATAAGAAATAAAAGAATTATGAAAATTACTATAATATTCTTAGATATAGTTTTACAAAAGTGATATTTTTATAGAAGTGGTATTAAAGTATGGAACTGTTAGGTGTTAGACATTACCCAAAAACTGTTTTTGGTTTTCATTCTCATTGAACAAACATCTGTTGAGTACCTATTCCAAACTGAAGTAGGCAGCGCAGATAATACTTAGTCACAGCGGACTCTAGGACTCTAGATTGGCCAGTCTTGCAAAGAAGGTAGGGGACCGCAGAGGAAGGCTGAAAAATAAGCACAATCAAGTACGACTGGTGCTGTGATATCAGCAGACATCTCTGATTTACTCTGCAAAATTTTTTGTTCATTTTTACTAGAACTTATTGAACTAAAAGGATGATGTGTGCAGCTAATGGTATAAGGTGACAAATATTTTCCCTATCAGCATACCTTCTAGGGACTAGTTAACCTGCATTATAATAATCTCAATGAGTACATGTCTACAGTGTAACAGACATAAATGTACCGTTGAATTTGATGAATTATCAAATTCATCCTTGTCATATAAAATTTTGGTCTCAGGACCCCCTTATATTGTTAATATTATTAAGGACCCCAAAAAGCTTTTGTTTATGTGGGTTGAGCTTACTGATATTTATATTAGAAATTAAAATAGAGAAATTATGAAAATATTAATTTATAAATAACGTTAACAAACCAATACATGTTAAAAATAATATTTCAAGTGAAAAATAATCATAGTTCTAAAAGAAAAAATCCGAGAGTGGTGTTATTTTATAAATTTGTAAGTCTCTTTAATGTGTGGCATAATGTCCAGATTCTTAAATCAGCTTCCGCATTGAATCTATTATAATTTACATTTGGATGAAGAAAATCTGGCCTCACATAGATTTGTAGTTTGAAATTTTTAATAGTTTTCACTTAAACATGAACAGTCTTCTTTGATAATCTACAGAAACTAGACAACTGGAATCTGAAACCATTATCAATGAACTTGTGCTCTGCTACACTAAAATCTATTGGTCTATCTCACACTTAGAATGGATCCATTATCCATGTATGATTTTGTATCATTATACATTGTTCATTTGTAAATGTATCGGTTGACTGACTTATGCAGGTCTTTGAAATGCTGAAACATTTCATTATCCATCTGTTAACATCACTACTAATCTCATCAGAAAATCCTTTAAGTTTTGAGAAGCTGCTGAGTTCAGATAGAAGTTTTCAAAATTCTAATTTTCTCTTGGAAGTTCCAATACTGTCATTGGTAACAAATATTCTTAGTTTTTTTTCTTGAAATGACAGGCTCGCTTCGTTTTAAAAAAATTAGCTGCCAAATAGCCAAGTCTGAATGACCAGAATTCGTCTGTCAGTCATCCTTTCAAGTAGAAACGATCTTCCATTGAAAAGCAGCCAGTTTATTTGTACTCAAACAACTGCACAGTGATTTCTTTTGAGTCAACCACCATCTTACTTTGGAATGTGGTGCATATTCTTTATGTGTATTTCCAACTTCAGCACACAGAATATTATAACTGGCTTTTAATGTAATGAATTTATTTATTTATCTGTTTCTACAGGGAGCGAATGGCAGTGAAGAATACAATGATGACTAGTATAGTTTGGTGCCGCTGTCTCGATAAGTTTAAAGCTAGGAGTTTTAATTGTTCTTGTACCAGAAGAGCAAATGTCAACATAGTGAAAAAAGGAAAAATTCTTTTGTGTGATTATGGAAGTAGTTTCGACCTGAGCGACGCCCTAAAAGCTTTCAAGAGGGGTCGCCTGGGTGGCTCAGTGGGTTAAAGCCTCTGCCTTCGGCTCGGGTCATGATCTCAGGATCCTTGGATCGAGCCCCGCATCCTTGGATCGAGCCCCACATCAGGCTCTCTGCTCACCAGGGAGCCTGCTTCCCCCCCACACACACCCCCTCCCGCCTGTCTACTTGTAATCTCTCTGTGTCAAATAAATAAATAAAAATCTTTAAAAAAAAAAAAAGCTTTCAAGGGAACTCAGAGGGGTCTGTGGACCACATGTTGAAAATAACTGCTGAAATCATGTTAATAATTTTTCTATTTTTGTGTATTATATTCTGTATGCATCAAAGACTATGAACATATTGAGAATATGATTGTGGAAACATTTTTAGATAACCACAGAGTGTAAGGAGTGTTAGAAATGAAATGCAAAAACAGGAGCCTCTGGGTGGCCTAGTCCGTTAAGCGTCCAACTCTTGATCACAGCAAAATGCCTAAAAATTAAAAGAAAAAAAGAGGGAGAGTAAAGGAGAATAAGATAAGGTTTGGTCCCAGAGGAGAGCGAGCTGGGATTCCATTCTTTGTTATTCCGTAGGGAGAGTTCCAGAGCCCACCCTTGTGTTTTCTTTTTCTTTACTTGCTGATGTCTATTTAAGTTCTTAATTATGTTCTCACTTAAAGTCAGTCTTGTCTTCATTGTACAGGTTGATTGATAAACCTCTAAATGCCTTAAATATTGGTGTGCAATCTTCCGGACTCCTCAAATCACTGGAAACCTGAAACGCCAAGGCCCCCTGAAACGATGGCATTCTTGACCTGAAACCAGTCTGTTGCCTCCTTGGTTTTGTACCAACACACTGACACACATAGCCCAAAATACCACTGGCCTTTTTAAATGGCGTATCACATTCCAGGATAATAGGAAAACTGCTGCCTGGTAGCATTTGTCAAGTCTCAAAGTTACTCTTTCCAGGATTTTCAAATCCACTGAATTTCTTAGACTGCAATATTTCACGTGACAGAATTCACTTAGTTTTTTCTCGTCCAGGAATATATGATCAGAAATCCCCAACTCTGGTTTCTTTTCCATATTCAATATTTTTCTTGATTTTAAAATTGTTAGTATTTGCCTAGAAATAATCTAGATATTGTCATCTAAGGCTTGCCATTACTCATCTACTCCTCTCCACACAGATTTGTCTCACTATATTCTCCATACTAATGATTCCACATCTCCAAATGCAATGTATACTAATGACGATCCTCATTGTTCCATCCCGTCCTCTGGCTCAATAGTAGACATTGTTAGTGTATTCTTATTATTCTATTTGATAATCTTATAAACTGATTTTGCCAATTTGATGAGTTTTATCGGAAGTAGTTTAAAAATTTATGTACAGGGCACCTGGGTGACTCAGTCGGTTAAGCGTCTGCCTTCAGCTCAGGTCATGATATCCCAGGGTCCACATCAGACCCCTTGCTTAGTGGGGAGTTGGGGAGTCTGCTTCTCCCTCTCCCTCTGCCCCTCCTATCCACTCATTCATTCTCTCTCTCTCCAATAAATCAATACAATCTTTAAAAAAATTTATGTACAAATTGCAAAAATATTTACAGGGTTTTTTTTGTCTGCTTTTGATACTCTCAGTCTGAGGTCAATTTTTACTAAAACAATCCATTGCAAATAATAGGTGTGTCACAAATATAAGATGACTTTCCTAAAATGTTGCTGAATTCTAAAGGGAGAGAAGTTAGATTTCCAACTTACAGCTTTTAGAACAACACTTCTTTGACATTTAAGGCTAACTTTATATTAGACACTTTCCCAAAGCTCATCTATTGTTATAAAATTTGCAGAATACTAATTTTATCATAGAGAGTTTGTGGGCTGATAAAATATTCAAACATTCAACTGTTTAATAACTTTATATTGTTTAATATTTTGATGCAGATCCAATAAGGAACTTTACACAAAATAGATTTACCCAAATGCATTTGAAAAATAATGTATGCTAACATTCTTTTAAATTTTATTATATTTAAGTAATCTCTATACCCAATCTGGGGCTCAAACTCACAACCCCAAGATCAAGAGTCTCATGCTCCACTGACTGACCCAGCCAGGCTCCCCTGTATGCTAACTTTTATTATGGGTTTAAAAGCAACACATGCTTATTTTGGAGAACTTGTACAAAAAATACTTTGGCATATAAAATAAATTATTAATAGTGATAATTTTGCTTGTATAGAGTAGTGGTCATTTTATCATCTTTATTCTTGTATGCTTTTCCTTCTTTATGTAATGAGCATGTATTACTTTTGTTATAAGAAAAATAAGATGTAATATTCTATTTTTTAAAAAGAGAATTTGTAAAGAAGAAAATAAAAATCATAATCTCATAAACTGGAAATAGCTATTATATTCTTTCTGGTTTTTTTTTCCCTAAGTAAAAACACTATTGCTTCTTGTTTTTCATTACTGAGATCATACTATATATATATATATATATATATATATATATACACACACACACATATATATATATAGTTGTATGGTATTTTTTATGTACCCATTAGACCTTGGGCAACTGTGCAGAGAAGTAAGCATTCCTGAAACATTGTGTTTAATGGCTCCATAAAATCTCAATATTTGTAAGGACCATGGTTTATTTAACCATTTTTCTAACACTGTATATGTAGACTGTTTTCAATTTTGTTTGGGTGGAATTACTCTTCCTAAACAGGGAATAGTTTGGTAGGACTGTCAGTGGAAGGGCACAGTTCACCTTTAAGAAGGTGATCGGATTTATAATCCAAATTTGACCAACCGATGCTCACTTCCTAGAATTTTAATTTTTAATCCAAATGATGAAAGGAAAAAAAAAAAAAGCCTAAGGTAGTCAAATGATTTCATCCTAGGAGATAATAGCACCTTGCAGAAACCGCTAGAAATCACCAGAAAAGTCCACCAGAAACCACCAGAAAGGCCCAAGTAAGGGCTAACCGATCATCATAACCTTCCTTACCTTTGTCATTTCCAGTCTAGATTTCAACTACTCCTCAACTCCATGAACTGTACTGAGATATTACTTTTATACTTAAATTAATCTCAGTCTCAGTTGCTTATTGAAGCACTTTGAAATTAATTATTTATAAATTCTTCATGGATTCCTAATTTTTATATCCTTTCATGCCACCTTTCTCATTGAAACAAATAAGAGCCTGAGCTAAGTAAAATTCTCATAGATTATGAATACAAACATGACATTACAGGCACACAAGTGTAATCAGTGTCACCACTCTTGTTTCTGCCCACTTTGTTATTCATCACACCCCTTTAAATAGAAACCTAATTAATTGCCTTTATTGGACTATTAACACATATACAGACAATTCATTAACCAGTGGGAGAAACTTATGAATAATGAAAACTCACCATTAGTATACCAACAATTTTATCAACAACAAAAAAAGACTTATCAGTTTCTATGTTCTTTGCTCATTATTTTAGCAGTCATGAATATACCAAAGACAACTGCTATGAGCTGAATTGCTTCCCCCTCAAAATTCATACGTCAAAGCCCTAACCCTTAGAACCTCAGAATGCGACTGTATTTGGAGACTTTACAACTTAAAGAGCTGATTAAGTTAAGATGAGTTGTGAGGGTGGTCTCTATTAAAATTTGACTGGTGTCCTTATAAGAAGAGGAAATTTGGACACAAAGAGAGATGCTAGGAAAGCATAAACACAAAGCAAAAACCATCTGGGGACATGGAGAAGGCTGCCAACGGCAAGTCAATAAGAGAGGACTCAGAAAAAACCAAACCTGAGAAACACTTTGATCTTGCTCTCCCAGCCTCCAGAACTATAAGAAACAAATTTCTGTTGTTCAATCTGTGGTGTTTTGTTATGGCAGCCCCAGCAAATCCATACAGCAAGCAACCCTATTTGAATGATACTCCTCTATTTCAAGGTCAACGGTTTCCCCCAATGGTTTCATAAACATGAAAGAAAAGCAGACAAGAAATATACATTATAAAGAACACGGATAGTGTTTGCATAAGTTTAGGAGAAAATGTACAGTACAGTAGGGATATTTCTTAGAAATTACTAGTAATCTTTCTGCAAAAACATTAGCTCGTTACTCATTACCTTGTTAAATTTCCAGTAGAGTCACAAATGAATATGCTTTCAGTTATGAGAAAAATTTTGACATGAATTTAGGTTAAAAAGCGTTTAACAGTACAGGTATGTAGGCGAATTTTCTTATACTTAAAGTTATATGGATTCTCAAAAAGGAGACTCTCACTGCTCTTTTCTTAAAGAACAAAGGCAACCATAGCACCAGTATGTGTCATAACTGCTGGTAAGAACATAGATGCATGTAACATCCAGCCCGGCCAGCAGTAGTAACGTGACGATTCAGTGGGGAAACAAGAGTCTTTCCAACAATCTGAGGCTAAACGCTTGGTTCCCAGACCTGTTTTGAAAGTGTAAACCGAACTACAGTTGTATGAGTTGCATTATTAACTTAGCTCCACGTTCTGTTTTGTTCCCTACCTAATTATGTTTTATGCACCTCCTAACCTCATATATGCTCTGTCATTAACTTTGCCATTTTACCCCTATTTCCTATTTACCCATTGATTGTGGAAACCTAATGGGAACTAAAGGGTAGGATTTGTCTTGAAATTATCTGATGTACCTGATCATACCAGGTCCCAGATGGCACCTCATTGTTTGGAAGAATGCTCACCTCCAGATTGTTTCAAGCCCTCCCCTGCCTCCAGGTTTCAAGAGATGCCTCACCCTCCTCACATGGATTCATCTTCTTCCCCAAACATATAGTAGCTGTCCCTAGACTCAACAGGGCAAGGCAACTTTGGGAATGATCTGCCTTCTCATTGATTTGCCCTTCTGATAATAAAGCTTTCTTTGCTTCAAAACCCATGTCTTACACATTGGTCTACTGTGTATCAGGTGCATGGACAAGTTTAAGTTCGGTAAGGAACTCGTGCTGGGTCAACTGAGTAACAACATGCAAAAGAATGAAGTTGGATCCCTGCCTCACGTTATTTACAAAGATTGACTCAAAATGAATCACAGACATAAATGTAAAAGCTAAAACTATAAATAGAATAGAAAAAAAGAAATAAATCGTCATGACCTTGGCTTAGACGATGGTTTCACCTATATGGCATCAGAAGCACAAATGACAAGAGAAAAAATTAAAGCCAAAAACTATAGATGCTTTCATCACGGTTCAAGTTAAGGTTGTGGGCAGAGCACCAATGGAGGAAGAGGCCCTAAGGACAGGGTTTTTGCCATTTACAGGGTTAAAAGCAAAATTCATTCTAAGAAGCGAATTTCACACTTGCTAGAGAGAAATTACAATGTTTGTAGGTAACTGAGTGGGAGTGGGAGCAAACAGGTAGGAGATATAAAAAGATAAACCATTAGAATGTGAATTCTGAAGGAATAAAAATATAACGAAACATTTAATATAGACAAAAATGAAAGCTGATGTTTATATTTTTCCATATTATTTTGAGATCCTGTTAATTCATTTGCAGAAAAAGATTTGTTCAAACACTTCTGAGCACCTACTGTGTCCTAAGGAACCTGGGGGATGACAGACTGGTTTCTATCCTTACCATCAGCCCACATGTCCCAAATTTAGCCATTTCGGGGGGAAAGTGCTGATGTGTAAGCAAGATGGACTGGTTGCCTGGGGCGTTGTTGGGTTTTTTGGGGTTTTTTTTGTTTTGTGTGTTTTTTTTTTTTAAATTTTAACTGATTATTAGCCATCTAGCTAAAAATCTCAGATTTTTTTTTAATCAAATAGCACCTTTTAAACATTTTTTGAGCCAATTTCACAGCATTCTAGGAAACAGCATTTTTCAGAGAACTTTACAAATTGTGAAAACTTTTTGGTGTTTAAGAATAAGTGGTTTAAAAAAAAAAAAAAAAAGAATAAGTGGTTTAGGTTGGTTTTGTCAGTTTTTTTTTTTTAACCAGTAATTTGGCACCATTAAATACGGGACTTAAATTTATTTGACATTGTTCCTTGGTTTGTTTTTATAAATGCCAGGGCTCCCCAGATCTGGCTGGTCACCTGTGTGGCCCCAAGTCCTTCCATTTCTTCTCCTCTCAGGATTGCTAATAAGGTGGGTGCCAGTCCTCATACCAGTGAGACACTGTGCCCTTGGTGACCTTTGTGTTTTCTCTCTTCTCTCGGCTCCAAAAGCTCTTCTCTCACCTCGCTCAGGTAAAAATCACTTTCTGCACCTCTTTTCCTTCCTCTCCGCATGCCCCCTTCATCCTCAGTATTGTCTTACCGTACTTTATTTTTCTTCAAAGAACATATATTCTCTGCTATTTCATTACACACCGATAAGTCTACTAACTCCATCACCAGACTGAAAGCACCATGTAGGAAGGGATTCTGTCTAATTCACCATATTCCTATACCTAGTATCGGGCTGTCCTACACTATAGGAGGACATAATTTTTTTCCCAATGAATGAGTATAGTACATTTAGGAAATCATTCTAAATCAAACTATATGAAATTTCAGATGAACTGACATGGGGAACAAAGGCAAAAGAATCTTTACAACTTAATTGCCCTTTGGCAGATCCTTGGGACAGGCAGAGTGATCTTGCTCTAGGAACTCAACTGCCTATGTCCATTCTTTGTTAAGCACAAAAGGCAATCTTAGTTTAACATTAACCCACCTCCAGGATCCTGTGAGTCTCCTTTAACATATAAGAATTCCTTTGGAAACTCCTTTATCTCTACCGTCCCCAAGATATATGTTAGCAATCATCCTTCCAGCATATGACCCACAGATATACATCTGAAGGGTCTCATGACTGAGGTTTTACTAGACAGCAGTAAATGACCTCTTCCCCAACAACAGCTAGCCCCTCAAGGTCCTGGAAACAGTGCTTCCAAATTCCTAAGAGACTTATGCTATCCCAAACCCTCTCCCAACTTGAAAGTATATAATCGGCCACTCCTCATGATCCCAGTGCAGCTCTTTCTGCCCAGGGGTCCTGTCCACTTGCTTTAATAAAACCACCTTTTTGCAACAAAGATGCCCCAAGAATTCTTTCTTGCCTGTTGACTCTGAACCCCAACGTTTCCACATCAGAATTACAGCCGCCATATACAGACTGCGCTACCCTAGTCCTGATTGTCTGGGTTAGATCCTAGCTCTGCCCTCACCCGAGTGATCAGGGGTGGTCAAAAGCACAGACCCTGCAGCCAGCCTGACTCGTTTGTCTGGGCTCTGCCACTTACTGCCTAATCGAGGGAAAGTTAACCTCATTAGGCCTTGGTTCCCTTATCCATAAACTGGTGATTAATAATAGTACCCACCTCATAGATTAAGTGGCAAGATATCTGTAAAGTTCTGCTCAGAATAGTGGTTGGGATGGAGTAAATGCTATGCATCTTTGCTAAATAAAATAGTTAATAAATCGGAATCTAGGAACAGGGTCAAAAGTTGGAAAAGCACAGTTTGGGGAAATCTGGTTTAATTTTTTTTTTTCCCCTGACCACAGTTGCTCAGAGAATAAATCCCTTCCCCACACTTACCCTTCACCGGTACAATCTAAACAGAGATATGAAAAATGCTTAATTGACTAATCAGAATTTCAAAGGGTAGTGATTACTTCACAAATCACAGCCCATTGACCCAAAGATGAAGACCACAAAAGTGTAAATAGCTCATTCTCAGTCCCTCTCCACCCTCCTCTGTAATCTCTTTCTCCTCCCCTCCCCCTTCCAAGGTAGCTGTTTACCTGGCAGGAAGTGATAGGTTTGGCCTATAATACCTTGTACCGACCCCTTCCCTGCACCCCCAGCTAAATTTTGAAGGGGTGCTTTCAGGTGTCAGACTCATACCACTATAAACCCATGAGGACTGCCAGGTCTGTGTAGTCCTAGGGGTAACTCCAAACAAGCCCCAGATTTCTCCCCTCCGTATCTGCAACACACACACACAAAGGTGCTCTTGTGTTTTCTCTCTCAGAATCTCTGAGTTCCCTGACAGTGCCCTCTATACAAGGAATTTGAATATTTCTTACTGGACTCCTCTAGGAGATTCTGGAGCTTTCATTCCCTATGTTGGTGGCAATAAAGTTCACTTATGGGTCTCTAGTCTGTCCCATTGTCCTGGTATTTCTAGCTGCTAATGGAGCATCCTGGCTGAGATCCCCAGTGCCTTCTTGGATACTGTATAATTAATTAGGCCTCCAATTGTGCCTTCCTTTCCCCTCCCATGGTTGGAGAAACCCTTTCCACCATGCCTTAAAGGGAAATTGCCCTAATAAATGAGTCTCCAGATACCAAATTTCCCAGCAAGAAGGGGCCATGTAAACAGAGACTATTAGTATTGGTGGCAAATCCAATGTATTAATTACTTTTACCAGTGGGAGCATTCCAGATTTGTTCGCTACCTGAAAAAATTACTTGAAAAAACAAACCAACAATGTGAAGAGGGAAGAAAAAAAAAGCCATACAAAGGAGTTGCAGTGAGTTTAATGAAAACTAATTGCATTGTTGGGTTCATGCGATGAAACCAGCCACTGTCCTCTGCTCTAGTGGTTTATAATGTTACCTCACCCTCTCCACGAAATTGTTTTCCAGTAAATCTCCGTGGCCATCCATTCCTGTCTACAATTATGTTCCTAAAATAGATACCATCTAAAAATCTCTTCAAGGAGCTTTGTGGAGGAAGGCCTAAATGGCAGCAGTGCTCCTAGAGAGGGAAGCGATGGTCTCACAGCAATTACAAGAGCAACAGCCACAAAGGAGAGGTTCAAAGGAGTTTTTCAGCATAGCTATTCTTCTTCCAGAACGCCCAGCCGAGAGGAAAGAGAAGTGTCAGGCGTCCAGCGAACCTGCACAAGCCCCAGGTTGCATCACCACAGAGGGGCGGTCTCGCAGCAAATAGGAAAGGTAAGCTACCCTCTGCTCTGCACGGGAGAAACCCAAGCCGGAACCACCAGCCTCAGCATGGAATTTTCCTATTTCTGTTCAGCATCATTCTCCTGGGATGCTTTAAAGTGCTTTTTGGAGAAATCTGTCCTGTTACTACACTAGCGCATTAGAAACACCACGTGAACCTGTCAATCCATAGGAAGAGAAGGCACATTTTCTAGGTGTGAGAGCAACGGCCTCAGCAATTCGCAAGTTTGCCTTTGCATCTCAGAAAATATTTAGTGCCATGCACAGATGGACAGAGAATTCCCCTCCGTTCGCTTCAATTGGTTCTCGAGACACGCGAAAAAGCACCTACCACCACTCTATTTGGACCGATGGGGTAAAGAGGAGTGACACTTCTCCATGAGTGAGTGAAGAGAACAAAAAGAAATGAGGAGTAAACGTTGAGGGGGGGGGGGAGTCTTTAAACACATACCTCAAACAGGTAGGAGAGCGGGGAATCCATAACAGAGATGTATTTGAAAAGCCTCCCGTCCACCCAGAGACCTTTCTAGTGCACTTTGGAAAAGAAAGCCGGTTCACCCCGGGAACCGAACCGCATCCGCAGTCTCACTGCTCATCGTGACCTCTGTCTAATTAAAAGTAACTCCTGCCCGGCGGTCCACGGAAGAAGGGACTCTCCCACTTCCCTCAAGCTCCTTTTGTGACGCCCTTCGATCCGAGTTAGGGAGAATGCATCATTGCTCCCTTCTTGTCCAAAGCAGGAGGCATTTCTCCTCCAAAGCCCAGCCTCTGCGCGAGGAGGCTGAACACCGCTGCAGTGCTGAGCTCCAGCATTGCCCTGCTACCTCCGTCCTTCCTGTGGGGTTAACACTGAGATCTAATTTTTGCTCCATCCTTAGGAACAATATGACCTCTATTCACAGCTAGCTAGTCCAGTTCTAAAGCACGGGTGACAGAGGGGGCTTCCAAAGGAGACCTTGAATAGGATGAAGGCAAGCAAAGGCAAGAAGAACTGGCCAGGTTCCAAGCTATTTCAAGCCAAAGAATTCCATCTTGTATAAAGATGCTGACTGCAAAACAAACCTGATTTCAGTACGTGGAAGGTGGAGAGAGGAGGGGGAGGGGAACGGGAGGAAAAGGGGAGGAGAAGAGAGGGAGGAGGGGGACAGACGAAAATGGACTTCCTGCTCAGCCCCAACTGTATATCCGCGGGCTCTTTTTCCACAGGAATAACTGAAATGAATATGACTAAGATCACAACGAAACAACCAGATGGCTTACCTGATAAAAAGGAAAATCACCCATCTGCAACGAGGAACAGCATCTCCCAAAGACCAGATGATAACAACGTGCCTTCAAATTGTTCAGATTCCTTTTGCAAAGGGTGACCATGTATTTACAAGGGCTGCAGTCTCACTGAGGTAGGACACACATACACGAACACACACACGCACACATACACACATGCACCACAGACCTCTGCAGTATCCTCTCGGCTTCATCCTCTCCTCACTCTATGGAACCTAATACAAATCAGCAAAGAGCTTGTTTTAAAAAAAAAAAAAAAAAGTAGAGGGAGCACCTTACATTACATCGCCATCTAGTGGTCAAACACTAAATATTTTCTCACCAGTCAAATTTACGTGTTCTTTCTCAACCTCTTTTCTGTTTCCTTCTTTCCCTCTTCTCTCTGGCTCTCTCACTCTTGCTTCCTCTTGTTTCTCCTTCATTTCCAGTTGCTCTATCATGTCAAACCCCTGATGACTCCAAGATGAGAAAGTTTAAAAGTAAATATAGCTATCTTCAAGCATAGCAAATATCTTGTGTTGCTTTTGCATTTTTCTTTGTCACTTTATTCTTACTATGAATTGTTGCTATCTTCACAAATTATATAATTTGTGAAAAAAGTGTTGTCTTCTAATTCCACCAGGAGAGAACTGGGTGGGCCTTTATTGCTTGTCTGTGGCTTTCCTTTGAAGATCTACTTGAAATTTTTCTCATTTGGAAGGTTGTGTTTAGTAGAAGGTTCTGCATTATAGCAAACAGCGCAGCGGGAGAAGATATAAGTTTTACTTCAATTTCAATACCCTTGAGCATGTGCCTTCGAGCAAGTCGCAAGCTCTTTACAAAAACTTACATTTTGTCATCTTCATCTATATTTAGAGGTTAACCAAGATTATCTTCCTCTACATGACTAGTTTTATTATACTTTACCATAATATTTCCTCATCTTGTGGAGTTGACCTAAAGCTTAATTACAATAACATGTTTTGGTAAGCAAATATATATTTTTTGAATCGAATGAAGTAACACCTATTGATAGAATTATAAAACCCAGGGCACCTGGGTGGCTCAGTGGGTTAAAGCGTCTGCCTTGGACTCAGGTCATGATCTCAGAGTCCTGGGATCGAGCCCCGCATCGAGCGCTCTGCTCAGCGGGGAGCCTTCTTCCCCCTCTCTCTCTGCCTGCCTCTCTGCCTACTTGTGATCTCTCTCTGTCAAATAAATAGATAAAATCTTTAAAAAAAAAAAGAATTATAAAACTCTTCTATCAGGTGTTCCCAAGACAATGGAGCATCCATGCAAAACTATTTGTAACTCTAGGAACTGAGAATAGAACTTTCTCTGCTGTGTACTTAAAACTGAAACCGTCTTTAGCATCTGGTCATGCGTAAACTCGCAATGAACTGTGTGTAAATTAGTAGTTTGCAGTAAATATTTCATCCTGGTTGCTTTCCACCTAACACAGTTACTGTTGACAACTATCATTGGGTGTGTTTTACCATTTATTAAATGACATCACCTTCAATACTTCATCTATCTATTCCTTACCACAGAACAGTACAACGGTTACTATTAATATTATTATAACTATTCCTTGTGCAGCTGAAAATTCTGAAGCTTTCCGAACCTTATCAATAAGGCTCCAGGCCACACATAGCTTGCAAAGCAGTAAAACTAAGGCAGTTGGTTCCGAAATCTATCGATCTTTGCAACATACTTAAAAGTCTACCTTTTCCCCCTGTTCTGGAATCACAAGGATATATTGTTTGTTTGTTCACAAAACATTTACTGAATCTTTTTAAATAAATTACTCGTGCGCCCGTCTTCTCATCTATAAAAGGAGGAAATCGAGTAATCATTTCCTGTTCATCTCAGCAATTCTGTATTTTCACCAACGCCAATCAAGGTAGCATGAACACATTAATTGAAATTATTCAGTGTCTGGGAAATGGTTGTGTTCAGTCTCTGGTAGAGTCAGGGCAATGTTGAAAGGAGCTAGAGGGACCAGTGACCAATACTTAGTAATTAATTACTAAGCTGTGGGAGCTGAAGAAGTGGGAAGTATGTGAACTAACAGGCAGTATTTTTTTTTTTAATGTCAGGCTAATACATTTCATAGGAACAGTACTTATAGCTTAAATGTATAGGCATAAAAATAAGAACACCATTGGCCACATGCTTTCATGCCTTCTCATTGCTTATTATAAAGGTCAAGTTTTTCAGTGGCTGCTCACAACAGTCCTCTGAACATCTCTCTCTCTCTGGTCCGCAGTGATGGACCTGTGCGCCGGGCCCCTGAGGACCTGAGCAGGTAGGGGTGTCTGTCCATCTGACCTGGTCAAACAGAGCTGCTCCGTGTGATTCTGGAGGCTGTGGGGGCCAAGCTTCACCAGAAACACACACCCTAAACCAGGTGGGCCAAGGCACTTAGAGCAAGGAATCACACAGGAGTAGAAGAAGCAGTGACTAATGACACAGCCAGAAAAGTTGCAAAGACTTCTGTTTCCCGTTCCAGTCCTTCCCAAGATTGAGATACTTTGCTGACTTGGGCTTCCAAGATAAACACAAATAAACTCCATTTTTACTTAGTTGAACTTAGTTTCCGCTACTCTGTGGAGTCCTAGCCAGTTCACTCATTGCAGGAATCCAAATGCTCTAGTCTTTGAAAGCTATCAAATACTGCTCATATTCTGGGCATCTGATATTTCATTTATTCACCTCTTCGAGCTCCTGCTATGGATACACTGGGCACTTTTCCAGAAACTGAACTTACAGCAGTGAACAAAGCAGATCAAAATCCCTCCATTAGTGGAGTTTACTCCAACCTTTTAAACAGATGGAAAGACACGCTATCTTCACTGCGCACACCACCTTTCTGCCTCTGTATCTTTGTTCACAATCTTCACTTCTTTTGACAGATCTTCCCCTGCTCGCCTCCCCTCCCCTTCCCTCCATGGAAAATTCTACCCACGGTTTAGCTCACATATTCTTTCTTCTCTAATATCTTTCTCGTTTCCTCAGTAGTTAGAATCTTGTTTCTTATGTTAATTAAAAATCAGCTTCACGTTTTATTTTGTGGAATATGGTTGTTTGTTAAATGGAAGGAACTGAACCTGAGAATGAATGGCTGCTCAGATACAGACTGAAAAAGAAAGGCCAATATCCCACCCCATGGTACAAAGAGGATTTTTAAGGACTAGCCTGTCATTCTGTACACAAGACATTTCATTCATCAGAGCTGAAGCAGTTTAACACCATTGGTAACTTTAAATATTCCTCATATAAGCCTTGGCTTAAAGGCAGAACATGAGTTTGTTTGTTTGTTTAAACAGACTCCACGCCCAGTGCGGGGCTCAAACTCATGACCCTGAGATCAAGATCTGAGCTAAGATCAAGAGTCACACACTTAGCCAACTGAGCCACCCAGGCACCCCCAAATATGAGATTTTTATTAAATTAGTGTGGTATACCTTAAAGTCACATACTCATGAAAGTTGGCAAAAGGTAAAGTAAAAACGAAACTCTGTGTTAAATCTTAACACGATTGCGTTGTCTCTTTTGACCTTGTGCTAAGAGCTTTCTGTAGATTTCTTATTCACCTCCCAGATGCTAGACTTCCCCATGGAACCAGCTCTGCATTTTATTTACCTTTATGTAGCAAGTTAATTTACTGAAAAATAATTTTCTCTTTCTCACTGTTAGCTTTCCAGTTTCAAAGAATGAAAAGATAATTTCCCCCCTTTACTTCTCACCCTTAATGTTAGCCATTCCAGGAGATCCTCTGTCAACTTGTCTCAGAAGGTAGGAAGAACACACTGGCTATTTCCTCTGTGACAATACTTCCACCTGTGAATGCACGGCTTTGCTCACCTAAGAGGCTTAGGCTGTGCCCTTCCTATGAGAAAGTTTCTAACAAAGGAAAGAGAATGAAAGCACAAGATGTCCTTCAGTCTTTGCCTTGTTCTCTCTGTCCTGAGAACTGGATCGTGACTTTGGTACAGCTCTGTTGGGGGCTAACAGCAGCAGTTCACTGCTCAGTGCACTGAAGAAAAAGGGATGCTGCAATGGGACCTCATGGCTGTCAGTGTATTTTAGATATTAAAGAGGAAGAGAGGTCACTCAGATGGAAAGAGCTGCACTGGGTCTTGCTGTCCATCGGTTCCAAGACAGACAGAACTTCCTGCTGTGATTAGGACTTTGAGAGTGCAAGGGCAGAGCTCAGCATCAGAAGGCCAAGGAATTGGTGTGATTAATATCGGGATGTTATTTAGTTATTTTCTTGCATAGAAAATAAAGGGAATTTTTTTACCAAAACGTTATGCTTGATGCCCATCTCTTGGAGTTCTGGACCTTTTAGTCAGCTGCCTTATAAAAATAGTTAATTAACTCTTAATTAATTTGGGGTTTGGCAGGGAGAAGGAACTCATCCTTGGTCTTTGAGGCAAAACTTCCCAAAGTAATGGTCAAATCATTGTGTTCTGAATTGTGGATTCCCTTGCTCGGAATTATAAATGACATTTGAGTTTTAAAGGAGAAAATGAGAATAGATCTTTCTGTAATTTGTTTGGGAATCTAGGCTCACTGAAGCTGGGTCCTCCCTGAAGGAAAGGGATCGGGATACTGGTGTCTGGAGTTGAAACCGGGTAGGGGTCTGACTCTGGGATGGTGTCCCAGAGGATATAATAGTGATGCCACACAGGCCTGCGGGTGGTGGCAGGCCTGATGGAACGGTGATTCCAATACCCATTGCATATGCCGGAGTCAGAATTTGAACCCAGACTTTATGATTCTACATCCACAGGACCACTGTATCATTACCTGGCTTCAAATCCTGGCTTTACCCCGTGTGATTGGAAAATGGAACTCAGCTAAAGAACAGTTTATTGTAGAACTGTGATTCCACAGTAAACATAATTTACCACTTTAGGACTTCGTTCTCAGATATGGATTCTCCAGTAGTGTGTGTATATATATACACACACACACACACACACACATATATATATATGTATATTACACATATATGTACACACACGTGTATATGTATAGACACATGATAATACATATATTATTCTGCAAACATTTACTACTAATTCCTTGCTCTCCCCCAAGCATTTATTAATATAGTGCCTTAAGCAGCCACTATTTTAGAAATAGAAAACATTTCCTAGCAGAAAATAATAAACTCTTTACTTTTCAGGTTAATTTGTCCTTCTGAAAGTGAGCTAGAAAGGAGTATAGAATTTACCTCCTATTACATAAATAAATGCAGAAAATGCCATTTAGATCCATCTCTTAGGAACCATAGCCAACCAGTTTTTTTATAAAGTTTGAAGTTACAATTTGTTGATAGTATAAAATTGGTCTATTAGTTTTAGACTGTCTCATAAGTACTAGAAGATAAACATGTAAAACCATGATAAAGTCCATACACCCCATGAAAGAAAGAAAGAAAAGAGAAGAGAGAAAAGAAATAGAGAGAAAGAAAGAAACACAAAGAAAGAGGAAGAGAGAGGAAGAGAGGAAGAGAGGAAGGAAGGAAGGAAGGAAGGAAGGAAGGATATCAAAATATTTGAGCCCACTCCCCCCTGGAATTTACTGAATCAAAGCTGTAACAAGTTTGTGATTTTTTTCACTCACAGATTGCCATTCTTTAAATCACCTACAATATATTGAGCCTAAATAATCGGAATTATTTTTCTTACTGAATCTATTCTAAAATGTTTCTCAAGTAGCTAGAATCTGTGCTTGCAGGCACACAGAAAAATATTTAAAATTTTATAAAAAGTTTCCCAAAAGTCACTAAAATTACTTCCAATTGTTTCTTTCTGGTAGTAAAGGAAAACGAACGGTAAGGTTTGGGTTTTTTGTTTTGTTTTGTTTTGTTTTGCCCTCACCACAATGCTGTATTTTAAAGCGAGGTTGTGGGATCATGAGGGAAGTCCTCAGATGATGCCCAGTCTCCCCATGCCTTCCTGCCATTTCACCCAAAGCAGTGAAAGCCAGAACTTAACTAGAAATCCATAGATGACCATTTCCAGGGATACAGTTACTTCCTGTTGTAAGATTCACAATTTTTTTTTAATTACATAGGCAGCTGTTGGAGTTGGAGAAGCAAACAGTGGTATTCCTAAACCAAATAAATAGGTTTTATGGGTAAGACCTAGTAATACATAAACATGATTTCTTGAAAAGGAATTAAATACATGAATGTAAAGCATCTGATGAGGTCAGCAATGCAATACTGGTTCACAAGAATATTAAATTACAGAATTACTTTTTGTCACTTCATAGAATATTATTAATTCTCTATTATGCAACCATTCAAGCAACATTTAAAAAAATTACTTCAGTGCTCTATGAGTTTTCAGCTTTAAATCCTTTATTATTTGGGGCCCTGGCTTATTTTTTGGTCTTTTTTCTTCAGCTAAAGTATAAGAGCGCATTATCAATATTTACTGAGGATGGCAGTAATGTCATTTTTCATAATAAACTCTTTGCTTTTCCCCCAATAAGCCAGGAGCCATCACACTTTTAATACTTGGTTTTCTTTCTTTCCTTTCTGGTCACATCACCCTCCACCCTCTACCATGCAACCTTCTGCCCTGACTCCGTCCCTTAATCTCTTCGAGAGCAAGAACTAGGTCTTATTTCTTATTTTATTTCCAAATACACCCCAGTGTTTCTAGTTGAATGAAGATATTTGCTGAAGGTGAACGGATGACATCTGCTGAGTACCGATGAATCAAAGTTCCAAAATGAAATTCCACTAAGATTTATAGGCAGGATAAAACAACTTCTAAAATCTCATGAAACAGAACCTCAGTTGACATAAATCTTTACCACTGCTTCACAGATATGCTTTTGATAATCCTTGAGGAATTGTGTCATTGGAACATTCTCAGAGATCATCTAGACAAGGGTTCTTATTTTGGATAGAAGGAATGATGTCAAGAGAAGTGATGTGACTTGTCCAAGGTCACATAGCTAGTTTCATACCACAAAAGTCCATTCAAATTTTTTCCACTGTCTAACTATGAAGGAAATTAATATTGAGTGGGTGCCTCAGCACATAAGAAGCAAAATGGAAGTGAGTGGAGTATTTCTAGATACGCCACAATTGATTTTCACTCATGTTTTGACAGAGAGATGGATGTGATGGTGTGTGTGATTGCAGTTACTGTTTACGAAGGTGATGGACTAACCAACATTGGTTTTAGCAAAGGGTAAGGAAAGTGACCGTCCTTCAGTCTAGCTCCTCATGCTGATCTTAAATATTAACCACAAATGTTCAAGTTCAAGGGCATGAACATCAGGTACTCAGAGTAACATTGACAGCTTTCAGGAATGCAGATCCAAAAAGAGGCCTCGGAAATATCCAGCAAGCAAATGATCTTGAAGTTCCATAATGTCTTTGAAAAGCTAAAATGTAATCTAAAAATATAGTTTCTGTTTCTTCAGTCTAACAAACCATATTTATATGGCTGTTAACTTTCTTATACTGAAAAAATATTTAATGTTTCACATGCCTGAGCTTTATGCCTTTCTTTAAATACATAAAAGCTTCATAAAGTTTGACTCTTAAAACAGGATCAAAGTGCATCACAATATTTAAAGCAATAATCATAAATATTTATGTTTAGATCTACTGCTACAGTAGGATAAAGAAAGAAAAGAAATAGCAATATAAATAAAGAAAAAACATAAGCAACATAAAAACCTAAGTTACTGTGTTGGGTTCTATTCTGTGCTTACACTTGTTCATTCCCTTCTCTTAGATCAATTACACACTATTCTTGGTTTTTGCCTGATCTGTTTCATACAGCAATTTTCCCCCTTTGCAAAGAAGAGTCAGCTACTGCTAGTGCTAAGGAAAATATGGTCGATCGTTTATTGGGACCACAATACCAGTTTGCCATTTAAATATATTTTTAAATCAAACGTTATCACTTCTCTATCTATTGAAGAGGTTTAATTAGCTTTTATTTTATGAAGAGGGCTTTCTTTACCCTAAGAGAAATAGCTGATATTTATGAAGACAACTCTTTATTTACAAAATAAAACTGAACTTTGCTATAACGTAGCATAATCAAACATGTACTTCCCATTTCCCTAAAGGATTTTAACCAACATCTTTTCCCTACCATGTTCAAATACCAAGAGCCATTGCCTTTACCAAGAAAAGCTATCCATAATGTCTGCATATACCACTAGAATTATGATGCTGCTGAGTTTTTCTGGGAGATTAACATCTTTCCCACATCCCTAAGCCATCCCAACCTTCAGAAATCCATTCACAAACTCACCCAAATCATGTATAATTACATATCTTCTGTCTTCCTGTGGGAAAAGCAAGAATTCCAAATAATGGACAAAGGTCAGTCCAGGGTCTGCTTCAGAGCTGTGAACTCTTCAGAAGAGATTGATAAGCTACTGGGGAGAAGGTACATGGAGCCGGATGATCACCACATTGAGCCTAGTCCCCCTAGATTTCCTTGGAAATTTTGCAGCTTGTGAACTGAGCTGCTAGTTCTAGGATGGTCCCTATTCACTTTGGTTTGCTGAGCAATGGGTTGTCTTAGCCACACCTGGATCACTTGGGGCTCAGCTGTGGATAGGCGCTGGGCAGCGGCACCCCCCATGCTACACGCAGTCTCCTGTACCTGTCGTCTATAGTCAGATAACAGACAGACTTGTCTACTTGGTGGGGGTTGCTGCAATGAGAGAACCACTTTGTCTCAGTATTTTCCATGACCCTTGAGAAATAAGGAAGCTCGGAGGCTGATATACTTGTTTCCATGTTCCATGCAATCTCTTTGAAAGTCTTTCACATCCTGATTGTTATCATTACATCAAAGTAACCTGTTCCACCTCTCTGTGGGGAACAGCAGGCTGAAGAGCCAGGGGTCTGCCCCTCTTTAATTAACATTTATGGGACGTGATCATTTACACTGTTCCCCCCTCTCTTACTCTTTCTGCAACTAAGCAAATACGGAATGTGAATCTTTCCATAACTTTAGCAGTGGTGAAACTCAGAGCTCATTTGCCCTTCTTCACATGGTAGTTGCTGTCCCACAGGACAGCAGTACCTTTATCCACATCTTCATCATCCCAGAGTCACCTCTCTAGGGCATCACAAGAGAGTTACCTTTCCATGAAACATCTATTGCTTTAAAATTCTGTAGCTCTGATTTAGTCAGGATCCTGGCAGGAAATAGATGCTACACTCAGAAGCTGTTCAATGAAAATAATTTAATGGAGAAACATTTTACTATGTAGTTTAGATGGTTGACAAAGTACTCAGGAACTAGGGATGGAGAGACTCAGTGCCACCCCTGGGTCTTAATGGACAAGAGAAGGAAACAGTGGCACCAGATCCTAGAGAGAACAGGAGTTTTAGAAGACCCCAGCAGGTTTACCAAAGAAGAATGCCGCCACTTAGGCTAGAAGGTGGGGTGTGGTAGGGAAGATTCTCCAGTTCCTACTCATGACTGCCTTGGGCTCAACCCAAAAGAACCCAGAAGACAAGGGCTTCCAGATTAGCAGCTGTTGGGGCTGGAAGTCTGACCCACCCATTGTGACTCCGCTCCCTTCCTGGGCCTGGCACTCTGCATTTCCTGCTGGGGCAGCCCCTCTCCTGCAATGGCAGCTCTCACCAATGGCTGTCCTCCTCATGCCCACCTTCAGACCTCCCCAATGTTGCATGTCCCAGCCTCATAATCCAATTTTGGCTTCCCTGAACCTACTCTGTGTAGAGTCCCTTCATTCCCACTGTCCTGATTTAAACTTCCATTCCTTTGCAAGCATCAGGTACATGATTTCTAAGTTCTATCAGATGTGAAGGGCTGGTGGGAAAGGGGGGAAAAGCTGTGTATCTCATAGTATGTATCTCTAGTATGTGGTAGGTATGCAGAAATACATTGCTATTCAAACATGACCATTTTCAAATCAATTCTAATAATGATTTAAGAGGAATAATAATTAAATATGCCAAAATTTTAAAACTTCACGACAATTTAACGAAGCAGATATCATTATCGTTATCATGATTTTATAGGTGAGGAAACTGAGACCCAGGACAGTTGAGTAACGTGGCTAAGGTCACACATAGGAGGGTCTCCAGGTGAGCGGCTAATTAAGTGTGGTTTTGAAACCAACACTCTATCTTCCAAGTACCCAATCATAGCCTAAGTTCATATTGCCTTGTTTAATATAAAACTCTCTGCAAAATCACATTATTAAAGTCAAGATGGTAAGTCTCTGGGACCCAAGTTCAAAGGCAAAAAAAGGGGAGAAGATGCACCTGTTCCTCACCGAGCTGAGTTACATCATACATGCTCACAGGGACTGTGAGGGAGGAAAAGTATTTCTAAATGCAGCCAGCCCAAGAGAGTTTTTAGGTGTACGGTAGATCTACAGTCTGGATTTCTGTCAAACGTGCTAGGGGGGTGACATGTTGCAGGGTGGGAGGGTGGCAGATGGGAATTCTTCCTTCTCTTTGTTTTGGATTCTTCAATCTTCCACAGAATGTGAAAGAGCAGAGCTATGTTTGGAACTATTCTCACCAAGTCAACAAATAAGCTAAATACATGAGGAGCAGAGTGGAGACGCTTGCCTCAACCTGGCAATGCTTGAGTTTCCAGAAGTCTACGTTTGTTAAACATGGAGAGCCTCAGAAAGCAGAACTGCTGATTGTGAGCATTGGACTACAAGACTGCTCTGGCCAAGTTTCAGGTTGCACACCTCATACTCGATGAGGACTCCTTTTCTCAGCTCATAAGTGCTTTCTGACTCTGCTTCATATTTGGGAAGACACAAACCTCACCGGCACCTGATACTCTCAAGTTTTGAAGCCCTGCTTCTCAAAGTGTGGCAGTGGGCTTGCTGCATGCACATCTCTTGGGAGCTTGTGGAAATGCAGAATCTGGGGCTTTATTCCTCTTTGCTAAAGCAGAATTTGCATTGTACAAGACTCCCAGGTGATTTCTGTACACATTAAAGTTTGAGAATTGCCGAGAGCCACAGAAGCCTCGCCACTTGACACGGTCACGGCGAGGACATGGCAGTGTTTGCACAGCTCCTGCCATATGGGACAAGATTGGTATCTCCTCCTGTAACTCTTTATGTTACTCGTATTCCTTTTTTCTCTTTGGCCTAAGCCCTTTGTTCAAGTTGAGGCTCTGACCCACTCAACCCACTTCTAACCAGACCGAGATCTCCTTACGGATACTACATAAAGCAACCAAACCATTCCCCCGCCATAAAACCATTAGAGCAAATAACTGCGAGGCTCCCTTCCAATGTTGGTCCAC
>CM052883.1:114238722-114271666 GCA_028534135.1 Potos flavus
TTAATTAAAAAATAAAAAAATAATAAATTTAAAAAAAACAAAAAAACAGTAAGCAGAGATGCCTGCCTGGTGATTGAAAGAATCCCCTGGCTCTCTCATTCCTCTTGCTGACACTGTCCATCCTTCAGGGACCCCTGGACCGCCAGAGCTGGTCCCCGGCAGAGAATCACCGTTGTAGAGAGTAGGGTTGGCAATGGCCGACACAGAGGTTCAGCTCCTAAGCCTGACCTCTTCCCTGTGTACCCACACCCTTGAATCAGCCATTGCTCCTCCCACTGTCCCCTCAGAATGCCCACTCACCTTTGGAAGGCACGCTTGTCAGGTCTACTGGAGACAGGTACCTCTCCCCTCTTCTACCGAGAAAATTCCTAACCTACTCTTCAAGTAACATTTTGCATGTCACTTGACCTGTTTGATTTTAAAAATCAAAATTAACTTTCCTGTTTCTCTTCCTCTGGGCCATTCTGGAGAGGCAATCACTGTTAACAATTTCTTTTGAATGTTGTCTGAAATTTCTCATGTTTATACAAGCATCTGAAATATATGTTTTATATCTTTTTTCCAGAAATGACATCATATTATCTGTTGATGTACACCTTGTTTGATTTACATAATTTATCTCAAATTTTTTCCCTTGTTATTATGTAACGAGTGTTACAATGTAAAGAGTATTTTGGTATGCACATGGATGGGTACACCAAAAATCTATTTAATCAGTCTTCAAATGATAAGTACTTAGGTTATTTCCAGTTTTTTGGCTTCATTTGTTTTGCTTTGCTGTTATTTCAGACAATGCTGGTGTCAACACCACTTTCCAAACATTTTCCCCACTTGCACAAGTTTTTCTGTGGGACATTGTCTCAGGAAATGGCTCAGTTGAGTGGAAGGGCATATGTCTTTTAACTTTGGTAGCTATTGCTAGGCTTCCCTCCAAAAGCATGGCATCTTTTTACATTCTGGCAATAGCATAAGAGACTCGTTGACCATTTGCCATCATCAAGAATTATCAAGCTTTTTTCTTTGTTCACTGGAAAGTGATATCTAGGACAAGTCTTGACTTCACCTGGGAGTTTCCCATAGGAGTTTATTAGGAGAAGCACAGAGATGTGGAGAAAAAAAGAGAAGGTCTGTTCTAAGAAGAGGAGATATCGTGTACAGACAGATGCAAAGTTGGGTCTGTGGAAATGGCTAGATTCTGGAGGGGTGGACAGATGCCAGATCACACAGGTCCCAACGCACCTGCTGCAGAAGGAAAGACGGAACCGTGTTCACAAGGAGACCACGAAAGGATAATTGCCAAGAAGACAAAACCGAATATCCTCCTTTTGTTTCCACCATCAGGTACTGACAATATTAGTAGTGTCCTCATAATTATTGGCTTATTTGCCCTTAAAAGCCACTTCAGACAAGGTGGATGTGTGTGTGTGTGTGTGTGTGTGTGTGTGTGTGTGTGTGTGTGTGTATGGTGGGCGGGGAGGTTGGCCCATTGTCAGGAGGACACATTTAGCGAATCTGGAGACCAAAACATTTCTTTCTGTTGTCCTGATTGTGCTGACTGATATACAGTTTTCTCTGATGTTTTCACTAGAAACTGTACATTTGAAGCCAAAACACTCGTACTATACTGCTATGTTCCCTTCTCCCAAATTAGGTCATCACAATAATATCTTTAGGAAATTTCATATAGAAGATTGATACCTGTTCTATTTTTCTTTGTTTCCCAAAATAAGAGAATCCCAACAGAACACCAATAACTCTTTTAAATATCCTATTTCACTGTTTCACTTATTGGACATAAAAAATAAATATAATGTCACTTTACCAGAGAACTATAATTTCATTTAGAAAAACCAAAAAGGATTAATTTTTCACAAATCAGCTTATTTAACAAATTTCAGATTATGAGACCTATGTGACTAATGATGTATTTTAGGATAAATGATTAAAATGGCAATATTAAGAGTTACTTATTTTTCTTTAATTATCAATGGATACATGAAACAGGTCTAGTAAATCTAATCATCTTGGATTTGGTTGCTACATGGCTGACCACATTCCAGAGTTAATCTCATTTACACAGAATATTGGAATTAGAAAAATATCTGAGGCATTACTTAATTTAGGCTCTCAGTGGTCAAAGATTTTTCCCTAACTTGGTAGAAATGTGTTTGTCTTTATCTTTAGGTCCAAACTGTTTTTCAAGATAAATTAAATCAGGGTAATTCTAAATTTTTTTTCCAGCAATACATACTTTTCCTCTTAATAGTTATTCCTTCTACTCTGAAGAAAAAATTTCTACATTTCCTAGGTTTTTCAAATCTCTCAAAGGATTATTTACCTCGATAATAAAATCTTTTAAGAACAGTGGCTGATAGGGACGCCTGGGTGGCTCAGTCATTAAGCGTCTGCCTTCAGCTCAGGTTGTGATCCCAGGGTCCTGGGATTGGGCTCCCTGCTCAGCGGGAAGCCTGTTTCTCCCTCTTCCACTCCCCCTACTTGTGTTCCCTCTCTCCCTGTGTCTCTCTGTCAAATAAATAAATAAAATCTTTAAAAAATAATAATAATAATAATAAAAAAGAACAGCAACTGACCAAAAAAAAAAAAAAAAAAAAAGAATAAAAGTGCTGGACACATGGTTGGCTAGTTATCTTAGGATACTTCATTTTTAAAAGTATCTTTAGGGGCAGTGTAAGAGTAGGTAACTGTCCATTTGTGGTTAGCCTCATCCTGTCTCTTCACCGGATTTTGACTCATCAGTGCTTTGAACATCAGTCATTGAATCCAGCAAATTTGAGTCCCAGAGACTGTACCAATATCAATTCTAGTTGCTCAAAAGAGATTGGGAGGACTCCTTGAGACAGCCTGATATATTTGGGAGCAGATGATGCCAAATATTATTACAAATTATTATATTCTGAACACTTAGTATGTGAAAGAGACTAGTTGATATACATTATCTCTTCTAAATTCTGGACAGGAGATAGGATGATTCTCACTTGGGAGCTGAAGAAACAGATTTTCAGAGAGGTGTAATAAATTGCCTGTCATCACAAAGCTAACCAGTGGTAGAGAAAGGGATGGACTGACAACTCGCATCCCTAACTGTCTTGAGTTAGGATGTAGGATGAGTACCTTGGCTGTCAACAGAAGACTGTAATATGGAGCTGAGGCACAGCTTCAAAAAAAAAAAAAAAAAAAAAAAGGAATTTACATATATCATCAAGTCAGTTGGAGTTTACTGTATTTAATACATGTTTAAATTATCTTCTATTATTGAATACATTTTCTTCTGAATATTCTAAAATGGAACATGTACAGTGGGTGACAAGTGGTGACTACACTTCTGGTGGGGAGCATTTAGTAATGAACAGAATTGTCAACTCAATATATTGCACCCCTGAAACTAATATAATATGGTATGTCAACTTTACTTCACTAATAACGAAATGGAATAAAAGATCTTTCAAGTTTTGATTTCCTGGGTATTTACTTTAAGATCAAATCAAGTTGGAAGTGACTGTGACTCTGGTGTTGGGAACTAGTATTTTAACGCAAGACTTTATACGTGATGTTGGAAATAATTTTTCACTTTGTAAGTCTGAGAAAGTCTCTATATCAAACCCAAAAGATTTTTTCTTAAGGTAAATAAAGAAAGTAGCATGAATGATTGAGTTGCAAAGAGCTCCAAATGTATGGCAGCCTTAAATGAAACTACCTCTTCTTTGGGAATTTGACTTTTAACTCTGGATCTCATTTGCAAGTTGCTACTTAATTGGGGTGAATAATGTTATGAAAAGCGCAAAATATAAAGGAACTAGGTAGCAATGATAATTATTCAACCTCCATTCAACAAGTATTTACTGAGGCTCAGTATATGCTCAGTGCAGAGCCAAGGTGCTGGGAGCAGCAGTGAAAACAGACGGCCTCAGGGCAGAAGACGAGGTCAGTGCAGAAACTGCTAAAGCTCAAGTTTAGATTAAATTGAATTCAGTGTCATCTCTTAAGAGGGGGAACAATCCCATCGTCTTGGAGATTTTGAGAGCATTAAGTGACATAACATATGTTATTGTAACATAAATGGTGTGTAGAAATCACTCTGTAAGTACTTAGTAATACATATAAAGAACAATTAACTAAACCTATTATATACAAATAAGTCAGGGAAAATGTATGAATCCTAGCAAATACAGCAAAGAATTGGTAGCACATATCCACCTTTATACTCTCTGAATGACTTTAGAGAAGAGACTCTTGAAATAAGTCTTTATCAAAAACACTTATAAAAAACCCAAAACACTTAGAGGGGCACCTGAGTGGCTCAGTTGGTCAAGCGTCAGCCTTCGGCTCAGGTCATGATCCTGGAGTCCTGGGATCGAGTCCTCCATCGGGCTCTCTGCTCAGCAGGGAGTCTGCTTCGCCCTCTGCCTGCTGCTCTCCCTGCTTGTGCTCTCCCTCTCTCTTATTCTATCTCAAATAAATAAATAAAATCTTTAAAAAAAAAAACACTTAGAAATTATACTCACCAATGTGTTCAAACTACATACACTATTGAGTCTTGCCCTATGGAATAGTGGGAAGAGAAGTAGATATGGCATCTGAAGATCTTCAGTTTCATTTTCTTATCTATAAAATGATAATAGCAATGGGACCTATCTATAGGGTTGCTGTGGCTTTCAGAAAGGATCATATCCATAAAATTACTTGGAAATATAGATATAATCATTCAAATATAAGCTATTATTTTTGACTAATCAAGATATAGCTGTCTGACACATTTTTTATATCCATGTTTTAGATTAAGTCCCTTAATTCACAAATGTCTTAGGATACAATTTGAGTTTGTAGTCCATCGTCCTAAAAAGAATTTCTAACACTTGGGAAAAAATATGTGTGTGTGCATGTGTATGTGAGTGGTGTGTGGTTTATCTATTTCTAACATGCATATCAGTTCCAGAAAATGTCTGGACTGAATTGCTGAATTGTTTGAGGTAACAATTCATGGGCAGATATCATTAAAATTCCGAGATGCTAGCACGCAAATGTGTAATCTTAAGGGCCAACAGCTCTTATTCAGTATGACTTCCAAAGACATGTAAATGAACTTAAATTAGATACCTGTTCTAGTCCCATGACTTTATGATTTTATGATTATATATTATAACCCAACTGTCTTCCATGAAGGAAAATGGTTCTAAACTGGAGATCCTTGATCTTCTAAGCTCTTTGACAGATCTGGGCATTTACATCTGAATATAAAAGCCAAGGAAAGCTTGTCTGCTGTGTACCCTAGAAGGGGAATTTGGAGCTCGCAGAACATCTTGCAAGAAGGGGATGAGTAGAAGAAATGGGAGAGAGAGGAAAAATGAAGGGAAGAGCCCAAATCCTTGGTGAAATCTATCAACCCCAAAGATGATTAGTATAGAAAAATCTCTGGTGGCGACTTGTGACAGAATCTAGGTCACTTTTTAAGAATGATGAGGTAGCCTACACGGAACCAGGACTCCAGGACACAGAGGGTGTTACAAGATTTTAAGTCCCTGAGAAGTTGAAGAAGGGTTTTGGACTTTCACAGACTGTGGAATTGGTATTCGAGCAAATTACACCTAGACCTTCAAGGGGGCAAAGAGGCCTCAGCTTATACATGGCTTACACAGAAAAAACATATATCTGTTTATTTTATTAAGTTTGAACTTGCCTGCTTCCAAAAGAAGAAACAATACATTTGTTGTACTATTTAGTATACCCTAACTTTACAAAGGGGATTTAACCTAGGCCAGCAATTCTCAGATTCGAAAATGTGGGGAGGGGATGGGGTGGGAATGAGGAGGCAGGAAGGGCAATTTTGTCCTCTGGGGAGATGTGTTAATGTCTAGAAATATTCGGGTTGTCACAACTGAGGGTTGCTAGTGGCACCTTGTGGGTAGAGGGCAGGACATTGCCCATTATATGATGTACAGAACAGACCCCACAACAAAGACTATCTGATTGCAAATGGCAATTGGGCTGAGCTGAGAAACCCTGACATAGGCCAACCTATCATTTTACAAATGAGAAACTGAAGAGCAGAGAGGGTCAGTGACAGGGGCCAAGTCACAAAGTGAGCAAGAAGTCCTTGCCTCCTGAAGAGTTGGAAGGGATAGGTCCTTCACCGTTTCCCCACCACACCACGTGACTTCTAAAAGCTAAAAATGGAACTGCTGGAAAATAAAGCTTCTTATGGACAAATTTAGGCTGAAGATGTGCTAAACACTAGCATAAATCCTTAAAACATGGTACTGCTTACATTGAGAAATCTGGGCCACCAGAAAAATAGAGAATTCAATTATGTAATATACATTTGACTGTATGTAGTAAAAACTACTTTCATGATATTTAACCCAAGTTCTACCCAGCCTAGTGGTTCTCAGACTTTAGTATGCTTCACGGCCACCTGCTTGGCTTGGTAAAAGACAAGTTGCACCCCCAGCTCCTGAGAATCTGCATTCCTAACAAGCTTTCAGGTGCCGCTCCTGGTACCCAGGAGACCATGCTTTGAGAACCACTGGCCTAGCATTTGGTAGCTAATCAAAGTTGGCTCAGTATCGTAGGCATTTAATAATATAATCTCACCAAAAAATAATATAATCTCCCTTTGGCGTAGATTAATTACTAATGCTACTTCACACTTGGAGGAAAATCATCTAGAGATGGCAGAACCAAAACTAACTCTAGACCTCATTTAACTCATATCTTTTACTTTAGAAATGAACAAGTGAATATAACTATTTAAGCCCCATTAACAGAGAAAAGAATCCCCATTAAAAACAGATTTTGAAACAAAAATCATTTATAGACATTTGAGCACTGACAGTGTTTTCATAAAGCTTTATGAACTAAAGATTGTAAGTATGATTAAATATATATGCATTATTTTTCACATTCTGTGTGTGAGGAATATTCTGAATGCCAAACTGAGTAAAGCCTGGTGCCTGGTCTGATGGGGCCCTTATGCCAAGCTAGGTCTATGGGGAAAATGCCTATTGACATCAGTAATATAAAAATCAGGCCCTGAGGGACCATAACTGTCTCTTTAAATTATTTGGGAAAACATGTACATGTTTAATCAATTAAATGTAGCATAAAATGATAAGCAATATATTCCCATCATAAACAATCAATGTGCTACTGTTAATCATTATTAACAGAGTGAAAGGTACCCAGAAGGAAATTCATTTCAGCAACATTCATTTGCATTCCTTTAATTTAATAAAAAATAATGCAAGAAATTGCAGATTCTTAAAAACTACGTGTTTGCCTAATGAGTGAGTGCGCTATCATTAATTGCTCCATGGCGGTCCTCATTTGTGGACACTGAATATTCAGCCTCCCATTTACCTCTTTAACATCACGAGACACTTTACATAGCCTTTATTTTCCTAACTCATGACATCCTGTCCAAAGCACTGAACTTCTCCTGCCAAGGGCACGCAGGAAGCCAAACCCTCTCAAATGTGCTGCTCCTGTCTTGAACTTTTTAAATACCCACTCATCTTTTAAATTAGGTGCCATCTGTTGTAACAGGATCTCTGGTTAAATCTTATTAAAATTCCTTGCCAATATCACACCACTGCTGCAATCTTACCCTGCTACTTCTCCAGGCTTTTCTGCAGCGTTCCATAAGAGCCTGCTATTCTAACTAATTCCCGTACCAGGACATGGGGTAAGAGTCTAAAGCAGAATCAACGCTATGCTGGTTCTAATTTTACTCACAGAGTGAACAACTGTTCATGTCCAATCTGGGATCATGCCTCCAAGTCCCCTGAACACAGCACCGTTTGAACCAGAGCAGTTAACCCAGCATCACTCAGGGCTGGTATCAAATGGCGCTTTTACTGCAGGATTCACCTTGGAACGAAGTAGGCAGGATTTATTATCTGTCGAAGTCACATAACTGCCAGGTTATGACGCCTTCATTCTCATATTGTCACAAACAATCACACAGAAAACAAACACGGGAAAACATCAAGCTTATTTACAAGGAAAGCAAATTTGCAATCAGACAAGGGCAACAGAACACCAAGAACTGCAGTAAATCTCTGAGAGCTAATAATGCTCTCCTGCAACACCTCCCAGCAAATGGATTGTATTCAGAGTTTAAACGGCCAAAGCAACATTCATTCCTCGATAGCTAGAGAAGATGCTTGATAAGCAAATCCTAATTTATGATTCATTTACTCCCTGAGTGTCTTAAAACTAGGATTGCTACCAGACTTCCTATGCTTATTCAAGCATGCTGACAAAACTGGACTCCCTTAGTAATTTCTCTCGGCACCTCTCAGCATGGCCGACGGGCATCTGCCAAGAGTAAAGCATATAAACCACTGAATCATGCAAAAATATTTACCCCCAAAAGATGTAGTAAAAGCTCAGCTTCCTCCAGCTTCCATAGTCCCTGAAGTGTTAATCTGAAGGAAGAGTTCCATGAGTTTTCACAGGCCAGCAGTGTGTCTCCTACACTTGACCTAGACAGCCTTACATAACGAAGCGTCGGGGCTGGGGAACTCGCTGAATGTCATCACCAGCAAGAGGAAGAAGTATTGGCAGCAGCAGGCAGGCGGGCAGCCTGGGAGTTTGCATGGGAATCATGAAATCTTGTCTTTCTCTTTTGAAATGTTTCAGAAGGAGAGTTAAGAATAGCTCGGAAACCGGTCTTGCTGTTTTTGCGGGAAGAATGACCAGAAGCATAAAAGCTAAATTTTCCAGCAAGTGCAAGACACCGCTCTCGGTGCTTGCAGTAAAGCTAACAGAGTGAATGGCTGTCTGTAAAGTACTGTGCCATGACACCTAAGATGAAGGGAATGGTAAAGCAGAGTAATGACTCAAAGCCTGCCACCGAGAGCTTTTGTCTACCTTTAACTCATTGTGGTGAGTATAGGGGGATACGTGTATATGTAATAGGAGTAAGAGTTGGAGGTGTGAGCTGGTTTGCAGGATAACTGTAAGAGTGGTAAAGAGTGTTTATGTTCCTTAAACATCTTTTCGCAAGCAAGACAATGGCATTTTAAATCTTGATTTATCAAATTCAGAAGGGGGTGGGTTAAACTGGTTGTGCTTAGTGCATTTCAATTCAGGTATTTTCATGAAAGAAATAAGCAAATCAGGTTACCTCTCTATGGTGGTGGGCAGATAACTGTCAGGTGTGTTCATTAATTACTGTCATTGTTGATACTAAAATGATAGGAATTTCAGCATTCAGATTTTGTATACAATGAATCTTTTTTTAGAGTTTGAAAGCAGTTTCTCAGAATGGGGCAAGAAGATCACTGTGCTTTTAAATAGCCTTCGTTACACTCAATCCTAGATATCTGGAGGATACCTTTAAACAGCAAATTAAAAACAGCGTATTCTCCATCTAATTTTCATTCAATTATCTCAAGTGTGTGCCATGCAAGTTGTGCTCTTAAAAGCTAGAAATAATAAAACCAGCCCTATATTCTGATCCTGAGTACAATGATATGACATTATTAATATAAAATGATATTATATTGTTTAATTATATATAAAATTGTGGTTTGATATGGGATGTGGGCTAAGATGTATAATTCCCGAGGCAACAGGAATAGAGAAGCCATGCATCATTTAAAAATAATATTAATGTGCTGCTCTTAGCTAGGAAACTTATCTACTAATGCATCACACTGAGAGTAGAGCAGGGAAATAAGAGAATTTTAGGTCTATGAAATAACACGATGATCTAATTCCACTTCATCATTTAACCCCTGCGGAAACTGAGGTAGAAAGAAGTTAAATGATGTGTTTAAGGTGACTCCGAAGAAGAGGTGACTGGAAAGTTGTTTTTCTGATCCTCACTGGTGTTTTGCCTACGATCCGGCAGTAAATAATTGTCCTCTAGTACTGGCGTAAAGGCCTGATGTACAATTTTTTTTTAATAATAGAAATGGTAGAAAACAAGAGTAGAGTAGCACTAAATATCTGCTTTTAGGAACAATCTGATTTCAGAAAAATCAATTTCAGTAGTGGATGGAATGAAAAATTTTACTCAAGTATTTCTCTCAACTGTAATGAACATATTGGCACAACATCTAATTAAATTTTTCAAATTATGAAACAGTGTTCTGAACATGTGGCAATGGACACTACGTTGGTAGTTTAGATCTTTTTATTTTGTTAATGTTGATTGTGGAGCTAGGCTTGTCCCTCTCTTGGAGAGCTAATGTACATGAAATAAACAACCCATAGAAAGCAAAGAACTAGAAAACAGAATGTTTTAAGAAAGATTTGTCTTATTACTTTCAAGTAAACTGAGCTCTTGTCAGGCACTTTTTGATCATTGCCTCTCTGCCCCCAGCACTGTGCTTACTGGAAACCTCAGTAAATGTTTACTGAATAAATAAATGGAGGGATGAAATGCATTCAAGATGATCCATAGATGAGAGTTGCATATGCTCTTCCTTAGTAGTCTTCCTTGGAGTCATTTTAAAGAACACAGAAAGAGATTTATGAATATATCAGCTTGATAATTGCCAAATTAAATGAATGCTTCTGAGATACTTGCTTGGAAACTGTTCTTAAATTTCAAAAAAATAACATTCTCCTTGCAATCTAATTGGATCAACTTGGTATAGGTTTGGCAGCTCCTAAGAGATAATCCAACTTTTATTAGGTTAGCCAAATACAGGTTTTGTTTTTCTCAAGTGATGTTAAGTGACATTAAGGTAGGACTTCACAGTCCTGGCAAGATCCACAGTCTTCAGGCGTCTGAGCTAATTTTTCCTTCCTTTTAGCCATTCTCAGCACGTGGCTTTCGTCCTCTGATTTGTTGACTTGTGGTGTCAAAATGGTTGCCTCTCCTCTAGCATCCTGGGTATATTTCAGGCAGGAAGGTAGGAAGTACAAAGGGCAAAATGCAAGTTCCAGCTGAATCAGCTTTCTCCAAGAGCTTTCCTGATTACATACACATTGAGACTTACGTCTTATGGGCTGTAACTGTGAGAAATGCCACTCTTCCTAGTGAGGAGTCTAGAATAATTGTCTTTTTAGCTGAGCCTGTTGTGTTTCCCAATTGAGCTGGGGTTCTGTTTTTAAGGCAATAGGGTTGCTTTCCCAGTATCCATTCTCCCTTAGCATATACTTTTTGGTAATTCTGGTAAAATCCTAAAGCATTCAGCATGATCATTTAGTCTAAGTTGATTTATCTTCCAAAAGAAGGAAAAAGCTTCTCGTTTTATATCCAGATCTTCTATGGAAAAAATTATCCTCCTTTTGCAATGGAACATTACTTGGGTAGCAATGGGTTTATAATTACACTGTTGTCAGATAGATGCAAAGAGAAAGCTGGAGATAAACTTTCCAGGAGAAAAAAAAAGAAAATAATTCCATGTGCCATTTCACCCCATATTCACCCTCCAAATTAAAGTTGTCTGAAGTAATTTCTTTCTGAAAAGATTCTGACTATAGAAGAAAAAATGGGCACTGAATTAAAGCTCTAATCTTTGAAGTTTCTGTGATTGCTAAGTAAAATGGTGTCTCACTAATTTAGAAAAGAGGCTTTTGCTTTGTTTTTCAATTTGCCTATTGTCTTGCTGGAATTAGCTAGATGAAAAGCATGTGGCTCTTCCTCCTGGGACATGGAAGGGCTATGTGACATATTCCAATTAGGGCACAAGAATGTCTCTCTAAACCACAAGCTGTTCTTTGTATTGGGACAAGGAATAATACCAACATCTTCAAAAGGACCTGGAACAGGATGGCCACCCAGATCAAAAGTTTCACTTGAAACATGTAGAAAATTCCTGGCCAGACAGGGTTAGAAACTCTCTGATTTTAGGAGGAAAAATGATGGCATTCTTAGTTTCTATTAAACTCAACTTTTATATGGAAGGTAGTTGACTTTGAACCCAAGTCACAATCACTGTGAAATAACCTATTTGGGAAAAAAATGGAATATTGTGCTAGCCTCTACTGTACTGAGAAGCCACATGGAACATGGTGTTCATTTCAGTCTCTTAACAGGAGTAAATAGAGGAAATTCTTTGCAGAAAAGAAAACTATATCCAGCCTGACTGAAGACAGCCAATTAAAGTGCATTTAGTACCCAGAGGGTATGAGTTTTACAAGTCACAAACTCAAGGGAGAACAAAACTAGAAATTTCTTCCTTTCCCTATAACTTAATTTAATTTCTATTTTAATGTCCCATTTTTGCCTAATGGCAGAAAATTTAATTATTTCTAGGTCAGCTCAATTGCTTTAGTACTTTTTTCAGTTATCTTGGGTTTAGCTCAGTAAAATGTAAGATTTTTGTCTTTGTCCTTTATATTAATTAGAATGACACTAGTTTCGGCAACAAATATACCCAAAAGTCTTGGTGGCTTAGCACAATTAGATGTACTTCTTACTTATGAAAAGTTCTATGTGGTTGTTCCTGGTTGGCAGGTGACCTCCCATGTTTTCATGTATGGATGTTGGATCCTTCTCTATCGTGGCTCCTCTTGCCTCTAGGTACTCAGAGTCAGTCAACAGAGGGAAAAAGAAGAATTATATATAAGAATTATATATATATATAGAAGAATTATATAGATATATATAGATGTATATATCTATATATATAGAAGAATTATATATATATAATTCTTATATAAGACATATATATATCTATATATATAATTCATATATATATTATATATATAATTCATGAAGAATTATATTTATCTCTTCAGCCCAGAAAGGACACACATGGCTGGCTTGTATTTAAATGGTGAGGAACAGTCATGTGCTCTCCCTACATGCAAAGGAAGGCTGAGAAATGTTCTCCCTAGCTGGGCAGCCACTTCTCAAAAAGGAGCAAAAGTTATTGGGGTCACCAAGCTATCTCTGCCTACCTTTCATCTTTGCAGTTAATCACTTAAAAAAATATCATCTTCTGCCAGTTATAATTGATTGGCAGAAATTGTCAAGAAATTATTTCTAGACATCAGAGAACTGAGGATTTAATGGGGGGATAAAGGGATAGCTCTCCTTGTGTTAGTGATTGATTATATTTTGCACCTGAAAATGGGATCACATCCTTTTTCTTCTACCCACAGAGATCAGAGAAACTTTAGTATAGATTTCCAAGTTTTTCCATTGTAGTGTCTGGAGTTCAGGTCTATGATTTTACATTCTAAGTAAAATACCCCAAATTTCAGCAGTCCCACATGCTATGAGAAACATGGCTGGTCCACATGAACCTTGAAAGTTTGGTTTCTGAACTCCTTCTGATCCTAGCATCCAGCTAATGCTTGGCTATCACTGGGGTATTTCAGGCAGGATGCAAGAAGGCACAGGGAAGAAGGGGTTGAGCCTATATCGAAAAAGCAGAATATTCAGAAATTCTCAGCAGACTTCTTCCTGGGTCTCGTTGGCCAGAATTGTTCTATATCCACTTACATGAACAAGAGAGAAGGCTGAGAAAGATAGCCTTCAAGTTGTACTAATAAATGTTTCCAACAAAATTGGGGTTCTCTTAATAAGGAATAGGGGGAAAAGAATAACAATGTTTGGCTCAACATTAATAGGCCAATTAATCTGCCGAGGTAATTATAACCTTGTTTACACTTCCCAGAGGGCTTAGTATCAGTGGTGTGTGTGTATGAGAGAGAGAGAGAGAGAGAGAGCAAAAGAGAGAAAAAGAGAGAGAGACTAGGTTTATTGGTGCTGTGGTGCTGAACATGAACACCTAGGCAATCTACTACTTTCATTTAAATGGTTCTGTAACTTGGTGGCTAATGAACCAGGTTGTCTGTAGACTTATACTTTTGCCTTTCCATATTTTTTCAGCCTTGGATTCTCTTCTGAACTTGCTAGGACATATTCAAAGTAGGTGTTCTATTTAAACTGGGAAGAAGTACCCTTTAAAAAAAGCTCTGTTTTCCTTCCCAGCTGCCTCTCTTCATTAAGCACACACACACTCCAGAGTTTCTAAGTTTTTGAGAAAAAAGGGGAATTGTCTAGGTCAAAGTAGGTACACGGATCGGAGGCTGGGAAAAAATGGTGCCTGGGAAGAAGAAAGAACCAAGTGTTCAACATTTGCCCTTTTTGGTGTTTTTTCCTTTTCCGAGTTGGTTTCCCAAGTGGGATCTAAGAATGTGCAAGCCTTGTTGCATTATCCAATACATTAGATTATCTCTAACATAACCCTAAAGGGATGGCACAACTGCACTGTCTTTTCTTTCCCAGGCCCACCACATTCTATTTCTTGTCAATCTCCACATGGTTAGGCATACTCAGGAATTCCCTTTCAGATCTATGAACAATCTCAGACTAACGCAAAAGAAACGATTTACTTCCTTACTCACTTATTTTGACCAGTGTTCCAATCTCATTGAATTGCTTGATATGAGAAAGCTTTGCGCTATCTCATACCTCTATGAATTTGCTTAGACTGTTCTCTCCGTTTGAGTCACTCATCTCCATTCACCCCTACTAACCCTGGCTTTGTCATCCCACCTGTAGTCCTTTCCTGTCATCAGTGAAACATAGTAGGTTTAAGGACCAGTTTTTTAAAATAGCAGGTCCTTATCCCTTCACACCCACCCAAGCAGAAATTATTACTGCTTGTTGGGATGTGACCATGACTTAGAAAGACCTAGCTTGCTTATATTATATGTTGTTAAACATATTTGCTTTCATACTACCTTCCTCAAATAACTGGCTATTTAATAACCAAGACTGTGTTTTATTTACCTTTGAATTTCTAGTATCTAAAATGGAGCCTTCTTGGGACAATATAACAATTCCTTGCGATTAAAAAATTGCGATTATTAATAACAATGAAGATTAACCCATATACTTTAAGAAAGCCAAGCGTCAACATGGATTTATGAAATAGAAAACACTAGGAATAATACTATATCCTATAAAAAGATGTTTCGTTTTTTAAGAGATCACCAAATTTTCCTTGAAAATGTCAATTAATAGTTGTCTTTACATTCAATTTTTCCACAAAAAAGTCTATTTCTTAAAATAAGCATTATCTATACTCAAAAATCCAATTGCAGGCAATGGCTTGACTTTTTTTTAATGATAATCTGGTTATTCTAACAGTTCTACTTTGTTCTCTACATATTTTATTAAAAATGGAGATAAAAATACTTCCTTTTTTGAGAAGCTAGACATTGGTTGTCTATTTCAAAAAATTATAGAAATAAAAAAAATTTACAAAAATCTTATCTATTGTTAACAGAGTATAAATTAAATATTTTTTGCTGTGCATGTTTTAGTCATCCAAAACTCTTACATTTGATTTATCATTTTATTCTTACAATTTGCTTGTGATAGGTGTTAGATTTCACCAGCTCATCCTACCTCTCCTTTTATTGAAAAACGATGGAGAAAGGAATCCCATGACTCTTCCAAAATCTCACGGTTAATTTGCTGACCCTTTTCTTCTTTTTTTTTTTTAAAGATTTTATTTATTCATTTGACACAGACAGAGAGATCACAAGTAGGCAGAGAGGCAGGCAGAGAGGGGGAAGCAGGCTCCCCGCTGAGCAAAGAGCCCGATGTGGGGCTTGATCCCAGGACCCTGAGATCATGACCTCAGCCGAAGGCAGAGGCTTTAGCTCACTGAGCCACCCAGGTGCCCCTGACCCTTTTCTTCTAATTAATTAATATGCTTTGGGACTTTACATGTTTTTAGTGTGGGCCTCTGTGCTGCTCAATGTGCTCGGTCAAGTGGTTAAGTTCGTAGTGTCTCAGCAAATCAAGCCGTCAGCAACCACCCCTCGTGCCCCACCCTTGATTGCTTCTGCAACTTCCTCAGATTTTCAGTCAGAATTCCAAATTAAGCTATTGTATTTGGAACCCAGCTTTAGAAACCCTGCTACAAATAGCAAGTCTTGGCTCCGTCACACATTGTGATGTGAAAATCTGAGTACAGGGAGCTCTAAAGGAGCAGAGCTCCCTTTGCTGAAGGCCAGCAGTTCCCTGGAGGTAGAGAATTAAGATGTAGATGCTGAACTGGATACCCAGACCCATTTGTTCCTTTTGCCTCATCTCTTTCTCACCCCTCCTCTTTCTAATCGAAGACAGACTTGAAAAAATCAGATGGTTTGCCTGAGGCCGTGTACCAAGTTGTCTCTAGAGGCAGGCCAACATACGGGGCTTCTTGACAGGGTCACATAAGTGAACCATCAAATATCAAAATGAACAATGAGCAGCCCCGTTTTGTTTTTGCAGATATAACTGTATTATAAAAAATTTAAAGTGTATTCTATTTAGCAAAACCTCAACATGTTCTTCATAGTGACATTATAGATGCTGAGTCATCCTCTTCCTGCTCTTTTATGTCTGAGGAAGTTGATGACAATGTTGGACTAATAACAGACAAATATGAATTATGATTTACATGTGTATGAATGGGCTTAATCCTTTACAAAGCACACTCATGCATTTCATCCCCTAGAGACCTAGATCCTTACCGGATCCAGATCGGCATGGAGGTCTGCATGGCAGGCGCTCACCCGACCCACCTCTCTGTTGAGGTGAGCCCAGGATGCATCCTGAGACCTGGCGCTCTGCGTGCAGTGCTGTGCGGGGCACGTCACACTGCAGGAATCTACTAGTCAAGTGGAGGGCCACATGGATGTGAGGTGAAAAATGTCAAGGACGAATGTCCAGTCCTGACCCGAAACCCGCCACAAGGAATCTCTGTTACCATTCGGACCTCCGTGTGGCCTTCTGAAAGAGAGGCTCAGGATTTCAGAGAGGGGCTCAGACACGTGAGATCCAGTGATGAATAAATCTTCAGAAATGCCAAGCTCTGTTATTATTCTGAGTAACAATTAGTCCCCAGATGATTTTTATTTTGAGGAAGAAGATCTCAGAAGTGATTAGTCAACTAGCTGCACAGCTGCAAATGCCTTTGGATTTGAAAACATTGCCCTTTTTGCGGAGGACAGGCAACAAGGATCCAAATGCAAGCAAATTTTGCATATACGAAAAACTACTCCGTCAGCAAGCTTAATTAGGTAGAAAAAGTTTGTCTCTAATTCCATTATAAAGGCAGATTATAAGTCAACCAATCAGGATTTGGAGGCTGGAAGAAACCCCAATTTTGCTATTGTCCCACATGGCTAGCTTGGCAAATACAGAAGGCAGATGAAATTTGTTTCTGATTAGTGCTCTAAAAGAAAAAAAAATTCTAACACACAATATTTCTTCACTAATATGAGACAATTTTTTAAAATGTAGTATGTTCATAGTTTGATATTTAATCTTTGCACCCTAGTGAATTAGTCTTTAATAAACAATAACATTAATATATGTTAATGAGTATTAACAACACTTTATTTCCTAACATATGTTTACTTTACAAAACAGAGCAGAGGACATATTATCTACAAGGAATGCCATTTCTTATTTATATCCTTCCTTTAATCGTGGTTCCCTAGCACCCAGGGCAAATTTTGTAGGGAAAAATTGGGAATAATAATGCCTCTCTCATAGGACTGTTGTAAATTTCAAGTATTTTTAGGAAAATACTTGTTAGTCACTGAGTTGTGTTGAGTGGTCGATAAAGTTCACTTCTATTTCTTGTTTCCCTCACATAAATGTGGGAATTTTGATCCCTGGTCAGCCAGAGGGAGACTATTTTTAGCCAAGTAATCCTTCAGATTAAACTAAATTGGAAATCTTTTCTTTGAGCTTCTTTTTTCAAAGTTTATTTTTATTCTCACTTCTCTGTAACAGGAAAGGTGGGAAGCCTGGAAGGGTCCCTTCATGGAGAAACCTTGCTTTCAGTATGTGTGCTAACCAACGATCCGCTGATGATTGAATTTTTAGAGTATCCTTGCTTCTGAAGTACTTAGCCATTTGCTGTATTCATTCTAGCTATTAGCAAGGAATATTTACTGACTCCCTATGCACACCCATCTTCTAGGAAATACAACAGAATCCTTTAGGAATGTTTATAGTCTGGGGAATATATGATAATATTATACTATATGATCAGTATTGAGTGCTGGAAATACAAAGCACTTTGGAATTCAAAAGAGAGCAAGATCACCCTCTCCCTTGGGGGTGTAAGATATCTTCTTGGAGAAAGTGGGATTTGGATAGAGAAGTGGAGGGGGCGGATTTCACAGAGAAGAACATAGAGAACATGGTGTGGTTAATCTTTCTTAAAAGAAAAAAGGAAAAAGAGGAATATTCCAGAAAAAAGGAATAGGCCAGTTTATTGAGAGCCTGAGTGTTTGTGCATTATCATGATTAATCACAGGAACAGTTGCCAAGCTTTCATTATAAAAATATTCTCCAGGAGAATTCATCAAGTTCTATTGCCTATTAATTTCTGTTGATGCATTTTATTTAGCATCTTCAATGACAGAGGACACTTTTTAAAAAAAGAAATGAAAGCAATAAGATGAAGCTCATTAAATAAATGATTTACGTGTGATATTTTAAAACCAAGCAATGTCATTGCCCCAAGCAAATTACAAGTCTTTAGTTTTAGTATATTTACAGTGTCCTTGAAATTTCTAAGTTTATGACTTAACATTTTTACTTAGTACATATCAGTTGATAGTGTTGTATCATCTTAAATTTATTATTTATCAAGAAATTATGAAACAAGGCAATGTAGTGCTATGGGACATGTTTCGATTTGGAACTTTAAAAAATTTGGTTTAGGGGCACCTAGGTGGCTCAGTTGGTTAAAGATCCAACTCTTTTTTTTTTTTTTTTTTTTAAGATCCAATTCTTGATTTCAGCTCAGGTCATGATCTCAGGGTTGTGAGATCAAGCACCAAGTCAGGCTCCGTGTTGGGTGTGGAGCCTCCTTAAGATTCTCTCTCTCCCTCTGCCCTCTGCCCCTCTCCCCTTCTCACCATCTCAAAAAAAAAAAAAAAAATGGTTTACAGTCTTACTTTTATCATTGAAATACCCTTGTATGACCTCGAATATATTTCCCATCTGTGAATCTGTGTAATCATGTAAATAACCGAGACTAAACTTAACTGCATTTTAATTCCTTCAAGTTTTAAAATTGTATAATATAAATATATAGGCACATATATATATTTTTTAATTTACAATACTCTCTTATTTTTATCTTTTTTAAAAACCACATTCATGAAAATGGGATCTGCACAGTTCAAATGTTTTTTTTCTTAGGTAATAAGAGAATTTTTTAAGAGCTATATAGCAGCTTTTAGCCCAGCTAAGTCTTACTGTCAAAACCAACATCCTGGGGATGCCTGGGTGGCTCAGTCGGTTAAGTGTCTGCCTTCAGCTCAGGTCATGCTCCCAGGGTCCTGGGATCGAGTCCCTCCTCAAGCTCCCTGCTCAACGGGAGCCTGCTTTTCCCTTCCCTCTGCTGCTCCCCCTGCTTGTGCTCTCTCTCTCTCTCTCTGATAAATAAATAAAATAAAATAAAAAACCCCAACATCCTAAAGAAATGTAATGAGATAAAGGATGCTTTTAAAAGCAGGTCTTCTTTCTTTTCCTGGTTGGGTGAGGCTTGCAAGGAATTCTGAAACACGTGTAATTTAACGTTCATTTCATAATTACATGAGGCTTTGCAGTTGCAAAGTATATCTACCCATACACTTGACCTGAATGGCCTCTTATGAAAGATAAGAATATACTCGTCTCACCTCTGGAACTGGTGAGGGATGCCACCCTTATGAAGACTGTGGTATTTTCTATCTTGAGGACATATCCACAGGAGGCCAACAGCTGATGAGTGGTTACTCCACTGGTGAGTAGAGCCAAAACGTCCCTCTGGTAATTGTCTCTCTCAGTGTTCTAGCAAGAAGACTGAGCGCCTACTCTCTGAGACTACGTGTGTTAGAGAGGACACTTGCCGATACCAACTAGCACAGACCATTGATTAAACTTTGCTGATGCATCTCTACCAATAGAAGCCATGCGGGGTTTCTCAGAACCCCTGCAAGAAAGCCCATGACAGGCTTCTGCATAGCTGTAGTTTCTCACAGCCCTGAGAAAACCTTTCCAGACATTTTCATAAGCCTGAGTCCTATATGGGCATGTAATTCTAGCTACACATAAATAAATAACATCAGTGCTAAGAGTACATACACTCTGTGTTGTGAGGTAATTTTTCCTAAATGCCTATTGCTATACATTTTTAATTCCCTTCAGAATAAATAGAAGCTTTTCTTTACAAAGTGGTTAATGAAAGATTAAGCTCTCTTTTTCTGTGTTTCTATTTAATGAAAACAAATGTATACATCTTCTTTAAGGTTTGAGAACATAGGAGACCCTATTTCTATTCCCCCAAAGCAGATTTAAATTTTCTAGCTTTGTTTTTCCATATTTAAAAGTAGTAAATCATATCAATCAAAATAATACTATGATTATAAAAACTATTATTCAAAATACACCTATATTACATAATTTGAAGTTAGCTATGGAGTAGTGTAAAAATCATAGTAAAATACAGTTAGGCAGATCTGGATTGAGACTCTGGCCCTATTAGTTAATAGTACGGTGACTTCTGGAAGTTGCCTAAATTGTCTGAGCCTTTGTTCTCATCTATCAAATGGAGATGATAATCTGAAACCATAGGGTCATAAAAATAAGATAATAAAATAATGTGCTTGTCACATAAAAGGTGTTAAAAAAAAACCAGTACTCTTTTTCTCCCCTCTCCTCCTTATTCATGTTGAAAGCATAGAGCAAGTATTTAATGGAGGACTTCACTGAAAAAGAAAAATTAAGAACTCATGATTTTATTTCAGGCCTTCTGTTTTCCTCACTTACACACTTTCCTGCGTTATCCTGATCTTTTCGTTGGCCACAATTATCACCTTTTTGTTGCTGATGGCCCCCATATTTCTACGTCTGATCCAAATCACGTTCCTGTGCTCCAGACCCTTGTATCTACATGCTTTTTAATACATGCCTCTGTTAAACTCACTTTAAAGACTACATTTCCCAAATTGAGTTTCGCATCTCCCTCTTACCATTAAAAAATAAAACAGCAACCAATTGACGTTTCTTGCTTTGTTTCCTATCATGAGTGCCCAAGCTCCAAATCTGAGTTACAGCTTGGACTCTTCTCTAGCTTCTTCACATCCAATTCCTAAGTCCCACCCCTTCTACTCCTTGAATAGCTTTCAGATTCATCTACAACTCTCCAGTCTTACTGCTACTACCCTTCTTCAGACCACCATCATCTTTGCCTGAATTTTTGCAACCAACTTTCAGTTGGTCTCTCTGCTTCTCTAGTCATGCTTCTCTCCAATCTGCTGCTCATAATGCAGACAGAAAGACCTTTCTATATCAACTGCATATTGGGTCCCTTCCATACTTAAAGCCCAGGTTTGTCACCATTCTAACACAGCTGACATGATGTACCCTTAACATGCTTTATTTCCAAAGGGGCGCACTCTCTAGACCTCCTTGAGGACTCAAGCATTCATTGTAGTGTTACAGCCAACAGCTCCCAATTATGCCACTCCTTGGGATTTCCCTCAGCTGAAAGTACTTTCACAAGATTATACCCTTCCCAGGGCAGCTCGCATCCAGTGACAGCTCCACTCAGAGGTATGAAATTTCACCCCCTTATCCCAAGCAGAGAAAACTCTGAAGGTCCATGCCAGTTTAAGAACTCCCTGTAGGATTGGTTGAAGACCCTGTTGTGGTTATATTATAGCCCAACTTCTTCCCTGAACACAGAGATAGAAGTTGAGTAGTAGACAGCCTTCATTGTTTCACAGGTGTTGATATTGAAAGTTCTCCCAACAAACTTCCTGCATGAAAGCTTCAACCCCTGAGTCTATATCCCAAAGAACCCAACCTTTGACACAGACTCTCCTCTGGACTATTCAGCATTTCAGCCTCATACTGTGTGATTTCTTCTCTTTGCCTTCTATCCTTTATCCAGTCTGACCTAATTTCAGTTCTTTAAACATACAGTGCTCTACCTTTAGCACTTGTCCTTTCCTCCAGTCTCTTCCTTCCCTCATTCTTGGGGTCTTTGCTTAAAGTGTCTAATTTCAGGAGGCTTTTCCAATCCAGATTCTAGTTAAGATGAGACTTTCTAAGCATTTTCTGGTAAGAAAGTCACTTCTGTTGGCCTAGGGCCATTCTTCAGGAAAAGAGAAAGCTAAGACCTGTTTGACACCAACACCGACAACAACTGGGGGATCCGCATGCTGTCCTAGTAAAGGGAATTTTACCAACGTCTATTATGCTATTCCCCTACCTCTATGCCTGTATCTTGAGATAATAATGGTCTACGCATGTTGCTTGCTGTCTTCCTTATCTTGACCTCAAACTTTTCTTTTGGGACAGAATACCAGAATTCCCTACATTGTCAGAAGTTATCACTAATTTTCTTAGAATTTACAACTGGTCTATGTACTGTTGACAAACTGTACTGTTGATCTCTTATTTCTATATTTAAAACTGAAAATAATAATTCAGTCTAGAATTTTATAACTTTTTTTTTTTTAAGATTTTATTTATTTATTTGACAGAGAGAAAGAGATCACAAGTAGGCAGAGAGGCAGGCAGAGAGAGAGGGGAAACAGGCTCCCTGCTGAGCAGAGAGCCCGATACGGGGCTCGATCCCAGGACCCTGAGATCATGACCTGAGCTGAAGGCAGAGGCTTTAACCCACTGAGCCACCCAGGTGCCCCTAGAATTTTATAACTTCTGATTTACTATTATTAGATCTCTCTTTGAGATAGGAGAAGAGAATATTGAAATCTCGTAGATGCTTATGAAGCATGTTAGAAGCAAGTTACTTTCTGAAGTTTCTATATTATCCTTGATTTTTAAATACTTGGGGACATTGCTGGTGTCAGTGGGAAATTTGCACATAATTATACGTTTATTCCCAGTGGAATACGAGATGATCTGGTACTGAAACAATTAAAGGGCTTTAGAGGGAACCTGAGGAAAGCCGTACCATAGGTCCGCCTCCCATGTAAGAGCTGGGCATAAGGCATCTACTTGTTCACAAAAGACGTCAACCTTCCAACCCCCACATTTGATAGTGAAGAGGTGAGAATTGGCTCTTATCCAACATTCCAGAATATTCATATTTTAGGCCCTTGTCAGAAACTGTAATGCCAAACTCTGCTTTTAGACTCTTATCAAAAGTTAGAGATGTAGAACTCACAGAGGATATTTTGATGGCATGCAGCTCAGTCTTCTCAGAGTTTTTCTAGACCTCATTATTGCATAAGCAGAGAGCTTTATCCTGGGACCATACTGTTTTGTTTTGTTTTTTAAATCGAGTACAGAAACTAGAAGCACACAATGGCCAAATTCTAGAGAGGTCCACTGCAGGTTTCATTTGATTATGATCCCATCATTTTCACCGAGGCAGAACCTTAAGACGCTGGGTTTGAAACCACTGCAGTGTCTGTTAATAGTCGGACCAAACGGTTGCAGCTTAAAACCAAAGATCATCTAAATATGTATCTTTGGGACAGAAGAAAAAAAATTCAGTGAAAATTGGCTTCAAACTCAAGTTTAGAAAGATTTTAAGCAAAATTATGTAAGTCAAACTAAAAAATGCATGCAAATCACTACCTAAGTTCTGACTATGAAACTTAGCACATTCGTTGCTAAATTAGAAAGGAGTTGGACAATTCTTTGCTCTCTGGGGAGTGTGAAAACCTCCAGGCCCATGGCCAATAGACTGAATGCCTGGTTAACTTCAGGCTGCCTGGATACTCACTGTTGTTATTGAAAGCCTAGCACATGACTTGGATCTAGCTCTGGCAGGTGAGATCCAGGGAAAAGGGGAGATCATGTGGCCCAGTTTGTCCATCTCAAGGGTCCTCTCTACTTTTGCCAAGACAAGAGTGCATCTTCATCTCTGGGAAGAAAAGAAAATCATTTTAAGAATTGCTTATCGGGATACCTGGGTGGCATCTGCCTTCGGCTCAGGTCATGATTTCAGCGTTCTGGGATCGAGCCCCGCATCAGGCTCCCAGCTCGGTGGGGAGTCTGCTTCTTCCTCTCCCTCTGCCGTTCCCCTTGCTTGTGCTCTCTCTCTCACAAATAAATAAAAAATAAAAATCTTAAAAAAGAAAAAGAATTGCTTATCAAGGGAGAGAAGTTAAACTTTTTACAGATTTTTAAGAATATGTGTGAGTGTGCATATACATACATATATACATATGTATACACACACACATATATATTTAGGTGTTTATTTAAAGTCTAGTTAACATACAGGTTAACAATAGTTTCAGGTGTACAATGTCATGATTCAACAATTCCATACATCAGCAGGTGCTCGTCATGACAAGTTCTCTCCTTACTCCCCACCGCCTGCTGGCTGCAGCCCCCCGGGTCCCTCCCCTCTGGTAACCAGCAGTTTGTTCTCTCACCTTAAGAGTCTGTTTCTTGTCTGCATCACTTTTGCTCTTTTTCCCTTTGCTCATCTGTTTTGTTTCTTAAATTCCACATTTAAAACAATTTTGTGCTTAGGAATTAAACACTTAGCTTTTGCATAAAATATCCAAGTTGACTCAAAAAGGACACAAGAGATCTTTAGATTTTTATCTGGACAAAGCCAAAAATAAATTGGTTTCAGGGCTACATCGCAGGACTCTGATATTCGTATCGTATCCTCTTGGCTACACAGGCTGCGGAACCTCTGGCATTTGGGACCTCCTTTGTACAGGCTAACTCTGCTTGTTTGGGGGAAGACAGCTACAGCTGACATGGGGTGGTTGCAAAACATTGGGGCCACTGTAGGGAGTCTCTCTCTGTGTTCCCCACATCTGAAGCATCGTGCTATTGGGATGGGCAGGGTATTAAATCTCCACGGGACGAACACTGACCAGAGATAGACAGGAGAGAGGAAGGAGCTCGCAAGTAGATTGTGTGTCATTTCCTTCCTCTTAAGGACAGTACCATGTGACAGGGCCTGTCCAGAGACTTCCCACATGGCTAAGTGACAAGGTATGTCTCTTGGTGAAGAAGGCCAGCTCCAGAACGCACCACCTGAACTGACTTCCTGCTTCTTTCCCTCTGCCTGCTCCTCTGTGATGGCCTCGGGCTGTTTGGAAGTCAGCCTTGGCTGGGACTAGAACAGGACCCCTTAACTACTGCTTGATGAAATAATCATGAAACCCTACAAATGTCAACCATGTAACATTTCCAAACTCCAGCTTCATACTTCTTTTCAGGCTTTATTGTCATCAAGATAACAGTAGCTAAATGCAAGAGAAAAATGAGGAAGCCTTAAATGAGAAGTAGTAAGAGTGGTTTTCTTTGGTAAGTTTACTAGAGATGTCTTCTTTCTTTCTTTCTTTCTTTCTTTCTTTCTTTCTTTCTTTCTTTCTTTCTTTCTTTCTTTCTTTCTTTCTTTCTTTCTTTCTTTCTTTCTTTCTTTCTTCCTTCCTTCCTTCCTTCCTTCCTTCCTTCCTTCCTTCCTTCCTTCCTTCCTTCCTTCCTTCCTTCTTCTTTTCTTTTCTTTCTTTCTCTTTCTTTCTGTCCTTTCTTTCTTTCTCTTCCTTCCTTCCTTCCTTCTTTCTGTTGCATATTTTTATTTTCAAAATTTTTCCTAAAGTGCAGATATTTATGCATTTAAAAGACTACTAAAAAATATAAAATAATTTTATATTTATCTTAAGATGTCATAGCCATTGCGTATTTTTTCTAATCTATTTTGAAGTATTATTTTATGAAGTTTTATTTCCGTTACTATATCTCAAGTACCAAAATGGAATTTCGTAGGTGCTCAAAAAATGTTTGAATGAATAAGTGAATGTATTGAAGGAAGCTTATGAAATAGGTATTTCACTCATTCCCAAAAGATTGTTTTGACTCTCCACATTTCTACCATAGGAAAACCACTGTCCTCCATTTTTACCACCTGATTCAAGTCCCCATCATCTCTTGCCTAACTATTGCAAAAGCTTCCTAATTATAATCCCTGCTGGTTTTCTTGCCCTTGCCCTGTTTAGTCCAGAAAGTATTCAGAAGGACCTTGAAAAAGTGTATATCAAAGTATGCCATTCCACTGCTTAATGCATCTAGAAGTAAACCCAAAGCCCTTATGAAGTCACACAAAGCCCTCCGTGATGTGGCCCCAGGCCGTCACTGGCCTTGTTTCCTACACCGCCCTCCTCCAAGAATTTGTACTCATTCCCACCTTAGCAGATTTGCGCAGACTGTTCCCTTTGTCAGGCATGCTCTGACTCCGGATCTTTAACTGACTTATTTTCTAGTCATTTCAGCCAGCTCCCCAGTGAGTTGTTTCCCTAGCAAACCAATCCGGGGTTACCCCTCTGCTGCACCCTTCCCCAGAGTCATTGCGCATCACAGCACCCAGACTTCCTTTAGTTCTAGATCTCCACGCCCAGAAATTAGCCTGTTCATTTATTTGTTTAGCTTCTCTTTTTTTTTTTCTCATGTCCCTTCCTCACTCAGCACACACTCACTAGAATGTAGGCTCCAAGTGGACTTACTCACACTTGTTCCAGCACCTGGTTCACACCAGACACAGAAGGTTTCTCTCCATCGTTAATTTGGGCACTAGTTTTCTATATGTAGCTTTTAAAATTCTCATGTCAGAAATATTATTGTGAAACGGCAAGCAACTTTAACTTGAATCCAGTGAAGGAAAAACAAACAAATGAAATACTTCTTTGATGACAGCGCGCCACAAAGATTTAAATCGTATCCAGCTACTTATTTTGAAAAATTGGATAAAGGGATAAGAAGATCCTTAGGAACAACTACCTGTTCACTATTTAAAGCTCTCATATGTTGTTACCACCTTTATTCTTTTTTTTAACAAGCATGTTATAATCTTTCTACAATTTTAAAATACATTCATGTCTCCACATTTTTGTGGTTGATATTTTCCTAGGTCTAATAGGGTAATTCCTCAAGTTGAGGTGATCTTAGTTTTGCTTTTCTTGCAGGAAAATAGTGGAGTTATTTCCCTGCAGAATTTAAGACTGAGATTAGCCAAAGCAATTTCATCTAGTTAATTGCTCCACTGTGACCCGAGAGATCTTTCTTTCCCACTGCTGTTATCAGACACTTGACATCATCAGATAGTGAACAAGAGATACTGACAACTGAGGCCTCAGCCTAATCTTGGCATCTTTGCATGAAACAGACTCTAACTACTGGCTGATGGCTGACTGAGAAGTCAGCTGAGATTGTGGCCACCAAAAAGCCCTTCCTACAGTTAAGAACTTAGATCCTCAGTCCCTAAGGGCATTGGAAGCAACATCAAGATTTTAGTTTCTTCTACACTTATTTTCTCACCCTGCAACACACACATTTTTATGTACCCTCAAAAGTAATATGAAATAGAAGCGCATGCGTGCGTGCGTGTAGTTCATTGCCCTGGGGTAATGGCAGAAGAAACTTTTTCTTAAAAGAAAGGACTTTGGGGCGCCTGGGTGGCTCAGTGGGTTAAAGCCTCTGCCTTTGGCTCTGGTTATGGTCTCACGGTCCTGGTCCTGGGATGGAGCCCGCGTCAGGCTTTCTGCTCAGCAGGGAGCCTGCTTCCCCCTCTCTCTCTGCCTGCCTCTCTGCCTACTTGTGATCGCTCTCTCTGTCAAATAAATAAAGAAAATCTTTGATAAAAAAAAGAAAGGACTTTATTGTAAAAGACATCCCCACAGAAATTCTTTATAACATGCCTCCTTTATTTTCCTGGGGGAGAAAGCGCTCTACGAAGGTCAGTAAAGTTGCTAGTTTCCACATTGGTTTAATGCCTGCAGATAGAATTAAAAACACTTTAATGTGCCCATTATCCAATATCACTACTTCCTGGCCATGTTTAAATTGGGTTTGAGGGCTTCAGTGTCTACCAATAGCAATATCCATGCGAACAATGATGGGGGTGGGGGCATGTTAAATGTTTCACCCATGTTTTTGTCTGGAGTCTCCGATGCTGTATTTATAGAGGGGAACTAAGTACATGATATTGGATATTATCTGTGGGCAACGAACAAAATATTTAAATGTAGTTGTTGCGGGACGCCTGGGTGGCTCAGTTGGTTAAATGTAGTTGTTGGGAAGGTGTTACATTCAGATATCTTGACTGCTCTGTATTTTTACTTCTCTTTTAGCTGTACACTGACAATGACAAGCTTCATTTTGCAGTAGACAACATCTCTTAAATTTTTTTATTTCATGACTAGTTGGTAGAAAGGAAAGAGCAGATATGAATCTATCTCTGTAGCTAATCCTTGAAGCACCATAAAAATGAAAACTTCCTTGTCTTACTCTGTAGCTCCTTTGATCCAATGCGTAAAATAATTTCACACATATTAAATCATTTCCCAGCAAGAGATTAACAGGTAAAAATATCATTTTTAGAAACTGAGCTCTGTATCTTCAATAATGGATTCAAAGCTTTCCCATCAATTTAGCGATGCCTTTCTCTAACTGAACTATCATCTTTGCTGTGGAAATGGCACTGATTCATTGTCTTCTTGTTTCTTGTGTTTATCAAAAATATCGAGCAACTACTTATCGGTGCTTGATTCTGTTCCTGTACTAAGAAAATAAAATGTTGATTTTTCTTGTCTCTTCTTAATGTTCTAGTCATCCTCTTTTTCTGCGTAGGTATACTATATTCACCAGCCGGATAAAATATCCTGCTCAGTTCTGAACAGCATGTGCAACCAGAATTATTCTTTAAAACACGTTCGTGCTGAGACTAGTTCTCTTCACTAAAAAGGAATCTTATTTTCCCAATAATTTTCTTCTGTTCCCCAGAAGACATGAGAGGCCTATTGCTGAGAGTAGCATAATTAGAATCTTCTTACAGAGTGAGCTTTGTACTTACTCTTCAATATAAGAAGAGTATATAAAAGACAATATAAGACAATATAAGGCAATATAAGACAAATAAGACAATATAAGACAAATAAGGCAATATAAGATAATATAAGCAGTTAAAAGTAACACAAACATGAGAAACACATACTGTCGGTAAATTATTTAAGTTATCATTCTATATACACTGTTTACTATCTTGATTTTTTAAGATATTTTATTTATTCACTTGAGAGAGACAGAGAGAGACAGGGAGAGCACAAGCAGGGGGAGCAGCAGACAGAGGGAGAGGGAGAAGCAGACTCCCCACTGAGCTGGGAGCTTGATGTGGGGCTTGATCCCAGGACCTCGAGATCATGACCTGAACTGAAGGCAGATGCTTAACCATCTGAGCCACCCAGGTGCCCCTAAATTACTCTTTTTTTAAAACTACATACAGTAAACTTGCTTAAGGTATTATTCTTTTTCCAAAGTAAAATTAGTCGGCAAATGTTTTGTAGATTTACATGTATATCCAGATACTGAATAAAAAAGAAGCATTTCTAAGACTTTTGTGTTCATTTGGAGATGCCTGATGAATAATGGGGCAGCTATTACCTACTGCCTGTGTTCTCGAATACAATTCTGTACAATCTAGATGCTGCTTGGGCACTAAAGATCCACGTTAGGTACAGCTTTGCTACATTTGGTTAATCGTCCCTGCTTCCCGTTCACCGTGAAGCAATGAACTGTCACACACGAAGACCCCACCCAATGTGAACCAGGTAGAATCATTAGCAATACGACCTGAAAGCAATATCCAAGTAGACAGGGGATCCGTCTAGATCCTGAGAGCATCTTCATCTGGCGACCTGCCTGCTCTCTGCATTTAAGGTTGACCTGATTGTGCTTCCTGCCCAAAAGCTCCTTCTCATGCTATGGGGCCAAGTCTGCCTCAAGGTTAAAGTAAAGCCTCAGTATCATATTCCAATTTAAGCAGCCCCTTTGCCCTATGCTTATTCTACCTGCTGTATGCCTAAACGGATTATAGAATTCATTCACCATAATGAACCTTGATCTACAAAACCTCACCATTACATTCATTGAACTGTAATGCATACCAGTTTTTCCAGTTATTTTTTATCTGGAAGCCTGCTTTCCATTATTCTTCTTTTGGTAAGAATGCCAGAATTTACTTTGGGCAAATTACTTTTCCTCATTTTTGTGCAGTTAAGGTATTTTACTTTCTGCTGGTCAAGAGGAACAGCAAATGACTCAGGTTGGGCCAGCTGGATTTTCTGTCTCCCCGGGCTGAGAGCTTTGAGCAGAGGGAACACAAGGATGGAGAAAGTGCTCAGAGCCTGTTTATTTTTGGGAGTGGTACTCCGATAGGTCCGCTACTTTGGACCTTCAGAGCCTGCTTCTTATCTTTTTTTCCTGAGGCCTCTTCTTCAACATTTTCATGAATTTTTTTTTTTTTTTAAAGATTTTATTTATTTATTTGTCAGAGAGAGAGAGTACAAGCAGGCAGACAGAGAGGCAGGCAGACGCAGAGGGAGAAGCAGGCTCCCTGCCGAGCAAGGAGCCCGATGTGGGACTCGATCCCAGGACCCCGGGACCACGACCCGAGCCGAAGGCAGACGCTTAACCGACTGAGCCACCCAGGCGTCCCCATTTTCATGAATTTTAAACTACAAACTATCCTCATAATACATTGTCTTCTCCTTAAGTCATCCAGAGTCAATTTTTTTGCTCGTCACCAAATATGTTGCTTTCTTGAGTGTCAGTCTGAACTGTATCTATATTCCTTATGGATTTTATCAACGTAATTATTTTTGAATGTGCACTTTGGGGTAAACTTTGACAGTTTTAGAAATGGTTTCAGTTGAGGGAGCTGAAACCAGCTTGCATTTTAGTCCTACTTAAAAAAAAGATTATTAAGTTAATATACCATTTTCCTAGTTGCGCAGTAAGTATTTGTTTCGGTACTTAGAAAGAGCCTATCTTTACATCAGATTAAGAGAGAGCTATAAAATAATAAAAGATCCATATTTCCATATGAAAGGAAGTTTCAATTTATAGTCTAATAAGATTATATTAACCTATTTATAAAACTATTATATTTAAGCACATAAAGTTAAACAAAAATGTTAGTCTTAAGTAAAAAACAAACAAACAAAAAACCCAAAACAAAGCCCACCATACAAAAGACATCACAAAGTAATCCTGCGGTTCATTGTCAAATGAGGGATAGGGCTAACAAGAGCAGTGTCAGAGGAAGGTGGGATTCGTAGTGTTGGAGTGATCTAAGGAAGTTTCAGAGGCTTCCTGGAGGTTGGATGAACAGGGCCAAGAAGGATGGGATGTCCAGTAGAGTAGTGTTGTTAATTTAAGGATGTCCCCCAACTCTGCAATGTATGACAAACCATGAAAGAGGACAGCTGGATACATTACGATAACATTCTCGAACTGGCCTCTGGCACATGGACATCTCACTCCTCTTATGTCCTCCAATTCAACTCTCACATTAACTCTCTTCTGTGCTCAGACTGTCTGACTTGGCAACTCAGCTGATCAAATCTCAGAGCTCCCGATCCTCCCACTTTCCTTGCAGGTTGCAAATTGCCTTCTTCCTCCAATATTGATTTTGGAGTGTCCTCTTGGTAATGCCCTTCTTCCAACTGGCTCCTCCGCTGATATGAACCTGCCCTTTTGAGCAGCACCTCCTGGGTACATGCCAAGCTTCTCTCCTTTAAAGTCTCCAAAGGCTATGGTCATATAACTGGGAGGGCTTGGATGGACTGAGGGAAAGAGACTCTAGAGTGATAAAGTACAGGCAAGACAACATGAGACCAAGGGCAGATGCAGAAAGGTGTATGAGATATTCAGGGGAGCAGAATGACTAATTGGGATGACTGGATTCAGTGGAGGAATAGTGAAGGATTAAAATTGCTAAAGCAGGGTGGAGCTGATGAGTGATAGGAATGGATTTGGTATTACAGGTGATAGCACATGATTGATTTTTAGGCAGCACCGTCTATATGAACACCAACTGGATTTTAGAAAGATTAATTTGGGAAGGTTATGATCAATAGATTGAAATCAGGAGGCTCTCGCAGCAGCCTAGATGTGGAGAGATGAAGTTATTCGCTAGATGGTGACATCATCCTTCACATGCACGGAAATAAGTGACTGATGAGAGAGGCATATTAATGTTCCTAAGACCCAAAATGGTTTTTATTGTGCTGGGCTTATGCAGAATAAATTACCAATTATTATTCTTGTAGATTTCAGAGCAAGCCAAGATAATAAGAAAAAATGATTCTTACCATTTTATCAGATTGGTTGTCAAAAATAGCCTGATTCTTTAAAATTCTCCTACTTGAGATATACAGACATAGAATAAGCCGTACTATTAACCAGTATCGGAAACCCCAGCCTCTGTCCTCCTACCAAGATGGATAATTAGGCAGCTGCCCACGAACAGAAACAGCTCCAGGGCGGCTCAGGAGTCCACATAAGAAACTTTAGCAATACGGTGAGCAAAAAAAACCTGAGAAGAGAATGCAAGAAGGGTAGAAAGAACAGCTTCATTTGCCTGCATGATCCCAACTCCCAAGCTGGCACTGACCAGAGCTAAGAGGGAACTTCTCAGAGAGTTTCTCTCCCAAGGAAAGAGAGTGAGGTGAGTGACTGGCTTCCCTAGGCTTTTGTGGCAACAAACTAAAGGATCTGATTCAGTTTCACTGAAGACCAGCAAAGCTGAGACTTACAGAAATGGCTAGAAATAAAGAGCAAAGGCTACCAATGATAGCCACAGAGTGAGAGCAAGTTTGGTTCCCAGTGACATGCCTTGCAGAAGACCCCTGTAGCTTTCACCGCTGAAGAAACCAAGGGATGGCACAGCTGCCATGGGCCCCCTGCAGATTTCACCAGTTCTTACTCCTTAGTATTAGCATCCACAGATGCCAATTACCTGAGTCTTTTCCTGTTCCCTCCTCCCTGCCCCTGTTAGAGTCCAGGATCCTCACCAGCATACAGTCCATACATCCCATGGCTGAGCCCCACCACTCTGGCTGCACTCGGGGCTAGACTCTCCAGCTGTGCCCCTGTACACCGCTGGCCTGGTGCCCATTCACGGGTTTCCACTGCTGTGTTTGCGACCATGATAAGATGCTATAGCCATGGATA
>CM052883.1:114272166-114289410 GCA_028534135.1 Potos flavus
AACAAAAATAAATCACAATTTCCATAAATAAATATAAAGAGTAAAAACACAACTTCTACTTAAGTATGTCACTGTCTCCCTCTTCCAAGAAAAGATTTTGTTCCCCTTAATAAAAAGCAAAACAACAGCTACAATGACAATAAGGCTCAGACTGGATTTCCAAAATACTAACCTAGCTGTATATATTAATATTCAGTTCTATTGAACCAGTAAGTTATATTTGCTAAGGCTCAGAAAGACACTGGAATACAGTTTGAAATGATCTCCTATTTTACCATATTTTATGAACTAAAGAATATGGGTAAATTTTGTTACATTTCCCAAGGGAATATTAAATAGACTGAGGACAGGGACAGTAAAATATTTCCGTGAGATTTATGTCCAAACAAAGTAATTTCATAGTCTTGTTTTTTTTTTTTTTTTGCATTCAAGGACACATCTTTTCTAGTCATTTAAAACCAACTTCACTTTACAATAGGTCTTCAAGATTCCTTCCAAGCTAAGCCTATAAACCCCCAAAGATCTCATAGACTTATCGGATCTAGATCTACTATTGGTAGTCTTCCTTCCTGCTGGAATTCCATCTCTAGGAGCCAAACTTTGTTCATGGGTCAGTGTAGCTATCTATAATTTTTCATTGTGATTTTAACTAAATTTCATAAAAATTTCTTCCAAGTTAGAATGAAAAGTTGGGTACAGAGCATAAGATATTTATGGGGGAAGAAGTGCCAAGACGGAAGGGGAGGAGCACTGATCAAGGAAATAAGGAGGGCACGGATTGCATGGAGCATTGGGTGTTACACACAAACAATGCATCATGGAACTCTACATCAGAAACTAATGATGTACACTGTATGGTGACTAACATAACACAATAAAAAAAAAAAAAGGAAACCAGAGGGAACGAGACAAATATAGCACCGTCTGCTTTTACAGACTGCACTGGAGACCTTGGGGGCAATTTGAACAAGAAACTAAGTACAATTCACAAGGAAAAAATTCATGAAGTTTATGAAACTTTTTGAATAAAAAGTCACCTTATGGGGCGCCTGGCTGGCTCAGTGGGTTAAGCCTCTGCCTTTGGCTCAGGTCATGATCTCAGGGTCTTAGGATCGAGCCCCGCATCCGGCTCTCGGCTCAGCAGGGAGCCTGCTTCCCCCTCTCTCTCTGCCTACCTCTTTGTCTATTTGTGATCTCTCTCTCTCTCTGTCAAATAAATAAATAAATTCTTAAAAAAAAAAGTCACCTTATTTTTTTTCTGACTCACACCTAGACTAGTTTAACTATTTGTGAAGCCCGGAACCTAACTACATTTTGGAGTCTGGCAACTTTATTTCATTGACCAGAAGATGGAGCCATTATATAAAGAATTTTAAAAACTTGCAGGCCAAAATGGGACCACAATTTTGCTCTTTTCCTGTATTATTATTTTTAAACATTTTATAGAATCTGAGTAATCTCAGTGTCATTTTGTTTTTAACAATGGAAAGGAGGTAGCGTGTTTTAACCTCACATATCCAGAGAAATAGCATATTATTAGGTGATTGGCACTTAGTTAAAGAAGCACACATGGAAGATTGATAGCTTCTATCCTCAATAGCTACAAAAATATATACTGTAGAATTGTGAGCACATTGGTAACCTTAGATCAAGGCAGATTCAATGAGCAGGTAGCATCTGAGCTGCTATTCTAACATTCTCATTTGGGATTCTCATACAGCAGATAATCTGAGAAAATATATTTAAACTAGGAGCTGCGCTAATATGTTTTTTTATCCATAAACCATCTATAAGCACCACTATCATTATACCCATTCATAATAATTCTTCTCTATAACATTTTAAACTTTTTAAGCATTTTCCAAAAATTTTTTGAAGATTTTATTTATTTGAGAGAGTGCGGGAGGGTCAGAGGAAGGAGAAGCAGGCACCTCACTGAGAAGGGAGCCCATGACTAAGCAGGACTGGATCCCAGAACTCCAGGATCCTGACCTGCGCCGAAGGCAGAGGCATAACCGATTGAACCACCCAGGCACCCCTCTAAATTCTTAATATACTGCTCATTCTTTTTTTTTTTTTTAAGATTTTTATTTATTTATTTGACAGAGAGATCACAAGTAGGCAGAGAGGCAGGCAGAGGGAGAGGGGGAAGCAGGCTCCCCGCTGAGGAGAGAGCCCGATGTGGGGCTCGATCCCAGGACCCTGAGATCATGACCTGAGCCGAAGGCAGAGCCTTAACCCACTGAGCCACCCAGGTGCCTCTATACTGCTCATTCTTAACCAGAAGACAAAACCAAGAAATTAAATGTCATAGTCAACTAAGAAAGTCACCCAGCAAATAGCAGAGACTGAGACCCAAAGGTGAGCTTCCCAACTCACAGTTTCTGCACGGTCTACTTCTGGGTCTTTCAACTGGCATTCAAACTTCTACTGTTCAACACACACTTAAAACAAAGTAGGAAATTGAGGGAATGAGTACCTTTTTGACAGGTCAGTTTTAGGAGAGGCACTGTGAGCTGTGCGTAAAAAATATAGTGAGGGAGGGAAACCATAAGAGACTCTTAATTGCAGGAAATAAACTGAGGGTTGCTGGAGGGGAGGGGTGTAGGGGGATGGGGTAACTGGGTGATGGACATTAAGGAGGGCATGTGATGTAATGAGCACTGGGTGTTATATAAGACTGATGAATCACTGAACTCTACCGCCGAAACTAGTAATACATTATATGTTAATTAATTGAATTTAAATAAAAAAATTGTAATTTTTTTTTTTTTTAAATATAGTGCCTATGTATAAAAATCCAGGGCAACTTCTACTGGGTTTTCAAGCTTAGCTACACAGAGGAATCACCGGGGACCTTCTAAAATCTCAATACCCAGGCTGAACACAGACCAATTAAAGCAGAATCTTGAGGTGGGATCCAGGCATTGGTTTTTCAGGTCCACAGGTGATTTCAATATGCAGTAAAGTTTGAGAACAGTGATCTTGAGCACTCGTTTTCCAGCTGTAATGTATATACAAATTATTTGGTGTCTGGAGCATCCCTACCTCAAGTGTGGTCACGGGACAGAAAGCCTCGGCATCATCTGGGAAGTTGTTAGAAATGCAGATTTGGAGCCCCACCCTGGATCCGTTGGATCAGAAACTGGCAGTGCAGCCCAGCCTCTGCAGTGGTTCTGAGAACCACAGGTCTATTTTGGGACCAATCTCCTCTTTTTATCCTTAGCAGGTGGTGATTCCATCTTCTGAAGGGATAAAACTTACTCACTGCCTCACTGACAGTTTTGTCCTGGAAACTGACCCATTTTGTTTTTTCCACCAGATTTGCTAAACAAGTAGACTCGTTCTGTTTGATACTGACTCACTTTTTCTTTCGATGCCTGCTCCCCTTGATGTCTAGACTGTTGATGTTTAGAGGGACGGGGTCAAAAAAGAAAAAGCTAGCAAAGAACGTAAGAAAGAGGAGAGAGAGAGTTCCAAGATTTTGGTGGTGCCTTGAACTCTGATTAATCTACTTTCAGGATTCTCAATCCATCTGATTTAATCTCCACATATAACTGATGCAACCAATAAAACTGGTATCATCTGCAAGACATCCACGATATTCAGAAAATAGCCATGATCTTAAGAAGCAGCTGGACATTTAAGCCAAGTCTATGGTATGTTGCTGGGTTTTGTTTGTTTGTTTGTGTGTGTGTGGCTTTTTGGGCTACCGGTCCCTGAAACAAATGAAAGATGTGGTCCCCGGTTCAAATTCGGATCTGGATTTGAACTCTGGTTTTAGCCCTTTCATGATGGGCGTCCTTGGGCAAGTTATCTAAGCTTATTTCCTCATCTCTGATATAGGACTAACGAATCAGTTTTATGGGTGGCTCTAAGATAGAAGAGACAGAATAGAAAATGTTCCACACTCTTCTTGGCAGGCGGATGACAGCAGCAGTGTGCTGGGGCCAACTTGAAACAGCTGGAGAGGGCCAGGGGTGCCCACCTCCTCCCAAGTCCGGTTTCAGTGACTTGAGTTTGTTTGAAATTGGCTGTGGCGGGAGTCTTTACACCATGGGAATCGACAAATGTTACATAGAAGCAAGAGCTTTTTTCTCCAGGAGAGCCAGTTAGTTAGTAAACATTTACCAGCACACTACCGGTAGGCCTTCCTTTTGTGTTTGTTTATTTCCTGATGGGCTGATTTTGGAGGTTTGCTTTTCTCTTATGAAGCAAACAAAAATAGCTAAACATGGCCCAAACTGGTGACATGAATTGGAAGATTCCAGAAAATCCTTCCCTGGCATCCCTCTCCCAACATACATTCCCAAGATTTCTCTGTTAAATTCACAGACCGTGGAAAAAGTAACACGAAACTATGGGGAGACACTGACCTTTCTGTGATGTTCGTCCATCAGAGCGTTTCCTCTTCAAGCCAAACTGACGGAGTTCAGGGCTCTGAAATAATCTATTTAACTAATACTGAACATCTGTTGGATGTCAGGCCTTCTAGGGATGGAGATAGCTAAAATGAATAAAGTCTTTACCTCCTGTAGTTCTATTTATCAGTCGAGAGGAAATGAGTAAACAAATAGATAAAATCATAATATTTTAGATAATAGTAAATAATGAGATGAGAATAAAACAGTTCAGCACGATAGAGAAAGACTCGGGCGGTGGGGTTGCTCTGAGTGGGCTGATTAGGGAAAGCCTGTGTGAGGAGGAGACGTTAGAGCTAAGATCTAAGAAGGCACAGCTGTGTTCTGAACCAGAGGAGCATCAGAGGTGAAGGAGGGCAAGAGGAAAGGCCCTGGGGTAAGAGGAGACTTAGTGGACCGAAGAACAGAAAGAAAGTCAGTGGAACTACAGCTTGTGAGTTTTAGAAAAGGATGTGTGATATGGGGCAGTTAACAGGCCAGATGATGTAAGGCCCTTTAAGGGGCTAAGAAGTCTGCCCTTCCTACTAAGGAATTGTGAGAGGAATCCAGAAGCTGGGAAGAAGAGCTTGACGGAAATTCAAGTTTCAAAGGATCACTCTGCTCTGTGGAGAACAGACTGTAGGGAATCAGACGTGCTAGTTCAGTAGCTACTGTAGAGGTCTAGGCCAAAGATGATTGTAGTTAGGATGAGGGTGAAGGTGGTAGAGATGAAGAGAAATGGGCAGACTTGAGATACTGTGCACAGATTAAGTCAATAGTTCTTGCTGATGGATTGAATATCTTCTAGCCTGAGTAGGTTGTAAAGAGAAATGACTTGTCCGGGAAATGCAAAAAAGAAAAACCTTCAGACTTGTTGTGAGCTGGAGAAAAGAGAGCTGTCCATGTCGCATTCTTGATTTCAAGCCATTCCTCCTAAGAGAAATGATTAAGGCATTCACATTACATCCAGGTTCTCAGAGAGTTTCGTGTTGTTAGCGAAATGCAGTTACAGTGTCACAGGAAAGCGAGGCTGCAATTAGATCACTAAATAATTACTCTCGTGAAAAGAATTAAAACATTATCTAAATTTACAAACTTAAGGGGCGCCTGGGTGCAGCAGTCAGCGAAGCCTCCGCTCTTGGTTTCAGCTCAGGTCGTGACCTCCGGGTCCTGAGATGGAGCCCCCACCTGGGGTCCCTGCTCTGTGCTCCTGCTCCCTGCTCAGCACTCAGTAGGGAGTCGGCTTGAGATCCTCGCTGCCTCTCCTGCTGCTCCTGTGCTCTCTTTCTCTCAAATAAATAAACAAATCAAAATGGCAAATTTACAAACTTAGGTCTCAGTCTTAATGTGTTTCCTTGAATAAATTATTACTTTCTAAATTTCCTTACCCCCTTTTTTCTTAAAGCTATTTCTAGGTTTGCTCTGGGAGGCTTCAAAAATGGAGAAAAAATTATTTGGGAAGCCCAAGTTTCCTTAGAATGACCTTAGGTTTTATACTTGTCAGACAAAGTTCCAGGAGATCCCTAGAGAGGAAATCATTTTGCATCCATTTAGTGTTCAGCAATTAGATGACTAGATATCCTGGAAGAAAATCCTGATATAAAATGTCTGTTGAGTGGAAGTTCCTAAATATCTTTTCGAATGCAAGGCAAAGCTTGCAAGAAATTCAAGGAAGCTCCCAAGAATCAAAAACAAAGGAACAACAGGAAACAGAGCAATAAGATGATACTGCATCCAAGCCACCTGGAGATAGTGGCTGATCTCAGTAAAGCCGTCTTATTGTTGTTGCTTCTTACTTTACTTCTTACTTACTTCTTACTTTACTGAGGTATACTAAACACACATACAGTACAGTGAAAAAGTTCTATGGATTGACTGTATATACTTGTCCTCCTATGTAAACACCACCCGGGGTAAGACATAAAACATTTCTGGTACCCTAGAATTCTCCCTTATGCCTCTCTCAGTCAATAACCCCCCCAAGTCTCTGCTCCTCGGATTTCTATTATCAGAAATAGGATTTGCGTATGATTAAGATTCACAAATTAATTCATACAACATGTAATCTTTGGTGTCTAGCTTCTTCCGTTGGTGAGATTTTCCATGATCTTGCGAGTATCAGTAAGTCATCCTTTCTCACTGTGCACAGCATTTTGTTGCATATCTATACCACAATATTTATCCTGTCTAATTTTGATGGATTTTTGCATTGCTTCCTGTTTGTTTCAGGCTATTACGAATATAGCCTCCCTGAACAATCATATAAATGTCTTTGTGTGGTTATAAATGCTCATTTCTGTGTATATATGCCTAGTATAAGATTTTTGATCATAAAATATGTTTAGCATTGATAGATACTGACAAACATATTTTTTAAAGTAACTGTACAAATTTATGTTCTTGTTGGAAAGGTTTAAGAATTTCTTTCGCTCCATATATTTGACAATACTTGCTATTGTCAGTCTTTTTTAAAATATAGCCATTCTGATGGTGGTCTAGTGATGTTTCATTGCTGTTTTAATTTTCATTTCTCTAATGAATAGGTTAAAAAAAGAGTAAGACTGACATTCCAATATATTGATCAGCTAGCATTTCTGCTGCTTGCCGCTTTATTACCTATATGCCATGGCTTTTTTCCCCTTCTATCTCTCCCTTACTGTTTTCTTTTGTGTTAAATACATATTTTCTAGTGTTCTATTTTAATTCCCTTGTCATTTCTTTTATTCTCTTTTTGTGGTCGCCCTGATGATTACAATTAATATTTTGTAACAATCTAGTTTGGGTTAATACCAATTTAATTTCGATAGGATACAAAACATTTGCTCCTAAGTATCTCCTTTCCTTCCCCATTCTTTGTGCTATTAAATCATACAAATTACACCCTGACACCTTCTATGCCATCAACACAGACTTAAAATTATTGCTTTACGCAGTTATCATTTGCATCCTATAGGAGAAAAAGAGGACTTACACATAAAAAATACATTCGTGCTGTCTCTTATACTTCCTGATTTGGTGACCGTTCTTGGTGTTCTTTTTTCCTATAAATTTGAGTTACTGGCCAGTGTCTTGTCATTTCAGCCTAAGCACTCTCTTTAATACTTCTTGTGGGGCAGACGTGCTCCCAACATACTCTTTCAGTTTTTGTTCATCTGAGAATGTCTTAATCTCTCCACTTTTGAAGGTCAGTTTTTCTGGGTAGAGAATTCCTGGTTCAGTGTTTCTTTAAGTGCCTTTAATATGTCATCTCCCTGCCTCTGCACTCCATGGTTTCTAATAAGAGATCACCAGCTAATCTTAGGGTCAGATTTCCCCCTCCTTCTGGGTTTATCCTTGGTGGTGGTGGTGCTTGTCTGCTGAGTGGCTTGCCTGGGCTAAATCAGTAAAGTCTGTGTTCTTCGGTGTGGACACTGAAGTCTCTTCTCAATTTAGTGCTCAGCTAATGATTTCTTCAGATGCCTCAGGTCATTACATCTCCCAGCCTTTGCCGAGGGCCTCTGTTTTCTTGTTGAGACATGCCTTTAAGACTCAGGCAGGCAGTTTACAGCTCTACCTTAGCTGTCATTTCCTGCTTCTATAGAGCGTCAAGGTCAGCCGGAGGTGAGACTGGGCACAAGCGCTGGGCCCTGGCTTTGCATGGCCCTGTGCCTGCAGGCAGCTTGTAGAGTCCCAGAAATATGTTGGGGTTTTTACAAAGTCCAATGTGGACGTGCTATTCCCTGGCTTTTCCTTTTAAACTTTTTGGTAATCTTGTTTACCACAACCATTATCACCGCCCCAGGCAGCTGCAATGATAGATAATTGCAAACAACCCCAGGGAAAAGGCTGTTGTAAACTTTGAGTCCGGCAAAATAAAGACAGCTTTGTAGGTTTATTTTCAGGCGATTGCCAGACAACTTTCTGTTAACAGGGCTTTGGGGGCACTCCAAACCTGTTCTGCCCCCTCCACTAGCTTTTAGGCTTCAGGTTTTCACTGAGATTCTGAGACAACTGGTTTTTGAAACAACTATAAAGCTTGCTGTACTTACGGAGATTCAGCCGTTTTTCTTGAATAAAATGTCCTTTGGTTAATTTCCAGAGTTCTGAAAAAGTTGGTTTCGACAATTTTGCCAATCCTCTTCTTTAACGGAAAAGTAGATTTTGAGAAGGCCCTATTTTGACATTTCCACTGATGTCCTGAAATCCCAATTTAAAAATGGGCAGAAAATGCAAACATACACTTCACAAGAAAGGATATTCGGTTTGATTCCTTAAGTTTTGATTTTTTTTTAATACCTACCATGCCATGTGCTGGAAAGCCGAATTTCATGAGAGGTGCGTAATGGTCATATGAAGACTTAACGTATTTCTCATTGCCTCATGCACTGTGGCTTTTACAATTCCACCAAAATCACTGTCCTCAACAATTGACATCTTTAGTGTTTAGTTGTGTGACAACTCCGAAGCAGTTTCTAATGCTGATCCCTTTCTCTTTCTTCAGATTCTGTTCACTTTCCTTAAAACTCTGTTTCGAGGGGCGCCTGGGTGGCTCAGTCATTAAGCGTCTGCTTTCGGCTCAGGTCATGATCCCAGGGTCCTGGGGTTGATACGCGCGCTGGGCTCCCTGCTTGGCGGGAAGCCTGCTTCTCCCTCTCCCACTCCCCCTGTTTGTGTTCCCTCTCTCACTGTCTCTCACTGGGTGTCAAATAAATAAATAAAATCTTAAAAACAAAACTAAACAAAAAAACCTCTGTTTCTAGCTTCTACTTATGTCTACTCTTCCTGGTTGGCTCGGCATGCCTTTGGATTCACCCAGCCCCGGGAAGCGATGACTCCCGGATATGTGTCTCTCACCCTGGCTGACCTTCTTTTAACTTCATATTTTTATGTTCTTCATTATTCAGAGCTTATATCCAGTTGCCTTCAGGACTCTTACTTTGACTCATAGTACCTCATACTCCAACACATTCAAAACTGTTATTCTGATTTTAATACTCAGCTCCAGGCTGCCCTGACTAGATGAAGCTCCTCTCTAACATGTTCACATGCTACAATATGGAAAGATAGCATAGTGCTATGATCAAGAATCACTGATTCTTCCGTCACCCAGTAGATGCTCAGTATCATCTTATTGAATTTATGACTGAATTCTAGATGGAGAGGTACTTCAGAAAATGCGTAATAAATTGCTGCCCTTTAAAGTTCCTACCATGTACTTTAGGACTACTTCCTATTACATTACTTTAGGACGACTGAGTGCCAGTCTCTCGTAGATGAACTTGAGGCTCACAAAATATAGCACATTGTTCAAGTTCACAGCCCCGTAAATGACAGATTTAAACTCAGGATCTGACTGCTGCTGTGTATGTATTTGTATATTTACATCTTTTGACAATTCTTAAAGGCATAAGATGGTATTGCACTGGGAATAACAAAGCTTAGATTTCTTTGAGTGATGTCAATGCCATGTCTAATTTGCTTTATTGATCTTACAAAGAGGAAGAGATTAGTTTTGTTGGTTTTAGATCCCAAGTTGACAGAAGCAGGGAAGAAAACAAGAGTTCTCTTACTCTGGGAAGAAATAACTGGACAGGAAGAAATGACAAGAGAGAAAAAGTGCCAAAGGCTGCCATTTTAAGCTCCTCAGCTTTGGGCAGTTCCAAGGGCTTTTTCTGTAACAGCACTGGCTTCTTGAGAGCAAGCTACCCTTGCCCCTTCTAGCTCTAGGCATAAGAGTTAAGTGACGTTTTAACTATATTTCAAAGAAAAAAATTAAAATATGCTTGTCTAGAACCATTCACTTCTTGACTGCAGTCGTTCTTCAGATTTCTGGTCTAGGCTGTGGCCTGTGTCACAAAGCTAAGGGAGATTGCGTCTCTTGTTCTCCCTGGCTCCCTCCCAGATCCTTCCTGCTCATAACTCGGCTCTAAGTGGTATTCTGGCTGAGGTTCGTAGGAGGCAGACCCATTTGTCTTTAAAATAAATGGACAATATGTGACTCTTTAGAGATAAACATAACTTTTCTTTTATTTGCAAGTGCAGGGCCAAATTAGGTGACTCTAAACCAGTCATCAATCTTTGCTCTGAATTTAGGGTCTAAATGAGATGGTTAGGGTAAGATGAGTATATAAAAGGAAATAAATAAGGCAGGAAAATGAAGCATAAAAGAATGCTTTTCCCACTTCTGTTTCTTCCCAATCCTTTCTTATTAGAGCTGATTCAATTGAGGGCATCAACTAAAACCAGTATGTTAAAATGCACTGAGTTGTTCAGGGAGATTACAATAGAATTCTGTCTTTACTATTTTCTTTTTTTTTAAGATTTTATTTATTTGACAGAGAGAGACACAGCAAGAAAGGGAACACAAGCAAGGGGAGTCAGAGAGGGAGAAGCAGACCTCTCGCTGAGCAGGGAGCCTGATGCGGGGCTCGATCCCAGGACCCTGGGATCATGACCTAAACTGAAGGTGACTCTTAACAACTGAGCCACCCAGGTGCTCCTGTCTTTCCTCTTTTCTTAAAGGGGGTTGGAATGAGAGTTTGATATTTAGAAGTTTGGTAGTTGCAAACTTCACTGATTTTTTTTTTTTTTTAGGATTTTATTTACTTATTTGACAGAAAGAGAGAGAGAGCACAAGCAGGGGGAGTGGCAGGCAGAGGGAGAGGGAGAAGCAGGCTCCCCACTGAGCAGGGAGCCCAATGTGGGGCTTGATCCCAGGACCCTGGGATCCTGATCTGAGCCAAAGGTAGATGTTAACTGACTGAGCCACCCAGGTGCGCCTTCACTGATTTTTTTAAGAAAAAAATACTTCCGTGTCTATCTATTCTCTGTTACTCTTCCTCTCGAGCAGTGGTTTTGTGCCCTTCCTTTGAGCATATGCTTGACTTGTATCTCCTGAATAGAATGTGGTGAAAATGATAGATTGTGACTTCCGAGGGGAGGTCACAAAAGGCAGTGAAGTTTCTTCTTGCTCTCTGGGGGAAGCCAGACACTCAAGCAACCCTATGGAAAGATACAGGTGGAGGAAGTGAGGCCTCCTTAAACAGTCAGTGAGGATCTGAGGCCTGCTAATGGCCATGTGAGTGAGCCTTCTTGGTAACAGACCTGTCAGCCTTCCTCAAGCCTCCACATGACTGCAGCCCCAGTTGATAACTTCCCTCTCCAGCCAACTACTCCCAAAGTCCTAGATTGCAGAAATCGTGAGATAATAAATGTCCTTTGTTTTAAGTTGCTAATATATATATATATATTTTTTTTTTTCCTGTGGAGTTCTGATACCTATTTTTCATCTATAACATTTTATTATAAATTAGTTCTTAATTTTCAATGTTGAGAAGAACACCAAGGACAATGATAATATCCTAGCTTCAAAGAGAAGCATACATTTTTACTTCAACTGTAAATTTTAGTCTTTGTCTTATTAAATCTTTAGCATGAATGCCAAAGCATGATGACTACTTTGAATATTTTTAAATTAATCATTCGTTTTTAGGACTGAGAAGGGAAACAGCTATTAGGAATCAAAAGCTAGCTCTTAAGTGATTTTCTCTGGTAAAACAGCTTGTATATCATTGGAATGAATGGCCAAAGGTACGAAATTTTAAAATTGTTCACAAGACCTAAATCTTTTCTTTATATTTCTCTCCATTGTTTTATCTACTCCTTTGTTGCATTTCAGTTGTTCTTGAAAAATATTTTAAATGAGATTCAAGCTAAAACACATGGTAAAACATTAACATTAAACATCCCTTCCTAAATCTCTTAAAATTGGCCTTTTTCTTAGATCAGTCATTAATGTAACTATCTAATTACACTACTCAGAATAATAGGGAGTAAAGTATAGCATGTTTGCTCTACTGCATGTTTAGAGCTATCAATTATTCATGTTTCTCTTCCTGTGTGCATCAGATGCTGTTGCAGCCAAGGTCTGGTTGCCACACTAACTACTACTACTAATGTAAATTATTGATTTTGTATTGGTCAGACATTGATTGCTTCATGTGGATTTTCTCATTCTATTCTAGGACCATAAATAGTGAAGTAGTACAGTTACCCTCATTTTATAGATGCGAACGCTGAGTCACACATAGGTTAAATAATGTATTCAGGAAACTCAGAGAATCATAGCTTAACCGGGATCCAAACACAGTTCTGGGTCTGGAACCCAAACCCTTGGCCATGATGTGTGTTAAACCCTCTCTCAATGACACAATTATGCTATTATATGAAAAAGATACATACTGTCACTGTGTGGCTAAATGTTTGCCTATCTTCACTTCTTGTCTCAATTTTTGCCTTCTGCACAAACTGTGTTGAGGACGTCAATGAATTGTGTTAGAACTCCATATTCTTTGTCCCCATATTTCTTATCCTGGAAGATTTCTTATGGAGGACATTGAAACTGTCTTTCCATTTAAAGAAAAAAGCTACTAGTAGCTTCAACTTATTAGGCCTGTACTGAACTTACCTCTTTAAAGGTTATTTGCACAGGAAAGAAAATACATGCAAACATGACTTCATTTTGTTAATGATTTTTATTTTTACATTCTATTATAATGTGTACGTCTCTAGGATAACTACAATATAATTTATGACAAACTCAAACATTTTGAGCATTCACAGATGTAAGAAAATTGTACAGAGTTCTATGTAAACAGCATTATTATATGCATGGCTATTCATTTATTTTTATGAAGCAATTCTTGATTATTTTCCTCAAGAATATTACATCATAACCACAGATACTTAAAAAACTGTGTAGTCTCTATACATAGGTCCTAAACCCAGGCCAATTACTTGGCCATTCTAATTTAGCTGGCCCTCCTTTCATTACTTCCAGTAACATTTCTCCAAAATTGCTATTTAAAACCACTTTATTTACATGTGCATTTTATCTTAAATCTTTTTAATAAAGCTATCAAAAATCTATAAAATCATGCTGAACATTTTGGGTTGAGGTTTTCAACAATCAGCATTTAGAAACAGCCCACAAGTCACTTAATGTCTTTTGCAAACTATGTAACAGTCAAAAAAGCAAAATAAGATTCTCCCACTTTTCTCCAAATTGCATTTATGCATTTATTTGTGTCCAGATCTTTGCTTCTATCTGTGTTTGCTTCCATTTTATTCTAACTTAAAATTTACAGTGTAACTGCCATTCTAGATCATTAGGTGAAATGAATCCAGTGATTTTATAACTTAAATATTAGTGTGACAGTGCCTTCTAGAGGCATCTCATTATCAGTACCAAACAGTAACCTACATGAAAAGCAAATTCTAATTTACTTAGGCTTACACAGTACTAAATAAGCTCTCAATTCCATATATTGTTTTTAATTGATAAAAAGTCACAACTAGACGTTCCTGGGAAAACATATATATACAAAACCTAACTATGTTATATTAAAAAAAAAGTATTGTTCAGCATGAAATTGGTTCGGCATGAAATAGAAGAAAAGGGCAAATTTGTAAAATTTTTTTTTTTGAAATGCTAAGAAGAAACTGTTGAGGAACCAGTTGCCAGTATTTTTTATTTTACATAAAAATAAGGCAATGTAAAAATGTTAATAGTAAATCACGCATAAACATGTCCACCATGTCTTTTCATAATATATAAATATGCAAAATGCAGTTATATTTATATGGGTTTAAAATAATAATAGGCTGAATTTAAATCTAAGGTGATATTAATTTCTTAATTTAATGTATTAAAAATATTACAAATGTAATATATTTTGAATGGTTCCCTAATTGTCAAAACCTATTTTCAGCAGGCTTAGCAGGTATGCAATGCAATGCTCTAATAGCCTAGGAAAACACTGCATGGTATCTTTCTTATTAAATAAAAAAGAGGCTCAAATAACCTAAGATGAATGATTGAATGTAGGTGCAAAGAATCTTTGGCCCTAGATTTAATTTCATATGTACCTTAGGACAAATGTCTAGAAGTGATCATCTCCCTCACAGATGTTGTAAAATATGTCACAATTAAAAAATTTGGAGATAAGAAGTTCTGTGGAAATGTCTGTTTTTGTCTGTTGACCTCATATCTGTGTTTCTTAGTCTGTCCCTCTTTCTGTCTGTCATTCTCTACCCATACTCTTCATTTCTGTCAGAATTTTTTTTTCTGTCGGTATTTTTAAATCTCCTTTATTTTTAACTAGCCAGAACAACAAAAATTATGTTGTATTTATTATAGAAATATAATTTATGTTCTTTTTTAATTTAGAAAAGCAAATGAATGATATATATACTTGGTTTGAAAACTCCTACAAAACTTTCTAAATAAAATTACTTTCTACTTATGTAACTCAATTTTTGCCTATGCATAAGTAACTTGATAGAAGAAAGAGCTCATATTCCTGAAATAAACTCATGAAAAAATGCATCATGGCCATTTCTTTTCAAGCCATCATCAACGAGGACTTAGATTTATAATCCTTGGTAGGCGGACAGCAGCTAAAATAAAATGAGTGTGTGCTTGGTAAATTATCAGCTCAGGGTACCTTATTGACTGATATGAAATATACCTCAGAGTCATAGAATTTTAAGGAGAAAGTGACATTGTCCTCATTTTTATAGATGAAAGAGAAAGGTCCAAAAGGATTAATAGCACAAATTAGGACAGTTAGTGGCAAGAAAGCAGGGTGGCAAGAATCCCTGTTAGATGATCTTTCACTCATACTAAACACAAGTCTCTGTTGAAAGGCTGACAGGTATCGTGACTTGAAAGTTTGCCATACACATTTAGGATGGCAAGCAGCGAGGCAGTCCAGGCTCTGCTCAAGCCATTAGCTGCTCAAACATGAACCACAGTATCAAATAAATATCTGCATGTCAGGAAGTGCTTCACCGAAGGAAAATATTAACTTTGCTTTGTGCTAAAGAATGACTAGACGATAGTGCCTGAGAAAGCAGAAATTTGTGACCAAACAGATGAAGAGTTGGGTCATTATTGGTGTTTAAGGGCAGCATAGTCGAGTGTTAGACTGTATAAATAAAAGTGAAGAAAGCTTTCTTCCGTTCCTTCTTTTCTTAAGCATCTTTGTTTTTTTTCTTCTTTTGATGAATATGATATGTACTTAAAATAATTTTTCAGGTTGTATGATTATTGTATGAACCAAGAAGTGTATTTTAAAAGGTGGGCTATGAAAGTACAATACTCTAAAGGTAAGTCTTATCCTGGTTGGTCTATGAGTCAAGATGAATGAAAAATATTTGTTGAAATGAATAGCCTACATATGTTTTTAATCCCATGGCATTGTACAGGCACATAAAAATTGGTTCTGATGTGGTATAGAATAAATGTAAGCACCTCAAAATATACAACGACCTCTGTACATGGAAAAGAGTCTTGCTCCCTAATAACAGATGTGTTATTTGTTACTAATGGCCATTCCTTCTATCAGGACATTTCATTGCAAAGCCAAGGTACAATACTTTTATAGAAATCCAAATGATAGATGTGTGTGTGTTTGTATTTGCATGGGAAGCATGAAGGTTTACAACCCTGTGGAAAGATGACAAGGCAGATGTGAACATTTTCCACATGGTCTTCTGATTTATTAAAAGCAAATAAAATTAAACCAGCTTTGTTTGCTGTAATTGAGAATCCCTACAAAGTACTCTCACAATTCTTACATAATCATTTACCAATGCAAATGTAGCCATCTGCTAACCCTGCCCACCTCTTTTAGGGAATCAGAGCTAGTCCCTGCACTGACTCTGAGAATATTTCAATAAAAAGTTTTGGCATAGGCTTCCTTTAAAGAGTTATTAACACAAATATATCACCTTCAGAGGCTGTAAACAATATATCAAAAACGAAGCTCTATTTTTTGCTTTCCTTGCCATCTTTCCCTTTGTCTTCCTTTTCTGCTTTGTCTGTTTCATATTTCTCTTTGTCTGGCTTTGTTACACTGTCATATGAAGGTGGAGAGACAGTGGATGGGGTTGCATCTGTTTTTTCTGGACTTGAGTTCTCATTAGTGTTACCAAACACCATATCTTCTTTATTGGGAAAACCATCATCTCGGTCTCCATCTTTTATGTATATACTTGATATATTTTTGACATTTTGCCGTAAGCGGTAACGTCTGTAAGCACGCTGAATGACAGTAGCAGACACATCCTCTTGTTTTCGTTTTAGTGTAGTTGTTATGGGTTCATAGGACACTTTAGAAGGATTTGCTGACATGAACCTTTCCTCCATCTGTGAACGTAGAGAGTCCATCTCTCCGCTTTCACCCAAAACACGCTTTGTGAAGGCAAATAAAATGTCGAGGCAGTGGATCCGGTCCCCACTGACCATGGGCAGGTCCATGGCGATGAGCTGGACTTTGTTTGGTTTGGCTATGAGAAGAGGAGGATCCAGGGCAGCTGCAAAATCAGAGAGTTTGCTATATTCTATAAACTGGGTGGCATCAGGATCAAACTTCTCCCAAACCTCATAGAACATCTCAAAGTCATCCTCACTCAGGGGCTCAGTACTTTCCTCAGTAGCAACACTGAAGTTCTCCAGGATGACAGCGATGTACATGTTCACCACAACCAGAAATGATATGATGATGTAACTTACAAAATAGAATATCCCAACAGATGGGTTCCCGCAGTCTCCTTCAACTGAACTTCCGGGATGAACTTTTTTTGGATCACAGTCAGGTGGAGCACTGTTGAGAATGGGTGCTAGCAATCCGTCCCAGCCAGCAGAGGTGGTAATTTGGAACAGGCAGATCATGCTGTTGCCAAAGGTCTCAAAGTTGAACATGTCATTAATTCCAGCTTCCTTTTTAACATAGGCAAAGTTGGACATTCCGAAGATGGCGTAGATGAACATGACCAGGAAGAGCAGGAGGCCGATGTTAAA
>CM052883.1:114289910-114310569 GCA_028534135.1 Potos flavus
TTAATACAGCTCTTAAAGCTAAGTTGCTACTAGTCATTATTTATCTCACCTTGTTTGTATTTACAAAATGATCTCTTTTCAGGCACCATGCAGCCTAGTACAAATTATGTAAATTCTCAGAGCGTTAGTTTTGTCAAGTGTGATTTGGAGGTAATTCTACTTTCACTGAAACATTTATTTTAAGGATGAAATTTAAGGTGGTGGCTGATGCCGCTTCGCTTCCCTGTTTTTTCTTATGATTCCTACCCATGGTAGTGCTTTAAAAAAACTTTTTTTTAAGATTTTATTTATTTATTTATTTGACAGAGAGAGAGAGAGTACAAGCAGGGGGAGCAGCAGGCAGAGGGAGAAGCAGACTCCCTGCTGAGCGGGGAGCTTGCTGAGTGGACTTAAGCCCGGGGCCCTGGGATCATGACCTGAGCTGAAGGCAGATGCTTAATTGACAGAGCCACCCAGGCACTCTGTAAAATCTGAGCATCGGACACAGGCAAGTCCTTGATAACTTGTATATGGGAGATGTTATCAGAACGAAGTTTCCCCTTCACTTAAATTTCCTAGCATAGAGAAGAGTATCATTTAAAAAAGGAGAAGTCACTTATTTGGATTACTGTCTAACAATATTATGTGAAGGAGGCATTACTGTATTTGATTTACTCTTTGTTAAACAATATGCACTGAATACTATGTATATGCATATGTACACACACATATATAAGCAGTCCATCTGTATGTATATACGTAGATATATATACATATAAATATAAACAGTCCATGATTTCTACATACTTTTTTAAATATTTTATACTCCATTTAGAAAATAAGGATATCAGAAAGTTTAGCATTTCCTTACCCTCATTCCTTCAAATCTAGATAAAGCTCTTAGAGGTCTTAAAGCTCTAAGTGTCCGAAGGGATTTGATGGGGCCAAGGTCTGAGTAGCCGAGAGTGCTTGCAACTAAAGTAACCAGAGAAACCTATGAAAAAAATTTTCATTAATCATTTCAATGTAATAATAAAGCACAAAGAGGAGAAGTCAATTTCAAAGATCACTAAGAGCAGATCAACAAGAATAATATTTTATATATCGAACTGTCTAGTCATTGCCTAAAGATAGATAAGATGAATGAATGCTTTTGTAAGGAAATAGCTTTAAAGGAAGGCTAATAAAAATAAAAAGAAATAGTAGAAGGAAAGTAGGTTATTTCTTATGTCTGAATAAAAATCACACAAGCTTTTCACAATTTGTCATCAATGATTATGTACTTGCTTATTAATTCTGAACTTATGCTTCATATATTTAGTTAGATATGCTATTTATTTAATTTGAGCAACTTATGTTACACATTTATGCTATACATTTAATTAGAGCAACTATCAAAATTTCAATTATAATAAAACCTTGGGTATAACAAAGTGTGTGATTCTGAAGCTAAGTCCTAAGAGTGTGACATTGACTCAACCAAATCTAAGTCCTAGTATAAACCTTATTCAAAAGCATTTTGAAGACTCATGATTTTGAGATGGAGTTAATTCCCCACAAGACCTAGAAATAGTGGGAGAAAATCTCAATTGTATTGAAGAGAGCACAAGAGTATGTGATCTCACTGGCTTTAAAATCAACACAGGCATACAGAACTTCATCATGTAAGACCTGCCACAGTGACCATAACCAGTATCCAACAGAAATTTATGTTCTTATCATGAACTATCTTAGAAGAAAGAACACAGACAGAAATAAAATCAATACACATTCTGGTAACAGAGTAACGAGCTCCTCAATAACCTTACATCTGGATCTGTAAATGCATTCAGTCCCTGAGTAAGTTCCATTTCAAATATTCATTTGTTTTTACACCGTGTATCAGGAAGCGATGTCTAAGAAAAATGTCCGGAATGTATCTCTTCATTATGAATTAAGTACTAACTAAAAGATTAAAATTTTCCAGGGAAGACTAGGACTACCTGAGAGTCAACCTCCTTATATTTAACTATTGACAGAGTAGAAAAATTCATTGCTCACAAGTTCACTGCTTCTGCTATCAGAGACAAGGCCACTGATTATGAATCAAGATGTGTTGAAGTGTTTTGTTCTTTCTCATGCAGTTGCTTCCAAATGTCTTAATGTAATATTGTTTCTTTTTAAGTCTTTATGCTACATATCCAGCAGAACTAATCCTCCCTCATATCATTCTGAAATTCACCCAAGTCATTCAGATCCATTATTTTCCAGTTAAGTACACTTAAGAAAATATGCTCTTTAATTAGAATAGCAAGTATTCCTTTTAATCAGGGGAAAAAAAGTTTTTAAATGTCTATTATAGTGGGAATAACCCCTACAGAAATGGCAGACCTAATTTTCAAACCACTGTTAGGTGTCATGATATTGAATATAATAGATACATTTTATTGAGAAAACTAGAGATTACTCTGTAACTGAGAAGATATACACGCATCTATTTATCTATGCATACATATGTATATACACAGTATATGCCAATCCTGATGGCATATATTTGCTCAGGCAAATAAATTTCAATTCAAGAAGCCTGTGGAACTCCAACAAGTCCATCTTGTGAATATCAAATCAGATCAGTGGTTCTGAAAACCTCAGTCTGCACCAGAGTTATCTGGAAGGCTTATAACACAGTGTTCTGGGTCCTAACACCTGAGATTCTAATTGAGTAGATCTTGGGTAGGTCCTGAGAACTGCATTACTAACAAGTTCCCACCAATCTGTTGCTTCAGGGATCCTACTTTGAGAACAACTCTAGATAATTGGTTTAATTTTTGAGAAATAAAATCTTAGTTCCTCCTCCAAATCCACGTCACTAAATTTGCATCTCTACCAGCAAGAATATTGTGTACAGCTTTGCTCTCCATGTTGCTTATAGAAATATTACATATGGAATATATATTTTATATGATATGTAATATATATATATTTATATTTACAGGTGTATTTACTCACTTTTTCTCAAAATATTAAATAACATTTCAAATTAAAGCTATAGACCTGTATATAGCTTTCTGTATATTACATACTCTTAAATATTAAGATTCACCAGTTCAGATTTTCAAATACAAAATAAAATAATTTCTGCTATGAAATGGCCTTATCTCTTTCTTAACCTAAAATAAATTCAATTCTATGTATAAGTTTTTATTTCACAGACTGATGAAAATAACTATGTTTGTGATAATATTATTAAAGGTGTTTGAATATCTTAAATATTTTATAACTTTTAAAAGACCCAATCATATTAAATGGTTAAGAGAAAAGAAAAGAAATAACCTACATTCCTTCTATCACTTCTTCTTATTTTGGTTAGCCTTTCTTTAAATCTATTATGTTACAAAAGCATCAATCTTACCATTTATTTTTCTAGCCAGTAACTGGGTAACATATATATAAAAGTAAATTAAGGAACAGTCAATATGGAATCACTAATATAAGGTCTCAAAAATTAGAGATCTCACAGAGAAGGCCTAAGAGAACATAAGAGGTATAATGTATTACTAAAAAAAAATTGTTTTTGTACATCACTGATAGAGAAAACAAAAATGTTATTTTTTGCAGTATTTTATATATTGAGCTGTTAAAAAAGAGTTTACTGAGTTTTTTTTTCTTTTTCTTTTTTTTATTGTGTTATATTAGTCACCATACAGTACATCATTAGTTTTTGGATAACAGTTGAGAAATTGAACTTTTGAGTAGATATGATGAGTTTTGGTTTAATTTTGCAGTCTGATTTGGCTATTTATAGTCACGCTTACTTATAATTTTGATTTCTATGAATGATGCTGTATTTATCTTTTCTGAAAAGCTTGATGATGCAAACTCTTGGTAAAATAAGTGTTAGAGCACTTGTTAAGACTATAAACATTTGCATGTTGCCCTCTAATTCCACATCAGATGAAAGACAAATCTCTTAAGAATTGTAACTGATTTTAAGTTGTCCCTTCCCTAGCCACAAAGACTAGATTTTGTAAAATCTAGGAGAACTAGTAGAAGATGGAAAAAAAATAAATCATTCTGAGAAAAATTAGATTGGGAAGTTGAGGTCATGAATTAATTTAAGATAGTAATTTAAAATAATATAAAATATAATCATATAATTATATGTGATATATTATTAAATTATATCATTAGATACAAAATAAAATTGAATATACTAAATAAGAATAAACTGATAAAACTGGGTCTTGTACCATTTCTATTTGAGATGCCTTAATCTCACAGCTGTTTTAGGATTTCTTTCCTATTTCAACAAGATTCTTAAAAAATAGTTTTGCTCTGTTAAAAATAATACATAAGCTGAAGCATTTTTATATATTTTCCATCATCCAAATATTGAATGGTTCTCTGAATTTATTGCTTGAAATTGCCAATGCCTATTTTTCTGCTTCCCTACCACTGTAGAAATAAAGGGTAAGTTGGATGTTTCAGGTGGGGACAAGAGTTGCAACTCATTTTGGTTTTCCCTCTCATTATGACAGATATAAATATTTTGAAATTCCATGTCTCCCCAGCTCCTTAACCCAGAGTTATTTAGCTTTAGCACAATTATTTTACATACCTCTCAGCTAACATATCAGACAACTTGATATATCCCTTATCCTCTTTTATTTTCTAATTTTATATTATATAAAAAAAAATCAATGTTTTATCTTTTTAATCTGTGCCTCTGCCCTTTTCCATTCCCACCCCCCACCACTTAGTTTTTCATTTTGTTCTTCTTCCCAACAGGAATGATATTCAAATCACATATATATACATGTATATAAAATCACATCTTCTCTGATTGCAGAAAAAATATGCACAAGTAAGTTATAAATGTTAGAATGGTACAAGAAAGAACTCACATTCATTGCAGAATTTCTCTTTTAATAGTTCTTATAGAAATAGTTCCACCAGCTATATTAATATTTCAAAAATACCCATAATTTTATAATTAACAAAAAGCTAATCAAGATTAAAATATGATAACAAACAACATTAGTGAAGGTTCCTCAGAATACTTATTTGTAAGAATAAATCCAACCTACATCGACAATTAAGAAATCCAGCCAACACCAGGCATTGGTGAAATACGTTTTATAACCATAAGCTACCCATTTTAGAAGCATTTCCAGAATGAAGACATAAGTGAATATCTTGTCAGCATACTCCAGGATAATCTTAATGGTCTTTTTCTTATCAATATATATATCTTCAAAAGCCTGTGAAAATAGTATTCAAATTTCAATTCACGTCCAACTTAAAGCTTATAATTCATAACAAAAGCAGTAAATAAAATTCTGATGGATAATTCTATGCTGAAAGATAAATACTATTATGGGCTAGCTGACTTTCTTCTGGCCTACAGCTACTATGTAACACTTACTTCTGGACTTCTTACTAGTATGTGCCACTGGTCACCAGAGGTTAAAGGGTTAAAGGATGCAGAGAATAAAATAATTTATAGTCCTCTAAAAGAACCATGATCTCTGATAATTGCAGCAATTTCTACTTCATCTGACTCCCCTTTATCTCTCTTCAAATTGGATGAATCCTGATAATGTAAGACATGATTCCCAGATCGGCCGGTCATATGTGTCTTTCTCACCCTGTACTCTCCTTCACACCCACCAGTAGGATTTGGAGATCTCCTTCAGTTCTTATATGCTTGTGCATTCCCAGTGCCTAGAACTATGTCAAAACACAGCAGGAGGTAAGGGAGTTTGCTGAATGAATGAGTGTAGTAGCTTATAGGGCTGTAGAACACAGAGGATGGTTTCTTTCTTTGAATTCTGCACAATATTTTATCATTCATTGAAAGCTTTAGTTCTACAAGTCACTGTTACATTCATTCCATGAATGTGGTACATTTTAACACTCTTATAGAACTTTTAGTAAGTGACAGATGATGATTCTGGGGTCATAGCCACTAGTCCCTTGGGAAATAACTAGAATGGACTTAATGAATTGAGCTCACCTAAGACATTGAAAATGATTCCTGACCTAAACAGGTCTAGAGTATTAGGATTTGCTCTTTCAAGATTAAACAATATTCATTTTGTTGAAGAACATGAAAGCCAAAGGAGCTATATTCTTAGTGGTTAACATTATACTACCTATCCATAGCCATGGGCTTGTCCATTCTTCTTTTTATTCCAAGTTTTTCTATCAATACTTTAAAAATGATCCTTGGCACTTACTGCAAACTGTTGGTATCAGTAATGAAGAAGACAGAGAAGTTTGGACACAGAATGAGAAGACTTACTAAGATGATAAAAGAAGGTTCTAGTTGCTGGCAAAGGTTCTGAATGTCAGTGGCACTGAAGTGCAAGAGGAAACTTCCAGCCCTCAGGATGTTCTGGCCTCCCTTCTCCAAGTTGTGGAGGAGTCAGAGCTACCCAGACACACACTATGGCAACAACTTCAATACTTGAAATGCAAAGATGAGGAAGGGGCTTGATCATACAGAAGAAGAGGGCTGTTCTTGGAACTGGGGTACAGAGCAGGACCAGTAGTAAGTCTTGATGCTGAGTACTCTTGATGCCTGAGTACACCTTGTTCTGACTAGTCCCAGAGCTGGAAACAAGATTCAGCTTGCAGGGCTTCTGGCTAACTTCCAGGACTACTTTCATGGATGTGGGAGCAAGGAGGCAAGGACATTATTACATGAGCGTTATCCAATGTGGGGTGTAGGTTTTACTGTTACTCATTTCAGTTAACATTCATTTGTTTCTACACAGTGTATATTCTCCTTTTTGAGGAGCCAGAAATCAGTGAAAAGATATGGTTGGCTTTGATTTTAGAGCTCAGTTAAGTTATGGGTCTGTCATTTAATAGCTTTCAGACATTAAACGACTTTTTAAACTCTCCACCCAACTTCCTCATTGGTAAGCAAAACGATCACTATTTCACAGGATTGTTCAAAGATTAAGTGAAAAAACTATATAAAGATCTTGAAACATAATAAATATGTACTAACTTGGCTGTTACCTTTTGTTTGTTTTATAGACAGTTATTTTAAAAATCTAGCTTAATTAGCAAACTATCTGAGTAAAAACAGCAGTTTCTTAAAATACCTTTTCCTTTTCTTCATCATATGATTCATTTGAATTTCAGTTTTTTTTAAAGATTTTATTTATTTATCTATAAGAGAGAGAGAGAGAAAGCAACAGAGAGCAGGGGGAGGACCCAAGGGAGAGGAAGAGAGAGAATCTCAAGCTGACTCTAGGCCTAGTGTGGAGCCCAACATGGGGCTTGAGCTTATGACCCTGAGATCATGACCTGAGCCAAAATCAAGAGTCCCACAATGAATCGACTGAGCCACGCAGGCACCCCAGAATTTTAGTTTTGAGAGTGCCTTTTGCCAAAAAATGTCATCTTCCTTTTTAGACATTTTGAACAAGGGATTACTCTAAACTTTTCTTTAATATTTTTTTCTCTCCTTTCTAAAAGTCTCAGTCACATGTGTGACACAGCATGGAATAAACTTCTAAGTTATTAGGAATACAAGATAATGTAGACATGGTTGAGATTCCTACTTGCATTCCACCTGATAAGAGGAGTACCATTTTTCTTACTCATCTCTGTTTTAAGAGAGGCTATCCCCTGCAGGCCCCGAGCATCCCTACATGTCCTTGTTTGGTATCCAAGAATGCAAGCCCCTGACTTGCTCTTTACTCAGGTTATTTCTCTGGGCTGCTTTTCCAACAAGCAACCATGAGGGATGAGACAGTGTCTCTGTCTTGGACAAAAAAGCAAGGTTGCTTACTGCTTGCTTTAAAAGGACAGGGTTTCCTAGCACACCTGGGTGGCTCAGTTGGTTAAGCATCCAACTCTTGATTTCAGCTCAGGTTATGATGTCAGGGTTGTGAGATGGAGCCCTGCATTGGGCTCCATGCTGGGTGTGGAGCCTGCCTAAGGTTCCCTCTCTCCCTTTCCGCCCCTCCCTCCCTTTAAAAATAAAAAAGGACAAGGTTCCCTAAATTTAGTGCTCTTCAGCTGTGATGCTACTCCATTGTGTGTGTGCCATTAATTTATCCCCATACCATGCCCTCATGAGACTTGAGGACAAGAGGGACCAACACAAACATGTGGAAGTTCATGTTGCTTTCAACGTCACGAGTAATAAAATCCTTTGTCTCTGACTTGAAGGTCTCATATATTCTACAGGCATTCATGAAATAGCAACAGGTTAACTTCTTATAAAAATCCAACTCCGGATCCATGAAGACTATCTGTGAGACAATTTACAAAGTTCTTGAGTACTCTGTTTCTAGTATAATGGAATTTCCAGTGGTATCTCTAGCTGAAACGGGGCTTATAATGGTTCATCTCTGTTCGTGTCAGCAGGAAAGAAAAATAAGAAAAGGTTCAGGGAGTTTGTAACTCTCCCAGGTCCCTTTCAACTCTCATAGAAAGTGCTGGGTATATGTACAAAAGTGAGAAATGCATTCCATTCTCACCCTAAAATTACAGTTTGTTTTGCAAGATGCTTCATAAGGTGACACTGCCTATCTTTGTCACAGTTCCTGTGGCCACCACTCTCTTCCCTGTATTTGCTCTTCCTCCAACGTCACTTTCTACAACTTGGAAACTTTTAATTTCCTGAATACCTCATGATGTTTTATGCTTCCTTGTCACTGTACACGTGTTCTTCAGCCCACCTCAACTGGTTGGGAAATCCTAGTCATCTTTCTGGATCTTGCAAAACGTCAACTACTTTTCTGAAATTCCAAGCAGACAACTATTCATCTCTTGCTACAGAGTTTTATCAAGTATATTCTTTACTTACAAACACATCCCAGTTCTGTAATCACTTGTGCCTCTCTCCCCAGTGCTCTCTGAACTCCTTGAGAAAAGTACCTAGATCTTATCCACCTTTGTATTCAAGGAAGCAAGAAAAAGGCCTGGCATGTTGTAGTGCTTACCAAATATTTACTGAACTAAACTAAAACTTTGTCCTAGTCCTAATCATAGGAATCCATTTTTAGGTAAAAGAACTTTCATATTTTTATCCTCCAACTCATTTATTAAAAATACCGACTTGAGGGATTGCTTTAGGTGTCATATAACTTACCAGAGCTCCACTGCTGAGCAGGATCATGAGAACAATAAAGCTTTCAAACCAACTGTGTTCAACTATTCTGTAGCAGGTTTTCCTGATGTTCCACCAGATTTTTCCTTTCCCTGACTCTATGTCAACTTGGCAGCATGGGAACCTCCGCACACAACCTGACAAGAGAGACAGGCATGTAAAATATTGATATTCAGAATAAATAAAATGCTTATGCAAAGTTTTCCCTGTGACGGCCCTCAACTGAATAATTTCTAACATAGTGCAGCTTCGAATAGATTAAACTTGAATAGATTCAACTAAAAACAACTTGTCAGTTATTTCCAACTTAAAATGTATTCTGTACTTCCTTGAATTCTCATCATTCTCTTCCTAAGTGTTTAAACCACTTATTTTTTTTTATTATTGCAGTCCTAATACTGTGCTGTTACATGACAAACATGGAATGAATGAATATTAAACTAAAATCTGAGGGCAAAATGCTTTTCAAGATGTTCTTTGCTGATAAGTTAATTTTCCTCGATGTGGAGCTCATCTACAATTTTCTGATGTTCCCACTCTATAAAAAAAGGGTCTTCACAAAGCTTCAATCCTAGATAATATTAAGAAAATTGGTAGAAGTTTCTAAAATTATGTTGAAAAGAAATGATTTGGATTAGAAGATGCAGGGAAAACTGTTTCAAGTACTCCATGTTAAAAACAACTCTGCCTTTGGAACTCTAGGTGTAAAACATGCTGCTGTGATAAGCTGAGGAACATTTTATTTATAGTGTTTTCAGTTTATTCATTCACTTCTCCATTAAACATTTATTGAGTATCTCTTATATACTTAGTTGTGTATACAGTTTCCTCTCCTTGGGGGATTTATTTTTGGTTTTGGTTAGGCAGATAGAGATAGAAATAAATGACTGTTAACTGGATAAGCCAACTAAAATCATAAATATAAAGGGGCTATTTTGGTAACATCGAAAAAGTCTACCTCAGCTGGCTTGTTTGCTGAGGAGAGATTGGAAGAGGCTTTGTGGAAGAGCTGAAGCCTGAATTGAGTCAAAGTATTAGCCAGAAAGAGTATAGGTGGAATTGTAGGCCTAGAAGGAGCAAAATGTATTGTACATAGGAATTATAAGCAGTTCAGAATTGTGATGAAAGCAAAGTGTACACAGGAGACATGGGTGAGAAATGAGGTTAGAGAAATTGGTCAGATTATGGAAAGCATTTTCCCCCACGTGAAGGAGTTTGGTCTATATCCTCTAGGTGTTGAGGACTAAGTGAAGGGTTGTTAGCAGAGAAGGACACAGGCAGATGCAACTTAAATTGATGTCTCCAACAGTTGACTGGAGGATAATTTGGAAGAGAAGAAAAAAGAGGGTGGACGTGTGGGAAGATTCTGAGCCAGAAAACCATTTAGGATTCTGATTCAGTAGTCTTAACAAGAGGGATAGGTCATGGCAACTCTAGTTAGGAGTTAGAGCAATAATAGATTCAAGATATGTTTGGCAGGTAAAATTAGCAGGACTTAGTGACTTGTTGGATATACAATAAGAGAAAGGGAGGATCCCAGAACAGCTGGATGAATGTCAACAATGACATGAAGGACAGGTGCTGAGCTACTTGGCAGGTAAAGAATTTGGGATGCTGGTTGGGACTACAGGATACAAATATCCTGTAGCTATTTGGAGGTCTGAATCTGAAGCTCAGGGGGAAAGTCTGGGCTAGAAAATGAGAGTTTTTGAGGTCACACACACAAAAAACATATTTTAGGACCAACCAAGAAAAGGCTCATAGACAAGGGCCATTCTAAAACAGTAATATTAAGGAACAGAATGCAATGGCATGCCAGAGCCAGCTCATTTAGGCCCTTAATAATAACTCATCATTAAATTGTCAGGCATTTTTGCAACAAATTGCTGCACTTGTTGTTAAATGTACCAATTATCAAAAGTTAAATTATATGAACTTAAAATTACAACTTACTTTTGAAAAGACAATAAATCCTAAAAACATATCCTGTTCTAATAATTTTACTATTATCTATGCTCTTGAGTACCTTTCTGTCTTCTATCTGGGTCTGGAAAATTTGTCATACTATTGGACTACTGGTATCTCTTCCCAACTCCACATTTGATGAAGTCATATTAGTAGTCTGAAATAACCCATGGTGAGAATCTTTACACTACAAAAGTCATCAAATGCTATACACCACGGCTTGCTGATTTTCTAGAGTAAACTTAAGTAATACAGGCAATGTTAATTAAATATGTAAAATAGTAAAAGTGTCATATTTGTAGTCATGACACTGAGAATAGTACAAAAATTGAGGAAATATTCTTTCATTATTCAAATTCTATTATCTGAGATTTGCAAATATCATTGATGAATGAGTGAAGTTTTGACATATAGTTTCTTTGTCTCACTTTCACCTTAATGATCAACATAAATGAAATTACCAACCAACCTTCAGGTTAAAACTATACTTCTTCATCAACTGCAATTACTGATTATCTATAAATGCAAAACTTTGGTAAAATTTAACAAAAGCATTCTGTGAGAATCAATAAGCTGTATGAAATGTGCAATAAAGAATATTGCTTATATTATTATTGTAAATCATGTACTACAGATCCTTTATATCAGTAAAATTTATAGTAAACTATAAATGTACGTATGCATACTGTCTTTTTTTGGAGAATTGGTTGTTAAACACCCACCTGTACACCACCAGGACAGGTGGAATAAGAGAAAATTTTGAAGGAGACAGTAGAAGTGGGAGAGATGTACAAGAGGCTGCAGTAAAAAAATGTCAGGGATTAAAAAGTTGCATTAAGGACTGGTGAATAGAACCACAATCAAGAAAGACCCAGAAACATAATGACTGAAATTTCAAAGATTAAATTTCAAAAATTAAAGTTGATTTTAAAAAACTACCACAATTATTTTAAAGAAGAGGAAGAACTGAAAAATGAGGAACTACAATTAATTGATCTATTTAAAATTTTTCTTTCAGAACCACTGTATACTGTTCATGGGAATGTAAACTGGTGCAGCCTCTGTAGAAAACAATATGGAGGTTCCCCAAAAAATTAAAAATAAATACCATATGATCCAGTAATTCCGCTACTGGGTACTTACCCAAAGAAAATGAAAACACTAATTTAAAAAGATACATGCAACCCTATGTTTATTGCAGCATTATTTACAATAGTCAAGTCCACTGATGGACAAATGGACAAAGATATGGTATATATATACCATGGGTTCTTACTCTACCATAAAAAAGAAGGAGATCTTGCCATTTGTGACTATATGGATAGATCTACAGGGTATTCTGCTAAGTGAAATAGAGAAAAACGAATACCATATGATTTAACATACATGTGTAATCTAAAAAGCAAAACAAATGGATAAGTAAATATACAAAAGGCGGAAACAGACCCATAAATACAGAGAACAAACTGATGGTTGCCAATGGTGGGGAAGGAGGGAATGGGTAAAACAGATGAAGGGAAGTAGGAGGCACAGGCTTCCACTTATGAATTTGTCACAAAGCATAGGAAATACAGTCAATGATATTATACACAAGAGCACCGTATGGTAACAGATGGTAGCTACACTTGTGGTGAGCATAGCATAACATATAGACTAGTTGAATCACTATGTTGTACACCTGAAATTAATATAACATTTTGTGTCAACTACATTTCTATATTAAAAAAATCACTGAAAAAAAGTTTTTCCTTCAAATTAGAGGGAAGGTAAAAAGGGGGGAGAGTACTTTTTAGACACTTGTTTCAGAGGTTTACAAGGTAGGCATTTTGAAACATAATTTCCTTTTTTATAAAGCAATGTATTTAATTAAAAAATATTGAGCCTATCAAGTAATAACTTCAGAGAATCATAAACTGTATGCCCTGAAACACAGAACCAGAATTCTTTTGAACTATGCTGTTTTGGCAGTGTCTTACTATGGTTTCTTTCATGATTCTAAAATGAAATTAGTTCATTGACCCAGGTAATATGAGGTACATCTGGCACTTCAATTTCCAGCACTATAGGAATGTAGCAGGCTATGTTCCCCACTGCCCCCCACCCCACCAAAGCCTCTGGTGTTTTTGCTATCATGTGTCTTTTATATGTTCCTGTCCTTTCTCTCTGGAAGCTTTTAAGCTCCCAGAAGACTAAAACTGTGTCAGTTATGCCCTTTCTTTCTGTTCATAGCACTTACTATTGTCCTCTACATACATACTTTAATGGGTCATGTATAGTTGACTTAAAAGACATAATTCCTCCCCAGAAATAGTTCTAAAATAATCCAAGTATTAGTAATGATCTGAAAGTTCACTTCTCTGCAAAATCTAGAATTTACAGAAAGATCTAATGGAAAAACAAAACAAAACAAAACAGAGTGCATAGAAAATGTACATATGTTTTCATTTAACCCACATTAAATTATAGTTAACGTGACTTCAGAGCTGAAAGAATTTACCTTCACTGTATTTAAAATAATTACCTTACATCTCAAATGTATATAATAAAGTTAGAATATTTTATAAAATGATATGGGAAAATAGTAAAAAGGTAGAACCAAAAATGGACTCCCAGATCATCTCTTCCTGGGCAAAAGAAAACACCAGAAGGAGTAAAAAAATTTAAGAAGGAATTATTTTTTTACATTAACTTAATGCTTGTGACTTTAGAATTTATCTCAATATAAAAACAAGTATCTTGCACAGAACAGAATTTATCTGCTTCAAGTATAATTATCAAAGGAGAAAGTTTCCCTCTAAGATTTTACTATCCAAGTTTTATTTGTGTCAGTCTTAAAACTGAAGAGAAATATTATTCACAGTATTGAGGTAAGAAAAGGGACCATACATTCTAATTAGAAAAGTAAACTTTTTATCTGAGATGAAGGTTGATAAATATTGCCCTCAGGATTTATTACACTTCAGAGAGTTTCTCACTCTTATTTTGAGGCAGGAGTGTTCACTGCCTGTCTGGTTTTTATGCAAAGGCGTATCCTAAGAGATTTCCAACCTAGCTGGTTAGCAATGTTATCACATCTTCTTTTTTAAAGGGACTATTAATTAAATGTAAACATAACAGAGAACCTCTCAAACATTTTAATGGGTCCCCATGGGTAAAGGGTATTTCTTTTGGGTGGTTTCATTAATTTGTTCTTGTGATGCATTTCATAAAGTCTATACCGGGTTTCATCATGTTAAACCAGTGCTCCCTGCCCACACCCCTCAAAAAAACTAACCAACACCAACCTCTTCCAAGACAAACTACCTATTAATAAAATTATAATAGCATAATCAGTATAATTAATGTAAAAATGATTAGGAAAAATGAGTCTTTTTATAACTTCTTAAAAATCTCTAAATCCTCTAAAACAAGTGTTTTGTCCACATTTTCTTTAAAAAAAAGACAAAAGTAGGCACAAGTTGAGTTGTTATTATGTTTTTAAAGTTAGAATTAGTTATTAGTTATTTTATAGGAAGTTGAATTCAGAACATTTTAGGGGGAAGTTGAGTTGGCTCCTTCTACCAAATTAACAGAAAATACATTATTTTATGGAAAAGAGGGTTTCCTTTTCATACCTTAATCTTGATTTTGTAATTTGCTAACTGTATAACCCAAAAGGAGTATAATGTAAAACCAAGCAGAATCAGAGTTCTGTCATGTCAAGTTGCCATGACATGCAGAAGTAAGGCTAGTGAAGTATAGTAGCAGGTCTAGAGAAGGAGCCTGGCATTTTGAATTATAAAACTAATGCAACAGAACTAAGGAAAGGCCTGGCATAAAAGGAAGGAGAAAAAGATGAAGAGGAATATGATGAAAATTAGTCAAGTGATAGTTATGAAATTGAAAAGGATTAATGGATGTAAGACAATGAACAACATCACTTTGGAATTCATCTTCTGTGAAAACACAACTCCTCTGATGTAACTCACACTTCCTATGATTTTTCTGCTGTCTTTCAGGTAACAAAAATCTCTGGAGGCCAAACGCTGCTCTAAACTGCCATTGGTTCTAGCTCAGCTCTTTTTTTTTTTTTTTTTAAAGATTTTATTTATTTCTTAGAGAGAGAGAGAGATCACAAGTAGGCAGAGAGAGAGGGGGAAGCAGGCAACCTGCCGAGCAGAGAGCCTGATGCGGGGCTCGATCCCAGGACCCTGAGATCATGACCTGAGCTGAAGGCAGAGGCTTAACCCACTGAGCCACCCAGGCGCCCCGTTCTAGCTCAGCTCTTATAGACTTATCACAAACCAGTAAGAGTCATTTCCAATGTAAGTGAATGAGTTCTCAATTTCTCATCCTAAAAAGCCCAAGCATCTTGAAGTCTTTATGTGGAAGATATCCCCCAGTTTCTGAGGCCCCAAACTTGGAGTCATCGTTGACTCTTCTTTCCCATTTTCACATTGGACCTGACATCCAATCCATCAGCAAATTCCTTTAGCTTTAACTTCAAAATATGCTCAGAATCTCCTACTTTCACTGAATTACTGCAGGAACATCCAAGAAGTCTCCCAGCATCTCCTTGGTATCCACCCATTTACTCTTAAGATGGCATGTTGAGACTTTTAAATGAGGTCTTTATAATGTTCTTAAAAGCTCTTATGTTCTGGCCTCTACTACATCTCTTACCTCAACTTCTACCACTCTTACCATCTCTCAATATCCATACTGGGCCCTTAATTTCCCTCAAATATTGTGCATATCCCCACCTAGGAGCATGTGCCTTCATTACTCTGCCTAAAATACTCTTTCTTCCTACATTTGCATGGTCCACTTCAATTTTTTTCAGGTCTCTGATCAAATGCTACCTTTTTGGAGAGGCCTTCTTGACCACTCTATTTATATGATAGTAGGTTCCTACCCTTCAACTACTATATTCCCCTTTTCTTTTCACTTCTCCATAGCATGTATCACTTATCTGACCTACTAAATATTTACGTATGTATTTGGGCAAGGGACAGTGTTTTTTTCATTGCTCTCTCTCTGGTGCTCAAGCCTGAAATACAGAAGGCGTGAAATACAGAAGGTGTTTAATGATTATTTGTTGATTGGATGAAAGAATGATTAAGTGGATAAATGGTGAGAAGCTCAGCAAATTGGCTGTCCTGTTTATCAGGCTGAGCCTCTTAGCCTGCAGGTCCAGTGAGTATAAAGTTTCCAGTGGAGCACAGCTGTTCAAAGTAATAAGACTCACAGATCTGTGTTTCCTCATAAATTTTCTTGTCTTGGGCGCCTGGGTGGCTCAGTTGGTTAAGCAACTGCCTTTGGCTCAGGTCATGATCCCAGAGTCCCGGGATTGAGTCCCATATCGGGCTCCCAGCTCCACGGGGAGTCTGCTTCTCCCTCTGACCTTCTCCCCTCTCATGCTCTCTCTCACTCTCTCTCTCTCAAATAAATAAATAAAATCTTAAAAAAATTTTTTTTCTTGTCTTTTTTTTTTTTACAAATTATGTTTTATTTAAATTTTTATTCAGGTAGAACATATATTTAGTACAGTACACCAATTATAAATATATAGATTGATTTACTCATATAATAGTCATGTAGGTCATGATATACCATTTTAAGCTCCCAGAAAGCACCCCCATGTCCTTTCCCAATCTGTACCCTCCAGAAGTAGCTACTGGCCTGACTTCTATCTTTGTAGGTTGATTTTGCTCATTCTTCCTCCACATCCCCAGCTTTACTGAGGTATAACTGACAAAGAAAAATTGTAAATATTTTAGGTATACAAATTGATAATTTGATACGAAGTATCCCTTGTAAAATAATCACCACAATCAAGCTAATTAACATACCCTGTCTTCTCACACAGTTACCAATTTCTTCCTTATGTGTGTGGTGAGAACATTTGAGATCTACCCACTTAGAGGATCTCAAGTATACAATACAGTATTGTTAAGTATAGTCACATTGGTGTACACTAGCTCTCCAGAATGTATTTGCCATGTGTAACTGAAACTTTGGCTCTCAATAAATTTTCAGCAATCAAGGCCAAAGACATCTGATAATGTGTTTCTATACTATCTTCTGTATACTAGACTCAATTTAGAAGTTATGCATAACCTCAAAGGAATCACATAAATATTTCCATTAGTGCTTTGCAGGATTAAAATAAACCTTTTATGTAGTTTAATCTCAGTAAGATAGCACCTGCAGACTAAAATAACAGCATTAATGCTTTCTGCAGGAGGCTTAAGTTTTTCTAAAGCCCTTTTCTAATTGGAGGCCATAATCTGCTTGATAAACCCAACTTCTTTCTAGTTATCCTAGAATTTTAAGTCAGGGTCATTCATAAAATGGGTAGAGGAAATCTTGGTAGCATCTGTACAAAATTAATAGTGCCAATCAATTTACTGAGAAATAGGTAATACTTGATGAAATTCTTAAATGCCTTTAATATGAACACTTCTAAAGGAAACTCTATGTGTTTTGCTCATGGTATTAATTTCAGCAAACACAAAATTTCTATCAGTTGGGTGTCATACTTGTTTGCTTCTCACATAAAGTGGAATTTAGCTTTGTATTCAAAGAAAATTCATGCACCCACTGTAGTTTGGAGATATCTTTTATTTGACAGGCATTTTGTTTATTGCATGAGTGCTAGAGGAGGCTGGTTGAGAAAAATTATAGAGGATGAATGCAAGTTAATGATTTCTACAAAAAATACTGATGCTGAGAGTAACAGTAAGTCATTAGCATCAACACTACGCCATCATAGCTTCTCCATTGAATTGTTAACAAAATATTTTTAAAAGTAAAAAAAAGAAAAGAAGAATGTTAAGAACTGTGGTAATTAATTTGTGTTATCTCATTTAATCTCCTTCGTATCCCTATGACTCAGATGTGGTTGTTACACCTATTTTACAGATCAGGCATCTGAGATATAAGATTTAAAAATGTGCTGAAGGTCTCAGAGAGTTAGCAGTAGATCAATTAGAACTCACGTTTATCAGGCTTCAAAGCTTGTGGTCTATGTTATTGTATTAAACTGCAACTCTAGTATCAGTTTGTATTTTTACTTGAATGACACCATATTCGATTAGAAAATGCTGTACACTTCCATAGGTCAAGTTCAAAGTTACTACTTTGAATAAAATCCCTGAAACATTCCAGAAGTAGTAAGTTCAGTAAGTCAGGAAGTGAAAAGAAATCAAAGGAGGCACTGTTAGAAAGAAAAGAATAGACTAAAGTGCAAAGGGCTTTACATGCTATGTTAAGAACTTTGAGTTTTATCCTACAGACCAATAGTTCTCAGCTTCTAGTGTGCATCAGAATCCCTGGGAGGGTGTAGGCCCTGTCCCCAGAGTTTCTGATCAACTTGTGGTTTCTGTAATCAATGTGGGGCTAGAAAGGAAGAGGTCGGGGATGACTCAAAGTCTTTAGCTTGAGAGACAGGATAGATCATGATATTACTAAATGAGATAAAGACCAGAAGAAGCTGTGGATTTTATAGGGGAGAACTCACTAAAGTTTTTTTTTTTTTTAATTTATTATACTTGACATGTTTAAAGGCAACCAGTGGAGACAACTAACGGGGAATTATAAGCATATCTGGAATTCAAGCGTGAGGTCAGGGGTAAAGATAGTTCTTTAAGAGTCAAATAACACAGAAATAGATGTCAGAGCTATAGACATGGATATAAGATAAAATCCCAAATACCAATAAACGGATGGCTAGCCAACATCTTGATTTTTCTCTTACCATCTGTAAAACAGGCCTCTGGCTCATCTGAATTTACAGGTTCAGCCTCCGCTTCTTCTCCTTCTCCTGGCAGAGGGTTATCAACTGTGCTGCACTCAGAGGAACTCGACCGGTTCAATCTCTAAAAAGAAATTCACCACCCCACCAGACAGTTTATTTAGGGGTCATTCAAATCTTATATTTCCAGCCATATTTAATAATCAAAGTCATGCAAAGTGTTATGAAAAAAGATTAACAGTATGATGGCCATAAGAACGTATAAACACATACTGAGGTCAGGTAACCTTACAATACATCTATGCTTGATCTTTCTATCTACACATCCTGTGAAAAATAAATTTTATCATATTTAGTATGCTGACAAGTAAGTATTTAGACAGAATTAACACAGGGTATTTTTTTTGTAAACTATAATATTTGCAAAGTATAGGCCACATTTTTATTGTTTTATGTTTAATATAAATTTGTGTACAACAATAATTATTATATTCAGACAACCAAGACTCCAGTAGAAATAATACAAGGGCCAAATTGACAATGCCTGATTATTGAAAGATCATATTTGACAGTTGGCAGAAAAGCTTTTTGATACTTAAAATTAAAAAAAAAAAGAAAGAAATTAGTGTAAAATGAAATCCAAACATATTTCTTCTATTATCTCTTGGATTTACGAATATGTACCAGGATGATATAGATAGAAGGTTTTTGATCAAGACCAAAAGAAGTCAAATATTATATTGGAATCAAAATGCCAAAGACCATAGTAATTATTTCATCCAACGCCACTCATTTTAGTATAAAATTTCAGGATACAGTTGAAAAGATCACAAAGTATTATTTATACTGTCAAAAAACAGTGGCTACCAAAGTAAGCACCACATGCAAACTTTGAAACAAATATTCAATGAAATTAAACATGGCAGACTCACACATGACAGGAATGAATTCATTGTCATTATGATCATATAATTGATCATAACACAAGCTTTTCCCACCCGGAAATTTATGATCAAACATGATGTTTACAAACATACACATACACAGAAATTTTTAGAAAAAATACATACAGCAATTGTAGCAAAACTCTGTCAATTTTTCCTAATATTGCTTTATAAGGGGTAGAGCAGCACATCAATGGAAGAGTTCATTTTTCATTCTCATTTGCTAAACGACATGTGAATATTGAAACTAGTAGTTATTACAGCATATGCTTCCCTTATTAAGATTACAGCTTTATTATTTTTTTAGAATAGTTCCACAAATACAAGTGTTAAAAGTAAGGAAATACTCGTTTCCATTAAATTGATACCTTAATCTATTAATTTGCATTAATATCATAGGCCTAATCTGAAATATTAGTTTTTAGAGGATTTACTGGGAAGCTAAAAGTGTTCTTTATGAGTATCACATTCTCAGTGCTATTATTATCACACATTATTCAACATCAGTAAAAAAGGCATTGATACATTATTGTACATAAGGAATGATGGAAGCAAAGTTCTTTATAATGAGAGTAAAGAATTATGAATACTCTAATACTTATAATCTATTGCCATCGCAGCATTACTCCCACCAGGTCGAAGAGTTTTATAAAAGTATCAGCTATAAACAGTATCACTATGAAATTTCATTTAAAAAGCAGACTAATGTTGATTGAATTCATCTAAAATGACTTTAAAATAAAGGAAATAGAAATTAATTATAAGACTGAATATATTTAAGATTTTAAAATATACATGACTCCAAGAAACAATGGGGAAATGTATAGTTACTAATATGGCCTACTGTGCCAATTACCACAAAAACTAATTTTGAGTATGATATATAAAAGACTACAATTATTTGATGCCCTCAATTCTTGACTT
>CM052883.1:114311069-114441441 GCA_028534135.1 Potos flavus
AACAACTTAACAGGCAATACAATGGTACTAAATTCACATATACCTATAATCACTCGGAATGTAAATGGACTAAATGCTTGAATCAAAAGTAATAGGGTATCAGAATGGATTAAAAGAAAAGAAAACAAGACCCATCTATATGCTGCCTACAAGAGACTTAATGTAGACCTAAAGACACCTGTAGATTGAAAGTGAGGGGATGGAGAACCATTTATCATGCTAATGAATGTCAAAAGAATGCCAAGTAGCCATACATATATCAAACAAACTAGATTTTAAACCAAAGGCTGTAACAAGAGATGAAGAAGGGAATTATATCATAATAAAGGGGTCTATCCAACAAGAGGATCTAACAATTGTAAATATTTATGCCCCCAACTTGGGAGTACCCAAATATATAAAACAAAAACAAACATAAAGAAACTCACTGATAGCAATACAATAACAGTAGGGGACTTTAATATCCCACTCACAGGAATGGACAGATCATCTAAGCAGAAATCAATAGGGAAACAATGGCTTTGAATGACACACTGGACCAGGTGGACTTAAGAGATATACTCAGAACATTTCATCCTAAAGCAGCAGAATACACATTCTTTTTCCCAAATACTTTTATTTTATTTTTTCACTGTTACAAGATTCATTGTTCCATACCCAGTGCTCCATGCAATACGTGCCCTCCTCAATACCCACCACCAGTCTCGCCCAATCCCCCACCCCTACGCCTGCAAAACCTTCAGTTTGTTGCTCAGAGTCCACAGTCTCTCATGGTTCATCTCCCTCTCTGATTTCCCCCAATTCACCCTTCCTTTCCTTCTAACGGAATGGGAGAAAATATTCGCAAATGACACTACAAAGGTCTGATATCTAAGATCTATAAAGAACTCCTCAAACTCAACACTCAAAAAACAGATAATCACGTCAAAAAATGGGCAGAAGACATGAACAGACACTTATCCAAAGAAGACATACAAATGGCTAACAGACACATGAAAAAATGTTCATCATCATTAGCCATCAGGGAGATTCGAATCAAAACCACACTGAGATACCACCTCACACCAGTTAGAATGGCCAAAATCAACAAGACAGTAAACAACAAGTGTTGGAGAGGATGTGGAGAATACACATTCTTTTTGAGTGCACATGGAACATTCTCCAGAACAGATCACATATTGGGTCACAGATCAGGCCTCAATAAGTATAAAAAGACAGATCATACCACACATATTTTCAGACCACAATGCTATGAAACTTGAAGTCGACCACCAGAAAAAATTTGGAAAGACCACAAATACATGGAGTTAAATAACATCCTACTAAAGAGTGAATGGGTCAGCCAGGAAATTAAAGAAGAAATTTAAAAATATGTGGAAACAAATGAAAATGACAACATGACGTTCGAAAATCTTTGGGATGCAGCCAAGGTAGTCATAAGAGCAAAGTATACAGCAATATAGGCCTAATTCAAGAAGTAAGAAAACTCTCATATGCACAACCTAATCTTACCCTAAAGGAGCTAGAAAAGGAACAGTAAATGAAGCCTAAAGCCAGCAGAAGGGAAATAATAAAGATTAGAGCAGAAATAAAAGAAATAGAAACAAACAAACAAACAAACAAAAAACCAGTAGAACAGATCAATGAAACTAGGAGCTGGTTCTTTGAAAGAATTAATTAAATTGATGCACCCCTAGCCAGACTACCAAAAAAAAAGAGAAAGGACCCCAAAAAATTAAATCACAAATGAGAGAGGAGAGATTACAACCAACCACAGAAATACGATTATAAGAGAGTATTATGAAAAACTGTATGTCAACAAACTGGGCAATCTGGAAGAAATGGATGCATCTCTAGAAACATAAACTATGAGTACTGAAACAGGAAGAAATAGAAAATTTGAACAGTCTGATAAACAGCAAAGAAATGGAATCAATAATAAAAAATCTCCCAACAAACAAAAATCCAGGGCCAGATGGCTTCCCAGGGGAATCCTACCAAACATTTAAAGAGTTAATACCTAGTTTTCTCAAACTGTTCCAAAAAGTAGAAATGGAAGGAAAACTTCCAAACTCATTCTATGAGGTCAGCATTACTTTGATTACAAAACCAGACAACAGCCCACTAAAAAGGAGAATTACAGGCCAATATCCCTCATGAACATGGATGCAAAAATTCTCAACAAGATACTAGCAAATCAAATCCAACATTACATTAAAAGAATCATTCACACAATCAGGTAGGAATTATTTCTGGGCTCCAAGCATAGTTCAATATTTGCAAATCAATCAATATGATACACCACATTAATAAAAGAGAGGATAAGAACCATATAATCTTCTGAATAGAGGCAGAAAAAGCATTTGACAAAGTACAGCATCCATTCTTGATAAAAACCCTTAATAGAAAGGGATAGGGAACATACCTCAATATCATAAAGGCCATATATGAAAGACCCAAGGTAATATCATGCTTAATGGGGAAAAACCTAGCTACGGTCAAGAAGAAGACAGGGATGTCCACTCTCACCATTGTTATTTAACATAATTCTGGAAGTCTTAGCCCTAGCAATCAGACAAAAAAGAAATAACAAAGCAAAACAAAAAGAAATAACAGGCATCCAAATTGGCAAAGAAGAAGTCAAACTTTCACTATTCGCAGATGACATGAAGACTCCACCAAAAGGTTGCTAGAACTGATATACAAATTCAGTAAAGTCACAGGACACAAAATCAATGTACAGAAAGCTGTTACATTTCTCTACATCAATAATGGAGCACCAAAAAGAGAAATCAAGGAGTTGATCCCATTTACAACTGCATCGAAAACCATAAGATATCTGAGAATAAAAATAACCAAAGAGGTAAAAGATCTGTATTCTGAAAACTACAGAACATTGAGGAAAGAAATTGAAGATGACACAACCAAATGGAAAACATTCCATGCTCATGGATTGGAAGAACAAATGTTAAAATGTCTATACTACTCTAAGCAATCTACACATTTAATGCAATCCCCATCAAAATACCACCAACATTTTTCACAGATCTAGAATGAACAATCCTAAAACTTGTATGGAACCATAAAAGATCCCAAACAGCCAAAGAAATCTTGAAAAAGAAAAGCAAAGCTGGAGGCATCACAATTCTAGACTTCAAGATGTATTACAAAGCTATAGTGATCAAGCCAGTATGGTACTGGCACAAAAGTAGACACATAGATCGATGGAACAGAAGAGAAAACCCCGAAGTGGATCATATAGACCCACAACTATATGATCAACTAATCTTTGAAAAGCAGGAAAGGATATCCAACAGAAAAAAGTTTCTTCAACAAATGGGTGTTGGAAAAACTGGACAGCAACATGCAGAAGAATGGAACTGGACCACTTTCTTATACCATACATGAAAATAAATTCAAAGTGGATGAAACACCTAAATATGAGACAGAACACAGGCAGCAACCTCTTCGACTTTAGCCATAGCAACTTCTTACTAGATACTTCTCTAGAGACAGGGGAAACAAAAGCAAAAATGAACTATTGGGACTTCATCAAGATAAAAAGCTTCTGCACAGTGAAGGAAACAATCAATAAAACTAAAAGGCAACCTATGGAATGGGAAGAGATATTTGCAAATGACATATCTGATAAAGGGGTAGTATCCAAAATCTATAAAGATCTTATCAAACTTGACACCCCAAAAACCAAGTAATCCAGTTAAGAAATGGGCAGAAGACACAAATAGATGTTTTTCCAAAGAAGGCATCTAGATGGCTAACAGACACAAGGAAAGAAGCTCAACATCACTCATCATCAGGTCAATACAAATCAAAACTACAATGAGTTATCACCTCAACCTGTCAGAATGGTTAAAATTAACAACAGAGAAAACAGCCGATGCTGGCATGCATGTAGTAAAGGGGGAACCCTTCTATTCTGTAGGTGGGAATGCAAACTGGTGCAGCCACCCTGGAAAATAGTATGGAGGTTCCTTAGAAACTTAAAAATCGAACTACCCTATGACCCAGCAATTGACTACTAGGTATTTACCCAAAGGGTATAAAAATACTGATTCAAAGGGACCCACAAACCCTGATGTTTATAGTAGCATTATCAATAATAGCTAAATTATGCAAAGAGCCCAAATATCCACTGACTGATGAATGGATAAAGAAGATGTGGTATATATAAAATGGAATATTCCTCAGCCATAACAAGAATGAAATCTTGCCATTTGCAATGACGTGGTTGGAGCCAGTATATTATGCTAAGCAAAGTATGTCAAAGAAAGACAAGTACCATATGATTCATTCATATGTGGAATTTAAGAAATGAAACAGATGAACATAGCAGTAAGATAAAAAAAAAGAAGAAGAAGAAGAGAGAGGGAGGCAAACCATAAGAGACTTAACTATAGAGAACAAACTGAGGGTTGCTACAGGGGAGTGTGTGGGGGCATGGGCTAAATGGGTGATGGGGATTAAGGAGGGCACTTGTGATGAGCACTGGGTTTTATATGTAAGTGACTAATCACTAAATTCAACTGTTGAAACTAATATTACACTATATGTTAACTAACTAGAATTTAAATAAGAACTTGTAACATTAACAAATATCATCAAACTTTTTTTTATTCTTCATGGTTCTTCTTTTGATTGCCTAGAAGGTGTGTTTTCTGCAACAATGACTGTGAGTACAGACTGTTAAATATAGGTGTCATATAAGAAACCGTCCTAAGCTGGTAACTTATAAATTTATTACTGACATATCCTGAAATAGGCATCCACATCATAAGGCTAGTTCATGCTAGTATGAATGGTAGTTAATGCTAGTTGGTCATTTCTTACTTCAAGAAGTATGAAGTACGATTGTCTAATAATTTGATAATCTGGCACTTAAAAGTCAAAAAAAATCAAACCTATAGCAACATTGTAGAAAACACCTTATTTAAAGAGGATAGTCGGTGTTGAAAACATTCCAAAGATGTTACATTAAAAATATATACTATAATACTGCTTGCTACATACAACAAAGCATATTCTTTGAGGAGCAGAGCCTAGAATCATTATTGCACCTCAGCATCAAAACAAAGAAACACAAGAGGACAGCAAGAAGTTGGGAGAAGCAGATCAAAGGGAAGGGATGAGCATATATGGACAGAGAAATTATGGGAGATATTACTGATAAACTAAGCTCTACTGTATGTCATTAAGCTTAAGAATTTCTTTTTATTAGTTTCAATTCAATACCACCCATCTTTTATTTTTACAGTCTAATTTTACAATTGATATTCATAATGAGGGCCCTGAATCATTAAAGGAGTAAAATGGTAAAGTTCAGAATAAAGGATCTACAGACCTTTAGAGAATTCCACAAATAGCTACTATGCTTTGTGTAAAAGGCCAATGTTTTCCAACTTACCATTCTGTTATGGGACAGCTTCAACTTTAAATATTCTTTTCTGATCTGGAACTAAAATATGCTTTCCTCTCCCTTGCAATTATTAGGGTCCTTTCTGCCTTTTGGAGAAATGTAAATATTATTTTCCTACAGCTTTTTTAAAATTGGAGATTACCTATGGTATTACCATTTGTGTTTTGCATCTTAAGAGTATTGATATTTAGTTTCTTTACACGATTTAGCATTCCAGGCCCTTCAAGTCCCTCCAATCCTTCTCTGATCTCTCTGAAATTCTGGTCTCTCTCAAGATTCTTTTTTAATGGTAATACCAGTTAAAAACTACCGAAGATATCCTGGAAAAGTCAATAGAATTTTCCTTTTGTTTTCATTTCACTTCCATTTAAATTATGAGAAAACTTTAGTGTAATTACCGGTTACAGTAAACTCTTGATTCACATTATAATTATGGGCAACTAAAGCCCCAGCACTTTTTCAGAGAAAAGGCAAGAAGATGGAAGTTTCCCCTTCCTAGTGTTCTTTATGACTGCTAGAGAAACTCTGTGGGCTTTTAGAGAACAGCTGCTTGTTCAGCAGGAAATCCACTGAACACTTCCACTGCAGGGTCAGTGTGGGATATAGCATAAGATGATGGAGAAATAATGAGGTCAAATCTTAGGCACCACCACAGAAATTCAAAATAAAGCAAATGATTTCACTGAGAGTTCTGTTTTCCCAGGGCACTTCCTATCCAATAACATAACAACGTATATGCCTAAGAGGTTAAGATATTGCATATAAAAGCAAACAAACAGATTTTGGCCACATAAGAAGCTTGAACTGGTTACGGATTTCTTCGCCAGATCCTACAGTGTCCTCTTGGACCTCCAAAAGGCAAGTGACATTCACCAATAAGGCCTTGTGTGACCAATCGGCAGTATTGAAGGGCTCTGTGCACTAACACAGAACTATCTGCAGAAAATAGATATTTAAATAGCTGGGATACAGTGGGTCAAATCAGAAAGAATATCTTACAGAGGACAATTGAAGAAGGGAGGAAAAACTGAATGGGAAGAAATCATAGAGGGAGACAAACCATGAGAGACTCTTGACTCCGGGAAACAAATTGAGGGTTGCAGATAGGGAGGTGGTTGGGAGGATGGGGTAAGTGGGTGATGGGGATTAAGGAGGGCATGTGATGCGATGAGCACTGGGTGTTATATGCAACTAATGAATCATTGAACATTATATCAAACGCTAATGATGTAATATATGTTGGCTAATTGAATTTAAATTAAAAAAAGAGTATCTTAAAAACTTAGAAACAAACATTTAAACAGTTCTACTACTGAGGTCTGCTAGAAAATTGCAACAAGTGGGTAAATAAGGATTGGAACAAAGGCAAACAGGAAGGGAAAATGTAAGGTAAAAGCGTAGACTCTAAGTCTCAAGCTCGTTCGTTAAAAATAATAACAAATAAAAAATAAACTACTTGTATATTTATGCTATCCCTTAAAACCACTCCTAATGAGAAAGGGCATGGAAAGACAAATTCCACTGAAGGGAACAAGTACCAGTTTTTTAAAACACATGGCTTTCTAATATTGAAAATACAATGTAAAATAAAAATTGGCACAGACAAAATATATCTTTCCTAACCTTTATGTAGGCAGCTTCTGCCAAAGAAAAGTATTATATTTCAAGTCATTTTTCACAAATGAAATATCCACAGCTTTTTGGTTTCAGGAGAATGACCATTCGTTAACATCTATCTCATGTTTTCTAATGGTTTGGTAAAAAAATATATATATAGTAATCATAATTCAGGAATTAAATACATACACATACACACACATATTTTTGGAAACTCTTCTCAAAAATTGTGTTTTACCTACACATATATACATACTATTGTGTATGTATGCATCTTTATTTAGATTCTAGGGGGAGGAAATTTGCTCCATTCTGAAATAAAATATTTTTACAAGAGAATATTGCCTCTGAATCACCACCCATCTGAAATAGAGAAATATGTTTTTACTTAGGAACACCTTTAAAATTAAGTTCAAGTAAACTAGAACAATATTAGTTTTTTTTTTAATTGGAAAATGTTCACATCATTATCCCTAGAGCATACCATTTTCAAGATAAAGTTTTGCTTTCAACGTTGCACAATGGAAAACAACAATACAGACATCCCAACAATGACAAAGCAATTCAAAATATGAAATAGATTATAAGAAAAAAGGGAAGATTCTTATTAACATGGATTTTTTCCTCACAGGAAATTATTCATTAGAGTTCATCCATTCAACAAGCTGTACTAAAATTAAGACAAAATATATCTGAGTGGCATATCTTTTTTATACTTGTTAGAAATACTAGGTAAGGCAATCCATATTAACTTGCTTCCGATTTTATTAAAAGTGTTTTATGTCTTATTGAAAGGTTTAATGTTCACTTCATAATATATTCCGTTTAAACCTCTTACCTTCTTGATGCTATGCTATATGCTTCCTTATGAGATGTAACCAAAATAAGAAACATTCTCATCAGTGCATAATATTGCTTTTGGAATCAAATTAAGCATTTCAAGCACTTATAACTCATTCATTCATAGGCTGGACCTATAAATTTTAATTGATGCATTTTATGTATGATCAAATAAAATCAAATGTTAGTTACCGAATTGATTAAAGAAATAAAGCCCTAGTTATCACTGTGTTCAAAATCATTTCAAAATATATTCAAAGTTTAGCCTAGAAACTGGGTACTTTGGCTCTATGTACTCAGAACCCTGCTTATTTGTACGAGTCACAATTTCCGTAAATACAGATCTAGTACTAGAATGTTCCTTTTATGTTCTGAGATTTTATGTTTATGTCTGAAATATTTTCCCACAAAAATGGTTTCTTAACAGAGTTTTAATTTACTAAATTTAAATGTGACAGTTAAATGTGACAGTTTACTTTTTCCAGCCTTACTGAGATTAATTGACATATAACATTGTGTAAATTTAAGGTATACAAAGGTGATGATTTGATTTGATACATGTATATATATATATTGTGTGTGTATACATATATACATGTATACACACACCACATCCTTCCCGCACATAATTACCATTTGTTATTGTTGTTACGATGAAAACATTAAAGTTCTACTCTCATAGCAATAAATGGGACAATTAATGGGACACAACATTAGATTAGATTGGATTAGATTAGGAAAGGAAGTTGCTAGAGGTTTTCAAATTAAATGTTGCTTCAATGGCTTCTGTTACATTCTATATCTTACTTTTATAATCCATCCAATAAAAATCTATAGGTCATGCACTTGAAATCACCTAAGGACATGAGAGATATATATCAAGGAAGTCATCAAGAGAATCACAAAAAATGATGGAATTGCCCCCGTGACATGCTATGATGCCAATTCATCTACAGAACAATTGTATATGTTTCTACTTTCTTGCAATGGGTCAGGCAGAAACATTTTGTAGCTGAACAACATGCATGACACTGAAAAAAATATCATATATGTATGATTTTTTTTTTAGATAACCTGTATAAAAGTGGCCACATATGTCTCTGTCTGGTTAAAAGCACAGAGCTGCATCCTTGATTGATCCAGTTTGGTTTTACCCCTGTGAGAAGTAAGAAGGTTAGGTACTGAAGTTTAGAAATGCAGAATGATGAAATACCTTAGTCAACTGATTTAAAATGTTTAAAGTCACCTACCTGTAAGTAAAAAGGAGTTATATGTTACAAAATACATGCTATATGCTCAATGCAAAGCAGTATCTTTGAAACACAGTAGTAAGACTGACTATCATTCAACACAGATTTTAAAACAATCAACTCAACAGTTATGTAATTCTATTATGTAGGGGATGAATTTAGCTACTATAAAGTGCTAAGGCAATCTTTTGTATTTTGTTTGCTCTTTGGAACAACCATTTAAAAATAAGTGGTTCTCAATACTAGGGTTGGTGAGAGTAGGAGTATGTAATTTTCAAAAAGCATATTCTAATATTATAATTTCTTGATTTACTTTTAATTATCACATTTAATTTTGACATTTAAAACAGTATTGAAGGAAAAATGTTTCCAAATTTATCAAAATATAATAAGAAACAATGATTCAAATGTCAGACCAAAATTTCATTGTTTTCAGACACATAAACAAATCCAGTAAAGATGAAAGACTTTTCAAATAGTTTGAAACCAATCTGCAAAAAGAGAAATGGTTAAGTAAATTCTACAGGAGTCTTCTTTTGTTTTGTTTTGTGCTTTTAAGGATCTATACATAAAAATAGGATCAAATACCAGTTTAATTGTATAGTTAATGTACCATATAATTATAATTATAAAATTGTATAATTGTAACTAATGCCTAAATCTTGCTAAACCAAATGCAATTCTGGAAGAGATTATTTTATTTTCTGAAATGCAATGATAAGAAGAAATCTAAACTGCTTCCTTGGTGAAGGCAATAACTGCCTGTTTCAGGGAAAAACTTCATAAAAAAATCTAAAGAGAGACCAAATAACAACATAATTAATACCACCACATACTAAAAAGATGTAAAATATTTAACCTTGATGACTACAAATATTTAAACAATTTTTTATTAAATCAATAAGAGGAATGCATTTCATAACAAGTAAACATGTTTAACTTTCTCCAAAGATAATGGCTTTTAAAATTGAAAAGATTGAATACTGAATAGATGAACGCGTGGATGGATTAATGAATCAGTGAACCAGGTAAGCAATATGAATGTCTGTTCCTCTGCCTGGGATTCCCTTCTCCATTATATCCACTCATTGAAATGATCTCCATCTTTTAGGGTCTGGCTTAAGCTCCACCTCCTCTCACATGCCCTCTGACTCAATGCATCCTCAAAGGACTGGTTTATTATTTGGTCATGGAACATGCTTTGTTCTAGTTATATTATTGAGGTAAACTATAACTTAATAAATCAGCATTAAAGAGGATTAGAAGCCAAATATGGACCGGCATATGCACAATACCACTATACCAGAAATTTTGATCCTTAATTGCAACATTATGATGCATAACAGAAAATAATTATATTCCTACTAACGTCTTGCTTTTCTATGGTATGTAATATGGTAGTTGAAACTCGGGGTCCAAACTTTAAAAAGACCCCCCAGAAACATCAATGACTAATCAGCGTCATTTCTTAATCTTTCAGTGTTTTAGTTATCTGTAAATATAGATGAATAATATCCACTCTTCTGGTTGTCATAAGGAAAGTTATATAATGTAAATGAAAGTGGCAAATAGGTACAATTTTCCCTTGGTCTCCTTGGTGCATTCTTCTTTTGGGTCCACATCTCAAGTATTGAGTTGCTCACTTGTCCTCTTACTTTCTGTGGTCCTTGTAGTATAGTGGATACTGTTGTGAGCTGTGCCCATCCCCCTTTCAGGCAAGCCTCTCATCCCTCCAGCTACCAGGCGTATTGGGGGTTGAAGGCTCACAGCTGAGTCCAGGCATGGGAATTGTCATGCAGAAGAGAGCTGCTTCACCCAAGGTTGTATCTCCTCCCCTGAAAGGGTGGAGAGGAAACCTGCATCTAATGGCTCATTGGTGGGAGGGTACAAAGGCTCGACCCCCTTGTTTCAATTAGGACTAATTCAAAGAGTCACCCTAGTACCTGTAGGAGATGCCCATAGGATCAGCAGAGGCATCTGCTCAAATTACAGAGCATTTCATTTCTCCCTGTGCCCAATCATCTTACTTCCCTCACTTCTTACAGGTGTTAGGTGTTGCTCCCGAGAATACTCCCCAGTAAATCTCTTACACACAGATTTGTCTCTCAGAGCTGGTTTCCCAGAGAACCTGACCTCAGCCTGACTCTCTGTATATCCTATAGTTAACATAAATGAACACATAAAATCCCAACCTGTCTACAACTCTGACTTCTCCTCTTTCCTTGGGACCTAAGTTTCCAAATACATACTGTTAGGTATCACTTGGTTATCCTGCAAATAGCTACCAACTAAGATGTCCCCAAATGAAATTCTGAATATACTCTACCTCCTAAATTTTCTCCTCCTCCTATGTATTTTTTAATAGCATTAATATCTATCTGGTCTTCTAAGAGAAGCACCTAATGTCACGAGTCAATCTGTATCTCCCAAAAGGGTATGTTGAAGTCCTAACCCCTGGTACAGTTGAATAAGACCTTTTGTGGAAATAAAGTGTTTGCAGATGTAGATAAGATGAGGTCATTAGGGTGGGCCCTAATCCAATATACGTAGTTGCTTTATAAAAAGAGAAGACGGACACACAGGGAGAACACAACATGATGATAAGGAATGCCACACATTAACAAACCACCATCAGAAGCTAGGAAAAAGCAAGGCAGGATGCTCCCTAGAGGCTTCAGAGAAAGTATGGCCCTGCCGAGACTTCCATTTAAGACTTTCGGAAGTCTAGAACTGTCAGAAAATGCATTTCTGTGTAGAAAGCCACCATGTTTGTGATACTTTATTATGGCAATCATGGGAAACTAATATAACTCAGGATCCTATATCCAGACCCTGAGCCCCTACATATTAACTTGAAAGTAATAGAGTTTATCCCCACCTGCCACCATCATTCTCTAGCTTGAGCCCTTCTCAGCTGTCCTTTGGATAAGTGCAATAGCCTCCCATCTTCTCATCTTTCTTCTGGGCTGGGCTTTATTACACCCCCAAAGAAATTTTCCTTAAAAATACAAGTTTGCTAACAAGGTATAACAAAGCAAGACCTTAAGTTTCCTCTCTCTGTTAGATAAAAAGAAACATATTTCAGTCTCTTGTCACGGTACATCAAGCTATTCACTAGCTGACTCCAATTGACCTGGGTCGTCACCTACTACTTCTCACCAGGCCATCCTCGTATGTATTCTTCACATCTGAAAGTTTCCACATATACTGGGCTCTTTACCTCTATCAGAAAGGTCTCTCACCTACTCTGAAGAAAGAATTTATCTTTTCATTATAAAACCTCCTTCAAATGCCATTTTCTCTGTGAAGTATTCCAATTTATTTTTAAGATTAGTTATATTCTTCTCTATCTTGTCTGAATATTTTGTCTTAAAACCAAACTCTGTTTTAGTTCTTTTTCATATGTTTTATTATAATTTCTGGTTTCTCTATGTGTTTCTCCTCAAAGGCAGGAACTTTGCTTTACTCTATCACTTCAGACAGTGCCAAAGACAAAGACCTATAGCCTACATCTACTGAAGAAATAAGTGCACTAATGATGTATTTTCCTATGTCTAGCAATATGGCAACAGGAAGATGCTCAGTAAATGTGAGTTGAACAAATGAATAGCAATGGTTCACAAAAAGTGTTCTCTAATGTATTCCTTTGCAATTTTCCCCCCCAGTGATCAAAGTTAATGAGGGGTTTATTTGGAATTTGGTTCCTTATGGAACATAAAATTTTGTATAAATGTGTTTGCAGTGTTTTAAATGACGTTCTCTTGAAGGAGAGTAGTTTGATTATGTAAAATTTGAATATTTCATTGACCTCCTTTCTCTGAGGACCTCAGCTAGTTCCATCACAACTTTGATATAATGTTTTAAAACGCCAAAGAATAATTAAGTAAAGCTAAGTATCTGCCTTTAGCTTGAGGAGGAATGAATGGGGTATCTCTAGGAGGAAATGTTTACACAGAATGTTTCTTCTCTGCTGAGCACACAATATGAGCAAATTCACTTAAGCAGTCTTGATAAGTAGATACATTTGTCAAAAGAGCAGTAAAAAAGTACTTGGGGATTAGATTCACAGTGAATAAAGGAGCTTCTCTCAAAGCTGTAAGAGTCTGTACTACTTTAAAATCACATGAGGCTGTTTTTGCTTTTCAATATTAGGAGAAATAAATTTGGATTAATGTTTTCCTCTGAAATTTGCATACACTTCCAAAGTCCATTTTACAATTCTATAAGCTGCTTTTTTCCATCTTTAGAGCAGAGAAGGAAGTAGTCTGTGGCGATAGTAAACAAAGAGAATGACTCTAATCATCTAAGAAAGAGCTCTCTATTCAAAAAATTAGTTATTAGTTCTTTAGAGTTTTAAATTTTGAGACTTGGCACAATTAAAAAAAACACTACACTTAAGAATTTAGTTAAGTCAGATGCCAATCACATTAAATTATTGCAGATGGGTGAAATTTTTTTTTTTTTCCTCAGCGACTCGTAGTGCCTGGAGCATAGCAGAGCTCAATACATATTTATTAAATGAATGGGTGCATTTCATGCTTCGTTTGAGGCTCATAATAAGGAAGCACTTCATTGCTGATGGTAAAAATCTGTGCAGTGTGTTGCTAATGTTTGCCGCATGCTTGGAGGACTGCAGTGCGCCTCAGGAGGAGGATGACTTTGAGAGCGGCCATTAGTTCAGTTTCAACATTCTGAGAAGCAGGGACAAGTCTTATTTTCATGTGTCCATGGAAGATAACAATATGTATTTCTTAATTCTGAGAAAAACTGTATCTTGAGAGAAATGTTGATGTTCTATTGTCAATTATTTCCTCAGAACTGTTTAAGATATTTTACTCAACACTTTATTTCAACTCATCTCTTTGGTCATCTTCTGGTAAGGTGTTTTATTATAAAATATTTTTACTTCATTCTGGAGTGTGTATCAGGACAAGGACCCTTGCCAATATGAGATCTGATATTAGAAGATGAAAGAGTCTCCTTCAAATATAATGGGAAAACAGGATGCTAGGCCATAAAAGAGAAGTTTTTTTGTTTTGTTTTGTTTTATTTGGGGGGGGAAGGCATCAAAGGTTAAAGATGTCGTTTCCCTCTGTTCAAAATGCAGATTCAATAGGCAAAGGGGGAAATATCTTCAGGCCCTGAATAAAGAAAATGACATCTCAGAAACCTGGGTTATAACATGCTAGGGATGAATTTAGGTTCATTTCCTATGCCAACTCAATCCATCACAGTGGCCAACGGGAACACCACTGATAAGGATTCTAAGGTCGCTTCCAGACTTAGGCAGAGAGAGTTCAAAGGATACAGCCCAGATCTGGTGTTTGGAACACGTTTCCTGTGTCTTTTACAGACTAAAATTGTGAACCATTGATCTACATCATGCTACCTCTCTTGAATTTAACCTGTAGCAAGTAACTACTTATACTGTATATGTGGCCACTCAATTCCATACCCATAATAACTGTTAATCAGGCACTTACTTTCCAAAAGACACATATCTAATTATTTACCTACATCATTTACTCTTCATTATAATTCTCTTTCGCTTATACAGAAACTAAAAAACAACATCAGAAAAGAATGTAGATTGCTCAAGACCGTAGAGTTAGTAAATACCAAAGCTAGAATTTAAGGCAAATATTCTATTTCCAGAGGCTCCTATTCTTAAACATATCCCAAGGAAGTGCTTAAGACTAAAATAACCCAAATGTATTGAATCAGGCATTACTTTGTATTGGGTAATCAAGATTTGCCCTTTGGGCAAGGTTCATCAAGAACCTGACAATCACTCTTTCAAAGATTCTTTAGGCATGAAAAAATTAGAAAGTTGCAAAGGTGGGAATAAGTAGTTCAAAAATTCCGGAACTCAAGTGGGAGCTGAAGATTAGGGGAATAGAGCAGGAAGGTTAGCATGGAAGGGTAATAGAAGCACTTTCAGAAAAGAAAATCTGCAATTAAAAAAAAAAAAACAAAAAAAAACAACAACAAAAAAAATCTGCAATTTTTTTTTAGTGGTTCAAATGGAAAACCAAAACCAAAGCCAAGTCATAATGAGAAACATTTAAATCTCAAGCAGCTGGAGAAAAGACTGTAAACATAGGGTTTCACAGTTGGAGACAGCTTAAGTTACCCAATGAATTTCCTATAGATCTGGAACTTTTGTTATTTCTCCAGTCCAGTATAGCAAAGTGGGTTTGAATGTACTCACACTGTGAGATATGTCATGGGAAACTTTTTGATGAAGGGCAAACATTCCAAGTCCACAATTTTAAATCCGTACTTTTAGCTGATAATAATGATGATGAGTTCAACAATAAACACAATAGCTGGCATTGTTTTAGACTTACCAACTCAAATATGGTGCTAAATGATTTAAAGCAATTAGGTTACGTATTCTTTATTACAACCTATGAGGTAGCCCCAAGCTCCTGTGTATTACACCATATAAACCATAGATAGGAAATAGAAAAAGTGTACATTTTTTCTCATGTAGCTATAACTACAAATATAAAAATGACAATCAAGAATATTGAGATATTACCACCAAATGATCCTTAGATAACACAGTTTTAGGGCACTAAATTTCATGCTTTTTAGGAAGGGTTTATGGGATAGGTGAAAGAATAACTTTATGGATGGTTATAGCAGCATTAGCAACAATAGCCAAATTACGGAAAGAGCCCAAATGTCCATTGACTGATGAATGGCAAAACGGATGCGGTATATATACCATGTGATATTACTCAGCCATCAAAAGAATGAAATCTTGCCATTTGCAACGACGTGGATGGAGCTAGAGTGTATTATGCTAAGTGAAATAAGTCAGTCAGAGAAAGATAAATACCACATTTCACTCATATGTGGAATTTAAGAAACAAAACAGATGAACAAAGGGAAAGGAGGAAAAAAAGAAAGAGGGAAGCAAACCATAAGAGACCCTTAACTATAGAGAACAAACTAAGGGTTGATGGAGGGAGGTGGGCAGGGGATGGGCTACCTGGATGATGGAGATTAAGGAGGGCACTATCCCTGAAACCAATTTTGCCATATATGTTAACTAACTAGAATGTAAACAAAAATTTGAAATCAAAACAAAAAAAAAGACTACAGTCTATTTCAGTAATGAAACAGTCTATAAACTAAATCACTAAATACAAAAAAAGACAGCTGGCCACTATGACATCACAAACCTCCTCTGGATGCTACAAGGCATGTAAATTTTTCAGAAGCATGGCTCAGTAACCCAGAGGAGAACTACTGGGTATTAACCCAAAAGGGATGTGTGTTTTATCCCTGAAATGGACAAAGACAGCAAAGAAGACAGAAATAGGACTGATCTATGAATCACAATACTGGGGCTCTTGTCATGGCTTTGCCTTTGAACTAGGTTTATAACTGTGGATACAGTCACTTCCTCTTATTAAGGTGGCTTTTTAGAAAATGAGGTGCTAAATGGGCAGATGTATAAGATTCTCTTCAAAGTGTTATAATTAACATAGCAAGAATAAATCTTTTGCCAGTCACAGAGGAGCTCCATTTAAGGTTAGCCACCAGTTTTAAGCAAAGGAAAAATGACCAGGTAAGAAATGATTCTTCCAAATATTAAAATTTAAAGAAGTGCTTGGTAAATTCTGCCAGCTACCAACTGCCCTAACACCTAGAATCCCAAACTTATTCAGAAAGTCTACCAAGCAACTGTGGTTTTTCAGCTGTGATCTTCATGAGCAGAAAAATGAGTAATTGAACTAGTTTCCCTTTCTGCATGAGACTGGGCTCAGATCACTTCCCGAAAAGAGGTGTATGGAATCTGATATTCTACCTTCAAGCTGAAACAACCATACTTTTGAATTCTGGAGACAGTACTTCTTCTGTGTAAAGGTTTTAAAAATAAAAAATAAAAAAATAAAAATGTTATTCCTTACTTTGTCATCTTGGAAAGAATTGCTTTGGCTACTTAGAAATACATAGTCTTAATTTATATAATCATGCGTTCACTCAGTTAGTATTGAGCACTTACTATGCACCCAACACTGGTCAATTGGATAGGAGGAGCGCGCGCGCGCGCACACACACACACACACACACACACACACACACATATTAGTATGTATCTTTATTCCAAAAGCCACTGGAAATTCATGGAGGGCAGGTCTTAGAATAGGGTTAAGCAGATAGAAGGCATGTGATAAATGCTTCTCAAATACTTTCAAATGTGACCAAAAGAAAGGAGTAATATTTTTAAGGGATATCTTGAAACTTTAAAGAGATGCCATAAAAATGCTTTGTCTTAAAACTCACTTCTGGTTATTCTATTTCATATTAATAAAAACACAGTTCAATTAATAAAAACGGTAAAAAAATTATTACTTTAAATATATACACAACCAGATATAGAGAAAGAGGATATAAAAAATTTTGATAAAAGATTCCTGTTCTCAATGAGTTTAGAGCACCATGTGATGCATACAATAATTTCTCCAAAAAAGTAATAAAATATAAGGCTAAACAATAAATCCCGGAAAGGTAACAAAATCGGACAGGATTCAAAATGAGAGCTCCTATCTCTTTGCGGAGGAATTAGGAAGGACGAAATAGCTACCACTTTAGAGCACTCCGAGTACTGTCCTAAGCATTTTGCCCATGTTAATTCATGTAACCCTTAGTACCCAACCCTGTAATGTAAGGCCTAATAACTTTACATGTGAGGAATGTCTTAGAGGATGCATATATGATTTTGACTGGGGAAGGAAATCCCAAGCAGAGTGATGCACAATGCGAGTGTTTGTGGTCCAGAAGGAAACCAGGCAAGCACTGGATGACACAGCTGGTCAGCTGGATGGGGCCATGGTGTGAAGACTGTATCTACAGTCTGTAATTCTGGAGACTTGGGGGACCAAGCACACTTCAAAGGAGTGATGCGATCAGGATTGAACCTGAGTAAAATTAATCCAACTAGTGATCTGGAGTGGTATGGTTTAGGCAAGAAGTAGTGAGTGCAAAGGCAAACAAAGGTGATGAGAAAGAGCAGGGGATTCAACAGACAGGAAACTGTATATGACTTTACAACTAATAACAAAAGGGATGAGGGAAGGGAAGACTTAAACGTACCTGGCGTTTCAAATCTAGCTAAGTATGATTGCACCAATTATTAAGAACCAGTAATCAAAACCTTACCAGATGACTCTTTAGCAAGCTGCTGTGTAAACTCACAAACACAAGAAACTACCCATCAGTCTGCAATATTAGAAAGAACTTATCACAGCAAAAATGTGAAATTTCAATTCATTTCACACTAACTAATAATAGGAAACAATGTATATGAAACAATCTTACCCCTTTGCTGTATTCACTATCTGAATCACTGCTAAGTTCCTCAGTATTCATATTTTCCAAATCAGATTCCCCAGGTGCAATGGGCACTGTCACAGTGAGGCTGGGATTATGAATAAATGATTGACAGTCACTTTCTTCCATCAAATATTTGTCCACGCTGCTTCCCAAACCACTGATTTTGTCTTTTTCTTTGTGGAAATTGTGATCTTTGTTCATTTCAGCAAGTGTGCGGTTAGATATATAGTTTTCCTTCTTACTGTTTTGATCTTCTGCTCTTCTTGTGTCTTTGGAAATCTTTGGCTTTTTGGAAAATGCTTTGAGAATAAATTCACGTAAGGTTTGTTTCACATAATTTATTCCCTTCGTAATTCTGGCCACTGCAATCTGGAGGTTGTTTGCATCAGTATCTTCTTCAATTGCTGTAAGATTGTCTGAGCTAAATGAGCTCAGTAATAAAGCCAGAAATAGATTGAGGACCTACATCAGGATGGGGATGGGGTATGGAGAAATAAGGAGACAAGAAATAAAAAAGAAAATAAGCACATTTTTCTGAAATACAGGCCAAAATCCAAACCAGCATTAAAGATCCTTGTACTTCTTCACACAGAGAGAACATGTGATAGGTTAGAGAAGAGGCTAGACTCTTCATCACTATCTTGTCCATCCGTATCCTAGCTCCTGGGAACTCTGGGGAGCAGGTCAGCCATACCCATGAAGGAGCATGAGGAGCAAAGGGAATGCTCCCTCCCCATTATCATTACATCGTTCTTAAGTACATCTCTGGCCAAATTCCCTTTTATGGGAATAAAAAGTCCACCTAATGTTTACCTGTAATTAATATTTGTCATCTATGGAAAAAAGGAGAACAAGAAAATTGTGAAGAATATCTGGTGTGCTGAAGTAACCTATGCCAAGCTCTCTGCTTGCTTTTCCCACAAGATACATGTCAGTTTGTTGCAACAAATGGAACATATAATACTTGCAAAGCTCCCGTAATAAAATATTCTGTCCAAGAATTGTGCCAGCTTGCAACTTAATGAGGCTTTTAAAGCATAGAAAAGGACCTGCCCACTGAACCCAATTCAAATGAGATAATGGCATTATGACTGATTGGCCTCGTGCCAATCATTTGGCCCTGGAAGATATAATAAGAGGGCAGGACAACAAAAATCCTGTTTGTGTGCAAAACCATTTCTGTTTTTCCTCCCTGAGGTAGGGGTCCAGGTGGACTCAACATTGTAAAAAAAAAAACAAAAAAAACTCTCAGAGGGTTGAAAGTATTTAAATTTTATTTAAATTATATGTAAATGTTGTTTTAAATAGGAAACAAAAAGGTAATTGAAATACCCTTTCATGTAGGTCTCTTCATGGACAAAAACATCTACCTCGTTAAAATAATCAAAATTAGGCCAAACTGCGAAGGGACTCATGCCTGAATTTGGGTCCCACCTAAAACAGTATTTCAGAGATGTAAGTAGAAGAACACAGGTTAAAAATGTCTATGTTAATATGTTTGATTTAAGAGAAGAGTCTGAGGGGGAGCAAAAAAGAGGAAATCACAGAAAACAACTGTGATAAATCCTGAAGGAATTCTGAAATCGTTTACTTTCATTTTGGTCTTTATGGTCAATGAGAACATAAATTTCATGATGAGATACATGTTTGTGTGTATGGTTTTTAAAGATTTTATTTATTTATTTGACAGAGAGAGAGGGATCACAAGTAGGCAGAGAGGTAGGCAGAGAGAGAGGGGGAAGCATCCCAGGATGCGGGGCTCCATCCCAGGACTCTGAGATCATGACCTGAGCCGAAGGCAGAGACTTTAACCCACTGAGCCACCCAGGTGCCGCTTGTGTATGTTTTAACAGGAATGTTGATGAGAAGCCAAGGGCTCATTCTATAGCTTTAGTCTCCCTAATCAATGCAAGTGTTAATAGACTTCCTTTATTTTCTTTTCAAATTTGTAATTAACTTTATTTTTACCACATTTATTGAGATACGGTTGTTATATAACATTGTGTAAGTTTAAAGTGTACAACATGTTGATTCGACATATTTATACACTGCAAAATGATTACCACCAGAGTGTTAAGGAACACCTCCATTATGTCAAAGAATTACCATTTTTTTGCGGTGAGAACATTTAAGATCTATTCTTTTAGCAACTTTCAAGTATATAATTCAGTATTACTAACTATAATTACCATGCTGCAAATTAGATCCCTAGAACTCATTTCTCTTATAGCTGGAATTTTGAACTTTGACCACCATGTCCTATTTCTCCCACCTCCCAGGCCCTGGTAATCATCATTCTAGTGTCTGTTTCTATGAGTTTGGCTTTTATAAGATTTCACATATTTCCATAATGTGCTCCTGTTCTGTCACATCTTCATTAAGGATAATAACAACAACTTTCATTCCATCAAAAGTCATAATAGGACTCTACTATTTTATCAAAATCTACTCATATCACAAATGAAAATGAAGTCTATTCTATATTAATCAGTTTAAGCAGAGAAAGAAATATTAATAAAATGCATATCTGATTCAACAGCATTCTGATTAATGTTCTTTCTTATTGTTTTTAACCAATTTTAGCTAATTGGTAGTAAAACGAACTAAGGAATAAGTGAGAAAAAAAAGAGAGATCTGCTTAGCATGTAACTCTAATATGCAGAGGACTGTATCAGAAACATAATTTATTGGTTTTCTTTTTTTTCTTTTTTTTTAAAGATTTTATTTATTTATTTGACAGAGAGGGAGATCACAAGTAGGCAGAGAGGCAGGCAGAGAGAGGGGCGGAAGCAGGCTCCCTGCCGAGCAGAGAGCGGGATGCGGGGCTAGATCCCAGGACCCTGAGATCATGACCTGAGCCGAAGGCAGAGGCTTTAACCCACTGAGCCACCCAGGCACCCCTGTTTTTCTTTGTAGGTTCTAATTCTATATCATTGGTAATTCCTCAACCAAGAGTTGGTTATTTATTTTGTGAATTACACTTCTCTTGTCTTTCATTATCACTAGTAGGTAATGAATAAATATCATCATGAATAGTCATTACCAGTTCTATATGGATTGAACATTCACCGAGATATCCCATCTATTTTTAAGTATAAATTCATATTGCTTTTCAAAGTAAACCATTATTCTCACACCTGTGGTTCATGCTTAAATATTATTTTATGTATTATTCAAAGACCCACTTCAAAATTCTTCTCTGAATCACTATTTAGAACTTCTCTCTTTTCTTCTAATGTGTCAAGAGCATTTATTTTTGCCTCACTGCGAGCACCTACCACTTCTTTATCTGATAATTTTGTGTCCCACTTTCCCATGTCCTTAGATTGTAATTACCTTGAAAACAAGGACTGATTGTAGGTATATATTTTTAATCACCCTGCAATACCCACATATAGTTCCTTTCACAGAGAAAGTAATAAAAATATTGAATGAATAATTCGAGAGTACCCAAGGAATCCCCCTCACTTCATCCATGCCTGAATGAATACTAAAGATTTAAATTAGTTGTGACTAATGGCTTTGGTACTGTAAGTTTTGACTTTCTATATCCTATAAAGAGCTACATTTCAATATTTTTATGTCCAAATTTTGTAATAAGAAGTATACAAACAAATCATATTATAGGAGCTTATGAATACAAACATTAAATTCAGAAGAACCAGATAGACCATATGCATTTTATTTCATATTGGAAGGGATTCATAAGCCTGTATAAAACTAGTAAATTTATTACAACTAGAGGATGATCAATAATTACATAATTCTAACTCATGGTGTCTATATTTTGTGCAATAATCGTCTAGAATTTGGATTGCATAATTTACTCTGTATATGTCTAGCCATTTAATAGCACAAAACAGTACCATTTTGTATGTGCTTTGATGAATGTAGGTTTCTTTTTTTTTTTTAAAGATTTTATTTATTTATTTGACAGAGAATAGAGAGATCACAAGTAGGCAGAGAGGCAGACAGAGGGAGAGGGGGAAGCAGGCTCCCCGCTGAGCAGGGAGCCTGATGCGGGGCTCGATCCCAGGACCCTGAGATCATGACCTGAGCTGAAGGCAGAGGCTTTAACCCACTGAGCCACCCAGGCGCCCCTGAATGTAGGTTTCTGTCCTAGGTTCTGAATTACTTTTGAAATGGGGGCTTCAAGGACCAAAAAAATTAGCAACTTATTTTCAAGCCAGTAGAAAGTGAAAGTATTCACCATATAGTTGTTACTATACCCCACCTCCTGGAATTCCTAATGAGGAGTCTGATGCTAAGGTGACAAACTAAACCAAGTCAACATGGTGGCTTTGAAAACTGAAGCGAGTGAGTCATGGAAGAGCATCTTATCCCAGTTTTCTCCTGTTTGTAAGCTTGAAAGTTTTTACCAATGGGTAGGTAAAAGAAGAAGAAACAAACAGAGAAGGAGGACAAGCCAAGCAAACACTACTGGAGAAGTAGAAGACCATTTGTGAAAGAGATGCTTTAGAGCGATGGTGGGCAAATCTTTTTCTGTAAAGGGTGAGATAAAAAATATTTTGGCCTTTGTGAGACATAGAATCTCTATGGCAACTATTCAACTCTGCTATTGCAGAGTAAAATAGACATAGACAATATGTAAATGAATTAGCATGTCTGTGTTCTCATAAAATTTTGGTTACAGAGCCTGAAATTTAAATTTCATATAATTTCCATGTGTCATGAAGTATTATTTTTCCTTTTATTTCTTTTTGAAAACAAAAACAAAAACAAATACTCCAAGCTTGCAAGGCCATATAAAAACAGGCAGTATGCTGGATTTGGCACATGACCCACAGTTTCCTGATCCTTAGTATGGTTGCTAGTTTTATTATATATGACTATAGTGCAATGGGACCAGTCCTTTCAATTGCTTTGTTCCATTATAACTTCGTTTTTATGGTTAATTTAATCATATTCTATTAACTAGCATAACTTGATATTCGAATGGACTTTTAAGAGACAGGAAAACCACAGATTTAATTCATATGACATTATTATCAAAATGAGAGGGCAAAGCAGAAAACTTCCCATTAAAATAAATATTGTGAAGGGGCACCTGGGTGGCTCAGTTGGTTAAGTGTCTGACTCTTGGTTTTGGCTCAGGTCATGATCTCATGGATTGTGAGATGGAGCCCTGCATCAGACTCTGTGTTCAGCAGGGAGTCTGCGTGAAGATTCTCTCCCTCTGCCCTTCCCTCCATGCATGCACACATACTCTCTCTCAAATAAATAAATCTTTGAAAAAATAAAATAAGTAAAATAATATAATCATTGTAAAAAATATAAATATGGGTTATCTGTCAGGGAAATTGAAACAATACTTTCTCATATTAAAATGACCAATATTCTATTACAATTAATAGTTTTATGTGTAATTAATCCTAAAATTATAAAATAACTGATCTTATCACCATATAACAATTTCCTATGCAGAATTTTATACATGTGAACCTCATTACGTACCACTAGGTTTCCAATGACCATGACCATCATGTACACAATAAGGCACATGGCTTGACCAGCGACCTCCATACAGTCCCACATGGTTTCTATCCACTCTCCACACAGGACACGGAACACAATCAGGAAGGAGTGAAAGAAGTCATTCATGTGCCAGCGTGGGAGTGTACAGTCTTCATTGATCTTGCAGACACATTCTTTGTAGTTCTTACCAAAGAGCTGCATGCCGACCACGGCAAAAATGAAGACAATGATGGCCAACACCAAGGTGAGGTTACCCAGAGCCCCCACTGAGTTGCCGATGATCTTTATCAGCATATTCAGTGTTGGCCAAGACTTTGCCAATTTGAAAACTCGAAGCTGAAAGGAAACACAAAGGTTAATGTTAATTATTATGAAAAGTGTTCAATGTTTCCAATCTTGAGTTTTGTTCCAAATTTTAAATTCTAAATTATTATCATTATTACCTAGCTAAAATTGATTATTTCTATTTTTTTCTGTCAGCTATTTTCAATGTTCCTGTTATTTTGTTATACTTGCCACAATATAATTACCACACATATTTTTGAAGGAAGTTCAGGATTACTATAATGGTTTATGGTTTCAGATATTATTCCCTTTAGAATTGATAATTTATCCTTAATTCTATTTTCTAGTACTTTAAATTTTTTAAAATTTGAATACAGTCTGACAGTTTTAGCTACTTTTTCACGCTGACATAGGCTAGAGCCCAACATGTTAGACAAAGATGCTTTAAGTTTTTACATTTTTATATTTTTTATATCAGACAAAAATCATTTTGGGGACAATAATTTGATCTTTAGTTATCAAACCTACAAAGTAATGAACATATTATAGGAATTGAAATTCTGTAAACCATAAGCTTCTTACTGTGAAATAAATTATTGCCAACTGGCAAAGAAATATTTTCTTTTACCCACTTCTATCATACTAGTATATACAACTGAGAATGTCTTCAAGATCCTAAGATTAATTCAATTACGACTGACCATGTCTTCAAGAGGTTAAGATAAAAAGTCATGTGATTCTTGAACTCTTTAAGAACTTTTGTGATGGAATGAAATTGATTATACTAGATACCAAGACCTAATCTTGTCTTTTGATTCAAACCTCCAAAAGACTTAAATAGTAATGCAAAGCCTTAGAAACACCACTTTATATATGGAACATAATGGTAAGGTTGGTCTGTATTTACCAGTCTGAATGATCGCAGAACTGACAGTCCTTCCACATCTGCTAGGAAAAGCTCCACTAAACTTAAAGTTACAATAAGGCTGTCAAAAATGTTCCATCCTATTTGGAAATACTCATATGGATCCATGGCAATTAGTTTTAAAACCATTTCAGCTGCAAAGATCCCAGTGAATACCTAAAGGAGAGATACGATGTTTTTTTCTGGTATTATTAGAGGTATAGAATCAAAGTAATGATGATTATGACAATTTGTTTAGCATCACTGTGCTTCAGGCAACACACCAGATCCTTTATAAATGTATGTTATTATCTCATTTAATCCCATAAACCTGGTGACACTATTTCTATAGTTATGTAAATACAAGTATTACAGGTTTAAAAAGCTCTAACTTTCCTGTCCACTCTCTTCATCTTTAGACAGCATTTTAGAAGAGCATATTAAAATTCCACATAAATAGGGGCACCTGGGTGGCAGAGTTGGTTAAGTGTACAACTCTTGGTTTTGGCTTAGGTGGTCATCTCATGGTTGTGAGATCAAGCCCCGAGTCAGGATCCGTGCTCAGTGTGGAGTCTGCTTGAGATTCTCTTTCCCCCTTTGCCCCTCCCACTCGCATTCTCTCTCTCTCTCAAGTAAATAAATCTTAAAAAAAAATGCCACATCAATAAAACCATGACAATTAACAGTCACTTTTTGCAAAATAAATAAATAAATAAATAAATAAAGTGGGTCAATAAGTTATTCTGGAAGAAAATGAAAAGGAAATACAGATTGATACTGAAATTTTGAGCCAGTTTTTTTGTCTGGTCTGACTACTCTTAGGGTAATAGAGAATATGTTGACTCACTCTTTAAAGATTTATCAGTAGAAGAGTTGAAAGAATTTAATTGACACAGTGGGAGCTAAGTAAGACTTCCAAAGCTTTGACACAAAAGTGCATCACAAGACATCATTAATTCATGACATTGGTATTAAAGGACTGACTTAAAAAGACAAGAGTGAAGGACTTGTTTATGAATCATTCAGGTTTGATTTGACTCAAAGAAGCCGACCAAAGAAGGCTCAAAGGGAAATGGTGAAGTCTGTAAGTGCTGAGTCAACTTAAAAATAATGCAGCATCAAACAAGCAGGGAGTACCCACACTTAGGGTTGAGGCAAGAGATAAGAAACACGATAAATTCTTTGGGGCTTCACACTGATGCAGTCAGCTTCAGTCAAGAAGGTACTGATCTTCATGATCTGTACTTCCACCAACAATTAGAAACTAGATAGTCCTGTCTTTCTTTTTTTTTAATTTCAATTTTGTTAGTAGCATATAGTATAATATTGGTTTCTAGAGTAGAATTCAGATTCGTCCGTTACACACAACACCCACCGCTCATCACAACAAGCACCCTCTTTAATACCCATCACCCTTCTAGTCCTGTCTTTTTCAAAGAGAAATAGAAGGGAAGAAGAATGCTACCTCAGAGAGCACATGCGGTACATACATCTTAACTGAAAATACATGGGAGAGAAGACTGACTCAGAAACAAAATCTTTGGCTTCAAAGATCAATTGTTTTGGGTTCAAGGCAAAAGTAAAATTATCTTATACAGACATTCACAAAGACATCCAGAGTCATTCACAATTTATGAAGAGTCATAAACTAGGACCCTTTGGCCATGAAATAGAACTTCAGCCTGCTTCACGCAGATTCTCAGAAACTAACACTTGTCATTTGCCCAAAGGCATTAATTAGACCAAAATGTGACTAGCACTGCACATTTAAGAGATCACTCTGGCACCCATTTTCCTAATAGGATCCTCTGTCTTCTTGAAGCCTACAGATCCCTTCTTGAGTGTCCTTGTGTCTTCTGTATCCATTCCTCCCATTTTGGTTTCTTGGTGTCCTTATCCTTAAAGATTTTTTTTTTTTTTAATTTATTTGACAGATTGAGAGAGAGCACAAGTAGGCAGAGCAGCAAGCAGAGGGAGAGAGAGTAGCAGGCTCTCCACTGAGCAGGAGATGTGGGGCTTGATCCCAGGACCTTGGGATCATGACCTGAGCCAAAGACAGATGCTTAACCGACTGAGCCACCCAGGCGCCCCTTGGTATCCTTATTCTTAAGTCTTCTTCTGCTAATTGATTCAAAGCATGATGATGACAATAATAACAGTAACAATAGGCTTAAATTGTTAATGACTTATGCCAGACTAATAAATAGAAAATATTTAATCCTCTCAACAATATGATAACTGAAGTGCTATATTTATATTATAAATAATGAATTATTTTTCTTATTTTACAAATGAGGTATTATAATTATTTTGTAAATGAGAAAATTAAAAGATTATTAACACATTTGCCAAAGGTCATATAACTGATAAGAGGCAGAATCAGAATTCAAATCCAGGACTTCGAGACTTCAAAGGCCCAGACACTTCACTTGTATGTCAAAACAAACCAATCCAACCATCCATAATTTTTCTGAAAATATGTGGAGAATGTACTCTTAAGGCAGCTGCAATCTGATTAGAAAGTGGGTTAGAAAGTATCAAATTTTCAGAGTGTTGCTTCAAAGAGACATGCCAGCAGAAAAAAGCAAAACAAAACAAAACAAAAAAACACACTATCAACTCCCAAGATGGTGACCCTGTTTGGAAATAGTATTGTTATAGACCTCTATACTTCTGCAAAGTTATTTTAAAATAGTATCACCAGAAACTTGACTCTGTGCAATGATTCATATTGTGAATTCTGGATACGGATAATTACGTAGCTACATATCCATCTGACTTAAAAAAAAGAAATGACAATCATGACAACCAAAGAGAACTATGCGTACATAACACGCATTGAGAAACTCACCAAATTTCCCACAACGAGTACATTTTTGAATTCTTCAGTCATTGGGTGATGCTCCATAGCCATAAACATTGTGTTTAAAACTATGCAAATGGTAATAGCAAGATCTACAAAAGGATCCATTACAATAAAATAGACAAGCTTTTTGAATTTTATCCAATATGGAGAACAATTCCAGATCAAGAATGTGTGTGCAAATCTGTACCACCAAGGTGGACATTTTTGTCTGGATTCTTCAAGTTCTGGGGGAAAAAAACAACAGAGAACATGAAGTCAATCATTTGTTTATTTTATTCCTAACTAGGTATGGTACAAATCAGCAGTACACTTGAACACTGAAACAAGTTTTCTGTTTAGACTTTGCAAATTTGACAGTAGTTCTTCTACAAAAGCATGGCATATTACATAAAAATCTTATATCACAATGTTCATTTACTAGAGCAAGCATAAGTTAGGGGGAAGGCAGTGAAAATGACTCAAAGTAGATATGGGCAACTCCCAGAGAAACATACACCAAACATGTGATGGGAAACAGGAGAACCTATGTTTTCTTAATGGAGAAATATACAGTTTCCACTAATATATATCCTTTCACAGGTGAAAACAATCTCAGAATCAAGAAACTAGAAATAATTTATGGAGTAACCCTTTCAATAGATATGTCATACCATGAGCCCTTTTATTTCTCACCATTAAGTTTAGGAGGTGGGTGGAAGCTTCATCTGAGGCCATCATGGTATGTGTAGGTTTGAGGTGGCAACCAATGGATAAGGTGGGACCTGGGGCATACTGTAGGGGGAGAGGGTGGGAGCCAGCACGTTTTAAAAGTTGCCGCCCTTAACTCTCTTCTCAGTGTATCTCGGGGTCTAACCACTATTATTCCCATTATGTTCTCTAAATTGCTTTCTCTAATGCCTTTTCATCATATTCTGAAAAGATGTTACATCATATATTACCATTTTATAATTTTACTGAATGTGCTTAGGGGTAGCAATTTATAGACATCTGGAAGTACGTATTATTTTTTTGCATATTAGAGAGGTAATAAATTCAGAGAGACTAGTTTAAGTTTCTAAGACTGTATAGTGAGAACCACCCAGCCCTGGGCTAACCTAGATTTCTTCATTAATTACCATTAAGCTATTTATCTTTGAAAGGTCCTATCACCTAATGTCTTTAATCCAAAAAACTTTATGAATTTTTTTGAGCACATAAAGGCCATTCCATTAGTATCCATTGGTTATCTTTACTATATTTACCATTGTTTATAATCAATTTTTATTCTTTGAATTCTTCCTAAGAACTTTACACACCTATTTAAGCCTGACCAGGATTTATCTAAATTCTGTTTAAAAATCTGTATGGGAGGGGCGCCTGGGTGGCTCAGTTGGTTGGGCGGCTGCCTGCCTTCTGGTCATGATCCTGGAGTTCCACGATCGGTCCCACATCGCCTCCCTGCTCAGCGGGGAGTCTGCTTCTCCCTCTGATTTCTTCTCTCTCATGCTCTCTCTCTCTCTCTGTCTTTCAAATAAATAAATAAAATCTTAAAAAAAAAAATCTGTATGGGAGACAGGGTATTATTACATACCTTCTACAGTATTTGTTAATATGCTTACTCTACTCATTGCTCTTTGTCTCAGATTGGGATCATTCAACATATCTTCAGAAAGAAGATAAGAACTGGAACGTCTTTTCTTGTGTATTTGATTGGTTGTACCCTGAAAGAAAAAAGATGATTAATTAAAGTTCTAAGAATAGAATTCTAATAAATTATAGGTGTAGAATAAAATCTTGCTTAGGTAGCTGTAGTGATTAAATTAAGGTAGAGACCAGGTTGCTGGTTGGAATCATAACTGCTACTTACTGGGTATGTATCACTGGGGAGTTACTTAACTCCTGTCTCAGTTCCATCATTGGTAAAATGGGGATAATCATAGTACTTGCCTCATATTCTTGCTTTGAGGATTAAAAGAATTAATGCTTAGGAAAATAAAAAATAAAACAAGTTGCTTTTATTGTTACAGTTACTTTCATCATCTATCTTTCTGGGTCTTGAATTTATTTAGATAGTTTTACCATGTAAGAATCCTACATGAAAAGAGCTAGACATGTGTTGCAGGATGTGTGTTCAAGGGGCAGAACCTTGGTATTCTCTGATAAATTTCTGTAATTATTCTTTGTTGAGGGAACAGCATTAATGGCGGCGACTGTAAAGGTTGCCTCGTGAATTGCTCTGAGTGTGTGATGATAAATGACTCCATTTAAAAAGGACAATGGAGACTGATGGGAACTGTAGGAAAATGGAGAATGTAAGCTCCATCTAAAGGAGGTGACCACTATTCCGCTCTAAAGGATTGTTGCCATGCAGGACTATGAGCTCAGTCTTACTAGGTACACTCATTTTTATGTGAAAATATCTTGTTTTTAAATCTTGGCAACTAATTCAAAGTTAAAATACTATGCTGGGTCAGTGCAGGCCAATAATACACACACACGCCACTCACACACATATACACACAAACAAGTATACAACTCCGTATGTATCACATACCTGTCTGCTTAGGTGTGCGTGGTCTGTGTGGTCTGTGTGTATGTCTAAATATACACACATACCACCTTACAACCATATAAATACAGTTCTATAGTTTTAAAGTTGTATAGTTGTTTAGATATAGTTATATATGTGTGTATATCAAAACATGGACACACAGGCATAAATATATGCATGTGTGTCTGTCTGTATGTGTATGTGCACAGATATACATGCACACATATCTGCAGGTAGCTTTTTATAGAGATCTATTAGATCCAATCTCAAATTTACTGACTTTCCAGAAAAGGTAATTTTTCTCCAAGTTAAACAAGAATAACAAATTCTTTTTCATATAGACACGTTTTAGTTGTCAAAGTCATATTATTCGTCATGCATTTTTTTCATCTAAGCTGTACATTTTGTCACACTATTATGTTCACTGCATTTCTGTTGAATCCTAGAGTACCTACTAACTCTAGCTCTAGTTTTGTAGTTTGTTTCAGGATTTATGGTAATACTGATTTTTCCTAGGGTAAAAGAAAAGTCTATATAAAAACATTTTATTAAAAGATATGAAATAATATCCAAATTTGATATAAATTATGTATTTCACAGGTAATACATCATTGAAAAGAAAAACACAGCAAAGATCTGATTCCATAGAAATTTAACATGCTCATTTGATAAGGAAAAATATCTCGGCAGAAGGGTCAAAGCTGTATCATGCAAGCAGAGAGGTCACACGTTACCTAAAAGCACATGCATTCATTCCCAGTGAAATGTTTGTGGCCATGACTTTGATGGAACTTTATTCTCACTAAAAATACTATATTGTCTGGAAATATGAATATATGAATAAGTAACGTGAGTTCAAAGGTTGTTAGGTTAGTCAAAACCCCTGCTGATATTTAGTCATGCAATATAATATGGTAAGTGGTCTAAAGAGGTAACCTAGGAACTCCGGAAACCAGAAAGAGCTCTTTGAAGCCTAATCAGACTCTTTTTCTAACCACTCAATTACTCCTAAACTCTTGAAATTGTTGCTTTGGGCCAGTTGTTTTGTTTTAGCTTTTATGTGTCTATGTTCACATTAATGTATATAGTTTGGATATTATATTCTTATTCATAGACTCCAGACAGAAGAGGTTTTTTTTTTTTAAATGAAAACAGTAATTTTCATTTATGTATGGGGAAAAAGCATAACTATTTATTTCCAAGTTAAGAAGCCTACCATACACTGGAGAGAGAGCAAAAGCATGGTGGGTTAAGAGCACAAGCTGCTCTAGTTCTCCGAGCCTCGGTTTCCCCCTTCGTAAAACAGGGATAATAATATATCACTTTATAGGGCCATTGTAAATACTATACACAGGCTTGCTGTTATTATTACTATTTTTAAAACCCAAGATTCTTTGCACAAGGAATAAACAGAATCTCGAAAAAGATAGCAGGAGGTGCCAATTAATCCACACTTCCTTACAGAAATGGGACCTATTATCAACTAATAAGATCAGCATTACCCATGCATTTCCTGTGCTGATATATATGTATATATCTTTTACACATTGCTTTCTAAAGGGATGGCTTATAATAGTCAAATATAATTTCAATAGATAAATTCCTTTTTTTTTTTTCAAAAATGGAGTTTTAAATATCTTTGCATTAGACGTCTACAGCATATGGGATGAGGATTACATGAATGGGTTAAAGGTGGATTTCTACAGTAGAGATATTGCAAAATGCAGAGCCATTCACAGGACCAAAGAAGGCCCCTCTAGCAGAGACTGACTGATGCAAGAATAAGGGCCGAGCCATGCCTGAGCTATTTAAAACGTCCTTACGCTGTCATCAGAAGTTGCCTTATCTATTATCACCTCTGGCAGAAGCTGTCCATTGGGGAGCATGAGGGCTGAGGGTCCATCAACCAGGGAGACCACACCGTTGCAGTCCACGGCACTGTGCATCTTCCCCTTCACTGGCAGCACTGGGGGGGACCTACTGGCTTGGCTGATGTTGCTGCTGCGCCTCTCCCGAGCTCTGTGGGGCACAAACAGCGAGCCCCTCCTGCTTTCGCTGTCTCCGAAAATGCTATGCTCATCATCAGCAAATTCGGTCTCAGATCCCATATCTTTCCCTCGACCTTTGAAACTAAAAAGGCTTGTTCGGCTGCTGCGCCTTCCGGAAAACAAGGAGCCTCGAATGCTGAGCGGTGACTGCAGAAAAGAGAAAAGATGGCGTTTATGTGCTGAAGGTCCTATGAAGAGCCGCCACCGACCCCACTGGGCTCAGGCAGTGGCCCGTGCTGGTCTAAAAGGAACGTATTTAAAAACAAAGGAATTCGGCAGTAAGACAAATTCTTTCAAATCAGGGATGAAAAGACGGGATGAATCCATCCTTTCAGGACCAGGTAAATTACTGCCACACAGGTCTTTCCTACCCTGGCCTAGAGTGACCTCACCATTGTTTCTATCCAATTCATCTTGCTACAAAGAACATATCACTTATAAAAAGCATTCGATATTTTTTTAAAAATATTTTATTCATTTATTTGAGAGAGAGAGTGGGAGAGAGAGAGCACAAGAGGGGGAGGGTCAGAGGGAGAAGCAGACTCCCCGCTGAGCAGGGAGCCCGGTGTGGGGCTCCATCTCAGGACTCTGGGATCATGACCTGAGCCAAAGGCAGCCCGCTCAACCGACTGAGCCACCAACACACCCCAGCATTTGGTATTAATACTTGTTATTTAGCTTTTCACATGTCAATCCCTAAGTTCCATAAGTAATTGAAACTCTCTCGAGGCCAAAGACCACGCTGTATGCTTCTTTGTCTTCCATTGCTTGCAACTCCACTTTACATACTGGAAGCTCAGTCAAGGTATGTTGAAAAAGACCCTTTAATGTCAGTGAGTTTACAAAGTCATAAAACCCTAGAACTCGAAAGAGAGAGTGCCCGACACCAAAGAGGGGGGAAAGTTGCATGTTTGATTCATGGCCGGGATAAACTGTGTCCGTAAACCAAACTGAATCTTTGGAAGTACCTAATTCAATACATGTTAGTGCTTCCTACGTAAAGGACAAAGTGGCAGGCACTCTGCATAATGGAAAGTGAGTATAACAAAGTCTCTGCCTTAAAACTGGCTTGGATTGCTCTTGTCCTATTTCCTTTTATTGATATCACATGTATTCAAGTTCCGTCTCACCAGCTAAATTATGAAATCTTTGAAGGCAGGGACTTTATCTTTTATTTCAATGTCTATCTGACAGTGTCTTACACACTTAAGTAGTAGAAATTTTAAATGTAGACATCAATGAGAAGGATAGTAATTCTGAGCGGGGCACCAAAAAGCAGATTGGAGAAGTGGAGGGGGCAGAGGCAAATGTGTGGGATGAATGGCATCTGAGCTAATGAATGAAGAACCGGTGCTACTACAGCAGGAGGAAAACAAAGAAGAAAATCATCCCACTTAGAGAACACCCCGTGTACTAAGTAATAAAGGTACAGCTCATATAGGTAAGAGCGAACGATCATGGTGGCCTGAGGAGACGTGAAGGTAGAGAAAGGGGGAAAATGAGGTTGAAGCCAGTCCACAACATGGATAAGATGTGGGTCTTGTTCTGCAGAGAGTGATTATTCAATGCAGTTGGGTTTTGGGGGTTTTGTCTTGTTTCTTAAAGTTGAGCCAAGGGACAGCTTTGTTTTAGAAAAATGATTTGGGAAGGTTGTGTGATAGAACACAGGGAAATGTTTAGGAGAATAAAAGCAATTGTTCTTCTTGGAGGTTTGTAGGCAGGGAAACCTGAGATACGGAGTTTTCCATGGAAAGAGAGGAAAAAGGGAAGAGAAGTTTTACATAAGCAGAAATAAAGACTTGTGCGACTAGATGTTAGTAACTGAAGCAGTTGGAGGTAGAGGCCGTCACGGTGTCTCCAAACTTTTCCAGCTTGGGTGACTGACATTTAGGTAGTACCATTACTTACAGTGGTGAAGAAAAGTAGAGAAACTAATCTAAGATTAATTTTTAACCAATGAGGCATTATGAAATACAGACTAGATAAAAATGTAAAATATATAGTGTAAATAATTTTTTCATTTCTACAACAGTTCTCATGAATACTTCGTTTTGAAAATTTATCAGAGAAGATCATATAACAATGCTGAAACAATAAGCTCCTTCAAAAATGGTCAAACTTCAATGGAAAACTATAGACATCTACATTCTTTCCATAAATATCCAATGATCAATACATTTTTACCTAAAAACATACCAATGCAATCATTTACTCTCCTCTCCTGAGATCCTGTACTTCAAAATAAAACATTTTCCTCTCTAACCTACCCCTGGCGAGATGCATTTGGTAGGTGCAAGGGTACCTGATTAGGGGTAGAGAGTCTCTTTTCACGTGCTCGTCTATGACCTTCAACACCAAGATGGAAATTTTGTCTCCTGATACTCTCCTCTGACTCTGATTTGGACAACTTCTCATTGTCTCCCTTTTCTTCCCCACTGGAAAGCTTCTTTTGATTCCGTTTCTTTCTTCTGTTTCTTCTTTCTTTAGCACTTTTAGAGCTCAGTTTGGATGTTTCAGAGGAACTCTCAGAAAAGCCCATCATTCTGCTTCTCCCAATACTTGTGTATTCAGCTGCTGCAATTGCAATTGCCTGTTGGACCAAGAGGCCACGCATATAGTAAGTCATTTCCAAAGTTTGGGGAACCCTATGATGGGGCACCTCTCTGCCATGAATGCTATTACGCTATGCATATAATCATGTCCCTTGTACAGGAAGTGATGCCATTTTCTTTGCACTATGACCAGAGAGCTTATAGAGCATCTATTTATTGTTTCTCTTGCATTGCAATAAAGCCCCATTTTACTCTGGAATTAAGCTATTAAACACTATATTTATAGTAAAACAATTTAAAATAGTATATATGAACGTTTTATTAGGTAATTTTGGAACATAAAACTCACATAAATCATACAATAAGAAAATGTGTACATCTTGTTCAGGTAGTTAACTCAGTATTATCAATAGAGTCAGGCACTCAGTTTAATAAAGATTGAATTGTTTGAAAATGAAAATGAATGATTACAAAATACAACTCAAGAAAATGAGAGACTTCTAAGGGTTTCCTAGAAAATTCCTGGGATGATCTAGTGTTAACCCTTTATTAAAAAAAAAAAAACAACTAAGTTTTTATTATTAAAACAATCCTTGTAAAAATTTGGAAAGTAAGAAAATAAGGACAATAAGGTGAATAAAAAGTAAAAATGACTCATAGTCTTACATCCTGGAAATAATTGGTGTTAGTATTTCTTCTAATCTTTATATATGATTTTTAAATTGTTTGCATATTATACTCAGTTTTGTATCCTACTACTTAATATATTATTATATTAACACTTTTCACTGTTATATTCTTGAAACACATAATTTTATGGCTGAATAATACTCTGAGACACAAAAATATAATTCTATTAACCATTTTTTTAATTTTAAAAAATTTAAATGCTTTCTGATTTTTAATGTTATCAAATAGTGCACTGAACATCTTTCTGCATTAAAGTTCTCTGCATTACACATTACTACCTTCCCCCTAATAAGTTAGATACTTTGAAGATATTTAACTAAGGTTGAACCATCAAATAAATTTTAAACTTTTGCAGAATATTTAAATTTGTGTTCTCTTAGTACAAACCTTTGCAAACTTCCACTGAAGTGTTCCTCTGGAGAGGGGAGTAAGGAAGGATCCTCAAGAATTTGTGCCTTAGCCTAAAGTGGCCACAACCATAAGTATAGAGTTTCTTAATATCTCATGTTTTTTTATCTTAAAAGTTCCTGCCATGTTAAGAAAAATTGATGCACATTTTGCTTTTTACCCCATAGAATATCTGTTAACTTAAACATTTAAATAATTTTCCCTAAACTTTTGTACGCAATTGTTACTTCGGTGAAACACACCATATCTGTTTTGGGACTTGGCATAATGCTATACATACTAAGGTTCATGGATAACAGGTTTAGGAAGAATAGCTTAGAACATTCTCTGTGCTGGAGTGAGCTGATTATGGGGAAAGGTACAATGGGACACATGCCGATTCTAACTCAATCCAGAATTGGTTCCTTTGAGCACCTCAGAATAAAAATTCTGTTTATATTTAAAAATCCAGAAAGGAAAATCTCCCTGGGGAAGGCCACAGAGCCTCTGCTATTCCCCTTTGGACTTTGACTTCTAGGAAGAATTTTAGATCAAATAATAATACCTCGGCTTCTTCTTGCTCTTTTTTAAGGCGATCTAACATCTGTTGAAATTCTAACTCCTTTTGCTTCGCTTCTTCGATGTTTGCCTGGTTCTGCTCTTCATAGGCCATGGCAACCACAGCAAGGATCAAGTTTATTAGATAAAAGGAGCCCAGAAAAATCACCACAACAAAGAAGATCATGTAGGTTTTCCCAGCAGCACGCAGTGTCTAGGGAAAAACAGAAATCATTATTTTAGGAACACAAAGATCTTTGGTAAATTATTTCAACTTGAATGGCATATTAGGCATGGAGAAGGTGGGGCAGTTCGGTATAATCGCATGTTATAAAAAATATGGAGGAATAAAATTATATCTCTAAGGAAAACAGTCAGTATTAAAATACACACTTTTTCAGTACAAAGGATGTAGCAACCCTTAAACTTATATTAAAATTAGGTATGATTCTTCACTATTTTTAAGACTAATAATCCTGACTCTTTTTTTTATCCACAGCCTGAAAATTACTCAAAAACTAGCTGCTCTGCTTATTTTTAAATTAGAGGACCAGATAATATCTATAGTCCCTTTTACTGATAAAATTCTATCTCTACCAGGAAATATTAATGATGATGTATTATGTTCATGCAAAGTAGATAGCTTTACTGAATGATCTTATCTGCTTGTCTACTATTTACTTTTCATTAACATGTATTAAAAATTTTTGAATGCAGTATATGGCAAAAAAAATTCAAATGGTATAAAAAGCTAATACATGAAAAATATTTCCTATGAAATGAAGATGCCTCTTCATTTCCCTTTTCTATCAGTTATTGTTGTTATGATTTCTTCTCGTTAATAAATATTTAGTAGTGGGACTGTTAAGTTAATGGGTATATTCATTTTCATTTTCATAGGAGTTCCGCGTTGCACTCTGCAGTGGTTCCCAGCAATGTGTGAGAAAGTCTGCCTCCCCACATCTCAGCCAGACAGTGTCTTTTTTTTTTTACCTCCACCATTCTAACCGGTAGGAAATTAGAGGTCACTCTAGTTTTAATTTGAATGCCTTTCATTTTGAGTAAAACTGAGCATCTTTTTATATACTTCAAGTTGTCTGTATTCCTTTTTTCCTCTTAAGTATATATTTATAGGATTTCTATATTCATTTTTAATATCATAAATGAAGTAAACAAAGAACAGGCCAAAAGAAGAATCTGGCAATTCTGAAAAAAGTGATTCATTTTTATTTATAATAGAGAATAATCATTTTCATCTCCTTCCCCTTGGGGTTGGGTGCTGAGAATATGTAAGTGAAAAGATGCAGCCCACAGGGTCAAAAGGATCACACCCAAGCTGGAGGAGATGGCCATGGGAACTAACAATTACAGCACAAGCGATGGATAAACTGGGGAATATTCAAAGGCCATGGAGGTCTAGGGGAAGGAGCAATTGAGTTGGGACAGGGACGTTTAGGGAAGTGAATAGAGTCTTCAATTCTTGTATTGGTTTTCTAGGGCTACCATAACAAAATACCATAGACTGGGCGGCTGACACAACAGAAATGTTATTTGTTCGCAGGCCTAGAGGATGGAGTATCAAAGCGTTAGTGTGCTGGATTTCTCCTGAGTTTCCTCTCCTTGGCTGGCAGATGGCTGCCTTCTCACTGAGTCCTGACGCCATCTTTTCTCTGTGTGTGGGCACATTTCTGGGGTCTCTCAGGTCCTAATCTCATCTTCTTATAAGGACACTAGTCAGGACACTAGTCAGATTGGATTCAGGACCTACCCAAATGCCTCATTTCAATTTAGTTACCTCTTTAAATCCCTAACTCCAAAAACAGTCATTCTAAGGCACAGGGAGTTAGGATTTTACCATATGAATGAGAGGGGACACAATTTAATTCGCAACAACTGTACATGGGAATTCAAAAACTAAAGCATGATGAACCTAGGAGAGCCTGGTGTTTCGGGCATCCAAGCAGGGCAGCATGTGCAGAAACCAGCATGGACAGGAGAGCTGTAAGAGCCCATGACAGTGTATTTCCTGCTATTTACTTAGGACCCCATGGGATGCTATATTCAGGAAGGGGGAAAGGGAACTAGAGATCAAATAAGCCAAGAAAGGATAAGACAATAATTTATGATTTTAAGAATTACCCACTCTAACAGTGCCGGAAGTAAAACACGTCTAATTTTAGTGATAAGATAATAGTGTTTTGTCCTTTCTGAATTGAATAAAACATCTCACATAAAGTCTGGCAAGGAACACTGACCAGCTTTTTATGCCATTTGAAAATGCAATGAATGTTTCCCTTGCCACTCACCTGTTGGTAAAGGTTTTCCCAGTAATCCTGGGTCATTAGCCGAAACAAGGCCAAGAAGGCCCAACTGAAAGTGTCAAAGCTCGTGTAGCCATAATCAGGGTTTCGGCCAGCTTTCACACACCGGTACCCTTCTGGACACTGGCTACATATGAAGAAGAACATCTCAAGTTAGAGTGTTTCCAGGATGCAAGTTAAAGAGTACTACAGAACAGTTAGATATTCCAGGTTCCTTTTCTAGGGGGACAATACTGAATAAAAATTAAGAACATATTATTTGGAAACAGGAAGAACTGGGTTTGAATCCCATCCCTATGATTTACTAGTTGGTGACTTTGTCAAATTACTGAACTTCTCCAAGGCGCAGTTCGCTCTTTCTGTGAGAAGAGGATAACACCTACCTCAAAAAGTGAAGATTGTTGTTACGTTTAAAAAAGAGGACATATGCAAAGTACCTAGCCTAGTTCCTGTATATGCAAAGCATTTCACAAATGGCGCCTGCTATTAGCATCATCATTAAAAACTGGAAACTTCCACCAGATGCCAAATAATAGTTCCTGCACCATAAATATTGATAAATAGGCCTCCACCAAAACTGGGGAATCCAAATTATTCTTGGAGTGAATTAGAATAAAAAATAGCCTAAATAGAGCAATTGTGTAAGTTCTTAAAGATTTATAGCTTTATGATATTTTTCTAAAACTGGTGGATTGGTATGCACGATGCCATTAACTGTGTTCTGAGCTTATTTGTTTAATGTTCCCAGTATACACAGAGCCTGGTGAAGAAATATCTGGTTGAGGGAGAGCAGGAACAAAGGCTCTGCAGCAGAAATGAAGTTGGTGTATAGGAGACACTGCAAGATAGGTATTTTGCTTAGGTAGGCGATTCTTAAAATATCTTTACCCAAGTCCATGGGTTCCTTCTGTTTAGTGACCAAAGTGTCACTGCATTCAGTCATCTATGAGTCATTCTTGATTGGAAAAAGGGTAGAATTTGGGAACAGGACATTGATCCTGTCATTCTTCTTTCCAGAAAGAAAGAAGAAAGACTTGAAACTATCCAGCCAACTTTTGGTGGGGTTTTCCAGAAGTAACTTTTCTACTTTCTTAAGATTTATATGACTTGTATCTTGTTTCACTTCAAGCACTACCTCCAAGTTTTGGTTTCAGAAGTATATATTAACTATAAATGTTTTAAAGTTTGGGCTCACTGTGGGACAGAATAATGCCATGAAATATATGAAAACAATATAAAATCAAAGATTCTGATTTGAAAAAAAGCATACCCTGACTGGGTATGCTTTTCCTTTTAGGTAGACTTTTGACTAAAAACAAATATTACTTACCCTGAATCTGTGCTCAAACCACAAAGGAGAGCATCCTTAGATCCCTCCAAGTAATAAAAATATTCTGTTTAGGAAGAAATTCAACAATATAACATTAGAGAGTGACACAGAAGATAGATTAATTAGTATAGACATATTCACACACATTCAGGCCCAGTCTCAGGTAATGTGCATTCATTTATTTATTATATTCTCATATATTCTCCCTCAAATACTTGTTGATAACCTCATGTGGGCCAGGCAGTGAACATAACAATAAAAGCATGATAAACAAGATCATTAGTTTTACGGATCTTTCTTTATGTGTAGGTAAGGGTGGACATTGGGGATGGAGAAGGACAAATAAATAAATAAAATAAATAAACGAGGTATTTTCAGATAATGATTAATGTCCTAAAGAAAATAAGACAATGTGATAAAATTTGGTCAGGGAAGGCCTTTCTCCAGATATGACATTTGAACTGGGGTCTAAATGCTACAAAGAAGCCAGCCATCCAAAGACCCTGATGAAGAGATATTTTGCCAGGGTAAAGAGCAGGAGCAAAGGCCCTGAGGCAAAAGTGAAGTTGGTATATGGAAGAAACAGCAAGATAGGCAGCATGGCTACAGTGTAGTCAGTGGAGAGAACTATGGTGGCAGAGGTAAGCAAGGGTCAGATGGTGTGAGCTTTTGTATGCTATGAAAGGAAGTTTGATTTTAAGTATGGTTACAAGTCACAGAAGTGGGAGGTAGAAATGCCAGGTAATCACCATTTTAAAATGTCACACTGGTTGTTTTGTGGACTGTGGACTATAAGAGAGCAAGTGTGAAATCAGGGATATGACTTAAGTGACTACAGTGAGAGGTGACATGGCTGAAACACAGCAAATAGCTGTGCACATGGAGAGAAGGGGATGAAAACAGCGTGGACAGGACTTGCTGCTGGAGTCGGAGTTGAGGAGAGAGGAGGCAAGAATCATAATCATCAAGTAAATAGTTTTCAGAGCCATGGGACTTGAGGTAACCCAAAGTAAAAGTGTAGCTCAGAAAGGGAAGGGGAGAAAAGAGAAGGAAGGGAGCCCCCAACTGAGCCCCAAAGTATTCTAGAAGAGGTGGAACCAGTGAGGCAATATTATAAGTGGATACAACCTGTCTTCTGAAATTCTCTTGTTTAGTCAGCAATCGATATTTATGTAGGACTTACGATGTTCCAAATATTGAGGATATGGTATGAACTAAATGCACATTTCCTCATCATGGTACCCTCTGTGTCCATTTTCAGACATAAGGGATCTCATAATCTCTCCCTCCAGGCACTATCAAGGCTTACTCTTAAGACAGGGAGCTGATCCAAACACGCACAATAAATGTATAAAGAACTAACAAATATCCATGCTTTTTAATAAGGGCCCATCTTCCTATTGGGCTCAAATCAAATAAAGATGTAATTATTAAAAAAAAAAAAAAGATGTAATTATTAGAAGGCCTTTGGAGTGATAGTGGAAGAAATACCTTGAAGTGCGATAGACTTGGATTTGAATGGTTGCTTCTGCCCCTTCCTATGTAGGTGAATGATCATACCACTTTAATGGTTATCGCATGTAAAGTAATCCAGTGATCCACACATTCTACACAGCTGCTCAGAGAGCAGCAGCTAGCATTATTAAACTATTAAACAATTCCAGATAAGATTAACTAACTGATTTTCACATCATTTTGTCTTACACAGAAGACATGAATCTTAGAAGACACAAATAAAACAATAAAGCTTCTGTTAGTTTGAGGTGAAAATTTAGGTGAGAATGTTACATGGAACAACATTTTGGAAAAACTCCTGTTCCTGAGGTAGGGTGGGCATGATGGACTGAGAATGGAGAGGTTAAGATGCAATTTTTTGTATATAAGCTTTCAAGGTATTTTTGTTATGGAAGGATTACTTTAGAATTATCCTTTAAAGTAACTCTGGCTCATGGTTACCAACGATTGAGGAGCTGCTTTATAAGAAAGGGTTCTAGAGCTACCTTACAACTCAGCAATCACACTACTGGGTATTTACCCTAAAAATACAAATGTAGTGATCCAAAGGGGCATGTGCACCCGAATGTTTATGGCAGCAATGTACACAATAGCCAAACTATGGAAGGAACCTAGATGTCCATCAACAGATGAATGGATAAAGAAAATGTGGTATATATACACAATGGAATACTATGCAGCCATCAAAGAACCCGAAATCTTGCCATTTGCAACGACGTGGATGGAACTAGAGGGTATTATGCTAAGCGAAATGAGTCAATCAGAGAAAAAAAATTATCATATGATCTCTCCGATATGAGGAATTTGAGAGACAGGGTGGGAGGTTGTGGGGGGAGGGAGGTAAAAAATGAAACAAGATGGGATCGGGAGGGAGACATACAATAAGAGACTCTTAATCTCATTAAACATACTGAGGGTTGCTGGGGGGGTGGGAGGGTAGGGATAGAGTGGCTGGGTTATGGACATTGGGGAGGGTATGTGCTATGGTGAGTGCTGTGAAATATGCAAGCCTGATGATTCACAGACCTGTACCCCTGGGGCAAATAATACATTCTATGTCAATAAAAAAAGAAAGTGCTCTAGAGTTGCCTGTACTAGCATATGGGAGGGCAAAGAGACTCAAGTCAGTATGAGACTGACAAAAGGTAAAGCAAGGGCAGTAGCTCACTCTACTCTTATAGAACACTTTAAAATAATCCCTAAACAAGCAGACATTAAATTATTAGAATAATTAGCTTCAAGAGTATTAAGGTTAACATGGAAAGGGAAAACATAATGTAAAGAGAAATAAAAACTTATGTCCACCGGAAAACTTACTCATGAATGCCCATCACAGAATTATTCACAATATCCCCAAAGTGGAAACAACTCAGATGTTCATCAATTAATGAATGAATAACCAAAATGTAGTATGTACATACAATGGAAAATTATTTAGCAATTAAAAAGAAATGAATTACTGCTGATGGATGAACCTTGAAAACATGCTAAGTGAAAGAAGCCAGACACAAAGACTACATATTGTATGATTTCATTTATATAAATTGTTCAGAATAGGTAAATTCATAGAGACAGAAAGTTGATTAGTGGTTGTTGGGGGTTGGGAGGTAGAGGGAATAGAGAGTGATTGCCAATGAGTACAGGATTTCTTTTGAGGGAGATGAAATTATTCTAAAATTCATGATTATTGCACAATGTGAATATATTGCAAATATACTATATAGCAATGAATTGTATACTTTAAAAGGAAAGACCTTATAGTATGTGAATTATCTTAATAAAGCTGTTAAATAGATGTAAATCAGTATAACAACAAAGGGTGTGGATAGTAATAGATAAGCCTCAGTCTCACGGTAGAAGACATATGGGGATAAAAGGAAATAGAAAATTAGAAAATCCATACAACAAAAATCTGGAGCTGACATTCAGTCGAGTGCAGATTCTGAGGAAATTTCTTATTAATTTCAAGGCCAATGGTACAGGATGGTAAGACATAATTGGTGACCTAAACATCCCATGATTAGTTTTATCTGACCTGGCTCAGAAAGACAGCTTTTAGCAACTATATATGACTTGGGCTTTTGGAGTCAAGGGCTTATTCCTCAACCAAGAGGCAATAATAAGTCAACTCCGAGAATACTAGAGTGGGATCAGGTAGAGGCAGAATGCCTGCAAGTGACACACTGCATTCTGAGAGACTGCATTCTGTGGAGACCCCACAAGGAGAGCACTGTAGATAAAGACAGGAAAAGCCCTGGGAGTAGTGCAACCAATACTGTGGTTTTTCCGGGAACTTTTCTTATTAGACGTCAAACACCCAGAAAATAGGAGTGAGAGACTATCTTCATTTATCCCAACAGAACCACACCATATTAAAGTACAATAGCTACTGGAAATTTAGCTACTGACTGTGCACATGAACCTTTCCTTCACCTGTAGTAGCAAGAAGGAAGTTTGATGAGCATCAAAGTAGACAGTGCTTGGCATCAATGGACATCTATAAATTGTATGTTTTTGAAACATGAGGTTAACAGTAGGCTTATTTATTTGATAATACATTTAAAAAACACCTCCAAAAAAGTCTTTGCTGTAGGCACCAGAAAAGACTTTCAAAACATATTCAGGATTTCTCTGTAGGCTGATTTTACCACTGTAATTCTTTCATCTCTTCAAGAATTCCAATGCATTTACTTCACTACTTTCTCATAATCTATCAACCAACTCTTGGGTTCGCTTCTTTCCTTGTCCAGTTTATAATCCAATAGACACTCATTTTCAGCATCCTTTTACAATTTCCACCACTTTCAAGTATTTCTCTCAGTCTATCATATTACCTTGGCCCAACCTTAACCCTACATGTAATCAAAATAAAAGAACTCGTAGTGATCCTAGCCAAAAAAGTCAAGTTTAAGTAAGTATTGTAAACTGATTGCTAATTGTAAATGTCAACAATTACCCATAAGATATATTACTTTTACAGTATATAAATTAAGGAATGAAATTCTTTGTAAATTGAAAATAAAATTTAAGATTATATCAATACAAATAAGAAACTGGAAAAATAAGTAAAAATAAAATGAAAGGGAAAATATGCTAAATTCCTCATCAAACACTGGCAATAAAGAAATTATATACTAAATATTTTACTTGAAAACCTTCAGTTTTCTCATTTTAGGCTTCTATATTTTTTTTTCTGTTTTCTTTATTTACAGTCTTTTACTATATTAGCTAGGTTTTATTTGCTTCTATCTTTCCCAGTGTGTGAGAGTACACATTTAGTAAAATAAGAAAATGATGTATACTCTTCATAATCCAAGGAGAATCCTGACCTTTACTCCTTGATCTAATTCTGTCAAAGGCATATACACTTGGAAGGTTTCTTGACGTCCCCACCCCCACTCTGGATCTAAGTATCTATTAAGGTTTATGGGTTTGTGTGGGGAACATCACACAGACACACTGCAGGTGTTAGATGGAAAGCACAATCTTGTTTGATCTCATTCTCACCCAAATTCATCAACAGCTCTGGCAAGAAAAACTGCGTTAGGGGACAACTGTTCAGAAAACATGTAATTCAGGCTTTCTGTAGGATATTCTAAAATATACTTGTGAATTAAGCAGACTTCGAGACTGTGTGTACAGATCAACTCATATGTTTCCTACATAACTAGTTTTAATGAATTAAACTTTGATATAACACCACTGGCTAGACCAAGGGAAGCTCTTAGAAAGAGCTCAGAAACTCATCATTGATTATAGGGATAGTGCTGAGTAAACCATTCTGCTTTATACAAATCTTCAGAAATACTATAAGCAGACATTTTAATATGGGATAATTAATATGATTGTTATACTAGGATTTATACAACTACATATGTTATAGATATAAGTATCATACAGATGTGAAAATATAATTATATCATCTAATAAATAAATTACCCTATAAACCTAAGTATGAATTTTACAATAAAACTACAGTATCTAAAACACATAGTATGTCTTGTAATGAAATGTAATGGTTAATATTAAGTCACAGCCAAATTTATTTCTCTAAAGCAAATTTATTCATTTTTATCCTACAGAAATTAGGAATTATGGAACTATATCATGTATGTAACACCAGAATTGCTAGAAAGCTTAGAACCTGGGAGATTTATGAAATTATAACAGGATCCAAATGCACACTGTAGCAACTTTCTGCATATTTGAGCGATTTTTTAAATAATTAAAAGGAAAGCTAAAAGAGAACAATCTTATTTCAACCTAGTAACAACTTCAGGGACATTCTTACTTTTATAGTCTTCTTCTTCAAGGGTATCTATGATACTTTCTAATGTTTCATTATTTTCCAGCGGATCCCGCAGACATTTATGCTTTAGGTTGCCCATAAAGAGTTGCAGCCCAATCAGGGCAAACACGCTCAGGCAGAACACAGTCAGGATCATGACATCAGAGAGCTTTTTCACTGACTGGATCAGAGCCCCGACAATGGTCTTCAGGCCTGAACACAGGGGTCAAAAAAAAAGTGTTTCTAATGAAATAAAGCCTCTGAATGAGAAATAAAAACAAAACACAAGCTTTCCTGTAAATGCATGCATTATATCAAATCAATGACCTTAAATAACCTAGTTTGAAAAAAGCCTACTAACTTAAAAGGGTAGATTAGCTGTTTCATATATATTTTGTTTCTATATATTACAGCAAAGGAAAAAATTGTAAACTATTTCCAAATAGTAACCAAATTATCAAAATGAATAATTTGGTTGCTCACACCATACCCATAATCGCTTGTAAAAATAATTTTTTTTTGTAAAAATAATTTTTAAAAGTGCTAATTTAGCAAATGCTTGTCAAACAAACCATCTCTCTGTAAAGACATTAAAACAAAGAGGCTGAAATGCAGCACAGAGTGACGACTAATTTTCAGTTAAGAAATGGTTTGTTGTGGAAAGCTAAAAAACAGTACGACATGCAATACCCCATGCTGATATTTTTTTTATCTCTTTTCCTAACTGTATGAAAAGCAATAAAAACAAATTGAAATTTTCATTCCTGGCTAAACAAAATGAAAAATCATCTGTTACACAGGAGGGAAAATTTCAAGTTGAGATGTGAGCCAAATGGCCATCTTCATCCTCTAAGACCCATGCAGTTGATTAAACTCAAAGGCTGACTTTTAATGATTGTGAAAAACATAAAAAATCAAATTTAATTAAAATTGCGTAAGAGAAAGTCGTTCTTGTCTTTACTCCAAATGATCAAAGTCAGCCCCGGTGTTTAACACCACTCTCACCTGGAATGACTGAAATTGTTTTCAGTGCTCGGAGAACTCTGAATGTTCTCAGCGCTGAGACATTGCCCAGGTCCACAAATTCTGTCACATATCTGTAATAGGGAGTTCACACACAACACAGTGACAACACACACACAAACAAACGAAGAACAACTCCCAAATAGTTGGAGTTATGAGTGGCCTAATGCTTCACACCAATCACTCCTTACCTGGAATTACAGAAATAGTTTTCAAAGCTCTCAATACTCTGAAAGTTCGAAGAGCTGAAACATTGCCTAGGTTTACAAATTCTGTTAAATACCTGTAGAATTAAATCAGAGTTATTCAGAATTTAGATAGAGTCTATGATACTTACCTGTGCCACTCAAGGTATTGCCTATATTTGGAAAATTATTATTTATATGGATAGTTATGCAAGTCTTTATTTTCCCCATCACAACTAATTAGATTTGATTTGACCCCTTTTACATGAGCAAAATACAAATATATTATTAAAATGGTTTCATACACTTAAATGCCTAAATAAACAATCAAATGCTTCAATTATTAGACCTCGACATTATGGTAATATACTTAATATCCTATAAAATATCAGCAGCCAACCTTGAAAACTATGTTAATTGAAAGAAGCCAGACCCAAAAGGCCACATACTGTATGATTCCATTCATATATGAAATGTGTGGAATAGGCAAATGCATAGATTGAAAACACTGATGAATGGTTTCCAAGGATTAGGGGGAAAAGGGAATAGAAGTGACTTCTTTTGGGAATGATGGAAATACTCTGGAATTAGAGATTAGTGATGGTTTTACAGCTTTGTGAACATACTAAAAAAAACCCACTGAATTTTATACTTTATTTTTTTTTATTTTTTTATTTTTTTAAAGATTTTGTTTATTTATTTGACAGAGAGAGATCACAAGTAGGCAGAGAGGCAGGCAGAGAGAGAGAGGGAAGCAGGCTCCCCGCTGAGCAGATAGCCTGATGTGGGGCTCGATCCCAGGACCCTGAGATCATGACCCGAGCTGAAGGCAGAGGCTTTAACCCACTGAGCCACCCAGGCGCCCCGAATTTTATACTTTAAAAGGGTTAATTTAGGGCGCTGGGTGGCTCAGTGGGTTAAAGCCTCTGCCTTGGGCTCAGGTCATGATCTCAGGGTCCTGGGATCGAGCCCCGCATTGGGCTCTCTGCTGGGCAGGGAGCCTGCTTCCTCCTCTCTCTCTGCCTGCCTCTCTGCCTCCTTGTAATCTCTCTCTCTGTGTCAAATAAATAAATAAAATTTAAAAGGGTTAATTTTATGGTATATAAATTATCTCAATTAAAATAATGAAATCTCTGAGAAGAGGCAGCTTTCTTTGACACAATGTTGTCTTTTCAGCAGGTGGCAAGTACAGCCACAGCAGTCACCTGACCATGAAAGAAGCAAGTCTGATGGACAAGGAGGTGGGGGTGGGAGTGAGGGAATGGGAAACTAGAAATCTAAGACCCTTCTGTATTTTCTAAATTCCTCCAATGAACATGCATTACCTTTAAAATTCAAGATGCTAGAGGGGAAAATATTGTGTCTAGGTTTGAGATTTTAAAAAAAACAAGGGAATATTTCTGGTTGGGAAAGAACATCAGTATGAATTAATTTAAATTATATTTTAATGTAATATTTTCCCCTTAAAAATAAGCTGTGGCTGCAGATGTCATACACATACGATTCACTGATGTTAGGATTAGTATGCAGTGATAGCCCTTATAAAAAAATTTGTTTCTATATTTTAATGTACTTACTACCTCTTGAATAGTATAGGTTATAATTAAGGCCTGAGCTTTTTCTGTGATTCTTACAGGTTTTATTAGTTTTTAAATAAGACACAGAAAAAAGTGTGAACCGTACTTATACTGCACAGACTCTCCATCCAAGTGCTGAGCACGGAGATGATCAATCTTAATGATGTCATACACTTTTGAATGGGAAATGCTTTCTCAAAAATTAATATTTGCCTATCAATGACAAGCTTTCAGAGTATCCTTTAAATGCAACCTTCACATGCAGGAGAAGTCAGACTCCAAGGCTTATTCTTACTGGAATACTGTGCTGTCTGTGATTCTTATAAGTTTCCCACTTCAAAAAACAATGTACTTACGCAAAAACAATGACGACAAAATCGAGCCAGTTCCATGGGTCACGAAGGAAAGTGAATTCTCCGACACAGAAGCCTCTTGCAAGGATTTTGACAAGTGACTCAAAAGTATATATTCCAGTAAAAGTGTACCTAGACACAAGAATCCAATGGGATATTAAATATGAGGGGAATACAGCACCATGTAAATCTTTAGTTTTTCTGATCAACCAAAGAAAGGCATCTACTGGAGTGTGGCTGTTGGCTTATAGATCCACTCTATTAGAATAAACTACAGTAAAGGTATTTCCAGAAAATCTCAAAATGTCCTTATAAGAAACTCTCACAGAAAGTAGAGGTATTCAAAATGACTAAGAACATAGGTATTAAATCTGCCTGGAAAAGTCCTACATTACTTCTATCAGAAAGACACATGTCTAAGAGCAAGGCAGGACCCCTAATACATTCATTCTTTTAGAAAAGACTGTAGTATCTGATTATTCTATTCTATTGGTAGTGGGTTAATACCACAAAGGAAGAAAAATAATTGAAAGAAAAGCAATCACAGATATACACCACAATTTTTAGAGCTGCAGTAACTTTGTGGCAGGAAAGGAGAGGAATAAAATAACACAGAGACCATATTAAAATGTATTTATACCCACTTACTCTACATTCTTGGTCCAATCTGGAGGGTTACTCATAGTCATAAATATGCAGTTCGTCAGAATAGTGCACATGATAAGCATGCTGAATAAGGTAGATTAGAATCAAGGAAGATGATAAAAGAACACAGTGGAAGCTTTGAATACTTGACAATGACACTTGTTAAAATGCTAACAACTTTTTCCTAGGAAATAATTCTTTTTTTTTAAAGATTTTTTTTTATTTATTTGACAGAGAGAGACAATAGTGAGAGAGGGAACACAAGCAGAGGGAGTGGGAAAGGGAGAAGCAGTCTCCCCGTGGAGCAGGGAGCCCGATGCAGGGCTCGATCCCAGGACCCTGGGATCATGACCTGAGCCAAAGGCAGATGCGTAACGACTGAGCCACCCAGACGCCCCTAGAAAATAATTCTATATGAGTTTATAACATTTTTTTAATCTCTTTGAACAAGGGAGTAATACATAAAGTAATGTATCCTAAAATGGTAAAACTGCCATTCTCCCAATTTTCTCAGAAACTTACACCAAATTATATTGGAATTGGTAAACTAAAACCAGAGTCTTTTCAGGTACAAAAGGACTAAAATCTATATTTGAATGAATAGCAAAAACCACATTTTATTTTATTTTTTAAGATTTTATTTATTTATTTGAGAGAGAGAGAGAGAGAGAAAGTATAAGCAGCGGGAGGGGCAGAGGGAGAAGCAGGCTCCGTGCTGAGCAGAGAGAAAGATGCAGGGTTGGATCCCAGGACTCTTGTATCAAGACCTGAACCAAAGGCATTTGCTTAACCAGCTGAGGCACCCCAGGCACCCTGCAAAAACTTTTAAAGAACCGATGCCAATAATCTTTTTAAAAAGGATATGAGTGTACTAAAATCTTTATAGATATTCTTCTTAGAGGACTGAAAGGAGACAGCATGTACAAAGCTGGGGTGGCATTGAAACGGAAGATTGCTTTCCCTTTGTTCAATACTATGAAAGTCTGTGGGAGAAAAAGAAGACATCATGAAATTGAGAATCCAAAATTTCATCCTAGCACGTTTATATCAGCAGTTGACCGCATCTGCAGGTGGTAGGGTCACATTAAAGAAACACTGCCATCGGACTCAAGCAACATGATGCCACTGCCGTTAATTAGTGCGGCTGTTTAAGTCGTGTTGGCCAATGAACTCCATCCATTTCTTCTTAGTAAATAAAGTCAGCCATTTGTGAGCATGGATTGCCTAGAGCTCCCAAAATATAGTGTCTTCTGTTTTTCATACCCCTTTAACACCCAAATCAGTAACAGTAAGTTGTGGCCACTGGAACTCGTTTAGAATACAGTTTCCTTCTTTCGTTTCACTGCACCATAAGCAAACTAAATAGAAACTAGCTATCTCTGACTTTTGCCATAACACCTTGAGAATTTTAATACTTGTTGGCTATTATTATGATTAAGAGCAAGTGTTCCAAATCATGAGTCCTTTCAAAAACATATTATCACAAATTTAAGGAATATTAGAGATAGAAGAATCCTTATTATCCAGTTCAATTTCCCTACTCTAGATATAATTCTAATAACGGCTAAAATAAAAAAGCACAAATTAAAGGACTTGCTTGCTCCCACCCACAGTAATCTTAAAAAATAATACAAATGAACCAAATATTCTTGAAATGTGTTATGTAACCATGACACAATAAGTGACATTCTCCATGGCTTTGGTATTTAGTTAAAAATTTAAAAACCCAAGCAAATGAACAGCAACAACAAGAAAACATTAACGTATTCTAAGAAATTTGCTGGGGAATCAGGAAGACCAAGTTCAAATTTTTGTCTTATTTTTTTTCTACAGTTGGTAGGCAAATGACCTGTGCTATTGAGAAGACGTCGACTTGGTCTTTTGTTGTTGTTTAATATGAATTTTATATAAGTTTATGAATGGGCTTCTGGGAATAAACATTTTTCACCAAATTGGGGACTTAAGTTCGAGTATGTTGCTTTTTAATTGTATGTGGCAGTGTTCTCAAGAAAACGAATCAGAATCTACTATTTTCAGATGTCCTTAATAGTCCTGGTCACTTTCACTATACCGGTTATGACTAAACATAATTTAACATAAAGTTCACTTTTACAATTAAAATTAGTTTTATTATTTATTATTTTTTAAATTTCACTTCTTTTTTTTAAAAAATTTTATTTTATTTATTTGAGAGAAAGAATGTATGTGAGAGAGACAGCACAAGCAGGGAGAGCTGCAGAGGGAGAGGGAAAAGCAGGCTCCCTACTGAGCAGGGAGCCCGATGAGAGGGCTCCATGCAGGGGTCTGATCCCAGGACCCCGAAATCATGACCTGAGCCAAAGGCAGAAGCTTAACCAACTGAGCCACACAGGTGCCCCTCAAAATTAGTTTTAAAATTAATATCTAGTCTTAGAAACCACTGTTTTCTGAAATTGTGATACATTGTGCTTTTTAAAACTCATTCATCCATTATATTCTGCAATTGTGTAGGGAGCAAGTATGGCATATGAGATGATAAAAGGCCTTTGAATATAAATGAGGCATGGGTTTTGCATTCAAGAAACTTCCTAGAAAAGTGATGCATACACAATAACTCAAATACAAAGCAAGACGTGACAAGTATAATGCAGAGAAATACAAATGGAAGAGTATGACAGTATGGAGGAGACAGGGTCGCACATGCGTCAGAATCATTAGAGAGACTTCCTGAACCAGAGGTCAGCTGAGCCAACATGAAAATCACATTACTGCCTAGACTTGGCCAGATGAAGTTACCTTGCACTTGAAATTTTTACAAAAAAGAATTCATCTGCTATTTTTAATTTTAAATTCCCAATGTTAATTTAAATCAAAAACTTCTCTAGGACTCTCTGGGTTTACACACATCCAGGAGTTAATTATAGGAAGGAAAAATAAGTCAGCCTAATGAAATTTTAGGGATCAGTGTAGATCCCCTTAGTAAATTCTAAAATCCTACTATGAAATGCATAGATGTCAAAGTCTGAATAAATTCTTTTAATTTTGCTCATTTATTTAAGAATTTGTTGAACATAAAATTAGAAAATTATGGTGCCTAAAGAGCACATGCTTTGGTTTAGACAGATGTGATTCTAAATATCAGAACCACCAGTTAGCCGCCTGAGAGCCAGCACTTGGTGCTTGGAAAACTTTTAAGTTTCTGGCACATTGTAAATTCTTAGTAAATGTTGGGAGCAACTGCTGAAGTTACAGACAACATATAAAGCACAGAAGATACGAAGATAACAAGACACCGTACCTGTCTTTTTTATACCCATAGCAGAAGGTATTGGTAATTTATTCTTTCTTAAAGACACAAACTTTCACTTACGATAAGACTATTTTATTGTATAATGTAATAGCATAACGCTATTATATTATTTGAAAGGAGTTGGGGACATGGTGAAGAGTTGGAGTCCCATCCTAAAGGTTAGCTATTAAATTAGTCTATCACATAGCTAACATTACTCCATTAGTTAATAAGTCTATAATCTTCCATTCAAATGCAAACATTTTCTCCTTACCTCCCAAGTCACTTTAAGCCAATATTACTGTACATCTCTACTCCCTGGTTATCCCGGAAAGATTCCTTTCCTCCTTAAAGAGTGGCTGGTTAGGTAACACCCAGGCCCCCTTCGGAAATAGGAAATGTAGTAGGTGTCCATGCTGAGCCAGGAATTTTTGAGGATGAAGTAATAAGTAAAATGAGAAAGTACTTTTTATTTTGCCTGTCTCATTATTTACTCATCATTATTTCACTCACTTCTGTAAAGTTGCTAGCATAGTGGTTGCTATACAATAGAAACTAAATTATACTAAAAGATATTGCCCAACAGAATATCCCAGTAGGAGAACCAACTTGAATTTTAAAAATCTACAACTTCTAGGGTATAACATTTTGCACATTTCTTAATTTCCCCAAGCCCTGTCTCACATAAAAATAGGGTAGTACTTCCTTTCTCACATGATGATAAATATGTGTTAATTTATATAAGAAGTCCAGTGCCTGACACAGAGATCCTCAATACATATCAGCAGTCTTCCTTTCTGTGTCACAGAATCAGTGCTATGTACTATCTCACGGCCTTTATAGGTATTCTACTTTTTATTGTTGTGTTGCCAGCCTTTTGAGATGCTGGTTTTAAGCTGAAGCAAAATATCAGGTATTGCTATTCATGGCAATGACCACTGAGGCAGATGTGTTTCAACTGTCAAAATATAACTTCATCATATTTTGTATTTCTCAAGATATTTAAAATATGTTCTCTATTTTGTCTGATTTGCCACATGTCTTATCAAGAAATACTCCCTTTTAATTATATTTTAAACGAATCAAAATATGTTTTTATTTTTATTATTTTATTATTACTTTTAAAATATTTTATTTATATATTTGAGAGAGAGAGAGAGGGCACGAATGGGGAGGAAGGGTAGAGGGAGAGGGAGAAGCAGACCCCTTGCGGAGCAGGGAGCGGGACCCAGGGCTCTATCCCAGGACGCTGAGATCATGACCTGAGCCGAAAGCAGATGCTTAACCAAATAAGCCACCCAAGCGGCCCAAAATATGGTTTTAAATGGACTTTATTCTGCCTTTCTTGACCTTTCTAAGTCTACAGGCACTACATTAGCAAAGCAATGTTGGAGAAAGTTATGGAACTGCCGATCTAATTCTATACAGACTCCTCTTAGTCAACTTCAACTTCAATCTGGTTATGTCTGTCAGAAATGCTATACTTCTCATTTTCTCAAGAGAATAAACATTACAGCAGTTGTTTCTAACTTTCTCCCATTTCCTTAATGTAATAAACACCTTCTCAGTTCTGCTACTCTCAACATTTGACTTCCAGAGGACAACTTCCATTCCTCTGCTATGGAAAATATTGACACCAGTTAACATAGATTTCCTCGGATACGCCTGCCTTTACTTCATGACTGCATTACTTGAACCGATCAGGACTCTTAAAATCCAACCTCTTTTTGCCCCTCAAGTCTCTCCACTTCTCTAATGCAAATACAAACTGACAGGTAGCTTGTATCCTATCTGTTAACATCTGCAACTAGCTACATTATTCCAACCCTCTGCATTTTTCTCCTGAGAATAATTTTTCTTTACTTTCTTTTTTTTTTTAATTAACATATAATGTATTATTTGCCCCAGGGTACAGGTCTGAATCATCAGGCTTACATATTTCACAGCACTCACCATAGCGCATACCCTCCCCAATGTCCATAACCCAGCCACCCTGTCCCTTCCCGCCTCCATCCCCCAGAATTTTTCTTTACTTTCAAGGTGTCATTTATACCCTATGTTACAAAGGTTTTCAATTTATTTGGTGCCTCAAGTGACCATCTTTCTGGTGGAAAAAATTTCAAATTTCTCAGCATGAATGTACTCCTACTCACTTCCTTTTTTTATTTGCTCTCTACCACCATCTTGCTTTGATTTCCATTCCCTAACACAAACTGCTTGCAAGAAGTTACCTGTTCCTTCTCTGTTCATTCCAATAGCCCTTCTTTATCCTCACTCCTGAATAATTTTATGAGATACTCCCTCCCCTTCTGTTTTGAACAATGGAAAATCTTCTGATTTCTGTCCTACCTGTCTGACCATCTCAGACTCCTCTTTTCAATACCCTAAATGAAGCAGAAGTCTAAACCCCATTCCTAGCTGAATCATCTTCTATATTCCTATGGATTCAGCTGTCACCTGCATGCAAATGCATTCTGGACAGATGCCAGGTCTTAGTTCTCAAACTGACAGTAATTTTGTTCCTACAGGTACACATCTATGTCATGTCCCAAAAAGGCAGAACGTTATATTGAATATTTTGAAAGATTAAGGATATCAAAATAATATGCCGATGACAGAACCAGTTTTGATGAAAAACTAAAAGTACATATTCTGGATATCCTACAGATGTATTTAACTGAACATTTTTATTCATGATGTGGTTTTTCACTAACTTCCACTTAATCTCAATTTAAAATATCTCTCTGAGCAGAAGAAGCAAACAGAGCGGGCACTACTACATGCACAATACACTCACTTTTTTGTCTGCATAGTAGGGGTCCAGGTCCTCCAGGGGCTCTGACACCATGCCTGGGGGGATGTCCCCATAGATGAAGGGCAGCTGCTTGCCGGCTTCCAAGTCACTGCTTGGCCTCGGGCCTTCTTCCTCATCATCTTTCTTTTCTTCTTTGGGTTCCTTTGTTTTTCCTTCAGCAATACGTTGTTCAATGAGGGCAAGGGACTGTTTCGTAAAGTAGACAAAACTCTGAGGTCCTGGGGGAGGCAACGTTGCCATCTTTTCATCCTGTATATTTTATTTCCCCTTCAGCTCCTTACATAAGAGGCCTAAGTGGGAAAAAAAGAAATAAAGTGTTAAATGTTTGCCAGCCAGAAATGGCACATTAAAAATAATAATAAACAGATTTGGGGGTGCTTGGGTGATTCAGTCGGTTAAGCATGGGACTCTTGATTTCAGCTCAGGTCATGATCTCAGGGTCATGATGCACTTGCCTCTGGCTCCTTGGTCAGCAGGGGAGTCTGCCTGAGATTCTTTCCCTCTCCCCCTCTCCTTTCCACCTCCCCCCACCCCACACCAGTCCTATGGTCCTGTGCATGGGTGCTCTCTCTCTCAAATAAATAAATAAATCTTTAAACAGATTTTTGGTTTCAACTACAGAAAGCAATGTGTTCACAAAATTATTATGTTGAATTAGCATTTGTTGACTACTACGAACAAGATTTATTTCCCACACTCTCTACCATCTTTATTTAAAAATTTGAACTTAACACTTCCCAGCTTCTAAAGTGAAAAAAAATCGATTCCCTTTACTTTTCATCTGTATTCACTTTTAGTGCAATTGAATTAAACTTTCTCATTTAAAATTCTTTAGGACAGTGCTTCTGATAGTACCCCTCTCCAGGTTCTGTTGCCTCTCTGACCACCTGATCTTCTGTCTTAATCTCAAAACATGCTCACAAACCTCTGCTTCTCTCTCTCGGGGAAACTCATTTCTGTGAATTGAGGTCATGGAAAGATTGGTTTATTCTATTTTGCACATTTACCTTTTCTTACAATTACATATCCTTTTAGAAATCAGAAAAAATACATTCTCATTTTGAATTCAAAACAATTTGGCAAAATATTTAGGAAGAACAAAGAAAAGAAATTTGGAACATATATGTGAGAGATTCAATTTAAAAATTAAAAAAAAATAGGATATGCATTCAACTTCCCTAAATAACTTATATGTGTATACAAAATCTATAGAAAAAATACAAAATAAAAAAGTCAAGTTCCATATATTATTATTTTGGAATGTTGTAAATAAAAAAGCATAAAAATAATAGTTCTTATTTTAAAAATAACAAACTCATTATTTCAATGAGTCAGGGAGTCAGGATAATTTTGTAGCTTCTCCATTAAAAAATAAAAATGAGGGGCGCCTGTGTGGCTCAGTTGGTTAAGCGACTACCTTCGGCTAAGGTCACGGTCCTGGAGTCCCAGGATCGAGTCCCGCATCAGGCTCCTTGCTCAGCAGGGAGTCTTCTTCTCCCACTGACCTTCCCCCTCTCATGCTCTCTCCCTCTCGTTCTCTCTCTCTCAAATAAATAAATAAATAAATCTTAAAAAAAATAAAAATGAGTCTTTTTTTTCTTTTTACATTAAGATTGCCTCAGAGTCAGGACACACCAACATCGAATATGTTGACCCACTGTGAATGGCTTGAAAAGCTGTATAGTAAGTAATATCACCCAATACAGAGGGCGAGTGAACTAAGAGAAGCCATAGTCTGCTCTTCTATTTTCCAATGCTAAACATAAAAATTAAGCAAATCACAGTAGTGATAACACAGATTACATAGATTCAGAAAAAGAGGTGGGAGAAGCTAAAACTATTGTTTTCCAGGTTTCTCCTGTTTCCATATCAAACAAAATAAACTTCAATTATGTTTAGAACAAAGTGGATGACTTTTACCCTGAGTTATTTGGGCACAGTATAAGAACACTCCTTACCAGAAATCTATGTAATTTCAAAAGACTTTAGTAGCCTTTTAGAAACTACCACCTCAATCTAAGAAATAAGACAGTGCATACAGTTTGGGTTTAGGAGATTGCTCAACACTTCTGGAAACCATACAGGGGAGGGGAAGATTACTTCCCTCAAAAGACTTTCAGTGTACACACACTTGGTCTTTTGGAGAAAAGATGGCAGAAGAATTGGTATTTTTGTACACCCTACATTCAACTGGAAGTGTCACCTCTTTCAGGAATTATGACAAATTCAGGTAAATAGATGTCATGAACTCTGACGTCCAATCCCCAATTCCACTATCCCTATTCCCTTTTCCCTTCTTTGTCTTCCCCTCACTCTCTACTCATGCACACCCTCAACACACACGTTCTGATTCACTAAAGTATATACAAACAGCAGGGCTGGTAGGTGACTCATGTCACTAGTACCATGCTCGGGAGGTACTTTCCAGGTTAGGCTAAAGTGAAGGAAGACACTAAGCATCTGCTTACAATCATGGTCTTGGAAAGTAAGCTGAAGAGACTCAGATCAGATTCCATCATCATCCTCCTCTAAGTTGGAGGGTATAGGAGAAGTCGCTGCCTCCTATCTGAATGATGGGAATAAATAATGTGTACAAACTTTTCTACGAGAATTCCACAATACCTATCAAAAACCTTAAGTATGTTAATTCATTTTTATTGCCAAATAACCTCCCTTCTAGGATTTATCCAAAAGTAATAATCTCAGATGTCCTCAAACATTTATGAAGATGTTCACTGCAATGTTTCCATAATATTGAAAAACTATAACTAACCTAAAAGCCTAATCGGGTTTCATTAAATAAAAAATGAACATATAATGAAAAACTGAGTGGCACTTAAAGAATGCTTTTAAAGACCATTTAATGAATTATAAAAATCTTATAATGGATAACTAATGTGTGTGTTACACACACATATTCCTGTATATTCATCTCAATTTTTAAAATGTACAGAAATTCTGAAATTGAATGTACAATATCTTTAATGAAGGTTATTCACAGCTGAGGGATCATGACTTATTTTTATTACTCTCTTTGTAACTTTATTTTTCAAATTTTTATAATGAGGATGTCATGCATTTTTATCCAAAAAAGTACCTTGAAAAGATGCATTTATTTGACTTGAATTTAATAAATTTAATAAAACCAATCAATATTTATTCTTTAATGTTTAATTTAAAATTTTGGAAAATAATATTATCATATTTCCACTTATATTACATGACTGCATTTTCTTTTGGATATTGCACATAAAGATATTTTTGTGTTCTCATGACTATTTTGCCCAGCTACCATTAACCTCAATATTCAATGATACTTACACGACTACTGAAAACAAAAAGTGAAGGTAGTATCCTTGCATCTAGGATTTCTCACAGTTAAAATAGATATAAAAATACTTATTCTGAACTCTCTTCTTATCTATTCTCTACGCATGTATGCATGTACTATTTATCTATCTACCTACCTACCTATCTACCTATCTATCATCTATTTTCCTCATGTATTTTTCCAGTGAAGGCACTTTCAACTTCTAATTTATGACTTCTAATGGTCTTATCCCATGTGTTTATCACCTCCTCGCTTCCAAATTCCCATTGCAATGAAAATAAAGATGGACAGTAGCAAAAAGGTTCATGATGTCACTGAAAACTAGAGAAGACACTAAAGAGTTTTCATAAATCTGAAAAAGACAGAGCAGATAGGATTATCCTAGTGAAGAGATTAGCAGAAGCCACAGCCTCACTCATCTGAGAAAGTTAGAACATAGAAAAAAAAATTTGTCCAGTAGAGAAGTCATAGAGTTGCCACGGGTTAAGAAGTTCAGAAAACAAGTTGACTAAGGATTATCTACCCAACAATATTGCAGGTCACATTTCTGCACTTCTTCCTCTATATCCAAGTGTGAAGCAGTGGGATTTATCCCCAGGCTAAACCAAAACATTAATCTCTGAATTAATTGACATAGGACCCCTGGGGTGTTCATTTCCATTTTTACTAGAGCAGGGTAGAGTCAGGGAAAGATGGACTCTTTTTTTTTTTTTTAATATACTATCTTTTTCTCAGCTTTTTTGACTTTTTATTTCTATTTCCATTTTAAATACACTAGTTTTTCACTGAATAATTCCTCAAATTATTTTGGGAAGTTAAGTGGGTATAAATTATAAAGCAGCCTATCAAAAACTGCTATCTGTGAATGCTGGCCCATGCGATATGAAACAATATGCCATGAAAGAGTTCTGTGGCTAAATTTCAAAAATACTGGAGTAGAAAACAAACTTGGACAAATTTCTCTGCCACTAGACTATCAGGGACTTTATACATTAAAGAGTTTGATAGAGTTGATATATGGCAGACTGTGAATCTGTTAGATCACAGAACTCTTTTGTTGTTGTTGCTGTTTTATTTTGATAATGTTAGAAATGATAAATTATGAAATATTTCAAACACAAAGAAAAGTATAGAAAATAATAGATTTAACAAATTTTAATAGTTTCCCGTATTTGCTTTGGACCTTTAACTTTTTGTTTCTTTAAAGAAATAACAATATTCAATTACAGTTGAAGCCCCCATCACCATCTCAATTCAATTATCTTCACTTCCTCACTCATTTCCTAAGGATAACCTCAAACTACTACAGAACCCTTTGTATTTCACACGTTAATTTCTTCTCTGTTCTTCAGAAGACAGTTTGGAAACACTGTTTTGAATAACAAAATGGAACAACTGTTTGATGCTAAAATGGTAACACTGAATCTATTTAATGTTTACTAATTACCCTTATACCCTGCGGTTTTGCTAGATTCTCTTATTACCCCTGGTATTTTGGTAGATTATTTAGGATTTTCTATGACGGTGGACTTGCCTCACATTTTCCTTACCCATATTCTAAAATGTAGCCAACCAGACACATAAACATCACCCACATACACAAGGCTTGCAGTCATTCCTCTCCCTCAAGGGAGGATTTGTTTGGGAAACAGACATATATAAAGGCAGAAGCAACCCTAAACAACAGCAACATAGTCTTTAATTCATAAATATTAATAGATAATTAAGGATGAATTGGTAATCAAGGACTACCAAACACAAAACTGAAAGACTGAGATGACCAGACCAAACTACTAACTCTAGAAGAAAGAAAAAATTTAGCAAACATAGGGGAATATTAAGAAGTTAAAATTAGTATTCTCAGAGAAATTTGAGAAGATAATCTCTTACTGAAAAGAATAGGCTATCAAAAAAAAAAGGAATCAAAAACAAAAATTCTTGATAATTGAAGGCATCAAAATAAAAATTTCAATAGAATATTTGCTGAAAAGAAGTAGAAGTCAGAATTTTAATTACCTTTCAAAAAAAGTACTTTACCAGGAAGAGGCACAAGTGAAAATTCTCACGTGTGAGAACCGATATGTGTAACAGTCATAAATATATATAAAAGAAAAAAATTCATAGCATTCTGTACTTTAGATTTGTGCCAATACAGTAGAGCAAAAGAGCAAAGGAAAACTCAAAACAAAATTCAGGAGATGTGGAATAATTTAGGGAGTCCCAGCATCAGTCTCAAAAGAGGGGGCAGGAAATGGAAGAGAGAAAATAATACAAAAAAAAAACGATATAAGAAACTTAATAAAGAGTCATCAGGCTGAAAAGTATGAAAGAGGTTCAATTAAAAAGATGATTCTAGTGAAAATTTAGAACTCCAATAATAAAGACAAGGTTTTGAAAAAAATCTATATATTAGACCCATAATCTATATAACAGAGTAAACTGGAGACAATTTGAAACTTATTTTGTTAATATTTTTCTTTTAAAGGCCTAATGTGTCACACTGCAAACTCCCACAGGGTAAGAAATGTCTTCTCTCTTCTTTCTTAAATGAATATGGAACTTTCTCTCTTAGATGAATATGGAACATTTTTTTAGGTGCCTCCTATGGCTGGCTTGCTGAAAATGCAATTTTCAATAATATTAAATATCACTGACTCTGACCAATTCTTCCATAATTAGGTTTAGAAATTGGCATTACATTATACTAATATCAAGAACCCATAGTATGGAATTAACAAGTATTATCCCCTACTATTTTCTTAAAGACTATGTTTTAAAAGCTCTCTTCACTTATGTTAGGTAATAGTAAGAAGGCAGCTAAGTGTCTCTTGTTCCTCTTGCTGCCAAAAATGCATGTCAAATAAGGTATATTCCATGGTGGTTCTCAACCACAGTGTATAAAAGAATTATCCATGTAATTAAAAAAAAAAAAAAATCTCCAGGGCTTACCCAAGCAATGCTGAAACAAACTTTTAGGCGGAGGGCCTAAGCTTGTCTACTTTTAAAAAGCATAAATTATTGATGTGAACCTCCTTTTAAGAACCATTTTAAATCAACAAATGCACTAAAGTGAAAACATCTGATGAATACATACAACTTAGTGACCAGATTTTATTACTTAATAAGAGAAAACAAATCCAATTAAAGGTGTATAAAACTTTTTGGATTTTGTTTTATTTTGAAGAGTAGAAATGTAAAATACCAAAGTTTAAAATCTCCCTTTTAAAATTGAAAGGATAAACATAAATTCCACTCAAGAAAAGCACCTCACACACACATATGTGTATATATATACATATTACATTGCATATACGCACACACGCACACACACATAATATTACTCAGCCATCAAAAAGAATGAAATCTTGCCATTTGCAAGGATGATGTGGGCGGAGCTAGAGGGGAGCATGCTAAGCGAAATAAGTCAGTCAGAGAAAGGCAAATACCATATGATTTCACTCATATGTGGAATTTAAGAAACAACACAGATGAACATAGGGAAAGGGACGGAAAAATAATATAAGATAAAAACAGAGAGAGGCAAACCATAAGAGACTCAATTACAGGAAACAAACAGGGTGGCTGGAAGGGAGGTGGGTGGGGAGATGGGGTAACTGGTTGATGGGCATTAAGGTGGGCATGTGATGTAATGAGCAGTGGGTGTTATATAAGACTGAGGAATCACTAAATTCTACCCCTGAAACTAATCATACACTATATGTTAACTAAGTTGTATTTAAATAAAAAATTTAGAAAAAAGAAAAGCACCGCATATTTTCAACTCTGAGTCTGTTCTGCTCAGTTAAAGAAAGAAAAGTTGAAATGAAGAAACACAAAGAAGAATGAGAAATGACAATGAATGTTGGAAGGAAGATGATAAACCTAAGAAAAGAGAGCATAATAGGAAAGAAAGGGATGTGAGATTAACAAAAATATCCTCGGTCCCTTAGTATACTCTCAGCTCTAAACCCCAAGATAATGAAAAAACAAAGCAAATTCTTCACCATGTTAATTTTTAGTTTTAATTCTCAACATTTTAAGTATCACTCATGTTGCTCACATTACTTCATCCCTATTAGACCTGGAAACCCCATTTTTGAATCCTTTATTCTCTCCACTTTCATTTGAGGTATGCAGCACTCCTCGCTGGAATGCCCTTATACTCACTCATCCTTCCAACTGGTCAGCTCTTATGTGACCTCAGATAATCTGCTGCTAACAATAAGCAAGGAGAAGGAGGACGTCTTCCTGCTATAAAATCACCAGTAGCTATATCTAGTTTTTCCAAGTACTTATTTAAAAAGGCCAATCTTCCATGGTGACTATAGTCAATACTACTATATTAAATATTTGAAAGTTGCTAAGAGAGTAAATCTTCAAAGTCCTCATCAGAAGAAAAAAGAAAAAAATTATAACTATGTATGATGTCAGATGATCACTACTTATTGTAGTGATCATTTTGCAATGTATACAAATGCCAATTCATTACATTATACACCTGGAAGTTATATAATATTACACGCCAAATATACTTCAATTTTAGAGGGGGAATAAATGACAACATTGCAAAAAAAAGATAAAGATATTAAAAGAAATATGTTTATTTTATCCACTTAAGAACTAAAGGTATATATTACTTTATGAATACTATTTAGAAGTGTATACACTTAAAAAAATGAGTTTCTAGCTTCTTTCTAAATTTGAGTTTCTGCAATACATTGGAAATATGCTCAATTTCCAAAATGTAAAATAGAAAAAATCCTATAGGAATAGTTAACATATACTATGAAGTACACTTGTATTCAATACAGAAAAATCCAAACTGGTTCCAGCAGCTCACAGATAAGTAATCATCTTGACCTTGAACATCACAATCCCTGTTCTACCTTTTATGGCTGTTGACTCTGCCCAGATGATTTAACTTCTCTGAGCTTCAGTTGCCTAGTTTGAAAAATGGTGTTAATAATCACTGCCTCAAAGAATAGTTAGCATTGGGATGGCTAAGTCCGTGTAAAGTACTTAGTAGAGAGTTTTCCACATAGTTATCATGAAAAAAAAAAATGGTGCTCTTAATAGCATTAACTTGTTCCATTTGAATTCCTTATTTTGGACAATTTCTTCATGCATCTGTAATTAAGATATATTAATTCATTAATCTTGAGGATATTTCAATTCATAGGAATTGCTAGCCTTTTAAACATGAAACATATTTCACACATAGGTATAATAGAAGCAGAGTTTTGGTTTAGAGCAGTGATTCAAGTGCAAGTTCTGGAGCTAGAAAGCCTAGAGTTTGAATCCTTGGATTTGCCATTTACTAGCCATGTATGTGACCTTTGCTATCTAAGTTACGTATCCACTCTGAGCCTAAAATCATTGAAACATTTATAATAGAACTAGTTGCTTTGTAAAACATAATGTTAGACACTGCAAGTAGACCTAGAATAAATATTGATTGCTCAGAGGTTTAGGTTGCTGCTGAGTTTCCTTTATTTAATGAAAGTCCCATTAATTTGTCTTTGTTGCCCTGAACTAAAGAAAACTTGGAAAATATATTTTTTAATTAGACAAAGTTATGTGGCTCAAGAGATATATCAATAAGATTTTGATTTTTTTTTCTTTTTTTTAAATTGAATTGGTATTTCTGAACAAGCTCAGAAAGAAATGAATTCTTCCACTTGGTTCACCTTCCGAGAAACATTAAATATCATTAATGGAGTCTGTGAACAGAGTACAAGAATAATCCCTTCCTTCAAGCAAGAAATATCACAGGTAGTCTCTCTAGAGTTTTAGGGACTCTGGATGCTTGCTATGACTCAGAATAGACTATTATTCTGTCTTCTAGGAGTCAAATATCAGGAGCAGCCTCCAGGAAGCTGCTTTGGTGGATTCCTTTAGTCCTTAGGGTCCTATGAAGCCTTTCACATAGGGATAACCCCTGAGAGTGAGACCGGGGTGGGTTCCCCTACATACTTGGAAATCAAGTTGGAAATCTCCCAGAAATCACTTAGTGAACCCCAAAACCAATGCTTCACTAAAAGACTGAAAGGAGAAAATGTGGGCTGTGCCCATTATCTTATGCTGCCAAAGGTCCCAGTGGCCTCTATTACCTTCTTGGCCCCATGGCAGTTACCTAATACTAGAACACTAAATTGCAGTTCCCAATTGATTTATTAATGTCAGAGTGTCAACTCTATTGTGGTTCAGATAGGATATGTGTGTATTATGTCCATATAATTTTGTAATATGAATTATGCTTTGGTAATGATTATTATTAGCATACTTAGTCTTAATATGAAATCTACATTTAAAGAATGAAATTAATTATTCTCTTAAAAACATTTCCCATAGGAGCACCTGGGTGGCTTAGTTAGTTAAGCATCTGTCTTCAGCTTAGGTCATGATCTCAAGATTGCTTGGTGGGCAGTCTGCTTCTCCTTCTCCCTCTTGCCCCTCCCCCAACTCATGTTTCCCCTCTCTCTCTCAAATAAATAAATAAAAATCTTAAAAATAATAAAATAAATTTTATTTATTTATTCTTTTAGCAGTAAATTTTATTTGACAACTTCCAACATTCCTTGTAGAAAGCAAGTAATATTTGAATTTCTTGTTTAACTGTGACTAGAGGGATTAAGATAGGATATTTCCGTGTATCGAAGAGGAGAATAATCACACATTCAAGACTCTATAATAATCTCAGACTCTGTTTTATATTCTGTCACTGAGTCTCTTACCTACAGATAATTTAAAGTCTATGTATATAAAATTAAAATTGCTCCAAAAAACCATTTTGAAGATCTTCCAAAAACTGAATCAAATTAGGTCAGATCTAAATTATTTAAGACAATGGACTAATGTAAAAATAAGTAAAATAGAATGTTTTATTGATGTTTACTGTTGTCAAATGAAAAACTGTTTTGAAAATATCACTTCTCTGGAAACAGATAGTGATATTTTCCCACAGGTAAAATCTTGGCTGGATTACATTAATTTTTAAAGTATTCTCAAGGCACCATAGAATGTATACATGAGCATTTTCAAAAGCATTATAAAATGAATCATAGCTAATATCAGTAGTGATAACTCATGTTGATAATATGTTCCCTTTTTTTAGAGGTTTTATTTATTTATTGAGAGAAAGAGCAAGCACATGCAGGAGTGTGTGTGTGTGTGTGTGTGTGTGTGTGTGTGTGTGTCCCCAAGCATGAGTTTGGGGCGGAGGGGGAGGCGGAGGGGGAGGGGCTGACTGGCAGTGAGAGAGAAAATCCAAAGCAGACTCTGGGCTGAGCACGGAGCATCATGACCTGAGCTGAAATTGAGTGTGGGATGCTTAAGGACTAAGCCACCAGGTGCCCCAATAATATGTTCCCTTGATATAATGAGAACGGTACTCTCTTTGCATAGTCCTTCTCTCTCAAACTCATAGTTTTGATCTAATCATGAAAATAAAAGTCAGGGGCACCTGGGTGGCTCAGTGAGTTAATCCTCTGCCTTCAGCTCAGGTCATGATCTCAGGGTCCTAGGATCAAGCCCTGCATTGGGCTCTCTGCTCAGCGGGGAGCCTGCTTCCCCCTCTCCCTCTGCCTGCCTCTCTGCCTACTTGTGATCTCTTTCTCTCTGTCAAATAAATAAATAAAATCTTTAAAAAAAAAAAAGAAAAGAAAAGCCAGAAAAATCTCAATTCAGGGACATTCTACAAAATACCTTGACCAATGTTCCTTCAAATTGTCAAGGTCATCAAAAACAAGGGAAGTCTGAGAAACTGCCTTAGCCTAGTGATGCCTAAGGAGATAATGATGGTTAAATGTAACATGCTATCCTGGATGTAACCTTGGAGGAGAAAAAAAGACAGTGGGGGAAAAACTGAGGAAATCTGAATCAAGTAAGGACATTAGTTAATAATAATATATCATTATCGTTTCATTACTTGTGACAAATGTACCATACTAATGTAAAGTGTTAATAATGGGAACTGGGTAGGGACTCTGTGAGAACTTTCCATACTGTCTTGCACCATTTTCCATAAATCTATTTTAAGATAAAGAGCGTATGTAAAAAAAGAAATTACAGATGTAGAATTACACTAATATTAGGTAAAGTTAAGTGTTCCAGCAAATTTGAATTGATTAAATAAACATATTGCCATTATCTATAATGTAACTAAGTGATAACAGCCTAATTAAAATGGGTTATAATTAATATATAAAAATAATATTTTATACCATATCAAATAACATCACTTTGATCAGTAAGAGATCCATTAGAAATGCTAATCAACTTTTTAAAGTTATTATGCTTGGGAGGATAATTTTCTAGAAATGTACTCTCTTGGGTAAAAAATGAGCTTATAACCTATAAACATAGAAATAGACTGGAGTCACAATGTCTGAGTCCTAATTATACTTGAGAGCCATTATGACTAAGTAGGCCAAAAAATATATCTGCAAGGGGCTCTGTGTGCATTCCCTCTTAGAAAAATGGTAATTTAACTTACTTGGTAGTGTTAAGCACACTATTTTTTAAGTTGTTAAATTAAGACTTCATTACATATCGATCTTAATAATTCTGTTAAGATACAAAAGGCTCTCTTTTGATTTCTGTGTTACTTTAGGAACTGTGGGGTAACAGTGAGATGCAAGAAACCCATTTCACTCAGAAATCCTCCTTTCACTGATATGTGAACACTTGATAATATGACCAAAACAAAGCAACAGACAACTCCACTCTGGGTGTCAGGGGTACATGCAACCATTTCTAATAACCGCAAAGTTATTTGTGGTTTGGCCACCATGTCAGTTTAAAAACTTCTTCTATTTGTTCAGTGACATCCCCTTCACAGTGTTCCCATTCTTAAAATCTAAAATCCCATGATGAAAAAGAAAGACATCATCAGGAAAGATGGAAGAGGCAATGTTTACTTCCAGTATAAACTGCTACGCTCTCTGCTCTCTTCCATGAGAACTGAAAAACTTCCAGATGAGTCTTCCCAGCCTCAGCGCAGGAGAGGAATATGAAGATCGTATAAATACTCTATGTCAACAATAAGGAAGAGAAAGCTGACACATCTGAAGACAAGCAGAAGTGCGCTTTAGTCATCTAGTGTCTCTGCTATTTACAGAAGAAAATGAACGCTGCTAGAAGACTAAATCTGGAGAATATAGGGAAAAGAAAATAATTAAACCAAACTTGAGTCCACTCCTATCTGCTCCCTGAATTGTAATTAAAAAAAATATCTCAATAGTTTTTCATTTTACTAATATTTGAATACTTGACAGCATCACTGGAGGAAAGCAGAGACAGATATCCCTTGGCTGTAAGGAATACAGTTGACAATCTGGTTCTATCCTTGGCAGGATGAGCCTAGCATTTATGTTGTAAACCAAGATTTTTTTTGTCAAGAATAAATGCTACATTACATCAGACACCAAGACAAAAGGCATGAACTGGGACTGCTCTGGGCAAGCCTAGGTATACACTCATCTTATTTTGAGAGGTCCTAGGAGAACCTACCGAATAGGACCTAAGATCCTGGCTTTGCTTTGTAATACTTCTTTTTATGGAACATATTTAACTACTACCTGTCTTGATCATTATTCTTTACCAAAGTATGCCACAGTTACTGTCTGCTTTTCTGAAAGACACATTTTATGGCTCACAGAAGTACTAAAATAAAATTAAGCAGAACTTAAATCTTAAATTCTTAGGATTTGGGGCACCTGGGTGGCACAGTCGGTTAAGCATCTGACTCTTGATTTCAGCTCATGTCATGATCTTGGGGTCCTGGGATCAAGCCCCATGTTGGGCTCTGTACTCAGTGGAGAGTTTACCAAAGATTCTCTCTCCGTCTCCCTCTGCCCTGCCCTCCCCCCCATGTGCACATGTGTGCGCTCTCTCTCTCTCTCTCTCTCTCTCAGATAAATAAATAAATCTTAAAAAAAATTCTTAGGATTTAATCATAGTGACAACACTATTGTTTGGAAATCCTGTACCTTGATTGGCATCCTAGCGAGCTGCAGAGCCTGGGACCTCAAATAACTGAAGATTCCTAACTTCAGGCTAAAGGCTGGAAGCACCAAGAGTCATATCCAAATACTGCTTCGCATTGCATTTAATCTGCAATAAAAGAGCTGTGAAACTCCTTGACTGATTTTTTTAATCTGCTCTCTCGAAATTTGGTCAAAATAAATACATAATTTTTAGCTGTGATTTTGGCAAACCCTCCAGCACTTCATGAGGATCAGTTTATCATTTGAGAAAACCATATAAATTTTCAAATTGCTGACAGTTCTACCTCTAACGTTTTACCTGACCCCTTGCCCAGTCTAGGTGCAGTAAGACTAACGATTTTAATCCGTTATACTCAGGGATTTAAGTGATGGCCATTTTATTTGCTCTGTTACCTGAAATTTAAAAACGAACCAAAGTTTTTACAGTTAAGTGGGCAGTAAGGAGACTAGAATTAAGATAGCCTTTACGAATCTACATACAATCCTTTATATCGTCAATGTAATATCTCCATTTGCTTTTAACTTTATAGCTTCTTATAATGTCATCAGAAGTAAACAGGAAAATATAAGACAACCTTATCAATGAAGTGCCTATCTTCATGATGGATTTATCCTGTCCATTTCACTAGAAAGCTAGTTTGAACCAGGGTAACTTTCCCCAAGATCCCAGACCCTGCTAAGCCATAGTTACTCCTCACAGTATTAAGGAGCTTTCCCTGACAAGGTGGGCCGGGTGCATTTATCCGTGTCGCCATAAAACTACGGCCCATAAATAGATAGCTTTGCTTAACTGTTAGAATTAGATGTTCCTGGGAACTTCTAAAATTATAAGATCCTAGAGAGCAGAGTGTCCTTAGCTTGTAATTGTGCTTGGAAAAGAAAGTAGATCTGCCACTTGATTTTCTGACAGTATGATAATATATTCTGATGATAATATATTACATATATTATTCTGATGATATTCTGACAATCCAGAATACTAAAGGGAGTAAAAATATTCTTCTAGAGTGAGGGAGCTCTATGTTTTCATCCCAGTGCTGCTCACATAGTTTGTTTAGTTTGGAGCATTCATTGGACTATATGTTTAGGATATATGTATTTTTATGTAAGTATTGTACTTCATGAAAAGTTTAAAAAGATGAATGTGAAATTTAAAAAAAATTTTTGCAGAAAAGGTAAACTGAGAGAATTCATCACTGCACTAAATATACAATAAAGAAACTTTTTAGGCAGAAGGAAAAGATCTTAAGAACAGAAGGGAAGCGCAGAAAGAAATGAACATCAGAATGGGTACATCTGTGTATATTAAAAAAATTTACTCTGACAAAAGAGAAGAAGGACTGCACAAAGCATTAATGACATCTTATGGATTTTAAGACTATGTACAATAAAATGCATAAATGAATTCCAGCTTGTATGTTTTCTTAAATTCATCAATTTTGTATATACAAAGTAGATTTCCTTTAATCTTATTTTTCAATTATTTCAGCCTACCACATGTGAGTGGTTTTATTAAGAAGTAATTTCTCAGATTTTTTTTTAAAAAGTAGATGGAATTTTTCTCTTCATGCAGAAAATACTGTCCATGAAGACCCTTAGAGTATACTGTAGTAAAATATTACTTTTTTCTAAGTAGTCTTATTTTGAAAGACCCTTCACTAACTGAAAATTAGAGAATACATTTTAAATGACCAGCCATCAGTTGAATTATCTGCAGTATTATTATGTGTATTAAATTCATTTTTAAATGCCATCATAATAACTGCTAGCAGAATTAATGGAATATGCTTGGAAAGTTTTCTTTATTAAGCTACAAAAGACTAAAGCAAGAAGACCTAATTCTTGTCACTTTATGATTGTTCTAATTACTAAATCAAAATGAAGATAATCCTAATTTTCAGATCATCATTCAGTAGGATGTACAAATAATGATTGCTACATATGGGAAATCATGTGATGCTAACATTCCTTTAATATGTTCATTCCACTTTATTAACTCTTCAACAAATATATTAAAAATGATTACTAAGTGCCAGGCACAATACCAGGTGCTTGGGACGCAAACTAGGCAGCCTTGGTTCTTATCCTCTGGGACCTCTGGTCCATTGGGAAATATGGGCAAGTAAACAATTGCAATCCCCATCATACAAAAGTAAGGAGAATATACAGGAAAGGCACCAGACTTGGGCTTCAGGAGGAAGACTCAGGTCAGAGAGGGAAGATGAGTAGAAGTCAGCTGATCTATACTATGACTCACATCCTTGATAAATCCTCTCCCTTGACACTTTTCATTCATAAGATTGTTTAGTAAGTGCTTGCTGTGGTCCAGAAGCTGTCTTTGTCATTTTCTAGGTTCGCCCCCACCTTCTTGTCTCCACCACTCTCAGCTTTTCTAAACAACAAAAATTATCTTTGTAGTTCCATGGAATTTAAAATGTATAACCTCATAAACTTTTTAGACTCTATGCCTACATTTATCTAAACTAGTCTAGTCTAAAATTTAAAAAGTTTGCAAAAGCTTGTGAAGAGTAAATCATGATTTAGCTACATTGTAGATAATATCAGCCAAATTTCCTGCATTCTATAGATTTTTTTTAACCTTTTTCTAACCTTAGATTTGGAGTTAAACTCCCCAAATCATAGCCAATTATCATCATTGGCCATACAAGTCCTATCTCTATTATTACTTTTTCCTTCATCAGCCCCATATCCCATTCCCTGCCACTCTAGCCCCTTCTCATTCTCATCCTTAGGCAATCACCCTAACATGTTTATTGTGTATCTTTGTATTATGTTTTCTTAAAAATTGAATATTATCTTGGATGCTGTATCTTAAATTTACATAAATTTCATATCGTATGACTGATTTTGTTTATTTTTTGTAACTAAGCACTATGGTTTTAAAGATCCATCCAGTTTACTATAAATAATTCGACGGGACGCCTGGGTGGCTCAGTTGGTTAAGCAGCTGCCTTTGACTCAGGTCATGACCCCAGGGTCCTGGGATCGAGTCCCACATCGGGCTCCTTCCTTGGCAGGGAGCCTGCTTCTGCCTCTGCCTCTGCCTGCCTCTCTGCCTACTTGTGATCTCTCTCTCTCTCTCTCTCTGACAAATAAATAAATAAAATCTTTAAAAAAAAAAAAATAATTCGAATTTGTATTTCTAACTACTGCATAATGTTCCAATATATATTATCAGACATGTTACTTATTTGCTCTTAGGTGCCATCTAGGTGCCATCTAGGCCCCTTACCCCTCCCACAACCCAGAGACAGATCCAGGTTTTATGGGCCTGTAGCTTACGTGATTTTTTACCAGGGGAGATTGGGAATAAAATGCATATTACAAATAAAAATTAGGTACAAAAATGAATATTAAAAGCGAGTTCAGAAATTAAATGGATTTCCATTTTTTAAAAAGTAACCAATATCAAAATCGCACAAGTTCCAAAATTTAATTAACTCCTTAGCACACTTAATCCTGTTTCTCCATTTATGGCTTCATTCTCTCTGATCATCTATTCATAGGGTATGGTTCTGTAATAGAGGGAATAGAGGCAATCTTATTTTTCCTTTGGCATAACTAGTTGAAATACAGGCGTGTGTGTGTGTGTGTTTATTACTGATAGTTGAGCAAATTTCTTCGAGCTCTACAACTCGTTATTGGTAATAGCATATAAATTTTTAAAATTACTGTCACATTTGGTAAAGCTGCCTATTAAGTACCTTTCATAGATGAGGTGTAAGGTAACAAAGCATTTCCAAAGTCCTTGTTCAATGGCTAATCTTAAGTACTCTGAATTGACAATACATTAACCACTTTGTCATCAATGTCCTCTAAATAGCAATGTATGATGAGTTTTATGTTATCTCACTCATTGGGTATTTCATGGCAAACCAGCATAAAATTTAATCTTTTTTCCTCAACATATTTATATGCTTTACTCTTCTTCTTTCCCTGAATTACCAAACAATCCAAGAATCTATTTAATACTTCTATGAGAAATACCCCTCTTCTTCTTCTTAGTGAAACACTGTTTCTCACTTTTGCTTCTGATATAACAAAACATTTTGTTACATTTTGTTACTCAATGTTAATATAATTTGTTGATTTCCTTGCTTCTTATACTTTTTATTCCACTAATCTTGTATCTGAATTTTCTCTCAGTATTTTAATACAAAAAGCTAAAGACGACAAAAAAGTGCTTTTCATATGTGTAACATACATACATATTTTATATGTTCAGTAATTTGCAATTTTAAACCTAACATACTCTCATGCATTTTCCAAATTGTAGTTAAACTGTCATTTTTGAGATTTCTCATGTTCAGGGTTAGAGTCTTGTACCTCATTTGTATTTGGTTTTTCGCAACAAAATCTTTAAAGGTATATTTTATAATTTCATTGTACCTAATATATGTAGCTTGGAAAGATTTATAATAGGCAGAATACATAGAAAATTCCAAGTTTGGCATTTGTGTTTAAAATAGGCCATCTATAAAATGCAACAAGAAAAAAAAAATGCAACTGTTGAAGAATACCAAGGTAATCACAATTTCAAGTACTGGGAAGACAGCTTTTCTTCTCCAGCAAGACCAAAGGAAAATCTGTACATGGCACCTGTTCTCTGTATTTAGCGTTTTCCTAAGAATGTGCATGATACATGTACATGGAAGTGACTGAAAACCACCTAACTGCATCCCATTGAGACCCCATTAATATCTCCAACTAACTCCACTTTGCTGCAAACCAGATATGCCCATAGCTACTCTAACACTACTTGATAAGAGGGAAATTATGGTAATAGTTAAGATACTTTACTTTTGTAAATCTTACCAAAATAGATAACCATGTGAACACATTGCTAAGTCTCCTCCTTCTTCAGTAAATTCACTTGTCACCAGCACAAAATAACACTGTCATAAGCAACTTTGTATGTGTCCCTTTATGGAGCTATGTAAGAATTATTGGGAAATTGTTACCTGGGAGATAACTGCTGGGTCCTTGGATACATATATATGTAATTGAACTAAGTAGTGCCATGTTCTTCTCTAGAATGAGTTTACTTTTCTACTCTCCCACCAGAGTACATGAAGGTTCTTTATCTCTATATCCTCACCAATACTTGGCATTATTCACTTGTACTTTCACAATATTGTCTTCCCAAGGAGGCTTTGTCTCAAAATTCTTCCAACTTTTACCAGACTAGGAGGTGAAAACCCACCTTTTTTTATAGAGTTAGCATTGCTCTGGTCTACAGTGATGTTGAGCACTATTTGTATGCCTATTCGCTCTCTGGGTTTCTTCTCATGTAAATTCTTTGTTCTTATCCTTTTTCCAATTTTTCTATTGTTATTTTCATCTTTTATTGGTTGATTAGTAGGTGTTCCTTGGGTATATTAGATTTTAATATCCCAGTTTCAGAATTTCAAATACCTTCTATTCTGTCATTAACTTCTCATTAGTATCTTTTCTTTATTGAAACGGTACCTTTAATTTGCCTTATTGTAGTGCTCTGGAAGTATTGCTTGATGTAGCCTTCTTCATCTCTCCTCCCACAAAATATTTCTTAGTGCATGTTGAGACAGGTCCTCTCTTTTTCTCTTTACTTAAGGTCAACTTATCTATAAATGACCGTTCATTCTTCCATTTTATCTATTTCTGCAAAAAGCTAACTGAAACTTAAAGAATAATTTATGAAGGATTTCTGTATTTACAATATTGTCTTCCCATCCAAAAGCACAGAATGACTCTCTAATGAGGTAGATACATTAATTCCTATTATTAGGTAGATCCTATTAATTCCTAGATACATTAATCTATACACTTTATAGCTTTATGCTGTTATTATAAATGATGTCCTATTTTTAAAAACATATACATTCTAGTTGGTAATTGCTACCGATGTGACTTTGTATCTGGCAATCTTTAATTTTCCTGTCAAGTTTATTTTCTGAATAGACGATCGTATCTTCTAGAAATAAAAACACATTTTTTTCCCTTTCTTTTTCTTTTCTTGGAGCACCAGTAAAGAGTATGAATAATTGCTTTGTGTCAGATACTGGGTAAGATCTGGGAATTCAATGACAAAAAAGACAAAATGCTATGTCCTCAATTTTACTGCTTCTTTTTAATATAATCTACTTTTTAGTGCATTACCTTTGCACTCATCTTATATCCTCATAATATACTATTTTATAGTTAACTTATGAAATTAGAGAATAGGTATAGTTGGATCTAAATAACTTGGGAACTCTGTAAACTATAGAAACACAAGTTAGAAAAGCACCACAAATTACCGATTACCTAGGTCGGGAGGGGCTATCCACTATCACTAGATGGCACTTATATTCAAATATAATATGGCACTACTTGAAAATTATACTATTTGAAGTAAAAATGCCTTCTTTTGCTTTAAGCATCTATGGTGCATCGATTCTAAATATTCATTTGATGTCTGATTGTACAAACATGACCAATATTAATTTGCTTCATTTTTAATCCAAAAGTAAATTATAGATGTGTGTATGCGTACGTGTATATGTAATATGACTACACACACACACACACACACACACACACACACACACATATTTTTCCTGTCCAACATCCAATTTTCCTTCTTATCCTGGGTGAATAAAGATTTCCCACTGTGAGCAGTGATGGGACTGAAGCCCTGTCTCCTACTATGGAAATCTAAGGTGAACTCTATTTCCTTTCCATTCCTGCTAGTGGGATAAGGCCACAGCTCCTAAGCGGATCCAAACGGATTCACTGGCCCTTTCCTTTGACCCTGGAATGAGTGAAGCCAAGATGAAGGAAGGGCTGGTTGGAATTCCTTTGTGCTGGAGCCTTTGTGTAGCTATGGCAGAATCTAGTTGTGGCAGAATGGTCCAGCATTCCTTGCCACATGTATCTGCCGAGCAGCCTCCCGTCCTCCCTTTGGTCTGCTCATTTTCCCTTTCACTCATCCACCTCTCAAAGTCTTCCAATAACTCTGAAGACCCTGTACCTGCCAATAAGTAACTCTTTGGGATGAGACAGCCAATATTTGTTCTTCTCGCTTTCAGCCAATACTCTTGTTTAATATGGGGAAATTACTTTTGACTCACTGTGTAGAAACTAGGTTATGACAAAAACAAACTAATTTTAGACACGGCAGTTTTGCTAAGTGATTAAAGTATTCCTTCTGAATTATCTGAAAAATAATTATATGAGCTCGGAAGTAGCAATTTGAAAGAAAAATAATGTAGTCTATAAACATAGAACCCATTTCATATATCTGCTTAGTTTATAAAAGATAGGATTATTTTGCTTATAATCGCTATTTAAAGTGTTTCTGCAAAATCAGTAGTCCAAAACTTCTATTATTCAATTTAAAGTCAGTCTTTTATACTCACTTTAAATATACTGCTCTTTTATCTCTTCCACTATTATTCTCAGCATTTGAAAATGGAATCATGGACATGCAGATGCAACAAACTCAAGACCACTCTCAAACCTGACAGGACCACAATTCTTCAATGAGCAGTACAAGAGTTGTCAACGGGTTAGAATAAAACAAAAAATTCTGATATTTTAAAATCTTCAAAATCAAATTTTCTTTTTAAATTACATTTTTAATTCATTTCATTAAAAAATATTTGTAGCTTTTCACCCTTCAGAAAATTGGGGACATATAGGAATTTTATTATGAGAAAGAGAAATGCTAATGATAAAATAATTAAAATAACAACCATAAGAATGCTATATTATTTGATCTTGTCCTAAACTAGAGGTTCCCAATAGGAAACCTTCCCTACCTCCCTCATCTCGGGTTGGTTTCCTAGACTTAGCAAAACAAACAAACAAACAAACAAACAAAAAAACTACAACATTCAATTAATTTAAGTTATTGTTAGTTGCCTGTGCACACTTCGGGATAAATAAAAAATATGCATCTAATGTACTTATTCCAAAAATGTATTCATTGTTTATCTGAAATAAGTTAACGGTATCTAAGTTATATACGTCTTTTCTGAATATTTCCTTAATGGTTTGGCTTTCATAAACAGCACCTTGTTTTGCAGAATTTGCTTATAAAACTTCTTGCAATTAAAGTTTATGTTCTATTTACCTTGCAACGTATCTTCCATAGTAATCACATCAACTTATTTCATTCTTTGGACATTCGTTAATGAGAAAAAATGTTCAACATTAGCTTTATGAGCTGGGACACTGAACACAAATTGACTTAAAGTCAACAACTCTAAGACGTGAGTTTTTTTGAAGCACATAAGTACTACCTTTCATGACATACTTGCTTTTGTATTCTTGAGGATCAAGTTGTATCTCTCAGACTAAGACTGTTAAAATGTTGTTCACTGACAGAACATTGCTATAAATTTTTATTCTCTTCTTGACTACATGTGATTCTACTTACTCCCATTCTGTAAGATTATTTAGCATCCATATACAAGAATCAAATTCTTCAAGGGATGAAATCCATTTCAAAATATAGTCAACAATATGACAATTACCATTAAATTATCATATGGTCTCACTTACGTGTGGAGCGTAAGGAAAAACATGGAGGACATTGTGAGAGGGAGGGGAGGGATGAATTTGGAGGAAATCGGAGGGGTGAAGAACCATGCAGAGACTGTGAACTCAGAACAAGGGACTGAGAGTTTTGGAGGGGAGGGGGTGGGGGGATGGGCGAGCCTGGTGGTGGGTATTGAGGAGGGCACGTATTGCATGAAGCACTGGGTGTGGTACATAAACAATGAATCTTGTAACACTGAAAAAATAAAATAAAAGTATCTGGGGAAAAAAAAAATTATTTTCTTCAAGATAGATTTATTCCCTTTCTCCTAATAATAAGATGGACTTATTCCTAGGTAATATTATCTCTTTTAAAAACAGCCTTGGTATTTAAGGGATAACATTTCACTAATTTTCTCTTTCATAAGTTCAAGAAGTTCTTTTTTAATTAATTCATTTTATTTTATTTTTTCAGTGTTCCAAGATTCATTGTTCAAGTACCACACCCAGTGCTCCATGCAATATGTGCCCTCCTCAATACCCACCACCAGGCTCAGCCAACCCCCCGCCCTCCTCCCCTCCAAAACCCTCAGTTTGTTTTTCTTCCTTGTTCAAGCCTCATCCTCCTCATTTTTCTGCCATATGGAACTGTGGGAGTATTTACTTGATCAACCCAGATAACTGAAAGTAATCCTTGCTTCTCATCTCACTCCTGGAGTCTTATAATCAACTGTCAATTCTTTCTTTCCATGATCTCTCAAATATGACCATACCTCTACACTACAGTATACCATACCCCCAGTAATATCAGTTTCATTGGCGTGCTAGCTGCTCTCTCTGCTGTAATAAATCCACCCTCTGCACTGTGGGAAAGGCAAGTTTTAGTTCATCTTCCTGCTTAAATCAGTTCATAGTCATTGCATCTACCTTCTTCTCCAATCCCCTGCACTCATCATACTTTGAATTATTTGCTTAATGTCTATCTTCTTGGCCATGTGGTCAACTCCATGTAGGCAGTGAGCAAATTTATTTTGTCTCCAATATGTAGCATAGTGCCTAGAACATAAATGTTGATACACATTAATACTATTAAACAAATGAAATAGAATGGTTAAGTTCTGTAGTATTATGTGTATGCTATTCTAGATACATCACGTGTTACATGGGCTTCCATGAGCCAGTTGTAGAAATACTACATATTCCTTACAGGAAAATGTATTCTGAATTCCTAATGAAAGCCTTATAAATGAACGCCTTATAAGTAAACTTCTACAATGCAACCTAATAGCATATTTCTGACAAGACTTTTTCCTTTCTATGAATAAAGCTTAAAATAGAAAAAGTATCCCTCTGTAAACTATCTTATTTGATCTGATTAACAGATTTTTGGAAATATTAATATTCTAATATTCTTCTTAATCTTAAAAAAGCAAATTGAAAAACACAGCATTACTTAGTTAATAAAGACCATCATAATGTAGCAGAAAAAGTACTATTCTGAACCTTAAAAATACCTATACTTATGCCCTGACTCTTACTTTGGTCACCGATGAGACCCTGAGCAGATCACTCAGCTTACCCTAGTACCAGTTAGGTTACTTGGAAAATGTAAAAGTTAAATGATGATCTTTAATTTCTTTTCTGGTCTAAAAAGTATATTTAAATAGCTATGACTTTTCTGAATTTGTGATACTATGAGAATTTGTTCAGCACACTTTGAACAAAAAGCATAGTGTGAGCAGATGATTACTCAATCCTTCAGTAGTATTTGATAAAGAGACTGCCTTTTGAAACAATAAAAAATAAAAAATAAACTAAACTTAGTCCATTATGTGGAACAAAAGAGGAACTATGTGTGTTCTAATATTCATTCTTGCTTTTCTCTGAGAATCCTGAGTAATCTGCTCAATGGAAAAACTCCATTAGCCAGTTATCCTAACACGTAGGGGTGAGATGAGAACTGGCAAAAGAAATATGAGAAGTGTTGCATGAAGCTTCCTCGAAGATGCCTGAAAAAGGAGAATTTGAGTCTTTCCTCCTCTCTGTTGCTTTGAATTTGAATACAACAATCAATCATCGTGGACTACAACATGACCAGACTGGAAGTCAGGAGAAACAGAACAGAAAGAAGGATATGGGTACTCATTGACTTAAAAACAAACTACCAGTTCTGGAAGTCTACCTTGGGTTTCTGTTAAGTGAAAGGATAAAACCTGGGAGTTTAAGTTACTGTGTTCAGTTCTCTAATATTAGCAGCTACATCTAATTCCAAATACAACTAAAACAATATTCAATAGCTATCAAATTAAGTGATACTAATTTTATTTATATTAAATTAAACTGATTAACTCAGAATATAGTTAGATTTAGTACCATCACATACAACAGTAAACATATTTTGTATGCTTCTATTCTTTATATCAAACTTTATTTAATTTTTACAATTATTCTTACTCTTAAACAAACTGAGGGTTTTGAAAGGGAAGGGGGTGGGGGGAATGGGTGAGCCTGGTGGTGGGTATTAAGGAGGGCACGTATTGCATGGAGCACTGGGGGTGGTGCATAAACAATGAATCTTTGGAACACTGAAAAAATAAAATTAAATTAAAAAAAAGAAATATTTTAGAGACACATTGATATCAACGGTGTGTCTGCTATTAATAAATTTTATAAGAATTTAAATTTTGTTAGGACCACTTATTCTTGGTCCAAAATAAGTTATTTTATTTAGTCCATAAATATTTTTCTTAATGTAGCTTATTTGTTTACAATACACTGTGCATCTGTAAGTCCACCACCAATCCAATAATTAAAACATTGTTAAATGTTTTAGAAATTGTTAGATCTCTTCAGAACGTCTGTTCTGTCCTTGTGCTTCCCCCGTTGTTCTGAATTTCTAGACTATAATTGTCTTGCTATATTATAGTATTACCAAATATATATTCATGGAAAATTATAGAATGCTTACCATTGGGGTTTTGAACTCTATAAAAATGGCCTTATGCTATAATTCATCTTTTTTAGAACTTCTCTTCATTTGGCATTATTTTACTATATATATTTTATATATATTATAGATTTTACTATATACTTTTTTTACTTAGATAAAATTCTGTTTTAAAATTTTTTCAAATATCTGTGTATATTTTGATTGATGTAAGATGGATAACTTTCAGTTTTGTGCTATTATATATGGTGCATTTATGAATATTTATGTATTGACCCCTGTTTCCCATGGATAATAACTCATACTGGACATATGTATATGACTGGAATTGCTGGTATATGCAATATGAAAAGGATCATGGGTTTGGAATTATGCCACGTTGTTTCCAAAGTGGTTGTAACAATTTTCATTTGTAAGAGAAATATATGTTATCTCAATGATCAACAACAACAACAAAAATCATCTTAGTCAGTGCTTGATATGTTACCACACAGGTTGGTTCTCTCAAAAAGCACAGATTTGATGAATTTCAGAGGGCTAGAAAAACAATTCCATAACTGTACAACTTTAACACCATAATTAATATTATTTTTCCAAAGAGAAATATAAAGCATAAAGCAACTGTGTCTTAGGTACCATTCGAAAGAAGGTCAGGGCACAGCAAAATATTAGTTTGACTTATAAGAGAATTCCATGGAATATACATACAAATACAGACATGCTATTTTAATAAGACTCCAATTACAATGTATAAAGACCTTGGTCCAAAAGATCTGTATATAAATGACTATACTGCAGCAATTCTTCCTAATTGAAGTTTTCCAAGACCAAATGTACTAAAATCTATTTTATAGCCTAGAAATAAAGAGAAAACTTTAATACTTTAAGAAGACTACATTAATTACTATCCACTGAAGCTCAACAATTACTAATAATCTTGATTTAATATGCAGATCTCAGATGGCAATGTTCAGACTCATCCTTCTGAAAGAACAGGGCCAGGAAAGCCAACATTAAAATTTAACCATCAATCAATTTTAGGATGCAGCAAATATTTAAAAATGCGCCTCACTCTAACAGGGCAAAATAATATTTAGTTCTTAAACATATTTCTGCTTTTCCATGAAAAACCCTATTTCATATATATTCTATATCACATATATCCTGTATTGTATTGGCTTTATTTGAGGGTTTATTGTTTTGGGGTATGGCATTTTTAAGGTTGGGACAATTAAAATACTGTGTTGGGGACAGATGATACTTGTTAAGTTTTCATTTGTAAACCACTCCTTATGAACAAAGTGCAATGCTGGTTAAAATTCTATAGATGTTCTTTTCACAATTTTTGACCAAGTTCCACAGTGCAAACTATATTTTACTTATATCTGAGACAAAGTTTCACAAAAAAATAATTATTCTTACTACAAGTAATACTCATGTTCTCTTTTCTAGTCTACCACCATTAATGTGTGTGCGTGCATTAAATCTACAGGCTACAATTCACTAAAACCCCGTTTAAAATACTACTCTAGAGTGACCAGAGTTTAGAGAAAATCTAAATCAGACCTCTCAATTTGAAAGTAAGGAAATCGAAGCGTCATCTAGAGGTTACTTTGTTAAAGATGACAGAGCTGTGTATAGCAAAGCCAAGCCTAGGACTGAGGTCTGTTTATCCCCAGTCTGTGGTAAAACAGATAACACTGGTGAGGTGTGTCTGTGTTTTTAAAAGTTCAAAATGCAAGAGTATATGACTTAGAATATATACTGGTCAAAGAGGTCTTGGCAAATGAATCACTGAAGTTTTTTTATTTTATTTATTTTTTATTTGGGGGGCGCATTTTAAGTTTTTATTTTAATTCTGGTTAGTGAACAGATAGGGTATATTAGTTTCAGGTATATAATATAGTGATTCAACAATTCCTGAATCATTGAAGTCTTTAACTGATGATTCATTTGGCTTTTTTCAGCAGGCTTGAGTTTAGAAATTCAATCAGTAAGTAGTTTATTTGGTAAACTGCCCTTGTAATTAAATAAAACAATCCCCAGAAACTTAATTGAAGAATGCCCACCCATCAGTAACACCTGGAAGCTACATTTTGTCGGTTTGTTTATGTCACATTTCTGGCATGCTGCTCTTTGAAAATCAAATTTAAAATGACAAGCACGTTGCTCTTAACTTCCTTAAAGGCATGAAGAAGTAATTGCAAACTCTCTGATATTGAGTGTATTACAGAAAAGGCTCATTTGGGGTGCCTGAGTGGCTCAGTGGGTTAAAGCCTCTGCCTTAGGCTCAGGTCATGACCTCAGGGTCCTGGGATCGAGTCCCCGCATTGGGCTCTCTGCTCAGCGGGAAGCCTGCTTCCCCCTCTCTCTTTGCCTGCCTCTCTGCCTACTTGTGATCTCTCTCTCTGTCAAATAAATAAATAAAATTAAAAAAAAAAAGAAAAGGCTCATTTTGTAGGTAGTAATCTTTTATTGATAGCAACATAAGTTGGGAATTTCTAAATTTGTAGTTTAGAGCTTATGGTAGTTAAAATTAAAAATGCAAAAACAGGTGAGGAGAATGGGACATTAAAGAAATGCTGTGAAGGAAATGCATTTTCTTGGAATTTTGTTGATATATAACAAATCTGTAAGTCCTTGCATTTTTATAGGCCCTTGTCCCTAAATGTAATGAATTTATGAAGGTGGAGGAGAAGCTTCTTAAGTCTATTACCACTTACCCTACAAGTCTCCATATTTAAATTAAAAAAAAAAATACATTAATATCAATAAAAGTGAGTCTCTTGCATCTGAGTGCCTCCTCAATATATATTTATTAATTGCAAACTCACCATTGCAAAGAAAAAATTAGTTATTATAAAAATCACCTTAAGAAAAATAACTTTTTAATGTTTAAATAACTTCTATATTATAAAATGGTAACAAATAAAATAAATGAGAACTTAGTTCTCTGTATATTTTTACAATATTTCTTTTTGAAAATAGTCTACTGTCTAGAAGGGCAGGTATTATAATTTTAAAAATCTGCTCTGTTGTTACAAAAGCATGTTGGTTTTACCATTGCTCTGTGAAAAGCAAGTGATTTATCCTCTCAGATACCTAGGTAGTACACATTACATTTCACTGGTGAGGAACCTACCTGGCTAATCTGTTGGGAAGAGGGCATGAGGTAAGTTAAGGCATATCAAGAAACTGATTCATTTTATTCTAGGGCATCACAGCTAAGAAGAGAGAGAAGGAAGGAAGGAAGGAAGGAAGGAAGGAAGGAAGGAAGGAAGGAAGGAAGGAAGGAAGGGAGGGAGGAAGGGAGGGAAGGAGGGAAGGAGGAAGGGAGGGAGGAAGGAGGAATGGGACAAAGAGAGAAAGAAAAGAAAGGAGAGAGAGAGGAAGGAAGGAAGGGAGGGAGGGAAGGAGGGAGGAAGGGGAAAGGAAGAAAGGGAGGGAGGGAAGAGGAAAAGAAAGGAGGAAGGAAGAAAGGAAATAAGGAAGGTAGGGAGGGAAGGAGGGAGGGAAACAAAAGGGAGGGAGGGAAGGAAAGTAGAAAGGGAAGGAATGAGGAAGGAAAGGAAAGGAAGGAAGGTAGGAAGAAAGGAAAGAAGGAAGGAAGGGAAGGGAAGAAAGGGAGGGAGGGAAGGAAAGAGAGAAAGAAGGCAGGAGGAAAGGAAAGAAAAGGAGGAAAGAAGGAAGAAGGGAGGGAGGAAGGGATGGAGGGAAGCAAAGAAAGGAAGGGAGGGAAGGAAAGAAGGAAGAGAAGGAAGGAGGAAGGAAAGAGGAAAAGAAGGAAGGTAGGAAGAAAGGAAAGAAGGAAGGAAGGGAAGGGAAGAAAGGGAGGGAGGGAAGGAAAGAGAGAAGGAAGGCAGGAGGAAAGGAAAGAAAAGGAGGAAAGAAGAAAGGAAAGAAGGAAGAAGGGAGGGAGGAAGGGATGGAGGGAAGCAAAGAAAGGGAGGGAGGGAAGGAAAGAAGGAAGAGAAGGAAGGAGGAAGGAAAGAGGAAAGGAAGGAAGGAAAAGGAAAGGAAGAAAGGAGGAAGGAAGGAAGGAAGGAAGGAAAAGGAAAGGAAGGGAGAGAGGAAGTGAGAAAGGGAAGGGAGGGAGGGAGGAAGTGAGGAAGGGAAGGGAAGGAGGGAGAAAAGATAGGGAGAAAGGGAAGGAAGGAGGGAAGGAAGGAAGGAAGGAGGAGGGAGGGAAAGAGAGAGAAAGAGAGTGAGAAAGGAAAAGAAAGCACTGGGATAATCCGTCTCCTTAATGAAAATGAGTGAAAACAAAACCCCCAAATAATACAAACTGGGAAGAATGTAATTTTAGAAATTTTACAGTTTACATTGACTGCATTTGACATGGGGTTTCTTCCAAGCTATGCAATTGTCACATTGATATAAATTATTTAAAAGCAAACACCACCAAACATTGTTTCTACAACTCCACTACTACTTCTCCCTCAGTTTTACTTTCTCTCTTTCACTCAGTTCTTCTGATTCTTGGTTCTCTAATTTATATTTTATCAGGTTTCTAATGTTTCAGATTCAGGACTCTAATCACATCATGAGGTTTATTTCTTGATGCATGAATGTATGCCAAGAATGTGGGATCATGTACTTCTTCTATATTTTATTCTTCTATCTATAATTCTTTATATTTTTCACAGATATTAATATGCCAACATATTTTCTAAAGAAGTAATTTCTTTGGGAAACTTTCTTAATCGATAGTACCTTTTTAGTAAAAAAAAAAAAACCCTGAAAATATATTTCACATTCATGACTAACAGACATACGTATGTAAAGATATGTTTAATTACAATGGTTTTACAATTTTCACAGCCCCTTCACATGTAGCAATGCTCTGATATATAAAATGCAAATATTCTTTTTCTTTTTTTTTAAATACAAATGGTTACTTCAAGGTTTATAGAGTTTAGTATTTGCCAAGTCATGTTTAAGGAAATATTGGAACTAAGACCAGAAGTCAAGTTTTAAGGTTTGAGTTCAGTGCCTTCCACCACTTCATACTACTTAAGATGGGTCATTTTGATAGTAGGTGATGAAGAATCAGCAACAATAAGCCTAATATTTACTCTTAAGAAAAGGGGGGGAGCACCAGTTTAGCTAATATGCCTAAATACATACGTGAGTCTCTTTGTTTAAAAACTGTCATAAAGAGACACTGACAGGAGTTCATGGGAATGAACTAGGTCTCTCTGTGAATAAATTCTTAGTTCACAGTTGCAGAAAAATGAAGGATCCAGTTACAAAGTCTGAAAGGTTTCCTATAATTAGTAGCTATTATATTACTTTTGTTTATAACATAATATAGAGGGAAGGAAAAATGGGAGAAGAATTACTGGTTCATTTCTTCATTATTTTCCTAATTGCTTTTTTTTACTAACAGCTTACATTTCAAGGAAGCCAAGCTATAATCATTTCATCAATAACATTAACCTGTCATTTCATTCAGGAAACATGAGGCAAGTTTTCGTCTTAACTTTAAGAATACTAGGAGATCCTCGTCTCTCTTATATTGTCTTGTAAGCATGCTTACAGAACAGTGTGGTCAATATATAGGAAATGTCTCAGACTTATATTTGTGCGTGTGGCATAAATATCTACCAAAGTAATAATTAATTGAGTAATGACTATATATACTTTCTAAAAATCTTTCATGAAGATACTGTTTTTGACATTTGAGAAATTACAATGTCTTTCAAATAGAAAAAAGAAAAGCAAATAAACATAAACTCACATGTGTGGAATATATAATATTACTTTAAAATAATATAGAATTATTGGATTATTTCAGGTTTGTGCTGGAAACACAAGTGATTTAGATCTGTGGCAGAACCAATCTATTTAATAAATGCCATATAGAGATGTTTATGTTTGGTCACTTTCTGATATAATAAGTCAATAATGACCCCTACAATATGTCGAGAGTCAATTCCTGTAGTTTTCCTGCCTTTCCTTAAGATGGTGACAATTATAGGATAATGTTTTCAATATTAGAGAATGTCCCAGACTCATTTCTACTAGCAAAATAATACTAATAACAACAACCACAATAATAATAAATTGAGCATCTTCCAATACATGAATTTATACCATTACTAAATTTTAAAGAATCTACATGTCAACTATAGAACATTATATACATTAAAATATATATACATATAATTTAAAATTTAAAGACATTGATAAAAAAAAAAACCTCTTTCAGCATCCTTCTTACATGTGTATATTCCATTTGGAGACCACAGATTATGCCTTCCACATCTCCAAATCCCAACCTATTTGACAGGTTCAGCTTAGTTCTCACATCTACCGCCCAAACTTCCCTGGAGTACTGCGACAAAGTGTCCTCATCTATCCTTACCTTCATATTACAAAAACACATTTTTCACACAGCATACATCTGGTTTTAAAAGTAGCATTCTTTCAATATCAAGATTAATTGTAACATCTTCTGTTTAACATCTTTCTAGGTGTTGTAAAATTAACTGTATAGTTTAGTACAGGTGAAAATTCTTATTCAAATGAAATAATTATAAGACTGATTTCCTTGGTGTGGTGAAAAAGAGAGCACACAAAATTTTTGTCATATCCTGCTCGTTTCATGGGAGAAAATCACATATGTGGGATAACCCATTTAGAATTCTAACAGATGTTTTATTTTGACAAGAAAACAAGAAGACTTTACATATATAAAAACTAAGCTTTTAAGAAATATTATATATGCCAAAAATTTTTTAGAGAACTGGAAATGTTGGTCTTTCAAAAATGGAGTCTCAATTGATGCAAGATAATTGCCAAATACCTTTGCTGGGAAAGAAAAATAAACAAATAAAATCTTGCTTTTATTTTTTTTCCCAAGAATTATTCTATACATTTCAAAATCAGGCAAGAGGGAGCCTTTGGTTTGAGGAATATAGCATAGTATTAGGAACCATGAGTCAGACAAGCCTAGGTTGAAATTCCAGCTCTAACATAGTCCAGTTGTGTGCAATGGACAAGTGCCTTTACATTTCTAAGCCTCAGATTCCTCATCTAAGAAGTGGAGATGATAATAGAGCCCATCCTCATGTTACAGTGTGCATTACAATAGGTAATAACATAACGCCATCCACTTGAGATAAATACTTTATAACATAAAGTGCTGAGAGGGGTGCTGAACACAAGAAGCACTCAATAAATATGAAATCTCAAAATGCTAAGGGTCAGTTATATGCTTGTGTGAGAGAACAGGTTAGGGTCAAGGGGAATTGTCTTAGCATAGGTCTTTCCATGGAGAAATACTAAGTGTTCCTAAAGGAATTTAATTCATTGCATCAGCTTCAGTAGCATCAAATTCCAATCAAGCAAACTAAACTGGCCCAGATAACTGCTTAATTGAAAAATTATTAACCACATTCCATCACTTAGAACAAATGAAGCATCGTTAAAAACTTATTTTGGTATATTTTTAACTTCATAAAGCTTTTTAGTATCTACTATTTCATTTGAACCTGACAACATTTCATGGCTGAAAAAGATACCATTAACCATCACCTAAGAGTTAACATAAATGTGAAACTCAAGAAACCACAAAGTAAAGCCTTTTGGTGAGAAGGCATCTTATGAAACTAAGGATTTATAATTTCTATATTAGCTTTGAAAGGGGTCTTCCTAGTCATCCTTCAGGAGAAGCACTCAACCTTGTAAGAATACTGGTCTTGGCCAACAGAAACTAGAGAATAAATTTTAAGATGTATCTGAGCTGTATAAACCATCATCATACCAGCAATTCACCATTATGTGTTAGGTCTTCTGTAAAAGATAAAACACAATTTCCTGTTGCTATGATTTTTTTTTCCCCACTGCACATAACATCTGATTTATTTCAACATCCTTTTAGTGATCCCTTTCAAGTGTGTTTTATCAAAAGCCACCTAAAATTCTTTGTGCAGACAGGAAAAAAAAATAATAATCAAGCTAACAAAGCCAGAGATGGAAATTTCCATCATTGATGTCATAGATGTGACTTTAGATGAGGAAATCCAAAATATGTGGGAGGAGAAGGTCACTAAACATAAAATTCTCTGCCTCTGATGTGAAACAGGAGTGCAAATCAGAAAGCAGTTGAGTCATGTCCTTTGTTATCTTGGCAAACAGCTTTTTCTCGAGGCACCAAAATGGAGCTTTGACCATGTTTCAGACCTCATAAAACCAATAAATTAGATCTGAGCTGATTGTATTGCAAATACACCCCCAGTTACTCCGGGAGTTAAAATATCACAGCTGTCACAGAAAACGGGAACCCAGTGGCCTAATTAGGGACTTCTGCTATCATCTGTATGGGAGAATATCAAGCAAATCATTACGTTATGATACACATCTTGATTTAATGGTACCCAATGTTCTTTCATAGAATTTCTCTTCTTAGGCTATTCTTTAGGACATTTTGTGACAAAATTGGTACTGACATGTGGTGTGCATGGGCTAGAAAATTAGCCAGTGAAAGGGAAGCTCATACAAAGCTGTAAAGGCCATCAGGAAAGAATAGAATTTCTGAGAGTATTTGGAGTTGTGCTACGGAAGAAAATGCATATATCTCTATCTATATCTACATAGAGAGAAAGGGAGGGAGAGAGCAGTTACTCTGTGTTCATTGCTGTGTTAGAAATGTAATCTCTTCAGCAACACTGAGAATATTTTTATCCTCTTTTCAATTCATGGAGAATTAGAGATTTCAGTCTATACTACTAGAAAAGGACAGAAGCAGGCTTTAAACTCAGTGCTGCCTCCGTTGAATGTGTTCACCACATTGACGTGTTCACCACATCGACGTGTTCACCACATCGAGGCCAGCAGGTTCTTGACAAAGTGGGGAAAAAATAGGGAAAGGGGGATTATTGACTGACAAAGATGTAAGTTGCAAGCAAACCCAATAGAAATAGGTATTTCAGATCCAGTAGAGGAATTTAAAAAAAGGTATATTTAACAGATGTTTCTGTTGCAGATGAAGGTGTTTGTTGCTTTCCTTCTTTCTGATCTCCCCGACTTCTATGTTGCCATGATACCCTTGGTTGTGTAGTTCCCAACTATGACCATCTCCCAAAATAAAACCACAGTGCCTCGCCTCTATCCTTCTATTTTCAAGACAAAAGGACATCTTTTTACAATAGAAGTTATAAGCTACTAGGTTGTTTAAAAAAAAAAAGACTGCTTAAACATAGGCATTGTAAATTACACTCTGCTATATTTTCACATTCCTGAAAAGGAACTAGACCTACCTAGCATTTTCCCTGAATCTCGGGAATATTCTGCACTTAAAACGACCACGACGGAAAATGCAATAAAGTTCTATGCCATTAGATCTGCTAACTGGGATTTATAGGCTACAGAGCTCTTGTCCTCTGCCTTGAAACCACCAAGATGGACGAGAATTCTGTCCTGAAATATGAATAAGGAGTGTCTCATCCTCCTGCTCGTCTGATCCTCTTGCTTAACCTTTGCTGCTGTGGGAGGTAATTTGTCTTGCTACTTGTAAACAAACTAGGAAGGAAGGTTCAGTGATACCCTAACACTTGCCCTCTCTTTCCTGCCTTAGTCAATTTCTCACAAAGGCCATGGGCTTGGACAGGAGATATAAAAATGGAACAGATCATCATGAAAATCTTCTCATGATTCAGCTCCAACCTTAATTCCAAAACTTAATACCAAAGACCATGAACCTTTTGCCATGAAGCTTTTCTCTTTTTTTCCCCCAAATGACTCTACCATGACTTGGCATTTCTCAAAGATCATTTCAGTCTTACCTGGGGAAAACTGAACACAAACTGAACTCACCTTTCATTCATTTCAAAAAAGTAAGAGAATTTACTAAGATTCTTAATGTTTTTAAAACAATTCATTATTATACAACAGAAAATGTATCAGGCATTTTAATGTATACAATGCTTGGGCTATGTCGAGGACACAGAGACAGGCCTCTAGGGGCATTTCTCCTAATGAATGAGAGGTGCTTTGCCCAACTGTTTGTGAAAAGATACGGTTCAGCTGCTACCTTGACAACAAAACCGGCACATTAGTGACCTGAGGGACTTCAGAGATACCTGCTATTGTTTGACATCAAAAGGAACTGGAAACTTACTAAACATAGAGCAGGTGCAGAGAAACCTATCATTGTTCTCTCTTTACAGCATGGGTTCAGGTGGGAATCGAGCTCATTGTAAAGGGTAGATAATATATTAAAGTACATAACAAAGTATATGACTTCTAATAGTAGGTGGAAAAGCCAGGAGAGGAAAGACTCAGAAAGATAATAAAAACATAGAAAAACGGACATCTGTACGATAGTTCTGAGACAGTCATTCAAATCATTTGAGCCTCAGGCTGGATAGAACTCAGTTTGCTTCAAAAGCTGGCTATTTCAAATAAAAATAGAACGGGGAACCGCGACCGGGACTGAGTCACCCACGTATCTGCCACATTCCCCACATCGGTTTGATGATACCTGACTGGCCTACTTTTTAAAATGTTTTTATGTATGATAGTGACCCTGATTTAATAAGAATGGCATTTAGAGAACACAAGAAGTATCAGCACTGTGAGTTTGTCTGAAATCTTTAGGCATTGTGCCGCCACTCTCTCTCTTTCCATCTCCCTCATCCACCTCCCTCTCCTTCCTTCTCTTTTCCAGGATCTGATATTTTTTAAGTATTCTGCTGTTTCCACTTACACCTATAACTCCTGAATCAAAACGTAAAATATTTTCATCAAGTCAAGTAACTATTTAAGAGTACAGAGGAAAATAATTTCACAACATTGTCCAAGGTCCAGGAGGTTCATGAATCATTGCTCTTAGAAAGCTTTTCACACTCAGGGGACATTTTTTTCAGGCAAGCAGTCACACTGGGAGATTACTGTTCCTAGTGGGTGATGTACCTCATGTACCAGTCGTGTTTGTTTTTCCCGGCTTAGTAAAGTGCTATTTAAGTGGACCCCTGAATGAGGTGAGAAGCCTTCCGCTCAATGCTATTTAGAATGCCTCTCAACTAAGTGTTTCATAATTAACTAATTAATGCTCAAAACACACCTGCAGCACTGTCAGTACTATTCCATCATTCTTCCTGAATTATAAACACATTAAGCCTTTATGTGGAGTAATCAATAAATGACAACACTGAAAATAAATCCAGGAATCCGTGTCTAAAGTACCTGGAATTGACTGGTGGTAGACTATCCTCCCCTAACCCCATCCTTCGTATGCATATGAAATTCATGTCCCAGAATTTCAGGGGTCTAGTGCATTCTGATCTCAAGGTTTAATAATGGGGTCATAAGGAGACAGAAAGGATAAACATATAAGAAAAACGTAGGATAGGTGTGTCAGAATTCATGGCACCCAGCTGAATCTGAATTTCAGATAAACCCAGGACCTATACAAAGAAACTGGCAACTTTGCTCGAGCACATTCCAGAAGGATAGAGCCTTTTTCCTACGAGATGGTGGGGGACCCAAATGAGATGCACACTGAGGGACAACAAGTGGGAGACATGCTGCCCCTTTCACGGCTGAAAGCCTGCAACTCTCAGACAGGATACCAGGCAGCCATCAACTCATGAGCCAGCAAAAATGAGCTGACATACCACCTCTGCACATGTGCAGTTGTTTGTTGATTATATAGATGATTTTCTACAAAGTAAGAATGGAAAGGCTTTACACTGTACAAATATTTTTTAAAAACCTATCTTCCAGCCTAATTAAGTATGTCATTCAGGTTCAGCACACATATCTAACTTTTCATATACTCTTATTTTACCCTGCTCATTTAAATGATACTACTCATCTGTAGCCAGGGCTAGAAATGACTACATTTACTACCTGGGAACCCAGAACAGTCTTAATGTCTAATCAACAAGTCTAAAGTTCTAAACAACAAGTTCTTTTTTTTTTTAAAGATTTTATTTATTTATTTGACAGAGAGATCACAAGTAGGCAGAGAGGCAGGCAGAGAGAGAAGAGGAAGCAGGCTCCCTGCTGAGCAGAGAGCCTGATGCGGGGCTGGATCCCAGGACCCTGAGATCATGACCTGAGCCGAAAGCAGAGGCTTAACCCACTGAGCCACCCAGGCGCCCCTAAACAACAAGTTCTAAATCACCCCTAACTCATTCGCTTTTATATCCCACAGCTTTTCTCTTTCTTTCTTTGCCTCTTATCTGCATTATCACGATAGTCTCCTAATTTCTAGTTTTACAGTTTCTTTTCCTCCTATCTATAGGCTACATATTCATCAGAGTGGCAAACAGAAACTGATCACATTACTTCTCTATTTAAGTCATCAATGACTCTCCCAGGGTTTATGAGATTAGCCCACAAGAGCATTTCCTAAATGGTCTCAGCCTCATTCCTTGCAATTTACCCCCACCCACCTATCCAAGACTCTGCCTTCTTCAAGAGCTTGTCTAAGGACCACTTCCGTAAGTCTCCAAAGTAGCTACTCTCATCATGATTTGACATCTTATTCATCTTTCTACTCTCAATATTTAGCCTAATGGGGCACATAGTAGGTAGTCAATAAACATTGATTCATGGCTATACACTCTTTTCTCTTTTCCTTACTTTAGAAAGAAGGGAACAGAAAAGGTGAGGAAAAGCTCAAAACTGAAAAGAAAAAAGTCACAAAGTTATGTAATGTGTTTTCCCCTTCCCTTTTGCATTTATTACTTTCTGTGCAATTAATTTATTTCAATTTCTATATTGAACCAGATGTTGTACTCATTGAGCACTTTCTCCTCATCTTATAATCTAAGAATATTAAACATTCTCAGTGGCCAGAGGAAATTAAAGTATTGTCAACTCTGCAAATTAGAATATCTCCACTACATTTTAAATTAGGGCACAGCCTTACCAAATGCTCTTAAGTAGATATTGGCAGTAATGTTCTATAGGAACCTAGTGAAACTATATCTATAAAAATGTTTCAAATTAACATGCTAGGTCTGCCATATTTTCAGTTGAAAGCCTTTCTACTCTTGGTTCATAGATCTGACTCTTTAACTTGCGGTGCTGTAGCTAAATCATCTCTAGGCACCAAAAACACATAGAATGAGTAGTTTTGACTAGGACATCTCTGTAAAATTCCTTTCGGTATGAAAATTGTATCCCATTTTTCCTGCATGTGCAATTTATAGGTAATTTGAGTATGTTACAGAATCACAGAGATTACCAAACAGGCTAGTAAGGATGCCCCTTAGGCACTCCATATTCATTCTTGTCTGGGCTTTGAGTGTGACACCCCTCTTTGTGTGTAATAGCCTCACCACTTGGTCTCATGAAATCAGACATCCCTATATGTGCCTCAGCAGCAGAAAACCCAATAAAATCAGAGCTGCCTGCCTACATCTCTACTGACTTTGAGGGTTTAGAAATTTAAGAAAATAGGGAGAAATTTTGATTTGGGTAGTAGGAATTAGCATATATAGAGGTGTGCTCAGGAATTCACTAATGAAAATATTTAAATGACAATTACTTTTGATCACTTCTTTAACTGTGCTTCCTATTATCTTGGACACATCAAATTAAACTCTCAGGGACTCAGTGTAAAATAAGGAGGTAGACCATAATTTTTGAAGATTCCTTCAACCTAGTCTTCTAGGATTCCATGATTGTAAACACATTCTCTGTCAGTCATTTTGCAATTGCTTGCTGATGGTCACCAAGGAAAAACTGAATGATTATTCATAGCTTAAAAAGAATATTATGAATGCATGCATTACCTCAAGTGGGTTAGTAGCAAGGATAATAATATATGAGGGGCATTATATTATTAATCAAAAACAGTTATAACAAAGCATGAGAAAGAGGAATTTCTAGAACTTTAAATATAATCGAGGTTAATGCTATTTGATGTGACATTTCTTTATGACTAAATTGTCCTTAAACATTATTTTAACAAAAAAAGAAAGCTTAAAGCTAAGGGAAGTTTTCATGAACACACACACACAAATATATTTTTTCTAATTAGATTTTTAAGACATGCATATTTAAGTGAAAAGCATAACTTGGGAACACAGAATGTTTAAAAAATAACCTAAAGTATGAAATTCCTAAAACATATAGAACAGTAATATAAAAAAAAAAACAGTATGGAAGGATGAGCAAGTCAGAAATATTTCCTTTGTATTGTGTTATCAACCACACAAGTACTTTATAGTTCACAGGAGATCATGAACTGCATAAATCTCTTCATGAAAAAATGTCTTCCAGCAACTGAACTGAGGAATTTAGAGATGATACATGTCAAAGGTAAAGATGTGTTCCTTTTTCGAGCAAGAGAGATGGGTTACATGATGCTGTTCTATTGCAATATCTTCATGGCTCCCTTGCCAAAGGACTGATGTATATTTAATCACTTTATCTAATGGATGTGATTTCTCAAGTCACAGTTACCCATTAGGAAAGCTCTTGCTCTGGTTCAGCTCAGCAATCTGATTACATTTCCTGACTTTGTGGTTTCAGAGAGGCAGAGGTAGTGGAGAATTCCCTGGCTGATCCATCTGTCTTTGCTCTGGACAAACGAATACAACATGATCGTCCAAGTCATTAGGGTTGGGGGTTGGGTAGAAAATCATGTAGATTCACAATGTCCAAACCTTTTGAGCCAGGTGCCCATACAGTTAACTTTAATCAACAAAGAACAGACCTAGGATTTTATTTTTTTAAGAAATGCCTTATTCTTCTTGATTGAAATGGGAACAAATCCCATTCTAGAGTTTTAAATACTTACTATGAAACACATCATCAGTGTATCTGATGCCAACTAAGAGTTTGTTTTATGCAAAATAACACAGTAACACTTAGAAGCCTTTTTAAAAAATTCCAGTATAGTATGAAATGGTGTTTTGTTTTGTTTCTTGTTTTGTTTTGTTTTATTTTAGACATAGTAGAAAAAAAAATAGGAGGGCTAAGCAGTGTTAGAAATACTCTTTTCCACTGTGCACATTCTTCAGGCTATTCTTAAGGAAAGCATACAATGTAATGAGCACTGGGTATTATGTGCAAATGATGAATCACTAAATTCTACCCCTGAAACTAACAATACAGTATATGTTAACTACATTGAATTTAAATAAAGATTAAAAAAAAAAAAAGAAAGCAATGTTGAAACTATACTTGGTGTGGCTAAAAAATAAAACTTATACATGTAAGAAGGAAAAAAAAATGCTAACTCAGAAAATGGATAAGTTTTCCTATCATAATTTAGTGGAGTATCATTTTTACACAGCCTTACTTAAGATAGCTTAGTAGAAAATGTAAAAGAAATAATCCATACCGATTTAATGATGTACTTTTAAAGATTGCCCTACTCAACAAATATTTACATGGTTGGTAAATGCATTCTTTTATTGAGACAAGAAATAGAGCATATAAAATATGATCTAAATAAGAAGTAAAGTTCAAAAAGTGAAATACCACAGCAAATTAATGATAGCGACAATTTAAAAACATAAACCTACCTTTAAGAGCAGAGTACAGCACAATTGAAACTAAGAAACCAAAGGACCTTATTTCCCATTGTGAAATATAGCAGTACTTAGGAAAGCAATCCTCAATTACAAAATATTAATCATTAACTAAAATACACGTATCATGTTTTTTTGTTTTTGTTTTTGTTTTTTAAAGATATTATTTATTTACTTGACAGAGAGAGATCGCAAGTAGGCAGAGAGGCAGGCAGAGAGAGAGGAGGAAGCAGTCTCCCCGCCGAGCAGAGAGCCCAACACAGGGCTTGATTCCAGGACCTGGAGACCATGACCCGAAGGCAGAGGCTTAACCCACTGAGCCACCCAGGAGCCCCACATGTATCATGCTTATTTTTAAATCATCTTCATTAGAATTTTAACAACTTCTTTAAAAATACTGATTCGAATTTGTTAAATTTTCACCTTGGCTGTAACAACACCATAAAATATTCTCCAAATCCTGACCAAGGTACTATTGCTCTACAATTGTAAGGAGCTATTGAGACTTTTGTGTTAATTAAACTTAAAAAAAAGGGAAGAAATTCCAAACAGAACCTATTTTAGGAATCCCAGTGTTCCACCTGAAAGGGGTCTCCAGGGTTCCGTGCTGCTGCATTCTGTTGCCCCCATCAGTTGAAAACTGGGTGTTATTTCTGTACCACATTAGCAGTTTTCAATTTAGGAGTGTCAGGAGTTATTAGAACAATAAATTGTTTTCTCTCTACCAAGATTTAAAACTTTTAAGGACGTATCTTCCCATTTTATCTGTTTTTTCTTATTGAAGCACCACAAGATTTCTGGTGGGGAAAAAAAAAAACAAAAAAGCTGTGCTGTAGAAAATGTTTAAAAATACTTGGTTGGGAAGTACCGAGGAAGTTTGGTTCAATTATAGAATGTTCATTCAGTGCATGGGAGATTCTATTTTTACAATGGGAAATTTGATGATTTTCCTCTGCTTAAAAAAAAAAAATATCCTCTAACTCTCCACTACCTACAGGATAACCTGCCCTGTGCCTAGTCTAGCACAGAAAGCTTTTCCTAACCTGGGGCTGACAAGCCTCTTCACTTTCCCTCTATGCGGTCTACATTCCAGCTACATCACTCTACATTTCATTTCCCCAAAGGGGAGCCAGATTATTTTATGATTCCTTCTCATGATGCTCCCTCTCTCCAGTTTCAACTATCCTGATCACCTGATTACTTCTCTTTAATATTCAGTTCCATATCTCTTCTCTGAATGTAGCGGAAGCTGAACTGGATCCTGGTGGAAAAACCAAGCGGCACTGGGAGACTTGAAGGATTGGATATTTATTAAAAAAACACCGGTGGACTCAGAGGAGACCCTCCTCCAAAGATCTGAGCCCCGAGCGCAAGCAGGGAGGGTAATTTATACCCTCCCTACTTGCGCATACTTGGTATTCTGGAGCCCGGGAAACAGGGTAGGAAAGAAGAACAGGAAGGGCTTTGAGAGAGGGACTGGAGTTCCCTTGCCGGTTTGGTCAGTCGGGTTAAAGTACAGTTTTTCCTTTTCATGAAGATATCTGACTTCATCTCTTCTCTCCCTCCATCAGATATAAATTAGCTCTTCATCAGCTTCTCCTCTCATCCTGTCTCCTTTGGGTACCCAACTATCCCCGAAAGCAAAGGTTTTGTCTTGTTTTGTTGTTGTCATTTTTTTTTTAAATCATAGCTACAGTAGTGCTTCATTTCTTTCATTGGTCTCCATGCCTGTCTTCTTCAACTAGACTCTAAGCTCCCTAGATAGGAAGCTTATCCTAGGCATCTTTTAATTGTATTTATTTTTTTACAGTGTTTATAAATCTTTATTGAGGACTTTATTTTATTTTTTATTTAAATTCTAGTTAGTTAACATATAGTGTAATATTAGTTTCAGAAGCAGAATTTAGTGATTCATCACTTACACACAACACCCAGTGCTCATCGCGATAAGTGCCCTCCTTTATCCCCATCACCCATCTAGCCCATCCCCCACCAACTTCCCTCCATCAGCCCTCGGTTTGTTCTCTATCATTAAAAGTTTCTTATGGTTTCTTTCCCTCTCTCTTTCCCCCCCCATATATTCATCTGTTTTGTTTCTTAAATTATACATATGAGTGAAACCATATGGTATTTTCTTTCTTTGACAGACATATTTCCCTTAGCAAAATACACTTAACATACTCTAGCTCCATTCAAGTCCTTGCAAATGGTAAGATTTTCATTGGTTTTGATAGCTGAGTAATATTCCACCACAGCTTCTTTGTCCATTCATCAGTTCATGGACATTTGGCCTCTTTCCGTAGTTTGGCTATTGTTGAGAATGCTGCTATAAACATTGGGGTGCATATGCCCCTTTGAATCAGTATTTTTGTATCCTTTGGGTTTATACCTAGTAGTGCAATGGCTGGATCATAGGGTAGTTCTTTTTGTAACTTTTTGAGGAACCTCCATATGGTTATCTAGAGTGACTGCACCAGTTTGCATTTAGGCATCTTTTATTACCAATATGTATCATGATATCTAGACTACGTCTTTGGGTTTAATCAAAACACCATTCTTTCGACCATCACAATAAAGTTAAAAGTTCTATCAGATGGATGAGAAGGGAGATCAATATGGTGGACACAAACTAATTAAACTTTAAAATTCTATAATTTTGAAATACACTAGTCTTAGAAAAAGTTAAAAAGCCATTAGAAGTGCTTTTCCATTTTCACCAGTGCTTAAGCCTCCCAAAACTGCAAATACTTTATTTGAAGTGTATGTTTGATTAGGGACAAATCACCAAACGTCTGGCTCTCTAACAAAGTGATAACTTAATTGTTTTAGAAATTCAGGCACAGATATAATAGTAGATTGTTGGTTAATTTTTTTTTTTTTAAAGATTCTATTTATTTATTTTTCAAGGAGAGAGAGCGAGCGCAAGCAGGGGGAGTTAGATAGTCACACAATCCCTGGACTCTTATCTGAAGCTGAACGAGGTTACTCGTTTTACCTCAAATGGAACCATCTAAACTTTTCCTCTTCTCTTTTCTCAGTGTTTCAGTAACACACCTCTTCATATCTTCTGTACTATAATTTCTGAATTTGTGATTTTGAATAGCGAAATGTCTTTAATTCATATGACTCTAAGGAAGGCAAATAACAATATTATATATTTTTATTATTCGTTATAGTTTGCAAAACACTTTTACATGCATCATTCATTCATTCAAATTCATTCCAGACATATTTTCGAGGACCTACCATTTGATTATAATCCTAAGCTTCAGAGCAGTTAGTAACTCCAAGAACAGAACACGGGCCAAAACTGCCAGTTTATGACTCTCATTTTTTCCCTACATAGCATTACATTTATTGTTGAAGAATAAATATAGCCATGAAACTCAGAAATATGTATAAAGAAAAGTAATTCTCCCTCTCTCCCTTGTTTCCCAGCTACCCAGATTCCTACCCTGGAGGGAACTACTGGTACCAATCCCTTGCGTATACATCTATGTGTTTTTATAAACACATATACACCTATTAATTTTTCTTTCCACACAAATAATATCCAGTATACACATTGCTTTACATTTTTCACTTGTCACTTAAAGATATAACCTGGAAATACTTCTGTATTAGTATGTATAGAGCCATCCCCTCTTTTAAGCAACAATTTCATAAATTTCTATTTGCATAGATATGCCAAAATTATTTAGCCATTCCTCCTTGCAGAACACTTAGGTTGTTTCCCAAAGCCACAATGATTATCTTCTCATACATGGCCTCACAATATGAAATCATATTTGTGAGATAAATACCTGATAGCAAAATCTCTGAGTCATAATTGTATCTGCATTTTTAATTTGGAGAAGATCATATTGCCAATTAATTTTCATACAGGTTCTATCAATGTATGCTCCCCATAAACAATATGACAGGGATTGTCTGCACACACCCTCAACACGGTGTTTTATAAAAATTTTTTCACCTTTGGTATTTTAAGAAGTGGGAAATGAAACTTCCTATTGTTTCAGTTTGCATTTTTTCTTATGAGGAAGGTTAGGGATCTTTGCATATCCTTAAAATGTGCTTCCTTTCTGTGAACTCTCTGTACATAGCCTTCATCCATTTTTATAATGGGCTATTATTCTGTTCTTATTAATTGAGGAACTCTGAATGTAATAATAAAATTAGCTCTTTTCTCTAGTATAACATGCAAATATTTTTATCATTTTTTTATTTATTTTTATTATTTTTATCATTATTTGCTGTTTTTTATTTTTTTTTGGTTTATAGTAGATTTTGTCATTTGAAGCATTTACTATTTTATTAAAGTGAATTCAACAATCCTTTCTCTAAATGACTACTGTTTATATATTAGCTTAGAAAAAAAATTTCTACTTTAAGATTTTGAAAAAATTCTACGTTTTCTTCTAAGTTTTTTTTGCAAATATTTTATTTATTTCTTTTAGAGGGAGAGAGCAGGGGGAGGGACAGAGGGAGACTGAGAGAATCTCAAGCAGACTCCTCGCTGAGCATGGAGCCCGATGCAGGGCTTGATCTCACGACCCTGTGATCATGACCTGAGCAGAAACCAAGAGTCAGACACTAAACTAACTGAGCCAACTAGGGGCCCCAACTACATGTTTTCTTCTAGTAATGTTTCTTTTTCTTTGTGATTTATATTTTATATTTTAAGTATTTGATTCATCTAGTATGTATCTTGTGTTAAGCTATGAAACAGCGATCTGAATTTATCTTTATCTCCAGGGCTATCCAGTTGCCCCAATGATACTTATTAACTAATAGTTCCTCCCAACCTATTTGAGATGCCATTTATAATTCTCATATATAATTTTGTCTATTTCTGGACATTATAGTTTCTTCCACTGCACTATGAATTTTATCAATATCACAGCATTTTAATTATTCTAGTTTTATAAGACAATTTAATGTTTACTGGGGTTAGCCTTATCAGGTATTGCTCTTTCTTGTGTATCTTGTCTTAGATAACTAGATTTGTGTTATCTAATTTCAAAAATCCTATTTTTGTTTTCATCTGGATGCAGTAAGTTTATAAGTATACTTAAAAAGAACTGCCATCTTTATATGCTGTAACTCCTTTTCTTAATACCTTCTCTTTAGATCATAAATATAAAATATACCATCATAATAAGAAAAATGGGCTGAGCTGGCTACCCACTTTAGAGCCTCTAATGTTAAGTACATCATCTCTAAATTAAATATAATAATCAATGAATAAGTAACCAATCATTTAATTAACGCTTATCATTTCACCTTTCATGTTTAGCACCATGGTAATCATATTAATAAATTCTTTAAATAATTATTATCTCTTAGAGATGAATAACTTAGGGGGTGACAATGACTCATCTAATCACTTCAAAAGAGCAGTTCAATATTCCATGTCCTAAAATCACTCAAAGAGTTTTTATGAAATTTTATAGTATTTGAACAATTGATATGATAAAAAAAACTTAAGATGTGTATGTGATTTTATATTATGAGTTGCAGATGGATAGTTAGGGATTTATTTCAAGACTCTTTGATGAAGAAAATTATTAAAATACTGTGATCTAGGTCTTTTGTAACACACTATAATGATTATTCATATTATACCTTAAGACAGAAGTCATCTCTATTCGTGGGCTTATGAAATATAGTTTTCCTCAGGTTTATAAGAAATTAATGTTTATAACTCAAGAAGTATATTACTGTGGGGGAAATGATGTTTATTGTCAATGCTTGCTGGCATTTTCAAAATAGTTAATAGAAAAATTCATATTGTTCCATCTATACGTGATGTATGAAGAAAAAAAGGAAAATGTTTCTTAACCCATATTAAATCTTCTCTATTAGTCAGAATTAACCCTTTCCTGAGAGCCCACAACATGACAAGCTTAAATAACCTTTGAGGTCACTAAAATATGGCTGCAGAAGAGGTTGCACACCTTTTATAAAGTGTTACATAGAGAGTGCATTTCCACTCCTTGTTTATACATGGTTCCACCTCACCCAAAACATCAACATGGTTGAGGAGAAAGGGCATAAAAACTTTGGTGCCAGGCAGGTTTAGGTTTGAATCCCATGATTATAACACCTAAGGAGCTCTGTGGCATTATGCAAATTCCTCATAAATGAAACAGAGAAAATATCCACCTTGCAAGAGTATTAGGAAGAACAGAAACAGTTTCTGGACCTACTGCTACTGCTACTTCCTAAGCTAAATAAAATTAGCAATATTATCATCTCTCCCCATATATACAGAAATTTTTAAAATGATAAACCATGAATTAGCGAATAAAAGTAAAATCTCATTAAAATCTTAAGGGGAGAATATTTGCTGCTTATGTTGTATTTCATTTTCCTAACATGTTTGTGGCTTTAATCTAAAACCTAGATCTGCAGTAAAATAAGAAGACAGAATAATAGAGTTGTTAATTTTGTGGTTCCAGAGTGAGAGAGAACTGGGTTCAAATTTCACCTCTTTTACTTACTAACTTATGTCTGTAGGTAAGTTAATTAACCTTTGTAATAAATCTTGGTGTCTGCATCATAAATTAACAGGGCTGAATATGATTATCCTATCATATGGGATAGGATATCCCTATCCTATGGGAAAAAATGAGACACTGCATGTTAATTATTATGTACATTTCCTGGTACACTGTAAGTGTATAATATATTCTAACCACTATTATTAGTGATTTTTATCAACTTTCTTACAAACTGATTTTGCTTACCTAATGTTCTTAGGAATGGAGAAAAAATTTGGTAACTTCATAATAGATAAAGTTTCGTATTACATATACAGGACCTTTTCTTCTTAAAGATATTTATTTCAACTTCAGATATTTTAAACAAAAGAAAACCATGATTATTGCAAAACCAGAGCTACACTGCTTTTTACCAACAGATGGCACTATGTGTCACACACAGCCATTTAGTTGCTACCAATGTAAAGCTCCTAAGTCCCAGCAGTGCGTGCAGAATGTGTGTATTGTTCTTAAGTGGTGATGAAAAGTATTAAATCTATCAGGCTTGTTAAATGCAAACATACTGGGAACGTTGTGATATTTGAAACCAAAGTAGAGATAATAAAATAGTTGAAAGTATAAGAAAATAAGGAATATGGCAAATTAATAAAAGATTAATCATCTCACAATAAAAATGATTCTTTAGGACTGAGCAGCATCATGTGATGGTTAAAAATGCTGAGCCTAGGTCATATCCAGCAAGATACAAAGAAGCATTATTTTAAAAACAAAAAGAAAAAAAAAACATTCTAGCACGGGTCAGAGGATTTTCTTCATCAGAAACTCAATTGACAAAGCAAGAGAAAGCTAGGTATACATTTAAGAAGGTAAAATCCAAGCATAGTGACAGCTGTTGATGAAATATTCCTGGCAGCCCAGGAATGGCTCAATAGCGAAAGGCCCTTTAATTCAGTATCAGAATAAGTGAGTTAAGTCGTATGCATGCCAAGGGATTCTTTGGAATATCTGTGAACATTGTCGAGAAAAGTTGTCATCTACTTTTAAGATTTTTGGTGTAGACATTCCTTTAGAGTGTGTATCAGCAGGGAGAAGGAGGTACTATGGAATAAGTAACATAAATTGACAAACAAGTCTTTTGCAAATGAATATGTTCACCAACAGAGAACTTCCATGTTTCATACTTCTCTACTCCCGCTTGGAATCAGAGGCTGAGATTATAATGAGGCAAATGGTAGCCCTGAACTGAATCTGGGAATATGATGAAATACACGTAATAATGATCAAAATGTATTCTCTTTTGAGGTTGTTGTTATTTTTTGAAAGACAGATGAAGGGCATGGTTTTTTTTTAAAGGGGTTAATTAAATGTATGATAGCATTTCTTACTTTTCACCATTTCAAGACACGATTTTTAGAATTCCATAATAGATAAAAACAGAAGAGTGGATCAAATTCCAGATTAGACAGCAGCCACAGAGTGACAAGTGAATTGGAAGAAAATAATTCCTATCCTTCTTCAAATTTATATTCCAGTACATATGTGACCAAGAGACTTAGATTCTGAGATGAGTATTGAGGTAAAAAGACTCTAAAACAATTCAAAGGCAAAGGTACTTAATTTTTACTTACAGGCTTTACTTCTTTTATTATTCTAATTAGTGCACTGAACTGTTTATAAGCAAAAAGATGTTCATATGTCATATTTTCATGACAATGTAAACCATACTCAGTGACCTTGAGTTGCCATAAATAGTCACCATTTTTCATTTTCTGGTAGCTACCCAAGGAGAAAAGGTACTGCCTATGGGATTTAACCTCCACAAGGACTATCTGATGGAACAAAAAATATTTGTGGTACGAACTCTAATCTTCAAACTTCAGTTCTCAGTAGCAAACTCTCCTAAAAACACTTCTAGTAAAGTTGCTTGAGAAATTAATATCTTCATAAGAATTAAGGAATAGAGGAAAGATTTTTAAATTTGTTTTATTAAAATGAATCTAAGATTCTGAAAAGTACAAGTCATTGATTTACTAAATACTTAAGAAAAAAAAACAGTCTTTCTCATTCGTTTGCCCATTTGTTTACTCAAGTATTATTTAGTACTCTGTGTAAAACATTCTGCTAGGGGTGGAGGGATTTAAATGTAGCAAACAGAATTCTTGCTCTACTTAATCAAATCATTTAATAATGAGGATTGTAATATAAACAGTTCTTGAATTTATTAACTAGTTAGCAAGAATCAGAATTCCTAGACTATATAGGAAGGGACCAAACCCAAATAGTTTTCAATAGTAGGATTGGTCAAAAGGATGAACAAACCCAATCAGCAGAAGAATATGATATTCTTTCTATATCAGGAATCTCCCTAAGTAGCTAACATATTCTTCCAATAATTCAAGGACTTTAATCCTAGCATACAAGGAAAAAAAAATGAAATGAGGGGGCTATTGAAAAGTAAGGTAAATATTTACCTTAAGGAATATTTACCTTATTCTGTAAGTAAGGAATGCATAAGGAATATTTGAGCTAAAAAACTAGACCTCTAGGAGGGGTGCCTGTGTGGCACAGTAGGTTAAGCCTCCAACTTTTGGTTTCAGCTCAGGTCATGATCCAGGTCTTGAACCCCATGTGGGCTCCATGCTCAGTGCACAGTCTGCTTGGGACTGTCTCTGCCCCTCCCTTCTGTGTGCGTGCACTCTCGAGTGTGTGCACTTTCTCTCTCTCTCTAAAATAAATAAGTAAATCTTAAAAAAAAAAAAGGAAAAAAAACAGACCTCTGCGAAAGAAAGGTGAAGGGAAGTTGGAGACTCTTAGACTCTATAATGTCTACGGGAATGAAAAAAAAAATGGATCTAATGGATCACAGACCTAAATGTAAGAGCTAGAAATATAAAACTAAAAAAAACATAAGAGAAAATATTTAAAACATTGGATTTGGCAATGTTTTCTTGGATATGGCACCAAAAGTACAGGCAACAAAAGAACCAAAACAGATATACTGGATTTCATCAAAATTGAAAACTTGTGTGTCAAAGGATACTGTCAGAGTGAAAAGGCAACCCAGAGAATGGATAAAATATTTGCAAATCATATATCTGAAAAGAAATTAATATCCACAATATATAAAGGATTCCCAAAACTTAACAACAAAAACAAATATTAAAAAACAGGCAAAGAACTTCAACTGACATTTCTTCAAGGAAGATATACAAATGGACAATAAGCACATGAAAAGATATTCAACTTCACTAATCATTACAGAAAAGTAAATAAAAACCACAATGAGATACCACTTGACACCCAGGAGAATTGTTATTATTTAAAAAAAGAAAAAAATAAATGTTAGCAAGAGTGTGGAGAAATTGAAACCCTTATGGATTGCTGGTGGGAATGGCATGGCAGTTCTACAAAAAATCAAACAGAATTATCCTATGATTCAGCAATTCCCTTCTGGGTATATACCCAAGAAATTTAAAGTAGGGATGCAATTAGATATTTGCCCACCAATGTTCACAACGATAACATTATTCATGATAACCAAAGTGTAAAAGTAACCCAAATGTCCATCAGCTGATGAATGGATAAACAAAATGTGACCTATACATACAATGAAATACCAGGCAGCTTTAAAAACGAAGGAAATTCTGATATATGCTACAACGTCTATGAACCTTAAAAATACTATGCTCAGTGAAATAAGCCAGACACAAAAGAGCAAATATTACATGATTCCACTCATACGAGGTACCTAGAATAATCAAATTCACAGGTAAAGAGAGCAAAATGGTGATTACCAGGAACAGGGGTAGGGGGAGCAAGGTAACATGTTATTGTTTCAGTGTGGAATGATGAAAAAGTTCTCGAGATGGATGGTGGTGATGGCTGAACAGTGTGAATGAACTTAATGCCCCTGAATTACACACTTAGTAATGGTTAAAGGGGCAAATTTTATGTTATAAATATTGTACCACAAATAATTTTTTTTTATTTCACAAGAATTTGCTGAAAACTATAAGGAAGAGAGAGTCGGTAGGATACAAAGTCATAGCAGTTAGCAGGGGGTCAAGCTTGACAGGATATAAGTGTGCTTCCCTGGTACCTATTTTGCGAGGCAGTACTCCTATCTATGCAATACCACTATTTCATAAGAAATTGCACATCGGATACCAAAAAATCAATCAAAATATGCAAAATATTACTGCATTCTCACCATGTTTTAGTTTCCTGAATTTAAACATTTAAAGATACTCTCATTTGTAACCTCTGTTATGTTACCTCTTTTGTCCTCAAATGGTAATAAGGGCTTCTAAGAATCTAATTCATTGCAGATGGGAAGAGACTATAAGACATTTACATATAAATCACAAAGCAATGGCAAGAAGATTAATTTTATATGAAAATTAGGAGTTTATTTGGGTTGTGTGGTACCCATATTCAGAACAGGATCCAAAAAAAAGGGGGAGGGCACAATTCATCTCCCCCCAAAGTTTCTCCCCTGCTGGTCACTGATGCATTTGCTCATCATACAGACCTCTAGGCAGACTAGTAACCTTTCCCAAATGAAGAAAAGTCCCACATCTTCTACTACTTTCTACCTTGCTCTCCGTACTTTAGCCACACTGACTTCCTTGCTTTTCCATAAACACATCAAATATGCCTTCAGGCTGGTGCAACTGCCACTCCTTGTGCCTGGAATGATTTTCCTGTTGCCGCCCCAGCTCCCTCACTTCCCTACCTCCTTCAGATCTCTGCTCAAATATCACCTCTAAAAGGTTTTTCTAACCACCCTTATTAAATAATGCCTCCTTCCCTCAATTCTCTCTGTCCTGCTGTGTGTTTCTCCACAGCATACAGAGAGCGGGTTCTGTTTATTTACTCATCTTCTGTCTCAAAACTAGCATGAAACCTCCGTGTTCTGTTCACTGCTGTATCTGCCCTGCAATAGCGCCTGAGTAGCTACTCAGTAAACACCTGCTAAAGGAAGACAGTGAATAAAGGAGGAAGGAAGGAAAGCAGGTATTGCTGTTCAAATGCAGAAACGTAAATGCTGAGAACAGTGATGCTGAGCTTGAAGAGCTGACCTGGAGCCACTCGGCCTCCCTTTACCGCTACCCTTGGGATCTCCGCCAGGCTCTCCCTCCCCACAAACCTCAATGGCACTGATACCAATGTGGATCCCAACTCCTGACCTACACATTTTGGAGGCCAACCAGATACAGCTTAATGATTGATCACCCGCTCCAGACAAATCGGTTGGAAATTTTAATTTTACCTCTTTTTTTTTCTTTTACTGTTGGACTGCAGCCCACTTCTTAAGCAAATTCTCCAATAGGTAACTCTCACTTTTAGGAAAGGATCAGGGTGTCAGTCCTTGTAGGACATCAAATTGAGTACATGTTAAAACATTCTGGCTCCTTTATGCAAAGAAAGCTAAATATTGTCATCTAGAATTGATGAACCCAAACTGTGGCAAAAAATAAGCAGGAGTGCTATTCCTTTCCTGAGTAAGAAATAAGAAATATGACTCTTTCATCATGACCTAGTAATGATAAAAAGCTAGGTTTGAGAAGTCTAAATTACTAAACTCATCTTATCTCTCCCACATACTTAGAAAGTAAGTTTCAGTGAAAAGGAGCTATTTGTAATGAGTTAAGCATGTATTTGCATAATAAATATGATTCATTTCATCAGCACATCTGTATGGAGAATGACTGCATATGAGGCACCACACAGGGATGCCAGTATGAACAAGCTATGGTCTCTACACTTCAAACCTTAACAGTCTAGTGGACAAGCAGCCAGTCAACAATCATTAGAATGCAGATATATCACGGAACTCAATGCTCCAATTGTCATGTTTATATACCCCACTCAAAGTACAGTATCTAAGTAGACACTAGATATTTAAAGAAGATCATTTGCATTAGAAAATTATATATAATACAAAATAAATTAATTTTCAAAGCATGTTTTAAAACCCTTAAGAGTAAACACCTTGAATCAGTAATGTTAAACACTTTAATCGACATAAATCATTGTCTCTTTGTGACAATAAGTACTATGATTTAGAGCACATCTGAGTGTATCAATTTGGGATACTAAAAATATTTGTACTCCTCTAATTAAAAATGTCTATATTCTCAATTTCTAGGACATAAGAACTTTAGATGAACACTATCTTCTTCTTTCTTAACCCTGCATAATAATGTCACTTTGCTTTCTCTACTTGTCCATCCCCTAACACCCAGGATCTCATACATGGCTTCATTCCCTCTTTCTTCTCCATTTCATCAGTCATGAGGCTGAATGAACTTTGCCTAGACATTTCACACACCTATCCCTTTTAATGGCACTAGTCCTTTTCTTTCAAACTCTTGTCTGTGTTGGGAAAGTTCCTTTGATTTGCTCAAAGCAAAACAAGCAAAACACTCTAAGCATGGCCAAGTCCGAGTAATACAATAACATCCCTAGAGCAGGAAAGCAAAGTCACTTAACCTTTAAAACAGCCTCAAAAACACTTTAAGTGTATTGGTACGTTTCATAATATTATAATGTCTTCAAACTTCCACTTAAATCTCAACTTCAGTTTAACACAAATACACTACCCAAGAATCAGTATTCAAGATAAGCATTTAAACAATCTTCAGTCTGTCTTATTTTCTAGTGTTATAATTACATAGTTTGCTTTAATTGCAAATGGAGATTATTTCACCTCCTTTATGGACTGAAAAGACTTCAATCCTTGGTAATGTAACCACTAGGTAAATTTGGGTGGGATATGTTCAACAGCATTCATAGGATAAACACAATTTTGTTGTCCTAAAAAGAATGTGCACATTCCTTGGGTTGGTGATCACTCAAGTCTTTGGGAAGGTTAGCAAACTCCTGAGGCTTAGTGTTTTCAACTCAAAAGGTGGTTGTAAAGATTTAAAAGAACCATTTGAAGATCCCGTAATGAACAGCTTGGCAAAAATGAGAGCTCGATATTTGAGGCTGTTAAATTAATGTTATTATTAGTAATCTTAACAATATGAGAATGGTGCTGCTATCCATATTTTTCTTTATGACAGTGTACTAGTTCATATATTCATTTTCTGTCTTCATAATGTTGCCATGACCCACCTCTTGCAATGCATAGTCTATTATCTTTGTAAGTAAGGAAGAATTGTGGATTGCTAAAGAAAACAATAAATAAAACCAACTCAAATGGGGCGCCTGGGTGGCTCAGTGGGTTAAGCCTCTGCCTTCGGCTCAGGTCATGATCCCAGGGTCCTGGGATTGAGCCCCGCATCGGGCTCTCTGCTCAGTGGGGAGCCTGCTTCCCCCTCATTCTCTGCCTGCCGCTCTGCCTACTTGTGATCTCTCTCTCTCTGTCAAATAAATAAATAAAATCTTAAAAAAAAAAAAAAACAACTCAATTATTACGCTTAATTTGATGATTTCCTTTACAAGATTCTGGTTTTTGTTAATGATCACCAATGAAATAAAGTAAGTGGCCATATTGGCAAATATTTCCTTCAGGTTCAAACAGCTTATTTGCTGATTTAAACATCTTATTGCTAATTTAAATTCAGAGTTACATTCCTGATGATTAAAGTACTAGAGTAAGTTTGACACATAAGTGAGAAATTTCATATGTTCTTTAAAAAAATTCCTATCAAAGTAGATAGTTTTAAGATGCATTATTAGGATATCTGGCAGGTTACTTACACTGAACTGCTCTCTATTAATGAAAAATTCTGATGGATCAAGTTCAAAAACAGAATAACCGGAAGGCTAATGAACTCTTGAGTTTTAGACACCTCTTTCATGTTTTCCTACTTGTAAGTTTTTAGTTACTTCACATAATCTATTTGTAATAACTTATTACTGACAACTTTACCAACAGAGATTTCAAAATGGAATGATCCTATTAGGGATGTATAACTAGAACTGTCTTTAAAAATAGGATTAAAAGTAAATGTAACAACAGGGCACTTTAAATGCTGTACCATTTATATTCAAAACAGAATACATTTTAATTATAATATACTAAGTTACCAAATAGCTACCATATTCTTTTTTAAAGATTTTATTTATTTATTTGACAGAGAGAGATCACAAGCAGGCAGAGAGCGAGGGGGAAGCAGGCTCCCTGCTGAGCAGAGAGCTCGATGTGGGGCTTGATCCCAGGACCCTGAGATCATGTCCTGAGCCGAAGGCAGAGGCTTTAACCCACTGAGCCACCCAGGTGCCCCTAAATAGCTACCATATTGATACACCTCCTTACCATGTGTAAGACACTGAAATGGCTTTTTTGTATAGAAACCTAATTTGTATAGAACCCCTTAGAAGTAGACACTTTCAATCCTACAAATAATGACGTTGCATTTGAGAAAAAGTATTTGGCTAAGACCACATAAAGAGCAAGAGAAATATCTAGAAAAACATATTTTAACTACACTAACATGAATACAAATTAATTCCTCTATATTTTTAACCCTTTATAAAAACATTATATAAATATTCTGAAATATAGTAAGGATGTAATATGGATTTTTAAGGATGTCTCACATAACAATACTATAAACATTCATTCCTGAAAGTCTATCAGATGATATCATGAGATTGTAAGAACCTTTTTCCCACTTGACCCTTGAGGATGCTATTTCTCTTCTTCCTACATGAATTACCATGAGCCAAGTTTGTCCCAGGTAACGAGAATATGTGTTACATTAAGGGGAAAAAATAATCATTTAAACTTTGTTATGTTTTATTCCATGAAAGGATTACCTATAAAGATTAGTCCCATAATATCCATCTATATGGAATGCTAATTTTATATCATTATCCAGAGAAAGCGAAGGAAGCATAATTTACCAATAAAATATTCTATGCATCTCATGCAAAGGTACATACAGTTAAAAAGCTATCCTTACCCTAAACCCTAAACGGTCCCTTGTCCATTGGACTTGAAAGAATAATCACTTAGTGCAGTTAAATCAATAAATAAGAGGATATTTCTTTATCATATAACATTTTTCTCATTTTCCCCTGTTTTACTTTTCTGTATGGATTTTAATATCTACAACTTACCTCTTTTTTGAATTTCTAATTATAGGATCTCAGGAAGATCAAAATAATTACTTAGATTGTAAGATACACAGTTTATGAGCAACTAGTACAGTTGACAGATACTACATCTAGTAAAATCACCCCTCTTTTTTGAAAATAATCAGATGACACAGGATGTCTAGTTTGGCATATAACACAGAAAATTTCATTAAAAATCTCTACAGAAATGTTTTGTCCTTATTTTTTAATGCCTCTGTCTAATCTTAATCCTTCTTTAGGAGCGCCATTTTCCAATTATTTGTATTAATAGTTTGACCAAACGGTGGAGCAAATTTGTATTACTGGCATATATATTAAATGTTCAGAAGATGATATATAGAGAAGAGAAAAGGGGATAGAAAAAAGGCATACACTGCAGAGCAGAGATGGTAGGTTAATGACATTGTAAATGTACTTACTCCCTTTAAATTTCCAAATGAACAATCAGGTGCAATTAGTTTTATTGTATTTTGATAAATGATTCAGAAAGCTTTGTAAAAAATCCAAGGAGACGTTTTAAAGAAACTTACAATCAATAATGGCAGTCTCTCAAACACTTGACACAACAAAAGGAAATCATACAATGAATAGCAATGAAATTACAATTAAAGAAATTGTATATTTTAATAATAATATATGGCATTTTGGCTCCCTGTTATATCACTTTAAAAATCCAAAGGTAATCCATTTCCTGTATAAAAGAAGCAATAACAGCATGTTTTCCCTTAAAATACAGTTGTTATTCTAAAGACAAAAGAAGAAAGAACTCTTCTTGGTGTGGCTAAAAAGATATCAAATAATTCAACTGTATGTATAATGACAACTCAAATTTGTCTGTGGGAGATTATGTTTATTGGCACTGTTGAAGGCATTCCCACCTCCTGTCCCTCTTTATCGTGGTCTGGCATTTTTCCTCACCACCCAGAAGAGTTTTGTTCTTCCAAAGTTTATTCCACCTTTGGCTGCCAAGAGCTGATGGCTTTCCCTGTTGCCTAAAGCCATTTCCTTCCAGCTATACATAGGGGCGGGGAAGAGCCAGTTAAACCTTCAATGAAGAAATTTCGTTTCACAGGATGGCAAGATACCAAAACTGTTCTCTCACATTCTACAAAAGTAGTCTACCCACATTCTGTGAATGCTCTTCCATAAATCCTCAAATGAAAATTATTTTTATACAATCTTATAATATCCATTTTACTATAACATTGCCATCTCAAGTAGTATTCTAGCTTACATAGTTCTGAAGAAGAAAGCTATAATATCTCTGTATAAGAATAATTAGCTAATTTGTGACATGTAAAACAGGGGGCGTCTTCAATTAGTACACAAGGGCACTCCCATACATTACAACCACAATGTGCCACCTTAGTAGCAAATTTAACAAAATCTCTGGTGAAAAGTCATGAAACAGTTTAGTCCTTCCAGAAGAAATATGATTGCAAATTCTTTATAAGAAAAAAAGCCGGTCATTCGCCAGATAAAAAATATCAAAGTTGTTTGCCTAACTGAAAGCTCTATTTTCAACCACATGTTAATACCAAAAATGTTTAGTATCTTTAAATACAGACTCAAAAAAAATAATGGGTGGACTTATTGCCATACAAACTGTGTATATTTGTGTAAATTCTAGTATAAATTGACACTATCATTAACCAGCATGAATTTTGAAGCCCCCTTTCCTCCACACCCTATTATAGTGATAGATCTTCACGAATTAGCCCACAGTCTCTCTCTAAACCTTCCTGAGTGGACACTTTGGATTTGTGAGATAATTTGCTCCTTGAACCTGGAGTAAACACCAACTTGGATCGTGTTGGCACCGGATCTATGGCCTCAGCCTCACTTGAACGTACTTCCATCAACTGAGCTCATTCAAGTATCCATATTTATTATAAAACAATATATTAAATTCAGTGATTACTGAAAGACCCTCAAATTCTTGGCAAAAGATACAGAATTAAACCTAATAAGGTTATCACTGCATGTTAAAGTCACTCATACAAAAGTTGTATTGGCTTATGCCCTCCAATTTTCCTTCCAAATATATTTTAATCCACTTGTGGTTACTGCTTTCCTAAGAATATGCTATAATCTATTTACCTTTGAACACATTATTGCTTACACTGCTGAAAGATAGGAATACATCTCAGGATATTTTACTTTCCCAAAATCATAGTACAGGGTTGTAAATGTACCAGATGCTCAACAAATTAAAAAGAAATTGAATCAAAAAATGCAGAAATTGACTGGGTTGATGTGCTCTATGGTGAAATAAGTCATATCTTTGTACTTTATTATTTACATAAATATTTAGGAACCCTCCCCTCACTACTTCATGTCAGGCACTGTTCTGGACACTGGGCCAACAATAAAGATTTGGTCTCTGTTCCTTCAGAGCTTTCAGTATTCAAATTCACAAAATATCTGCATGCTATAACAAGCACCATGAAGGAAACAAACAAGTACCAAGACAGAGACTAATAGAAGACAACCTACTTTTGACAGGTGATCAAGAATGATCGCCTGAGGAAAAGAGTTTTGAGCTGAGATTTAAAGTTTGAGAAGGAGCTAGCCAGTCAAAGAGTGAAAGGAACAGTCAATGCACTGGGAACAGCATTTTAAAAGACCTTATGGGGTGAAATTATTCCATATGTTACAGGTACTAAAAGACCAGTGTGACTGGAGCCTATAAATGAGGGGGATGGATTCAGTGGGATTATAAAGAAGGGCCAGATCAGAGAGAGCTGTATCCTAACAGAAGGAATTTGTTGTTGGTTAATTTCTATGTTTCTGCATTTATTCCTTTTTTTCTATGCAGTTAGCTAATGAATGTTTCTAAGGAGAGGCAGGATGGTATTGCTGTGAATGGAGAGTGAATCACAGGGGAGGAAACTATGGAAGTAGAGAGACTAATAGGAACCCTGTAGCAGAAATCCAGGTAAATTATGATGGTGGTTTGAACTAATTTACTGGCATAGTAGACATAGAGAACAAGGCAAAAGAGATATATCTGAGAAGCCTAAATGGATAGAGATATGTTTGGAAGAGAAAACTGATAGATCTCAATCTGGACTAGCTATGGATGAAATGCTGTCTTGAGGAAGAGAGCAATAACATTTGGATGGTGAAGTCATTTATTCAGACGTTAAAGACTGTGGGAAAAGATCTAAAACAGCTTTAGAGAAAATCATAATCATACCATTATGACATTTAGAATGATCCATTTACATTAATAAACTTTAAGCTCCTCAGCAAGGTCATGCCTTGGATTAGAAAAATACCAAATAAATCCTTCCAGCATATCACATTCTTTCATATATCTACTAGGAATAGAAATTAGATAAATGTTAGTTTCTACCATTAATGCAAAATGCAAGAGTCTATTTTTTTTTCTTGCCACAAAGAAAGTGGCTTGGTCATATTGAATACAGTGAATAAGACCCCACTGATTCCACCTCTGAATTTCTTACTTTTTCTTTGCTGCCAAAACTCACCTCAGCAACAGGTAGCAAAAACACAGAAGCACTGCCACTGGAGGGTTTCCATGATTATTTCCTGGTCCTAGGGGACACAGTGAGGCATAAGGATGCTCTTGGCAGAGAGCCAGACCTGACTCATCTTTCTTCTGTAGACTCATCAAGGTACCCAGTTAGCCCTGCCTTAAACTATAGGAATCATGGCATATTGTATACTGAACCTCTGTAAAAAATACGTCACTGTGTCCCATGATTGCACAATGGTTCACTTCCAAAAGGGAGCCTCCAATTCAAACGTATACAATATACAAAAACTTATCTTTTGCAAAACTATTACCAGTTGACTAAATCAAAGGCACTCTCCATTACACCAAATGTCATATTTTGTCTAGCATTCTGTGAATAAGCTATTCTAACAATCACAATAACCCCATACATAAGAATCAGATAAGATTAGCTTTGATTAAAAAAAAAAAGATTAGCTTTGAATAATCAATAAAAAATTTTAAATCCCATTTACCATAGTTTCTAAGAAAGTGAATTCTAGTTTATTTTTAAAAATGGAAAAAGAATTTGAGGACTTTTCAATAAAATGGACCATTTAATCACTGCATTGGTTTGCAAATTATATATAGTTAGGTTTTATTGATGTTAAAGCAAAAATCATGAAAATATATTTTAAATTCTCAAAAGAAAGAAAGAAAAACAGTGTCTTCCTCCTGGCCACTGGGAAGGAGGAAAAATAGAAAAGAACATTAATTGTGTTTCTGAAAAGAAATGAACCTCCCAACATCGACACACAGAAACTAAAAATCCACCATTCTTTGAAAAGCTGTGTTGATTTGATCTTTATCTTATTGAAGTTATTAAAGTTAGCTTCTTAACCAACACCTCCCCAACCTCGCGGCAAGCTTCTCAGATAAAAAATTGTTCTTAGCTTCAGAGAAGACAAACATTACTAGGAAGGCTGCAACTATAATTTAAAAAGAAACACTAAAATAATGAGTAAAATGTTCGTTATAATCACAAAAGTTGGCATTAAAGTTTTTTTAGTTTGGTAATCTTGTTCTGATCTTTTGTCTTTAATACAAGTAACGAAAACACCGATTTTTTCCCCTGAAAGTAAATGACAGTTTCAGTTGAGACGGATAAAAAGCTAAAATGATTCTAAATCTTTTCTGAGTTTCACTATAAAATGCTTATTTGTTTGAGGGGGGAAAAAAACAACAACTGTGTTGAGAAATGGGGCTGAGCAGTCTTGTCAATTACTCGTGTTTGTGAGCCTGGAAGGGGTGCGGCGCTGCTTCGCTGTCCCTAGAAGTAGGATCCGCTATGCTGGTTCTGCACGCTCACCTTTGCAGATGGGAAATACAACACAGGCTTTTTTCTCGCAAAGAATACGACCTGACCCTGGAACTGAAACCCACCCAACAATTTTGCTAGCATAGACAGAAAGAAAGAACGGACGCAAACCATCAAGTATAACTGCCTTTCCTCTCCACATTTTCGGAACCTGCTAGCAAACGCGCACAAAATCCGCAAAGGACCGGCCTTGCACTGGAAATAGGTGCCCTTCCAGCTCCTCTTTCTCCAATTGCTTGGACCTTTCCTTCAGCTTGCTTCTCTCCTCTCTACTTTGCAGGTGGCGTAACACCAAGTGGCCAAAACCGAGAGATGGGAAAATGGATACAGGTGGGTGTGGCGGCTGAGGCGAGCACTGGCGGGAGACGGAGGGCTTCCCGGTCCGCCAGCTAGAGGAGCAACAGAAAAGGCACTTACTTGCAACCTTGCCCGCCGGTGATGCCCATCCAGCCCAACCGCACGATCTGGCCTGTGAGGAGGGCGCAGGCTTCAGGAACGCTTCCTCGCTCCTGGTCTCTCCCCACCGGCGTTCTCTCTGCGGCTCCTTCTCCCTCTCTCTTTTGGCTCCTGTTGCTCAGCGGGCGCCTGCCACCACCAGCCGCCGGCACCCACGCTAGCCCAGCTCCAGCCGGGCGACAGGGTGGAATTGGAAACCAGACGCACGCCGCCAGAGCGCGGGCGAGTGCCAGAACCGACGCTGAGCCCCTCCTTCCGGGGCGCGCCCAGAAGAGCGGCAGCCCCGCCCCCCGCCCCCGGGGCAGCAGCGCCGCAGGTTCCCCCGCCACTCCTCCCTCCTCGCCCTTTCCCCAGCCAGCGCCTCCCGCTGCTAGCTGCGGGCGGGATCCGCTGGGAGCGCCCCGGCGGCCAGGCTGCCGCTTCTCCGCTGTGCGCTGGGAGAAGGCAGGGGAGGGGGTCGCGACCTCCCATCCGCCGCTACCCCATCCGGTGGGGCGCGGGGGGCGGGGGTGTTGTGTGTGTCTGTGTGTGTGTCTGTGTGTCTGTGTGTGTGTCTGTGTGTGTCTCCGTACAGCAGCCTCAAGAGCCCTTCCCTTAACTCATCCCCGCCCTCCTCACCCCTTCCTCCCTTCCTGCTCAGCACAATCTGCTAACGTTTCCGAGAAGTCATTGAGTGTGGTTTGGGGGGAAGCCGGAGGAGAACTCCAGGCCTAGGAGGTGAGGACCAATGGCAAAGGCCTGACCAGTGTCTCCTGTGCCCCGGGCTCTGAGGATTTAGGACCGGGATCGGTTCCTTCTCCGAGGCTTTGCCAGGGGAGACCTGTCTCTAGATTGCGATTTTTCTTTTCTTTTTTTTGGAACAGATCGATCGGGTTGCCGAATCTTCTAAGGCGAAAAGAAAGCGTTTCCTTTCGAAGGTAGCGTGAGGAGTCAAAGGTTGTTGTGGGTGGAGAGGGAGACGTGGGGTAGAGGTTGCTTTCCCAGACTTGGACCCGCTCATCTGGATACATCATTTGTCATACAGGTTCCGAGTTTAGAGCTGGGTAGGAACGAGTGTGAGAATGAATCTTTATAAAAATGTTTGTGTGAGGTGTGTGTGATTATGTATGGATGTATGTTTTCTACAGCAGCTTGCTGGGAGGAAAAGTAATGAAAACAGAATTGAATTATTTTTCTCAAAGAGAAACGGAAAATTTCCACCAGAAGGAAAAATCAAAGGGTTATGTTGGGGTAGGGCGGATTTCTGGATTCAGGCCTTAAAAGAGGGCAAATCACACTGTATAGTGTACAGTATAGTGTAAACATAAGGTGGTGGGCATTTGCATCTATAGTTTATTTGCTGCCACACCTTCTACTTTGGGAATGATACTCAGTGGTAAATACACAGGATTTTAAGTCCCAGGATTTATTTGTCCCTGTTGCTTACAGAGCTTCTGAGGTTTGCCCTGGGGCGTTGACCTTGCATTCAGGACTTGCAAGATGTGCCCTTACGGGAAGGGAGATTTCTTTTTCACAGGCTCTCCACTGAAGGGTGAACGTGGTCACTTGGGGATAATTCTCAGTGCCACATCATAGCCAACTCATCTTCTCTTCCTTGATGGGTCGCAGACGTAGAAAGAAGAGTTCAACGGTACTAGGAGTGACTGCCTTTTTTATTAGACTTAATCAATGCTGCTTTCTTTTTTCTTTTTTTTTTTTTTTTTTGGCCGTGTTCAAGTCCTCCCTCAACTAAATTGTACAATTCATAGTTACAGAGAAGTAAAATGAGTTCAATCAACCCTCTGTCTTAAAGCCCTCTGACATCTGATCTCGTATCTATCAAGGAATAATCCATATGATGTTCACAATAATTCAAACCCACAGGATTTCAAATCATGTTATTTTTTTCCTTAAGAGGGTAAATTAGAACACAAACACTTTAGCTGAGTGAGACAAAAATGATTAATGCCTCTAAAATGATGAAATTTATTAATTTAATTAACACAAATTTGATCAACAAATTCCAAAATGCTCAAAGCTTTAGAGAAGCAGAAGAACAAACCAAAGTACCATATTATAAAATATAGTGAGTCTATTAGATTTGTTATTCCTAGAGAGGTTGCAAAATGAAGATAAAAATAAATTCAAGATGAATTGATAAATAATGGTACCATATGGAATGAATTACTGTAAAATATTAGAGTCACCTTTGGTGGCTGTCATATAGCACTACCCAGAAGACTTCACTTGGGATAGTGATGGAATATTGGACTGGGTGGTCCATTGGTTTAATGAAGTGTAGCAGTTTATAATAGTGGACCAAAAAGTATTTCCCATCAGTGTGGTAGGAAAGAGATTTGGTGTCCCTCTCCCTCTGCCACTAAGAAAATAATGAATAACATACGCCATGCTTTGTCAATGAGTATGTGTATATATATATATATATATATATATATACAGTTGATCTTTGACCAACATAGGTTTGAACTGCATAAGTGTACTTATGTGCAATTTTTTTAAATATATATATTGGAAAATATTTTTGAGATTTGCAACAATTTGAAAAACTCCCAGATGAACCACATAGCCCAACAATATTGAATGTTAATATTTGCAATGCTGTATTATGACTATAACTGCAATAATGTATGCCATAAAAATTTTATAATTTTATGATTCATTCATTAGCAGATAGACTAGGCTACCATGAAGCTATCATATCAATTACACTAGGCAATCACATTGCTGTTTCTTTGTTATCAATGCATGAATCGTTACACCTATAAATAAAATTGAATTTCTTTTTCACATTATCTTTTTTGTTTTTGATGTCTAGTGTTAGTAATACAGATTCTACTCTAAGAGTTCAGTCACAAGTACATATTATACTTGATATACCTACATTCTTGTTACAGGTCATCCAAAACAAAACTTCCTCAGTCTGTCTGAAGGATCCCTGGAGACATTTGCCTATAAGCTCATTGGCAAAGCATGGTGTATATTATTCATTATCTTCCCAACTCTCTTTTACCTTTCAACCATTTATCCCATATCTATTTTATGTGTCATTTTTAATCTCCCAAACATTTCGTAATCTGTTGCTTTTAGTCTATGCTGTCTGTATTTTTATAGCCTTTTTGGCAGCTCTGAGATTTTTGCCTCTGTTTAAACCCAGGAAAGAACTATCTGAAACTCTATTAAGTATTATACTAAACATATCTGAGAGTTCATCAAACATTAAGTGATGGTGTCACCTGTGTTGTTGAGAAGGTTAAAGGGGAGGCTCGAATTATGGGAGGCAGAAAAGATGTCTGGTTGAACCAGCCAACCATCAATAGTCTTAAATTCCTAAGACTATTCACAAATGATATTCTATACTTTTGGCACAAAAAGTAGAGATGTTTATGTATTGAAATTAACCAATAGTATATTTCAAAACCAGAATAGGAATAAAAACTTATTCTACTTTGGGATACCATGGAAATCCACACTTCTATCTTGTCCTCAATTGCCTCTCCAATTGTTAAAACTTCTGTAAAGTTTCTGGAAGGGGAAGAAATAGACAGTAATATGAAGACAGTAAATTAAACAGTATAGTACCAGAAGAGTTTGTTTTTTCTCCTTAAATAGGATTGTAATTCTATATTTATCTTCTAATATCTGCTACGTGGCAATATTCTAACTTGACTAAAAACAATTATGCTGTTGTGAAAATGAAAGAATAAAGCTACACTTTTTTTGTGTATACATAACTAAAAAGCAGGTTTCAAAAGTCAGGTTTCAAAGTAGGATTAAAAAGAAAAAGAACTACAATTAAAACAGTGCAATACACAAAGAAGATTAGCAGTCATAGGTCGGAATAATAAGAAAGATGGACAAATTATGCAGAATGAAACAACGAAAGAAAAGTGGTTTCCTAAATGTATCAGCATTAGAGTATTTGCTCTTCTAAATTGACATGGTGTGAGCTTTTGTGCCAGTAAACTCATGTGAAGAAAAATGAACGTGTTTTTTCTTGCATGTAGTAGATGCTTTGTAGTATATTGATTGGTCAGTTATTCATGAAGAATTCCCACTAAGTCAAACAGCCCACCAAAGTCCTGTACCAGAACAATGCTTTTGCTGATCAGACGCTTTTTATAAAATGCCTTTTCATCAAAACTGCTGTTCTCAAAGTTCTCTTCTTGCAGAAGCCTTAAACTAGATTAGGTTACCCAATATATGAAGCATTTGTGTTTAGACAGCGGACAGCATGATACATGAGACTGTGATCACTGAGAGAAAGGACATAAACAAGGTGAGTCCTATGATGGTCCCAACTTACTACATGAAATTAGTTTCCAGACTATAGCACAAGAAGGGGGACATACAAAAAGAGCCCCACAGTCTCCATGAGCTGAGAAGATGGAAACTGGAGTTTGAGAGGCTGAAGCAGCTAGAATTTGTAGGACAGAGTACCATAGAGAAGAAACCTATACAGAGATCTGCAGAGGAGTGCCCTCAAGTTTTTGGTGGATACTGACATGTGGTGGTGTGAGAACCAAAATACCTAAGGCCAGGGAAAGAACTAATGGAATACCATAGGTCACAGAATCCCTAGACCTCACATAGGCTAGAAATAATTTGTGTTTCCCCCAGCCAAAGGGGAAAAACCTCATCACACATGAGATATTGGAGAGTCCTTAGAAGGGCATTGGCTTAGTAATGGGGCTATATTCGTTTTAGATTAAAGTTGCTTTGGCTTTACACTAACAGCTTAAAAGCAGACTTAAAAGGACCCAACTGGTTTCAACTTGCTTAAATTCTAGCCAGAATAAAGTCTAGTACTTTCTGAGGGACTTAATAATGTAAAATTAACACTGACCAGAATCCAATTTAAAAACTTACCAGGCAGGACACCTGGGTGGCTCAGTCGGTTAAGCATCTGTCTTCGGCTCAGGTCATGATCCCAGGATCCTGGGATCGGGTCCTTGCTCAGTGAGGAGCATGCTTCTGCCTCTGTCTGCTGTTCCCTGTGCTTGTGCTCGCTCTCTTGCTCTCTCTCTCTCTCTGACAAATAAATATATAAAATCTTAAAAAACAAAACAAAACAAAAAAACTTACCAAGCATGCAAAGAAGAATAGTCAGCAGAAAAGTCAATCAACAGGAACAGATCCAGAAATGGCAAAGATGATAGAATTAACAGTTGAGAACATAAGGTTCCATATTATAAGTGTGCTCTGTATGCTCAAGATCATAGAGAAAAATCTAAACATTATGAGGGAAGAAATAGAAGATATAAAAACAACAAATTGGAACTTCTACATATGAGAAATACAGCATCAGAAATGAAAATTCACTGTATATAAATGCAATTCTCAGAACAAAGAATATATGCGTATATGCAAAATAGAAAATTTGTGATCTTTGTAATCTGAAACTTCATGTGCAACCTCTTCTAACAGGTTGACTACTCTCATTCCAGACTTTAATTTGCCTATATAAATAAATATGTCATTATTATTTGAAACAGTAAAATATTAATGCAATAATTGCTTTGCAGTTATAATAATTTGTAGGGAGCTGTGTTCATTTTTAGCTTTGGATAAGCATTTTAACATATTTACCTAACATATTACATTTATTAAGTTCACCCTCAAGGATCAGAAATTTTCTTCCATTAAAGATATATGAAAAAGATCCTGAAGATGGTTCCAAGAGAGAAATTCAAGAATTCTTCCAAGAGGGGCACCTGTGTAGCTCAGTGGGTTAAAGCTTCTGCCTTCGGCTCAGGTCATGATCCTGGGGTCCTGGGACCGAGACCCGCATAGGGCTCTCTGCTCAGCAGGGAGCTTGCTTTCCCCCTCTCTCTGCCTGCCTCTCTGACTACTTGTGATCTCTCTCTCTCTGTCAAATAAGTAAATAAAATCTTTAAAAACAAAAACAAAACAAAACAAAAAAAATTCTTCCAAGAGAGAAGTTTAAAAATATTTCAGCAATAGTGCTAGTGAAATCAAGATGTAACTTCCCAAGCTGCTACTTTAAATGAGATAACAGCTATTTAAATGTATTAATTTCACTCGATTTACTGAATTGAAGCTTCCATTATGTGACATGAAATGTAGTTTGGAAATATAGGCATCCTCTTTGTTGTTATTTTGACTGCTGTCAAAAGTAGAGTGTTGACTAATTTGACTGCATAGGTTGTGGTAATAACAGAGTTTTGTCAGTAGTAGATGTTAAAGCAAAGATGGGGATGGAACATTTGAGAAAGAAGAAACTGTTAAAAAAAAAAGACAACAGATCTAAAATGGAGTCAGCTGTGCTAAGTCCTAGGTCAGCAAACCAAGAGTATTACTACCTAACTTAATTGCAGTTTCAACCTCTCCCAGAAATATAATCTTAAACTAGTCAATCTGGAATTTCCTGGTCTGCACTAGTGAGTAATCCATCCGATAATCATCTCTTTCCTTCTCCTGCCCCCTACTGCGTATAAGTTTTCCCATTTTGTTTAACTCCTTTCTGTTTGCTAGATGGGATGCTGTCCGATTCATGAATTGTTGAATAAGGCCAATTTGATCTTCTAATGTACTCGGTTGAATTTTGTTTTAACAAAACAATGGAATAAACGTTCTCAGTCTGTGGATCAAAAGTTTAGAGAGCTAGAAGAGTGGGAAGCCTTGGGGAGGTGTGCAAGATTTCAGTGTTCAAAGGGTCTTGCCTATATTTGCGACTTATAGATCTTATTTGCGACTTATAGATCCCCACATTCTAAGAACTAAATTTATTTTTTAAGAAGATTCCCAAACTGAAACATTTTATCATGTATATAATAATCAGTTAAGGTTTATCATTGAAATCCCAGATTTTCAATTGATCTGATTACCACTACTATAGGGGCTTTTTGACATTTAATTTTTTTTCAGCCTTGGGGGGTTTTAAGCACTTCAATAAATAGACTCAAATTTTTGTAGCTTTGAGGAAAGGCACCTCCATACACCAAAAATTAAAAAGAAAAAGAAAAAAAAGAAATCAGGTTTCTTGAAACAATATATTTTACAGTGACGAATAAGATATGATAAATTATAAATTTGAGGTCTTTTGCAAAAATGTCTAAATTTGTTAAGTATTCCAAAAAAGTATTGGTATTCTTAGAATGCATTATTATATGAACCATAGTAAAGACAGGTTGAGTGGTAAATAAGATGGTATTTTTTTAAATGGTCAGTGTATTTTTATAAAAATTTCAGAAAAGTAATTAGTTTTAACTCTTGAAATTATTTTGGTCCTTGCCGGTGAGAATAATGATAATACTTGTTGAAATTTCAATATGTACCAGACATTATTTTTTAAAACTTTATTTGTTTAACCCAAATAATCCATACAACAATGCTTTGAGGTAGGTGTTATTACCATCCCCTTTTTTGTAGGTGAAAAAACTAACATGTGAGAGATTAAACAACTTGCCCAAGGCCACAGAGCTAATATGTGACAGACCCGACGTGTAAGACTAAGTTATCAGGCTCTGGAGCCCATCTGCTTAAGCAATGAGCTATATTACCTCCATAGCAAGTGGCTATTCTATGTCTCACAACATAAGCATTCGGAAAATACTGGCCAGGCTATATTACAATTATGAATTAAAAAATAAATTTGAGGGGCGCCTGGGTGGCTCAGTGGGTTGAGCCTTTGCTTTCGGCTCAGGTCATGGTCTCAGGGTCCTGGGATCTAGCCCCATATCAGGCTCTCTGCTCAGCAGGGAGCCTGCTTCCCCCTCTCCCTCTGCCTGCCTCTCTGCCTACTTGTGATCTCTTTCTGTCAAATAAATAAATAAAATCTTTAAAAAAAATAAAAATAAAAAATAAAATAAAAATTAAATTTGGTAAATGTAGATGAGCAGTATAAACATAAGGTAAGTAAACCTCTCAGTAATTCATTTATTAACAATTAAACCTGTTGATTGAACTCAAGCACATAGAGAAGTTAAACCTCTTCATAGTATAATAGAAAGAGGATAGAAGCCATTTCCTAATTTACCAATTACTACTGTGTCTTTCCATGGGCATGTCTCCTAATCTCTGCATGTTTTAGTTTTTCCTGCATAAATGGGAAGGTTTGTACTAAGTAACTTTTAAGGTCCTTTCTTTGCTAACCTTTTAGATTTCTTTTATATGAGTATATGCAAAATTGACAATTCTTTTATTGAAACATATAATCCCCAGAAAAATTATTATTTGTGAGCAACACATATTCATATTTTTTCTATGGCTCCCACTTTTGGAAGATGTTGCCAAAATAGCTAATTAATGTATTTTGATACAAATTAAGAGAAGGAATAAAATGAGATTTAATTGAATAGAAGCCATAGTCTCAAATATGAAGTTATCTTTATAGTACTGGATTATGACTTTCCTTCAGAGGTACCCCAATACAAATTCTAGCACACTACATACAGTGAATATTAATTTGCATACATAAAGTTCAAAATTGCTTTCCTCCTCCCTCATTCATTTTTGATAAATGCTTCATCTACTGCCACCTAGTGTTCATAATGTCACATATTTTTGAAAGTCATCTGAACACCTTTTACATTATTTTTTCTTCCTTCCTCCCTCCTTTCCTTCCTTCCTTCCTTCCTTCCTTCCTTCCTTCCTTCCTTCCTTCCTTCCTTCCTTCCTTCCTTCCTTCCTTCCTTCCTTCCATTTAGATTTACAAGATGGAGAGAGAAATATAGAGATTTCTCATATACCACCAGCCTCCACACATGTAAAACCTCCCCTATTATCAGCATCACTCACCAGAAATGGTACTTTTTTTTTTTTTTTACCCAAGAATGAACCTACATTGTCACATTACAATCACCAGAAATCCATAGTTTACCTTAGAGTTCACTTTTGGTGTGCACATTCTGTGAGTTTGGACAAATGTATAAAATATATAACTACCATTATTATATTAGCTTCACCAATACCATGCTATCTTGATTACTGTAGCTGTATAGTAAATTTTGAAGTCAGGTAATGTCAGCCCTCCAACTTTGTTCTCCTTCAATATTGTGTCAGTTATTCTGGGCTTTTGGCCTTTCAACATAAACTTTAGAATCAGTTTGTAAATATCCATAGAATAATTAGATACAATTTTAATGGGATTGCAATGAATCTATGGATCAAGTTGGGAAGAACTGACGTTTTGACAATATCCATGAACAGAGAATATCTCTCCATTGATTTAGTTCTTTGATTTTATTCATCTGTTTTGTAGTTTTCCTCGTATGTATCTTGTTATAATTTTCTTTACATGAGAAGCAAAGGAAAAAGTATGTTTTGTTGATGTTCAGATTTAAGACCCACCTCTAGATCAGCAGAGGGAACCACTCCTGAGTATTTGTAGGAGTGATATGCAAAGAAGTCATTTCAGCTAGTAAATATGACAGGTTTAATTTAGATTTATTATCTTTTTCTGAGATACATATTTTTTTAATGTTGAGATATATTCTTAACAGTTTGTAATTGTTATATGCAAACTCTTTCTCGACTTGTGATTTTGTCACAAATATTCATTTAACTTATTTTAATGGGGCTACACCTGATACAGAAAAGCCTTCCTCAAATCATATAACCTTGTGTTGCAATCTCTTGATTTATAACAAAGCAAAAGAAAAAGCTCTCAGAAATATATAAAAATTTGAAACAAAAGAGGGACACTGTAAATAGGTATAGAAGTTAGGATATTTAAATTTTTTGAAAATTTAAATATAATTAACATGTTATAAAGCATAATTTATTTTTAGTAAATCTCAAATATTTTTTTTTAATTTATGAACAAGATATTTTTACTTCTTCTATTACAATAAAATAGGTTGGAGGAAATTCAAGATATGGTGGTTAGAGGTACCAGGTAGAACCACTGGCTAGACAGGAAACCAAGGGGAGAAAAAGGGAAATGCCTGTAGAATAAAAGCACTGTTTAAATGGCATTGAGTGAAGAAGGTAGGCGATAGTATCCATGGGGCACATGTGCTCTTCAGAAGAGATGTAGATATAGCTCTTCAGAAAGGTCTATTTAATTCCAGGGCCTTAGTCGTCTTCTAAGGCCTGAACTCATCATAAAAGTAGGTTACTCCTGAGTGTGGCAAGGCTTTGAATAATCCCTAATAGAGTTCTAAACAGATATTAAACTTGAACATTGCCCCTAATTTCTCACCTCAATTTTCCTACTTTGCTGGTCTACACTCTTGAAGGAGAGGAGAAAAGAAAAAGTAATGGCAAGTAAAGGAGATGTGGGGAGGCATCTGATGATGATCTTTATCCTTTATGATGAAATGCAAAAATCTTAATAACCAGGGGCACCTGGGTGGCTAGTTGGTTTAGGTCATGATCTGACTCTGGTTCAGGTCATCATCTCAGGTGCTGGGATCAAGCCCATGGGTCGAACCCTGGGTCAAATCCTATGTTGGTCCTTGTTCAGTGGGAAGTCTGCTTCTCCCTCTCCCTCTGTCCCTGCCCCTGTTTGTGCTCTCTCTCCGTCTATCTCTCTCTCTGTCTTTCTCTCTCTCTCTTTCTCAAATAAATAAAATCTTAAAACAAAACAAAAAAACATTAATAACCAAAGTATTAGTTCATAACTTTGTGTCTTTGCTTTGGGGTTGGCTTTGAATGGCTTGTGTCCACAAACGATCAAAGAAATCCTAGTACATGTTGACGAAGGAAAAGGTCAATGGCAAATGTTGGAGATTTGATGGTCTCTAGAAAAGTAGACACTTTGTTTTATCTAAGCAAAGGAGAAAGGAAAGAAGAATAGAGCAAATATTTTCCTTTTTTCCTGAGATTTCTTTCCTTCTTTTTTCTTTCTTCCTTATTTTTCCTTTCCTTCTTCCTTTTTTTTTTCTTCCTTTCCTCTTTCTTATTTCTTCCTTATTTACCTCTTTTGGGGGGGATTTACACCAAAGTATCTCAAAGTTATTTGTTTGCATCACTAGTCCGACTATGCCAGCTTGAATGGCATGAACTTTCATTTGAGTTACAGAAACAGTCTCCATACCTGCTCTGTCACCCTTCAGCATTACCAACTTGAATCAATTCTCCATGCTCCCTTTTTAATGGGTGGCCTTCAGGATGATGCTCAAAGGCCCAGATGTTATGCATTGTTATTTCTAGCAGCAAGGCTCTGCTCTTGTGCCTTCCTTTGGTGGAGCCTTCTGCCCCAATACCTGTGCTTACCCCACTTCTATCATCCTGCAGATCCTAGATATCACATTCACTAAACCTTGACTGATGCACTAAGTATGGGTTAAGTTCTACTTCTTCAAGCTTCCATTATCTCCTGAACTTCCTCTTATCAAAACATTTACCACATTATATGGTAATTTTTTGTGTGGATGCCAGCAAAAGTGTCCCCCCCAAAAGTAATGCTAGAGCTGGACCTAGGAGGTTGTTTATGACTTAGTCAGGTGGGTGGGGGCAGTTGGAGGAAGAACACATTCCAGGCAGAGGAAATCTCATGTGTGAAGATAGTAGTCTTTGCACACTGCAGGTAACTTCAGTTTCTGTATAGATGAAGTTCATGTCTTGAATATGCTCTGCTACATTGTCTGGCATTAATCTGGTGGAACAGATTATGAATAGAATAGAATAGAATAGAATAATTATATTATTCTAAATGTATTGAAAATATGAATTATCACCATCGTATTTGATTTTGAGAAGCATGATTCTTCTTTAAAAATATGTATTTCTTTGACAGCATTGGGAAGGATGATTTGAAAAAGAATGCAGGGGAGAAAAAATAAGCACCTAAAGAAGCTAATGAAGTAAAAATGGAACAGTAAGGTCAGAACTGAGAGTTTTGTTTTAAGTAGAATTGGGAGGAAGTAAGTATTTATTGGATGTAGGAGAGTAGATTGAAGTATTTAGGATAAATTAAAAGGTTTTGACATAGATGACAATAATTTTATTAACAATCTTACCTCTCAAAAAATAGTATTGTAAGAAAAATAGATTTAATAATGGCCAATGATGAGTTAAGTTGTATACATATTGAGTTTGAGATGCTTGACACATCCAAGTGGGAGTGTTTAGTAAGAAAGTTTGATGTGTGGACATCAACATAGTGTTGTCATTAAAAAATTCCAAATAGATATTTAAAACCCATATTATATATATATATATGTATATATATATATATTTTTTTTTAAAGAGCTTATTTATTTATTTGACAGAGAGAGAAATCACAAGTAGGCAGAGAGGCAGGCAGAGAGAGAGGAGGAAGCAGGCTCCCTGCTGAGCAGAGAGCCTGATGTGGGGCTTGATCCCAGGACCCTCAGATCATTACTTGAGCCGAAGGCAGAGGCTTTAACCCACTGAGCCACCCAGGCGCCCCCATATTATATATTTTTTAAATTACATTTTAACACTGAAGGAATACACACAACATAATCTAAGAATAACGTAGTATCTTTAACAGGAAAAAATAAAAACCTGTATCAAGCTTTATACATGTATATATAGCTAATTTTATATATATTGATAATTTTCTAAATTAGAAAGTTATAGCTTAATATTACTTGCCAATTGCATTGCAATTGCATGTAATTATTTTCTTGACTTATGCTTGTCATTTTAGGGATCCATATTGGTAGCACAAGAGAGAAGAGAACAAAGATTTCGGTGTCTCACAGCTAGTAACTTGTAGCAGACAGTGTGGTGTGTTACGCATCCCCCTGAGGAACAACGGATTCATTCCTTAAGTTAGAGGGAGTTTTCTCTGATTCCTCTATCTCAGAAGAAAGTTTGTATTGCATAAGAATATTGAGAAAAGTGGAGTCAATTGCTCTATGTTATATTGTTCTAGGGAAACCGTAGAAATCTGAATCAATATTTCTGGCTTGGCCTTGAAAGTTGGAGAATAAAAGGGTTAGGGGCTTTTTATCTTGATGAAGTCCCAAAAGTTCATTTTCGGTTTTGTTTCCTTTGTCTTCGGAGACATGTCCTGAAAGAATTCGCTGTGGCTGATGTCGAAGAGGTTACTGCCTATGTTCTCCTCTAGGATTTTGATAGATTCCTGCCTTGCGTTGAGGTCTTTTATCCATTTT
>CM052883.1:114441941-114509640 GCA_028534135.1 Potos flavus
GGAAGGGAGGGATGAATTGGAGGAAATCGGAGGGGTGAAGAACCATGAGAGACTGTGAACTCAGAACAAGGGACTGAGGGTTTTGGAGGGGAGGAGGTGGGGGGGTGGGCGAGCCTGGTGTTGGGTTTTGAGGAGGGCATGTATTGCATGGAGCACTGGGTGTGGTACATAAACAATGAATCTTGTAACACTGAAAAAATAAAATAAAAGTATTGGGAAAAAAAAAAAGCGTTAGGGGCTAGGGAATGAATGGGCTAATTGTTAGAGCTGTGAGGGATATGGAGATTGCTGATCGCTCCGAGCCAGCGAGATGGCTGCCTGCAATGAGGCTGTCGGCTGGGCACACTGACCCCAGATATAGAGAAATCCGGAGCTGAGGACAGGTGAAAACTCATCATGGACTTGTACCAACCATGGCCAGCACTGACAGCCTCTTGTCTGGAGATAGACTCTGCAATGTGATAAAAACACAAAGTTCACCCCAAATCAAATGATGCACAAAGGATCTGGACTTAATAAGTACAGATAGCTCGAACTCCAGATGCTTGTCAGAGAATTTATTACATTCTTTGCTTCAATACCATTGTTGAAAGAAAACAGATATTGCCTGAAGATTCAACCATGCAGATGTACTTCTGATTATGGACACCCCCAAAATATATATATCTGAGCCAGGCCATCAGTGGACTGTAAACTGGTATCCAATTGATGCAAATTGTTTTCCTGACCTCTTAGGCCATTAACCCACATTAAGGGATATTATGATAAGCATCAGCCTCATGGGACCTGGAGAAGGAAGAGGATGGCGACAGAAGGCTGAAATGATGACCGGTGGCTAATTGTAGCTTTTAATGATCTACCCTACAGGTTTTTGGAAGTCTTCCATATTATACATATTTGGAAAATGATCCGTATCTCCAGGCTGGGTTGGCAAGGACATTGTTGTTCTCAGGAATTAAAAACATAATGACTGCATTTTGACTGATTTATTTATTTCCTTTAACATTCTTCTATCAATCAGTTTGCTTTCTATCATTTTCCCTAGTGATTTAACTTTGTGGTATCACTAGTAATGAGCTGTAGGATAGTGCAATCTTGTTTCTTTCCTACATTCAAGTTCAAAATTCCTTTATATAAACAAAGCTAAACAAATATGTTTGTGTCAGTATTAAGAACATCTTTCCCGTATGTTTGTGTCAATATTAAAGAACATCTTTCCCTTTTTAAAAAGAAGATGGAAAAACCCGATGAAAAAATGAAGCTTGTGTGGTGTCTAAAAGCCTGGGCTTTTGAGCCCAGTGAAGCTTATTAATGTGTTGAACATTTTAGATTCTAGTTCTCTCATCTTGAGAATAGTCACATCGGTCTTGTATGAGTCTGTGAGATTACATAAGACCGTATCTGTAAAAATACCTTAACACTGGGTTTGACCCATAAAATGCATGGTTAAGACTCAAATGATAAACACACAAATACAGTGATAGGTAGTCAAGGTTTTTGAGTGTTCATGACATCCCAGGGATGGGCACAGAATCACATTAAATTCTTATTACAAACCAGGGGTTAGGCGTATTTACTACTCCTATTAAACGGTAAGGATACTGGAGCTTATCTTAATAAATAACTTCATATGCAAATAATAAATGATGCTATACTACCTCTTCTGAGCGGAAACAAAAATCAACAACTGAAGAAAGGGGGAAGAGAAGGAGAGAGGGAACAAAAGAGGGGGAAGACAGAGAAAGACAGGGACAGACAGAGAGAAAAGAGTAGTTTCCTTTAGATTGTTAGAACAAGAAATACTTCTTTTCATTTCAGGGGTCTTTGACCATGCAGTTTCCTCTGATTATAAGGCCATCCCCATTCTCTGTCAAACTCCTTTCATCAGTTATATCTCAGTATGAAGCCAATCTTCAACTCCCAAGACTAGATCACATTCTCTCCACCTTATGCTTTGAACTTTCCTTTCATCATGCTTGACACAATTGTGGTTGTCTAATTATTTTTCAGCCTAGGCTGCTAAACCAAAGTTCTGTGTAAAGGGGAATATATCTACTTTGTTTATTTTATTTTATTTTATTTTATTTTAAGATTTTATTTATTTATTTGACAGAGAGAGATCACAAGTAGGCAGAGAGGCAGGCAGAGAGAGAGGGGGAAGCAGGCTCCCTGCTGAGCAGAGAGCCCGATGTGGGGCTCGATCCCAGGACCCTGAAATCATGACCAGAGCCAAAGGCAGAGGGTTTAACCCACTGAGCCACCCAGGCGCCCATTCTACTTTGTTTATTACTATATATATATTACTTCATGCTAAAGGATGCCTGATAAAGAGAAAGAGCTCGATTATTAAATGAATGAATGAAATAATAATAAGAAGAAGACAAGTGAATGTTGGGGCAAATGGTGGTGATATATTCTATCAAACAGCATGTGCAGGTATGGAAGTGAGAAATACAATAGAGCATTAAGAATTAAAATCTGTTGGGTGACTTTTATATGTGAAGCAGGGAGTGAATGAAAATGAAATCGAAGAGATAAGCGAAAATAAGTCATGGAGGGATCTGCATGACCAGCAAAGCAGCTTAGACTTGATTTTGTCAGTGACTAGGTAAATAGTTAGCTGTCAACTTATAAGCACTTTGATTCATGAGCTTCTCTCTGCACAGGGTGATAAGAAATTCATAGTCTAGGGGCATATGGATGGCTCAGTTGGTTAAACATCTGAATCTTGATTTCAGCTCAGGATGTGATCTTGGGGTCCTGAGATCAAGCCCCAAGTTGGGTTCCATGCTCAGCATGGGTCTGCTTGAGATTCTCTCTCCCTCTCTCTCTGCTCCTCCCCCCACTCACTCTCTCTCTCTCAAATAAATAAATAGATACATACATACAAACATACATAAAATCTTAAAAAAAAAAAGAATTCATATGCTAAAGATACAAGCACAGGGGAACCTATGACATGGATACTTGCCTACTTAAATTTATTCCTGATTTCTCTTTATCTTTCCTTCCCTTATTTTCTTTTAGCTTCGTTTCCTTCTTTTCTTATTTTTAAAACCAAACCATAGCTTATTCCCCTAAATGATGTGGCCCTTGCCTCTCTCCTCCCCTTCATCTTGTGCACTCTCCCATTCACTCAACATATTCAAGCTCAGGAGTCTTCTTTCAGACCTTAGAATCCGCTAAGTCTGTTCTGAGCTATATTCTTGTCCTAGAGCACCTCCTCTTATAAGCCATTTCTAATCCATCATGTCCTCATCTCAACTTGATTGTATCTACAAAGACCCTATTTCTAATAAAATCCTATTTGACATTCACGGATACTGGGATTCGAACATATCTTTTTGCAGAGTACAATTCAACCCACAACACCAGCCCAGAGTCTCCCTTAGCCCTTCAGATCCTAGCATGGCTGTCTCCTGGTATTCCCTCAAGTACCAGCCCAAATGTCACCTTCCCAAGTTGAAAGTGATACCACACTGAAATATCCCTTTTTCCTAACCGCACACTTCATGCCTCACATCTTCAATTTCTCAGTCAGTCTCGATTGTACCATCCAGCCTGATTTTCTTCAGGCAGTTTTCACTATCTGAAAGTATCTTGTACAAATACATATTTTTTGTCTATGTCTTTCTGTAGAACGTAATCTCAGCGAAGAGCAGGGACCCCATCTCTCTTGATTACTACTATCACCCCAGCACCTAAAAGAGTGTCTGGAATAGAGTAAGCTCCTAAAATCTTGCTTAATGAAGCTTGTTTTATATTCTGTCAGTTATTTATGGCCATCATAACAATGCATAACACACAGTGAAACATCTTACTGGCACACATCAATCAGTATTCATCGCCACAGTCAGGAGTTTACTGGGGGTTGGATAGGTGGCTCTGCTTTCTGAGTTACTCACATGTCTGCTTATTCACATGTTGGCTGAATGTTACTAATCTAGACTGATCTGGACTGGCCTCAGCTGGGGCACTTGGGGCAGCTCAGTTCTATGGGACAGATCTGTTATCATCCAGCACCTAGCTATCTAGACATATTTTCACACAGAAGACAGCAAGTGGAAACATGCAAATCTCTTGCAGCTTAGGCTCAGACCTAGTATGGAAAATAGTTTGCCACATTCTAATGGACAAAGCAATTCACATGGCCAAGTTCAGATTCGAGGGTTGAGAAATGAACTTATATCACCCTATAGTGAGATAAACTATAATACCACAAAGCAAAGGACATGGATAGAGGGAAGAGCAAAGAATTGAGACCATAAATACAATCTACCACAAGAGTACTTTTGAATGTTATCTTCACTCCATTCTAGAACAAGATGCGGTACAAATAAGTATCTATACAAATAGACTTTTCCTGTTTTAAAACACCAAATAGATTGACACTTCCCATGTTTTTACTCAGAAGTACTACAGTGTAATAGAGTCTGATTACATAGACTTGATTCTTATCTCTACCATATGCTATATTACCCTAAGTCATCTATAAAATGAGGACAATGACAATACCCATCAGTGGATTTTTTTTGTAAGGAGGTAATACAAATAAAATGCTAAACGGAATGCTTGGCTTACAGTAAGCATTCAATAAACAATAACGGTTATTATTAGCTATTCATTACCATTGAGGGCAGAAGTAGAATACATAACGTGATTTTTACGAAGGCTTCATTGCTTTCAGGACCAAAGCGTTCAGTATGGATTTATTTAAAACCCTTTTTCTTAAAATCTGTATGTAACTAATTTGGTTTATAAAAGGTTCCCCCAAGAATTAGTTGCCACTAGCATATCTATCATTCACACTGTAGACTAAACAAAAGAGAGCCATAATCAGAATTAAGAGTAAGACTAACGGGGCATCTGGATGGCACAGTCAGTTACGCTGCTGACTTTTGGTTTCAGCTCAGGTTGTGATCTCAGGGTTGTGAGATTGATCCCTGAGAAGGGCTCCACACTCAGCACAGTGTCTGCTTGAAATTCTCTCCCTCTCTCCCTGCCCCTCCTGCTTGTGCTCGCTCTCTCTGAAATACATAAATATTTTTTTTTAAAAAGAGTAAGACTAGTATGTGCTCTAATAAAGTGAGATATCCTATGATTTATTAAAATTCTATCTAAATTATTAATCTATAATAATCCTCTGATTTGTACTATTTTATGAAATCATTAATCCTACTAGAGTCCAACTTGGGACCCATCTTGTGATTCAAAAGCATTAGTTCAAAGGCACTCCTTCATTTGAATATATTTGATGACTCAGCCAAGGAATATTGACTACTTCTAAAGAGAAAGTGTTCCTGAAATTATAATGTAAGTCTGTGGGATGTGTGAGAAGTCACTAGTCAGAACATTGTATTCCAATACCTTGGCTGAAGTTGCTCTTTTCCATTATGGGGTTGTGTTACATAAATAAGTAGAAAGGGCAGAAAGGAAGGAAGGAGGGAGGGAGAAATGGGGAGAGCAGGAGGAATTGAGGGAAGCTAGAAGGAAAGAAGACGGTAGGGAAGGGAGGAGGGAAGGAAGAAAAGGAAGGAAGGAAGGAAGGAAGGAAGGAAGGAAGGAAGGAAGGAAGGAAGGAAGCTGTGCTATTTTTTATATATGGAAATGTAAATGTCCTTTTTATTTATTTGTTTGTTTGTTTATTATTCATAATTATCTTTGCTATGTTTGGAAAATTCCTCTTCCATGTGAATTTCAGGATCATCAAGCTTGCCTGGTTCCAACAATACCAACGATGTTAAAAAGAACATTATCTGGAATTCATTTCAGGAGAATTTATATCTTTTTGATTTTGAGGCTTTTCATCAACACACCTATCCATTTATTCCTTCTTTTAAAAAAACAACTTCATAGCTCTCTGAAATTTCTCCAAAATGATCTTGTTCATATTTAAAATTGACTATTTTAGTTTTGTAAATGTTTCTGTGCTCCTGGAAAAATTGTATATTCTTTATTTGTGGGGTGCAGTTTAAACCAAACACAATAGTGTTCTTCATATATTGTAAATCTTACTAATATTTCTTTGCATAACGTTTCTCAAAGAAACATGTAAAAACATTTCTTTCTATGAATATATTAAAATATTTCTTTCTATGAATATATAACTTCTCACTACAATTCTGTTGCTTTTTGCACTACTTATTTTAATGCCACCTTATTAGGTTATGCTTTTTCCTTTAATCATTAGATAGTGTCCTTCTGCACCTCTTTTTTTTCTTAAGATTTTATTTATTTACTTATTTAAGAGAGAGAGAGTGTGTGTGTGAGCAGGCAGAGGGCCAGAGGGGCAGAGAGGCAGAGGGAGAGAATCTCAAGCAGACTCCCCGCTGAATGTGGAGCCTAATGCAGATCTCACAACCCTGAGATCACGACCTGAGCCGAAACTAAGAGCGGAAGCCTAACCGACTGAATCACTCAGTACCCCCATCTTCACCACTTTTAATGATTTTTACTATATATTTTATATTGTGTGATGTTAGTATTGCTTCACCTCATTTTTAATTACATTTGTTTATGTTTCTTTTTCTCTTCTTTCAATCTTACTCTATGATTTCCTTTTATGTGTGCATCTCTTGAGGAATACATATCTAGTACTTGTTTCTTTTATTTATATAGTCTTAAAACTTCATTTTTTAAGAACAAATTTTATGGAGTTATTTTTGTTCTTGTGTGTATTTTTGTGATTTTTTATTATTTATTTAAAAAAAGATTTGTTTTTGTTTTGTTATTTAATTTTTGTCTTTTGAGCTAAATAGAAAACATTAATTTGTCATATATACATATATAAATACATATACAGATTTACATTCTTAAATTAAAAGTTTTCTGAACGGTTTTAGATTTACAGAGAAAGTAAGGTAGTACAGAGTTCCTGTATATCCTACACCCAGTTTCCCTGATTATTTTATTATTATTATTTTTTAAAGATTTTATTCATTTATTTGACAGAGAGAGAGAACACAAGCAGGGGGAGCAGCAGGCAGAGGAAGAGGGAGAAGCAGGATCCCCACCAACACTGAACAGGGAGCCCAATGTGGGGCTCAATCTCTGGACCCTGGAACCGTGACCCGAGCCAAAAGCAGATGCTTAACCAACTGAGCCACCCAGGTGCCTCAGTTTCCCTGATTATTAACATGTTAATTTAATATGGTACATTTGTTACAATTAAATGAACTAATATTAATAGATAATTATTAACTAAATCCATAGTTTATTCAGATTTCCTTAGTTTTTACCTAATGTTCTGTTTCTGTTCCATAATCCCATACAGGGTAGCACACAACATTTCTTTGTCCTGTCTCCTTAGGCTCCTCTTGACTGTGGCAGTTTTTCAGGATTTCCTTGTTTTGAATGACCTCTACAATTTTGAAAAGTACTAATCAGGGATTCTGCAGCATGCTACTCTTTTGGAATTTGTCTGATCTCTTCCCCATGATTAGAATGGGGTTATAGAATTTTTGAAGGAAAATCACAGAGATAAACTACCTGTCTGCCACATCATATCAGGGCTATACACTATCAGTGTGATTAATGACTGTTGACCTTGACCATTATCTGACCAAGGTAGTGCTTGTCATATTCTCCACTGTGAAGTCATCCTTTCTCCCCCTTTCCATACTATATGGAAAACTATTCTAATAGGTTTATCTATTTTATTTACTGTGATTACTTATGTATTTGAATTTATTTCTGGCATCTTATTTTTTTCCTATTTATTTTACTCTTGATTTTCTTCTTTTTATTCTCTTCTTGTCTTCTATTTATCGATATCTTTTATTTCCTTTAATTTCTTATGACAGTTATTCTTAAACTTTGATAGCATTTTCTTACCCATGTATATATTTTTCTAAGAAAATATTTTATTCATTATATCTAACTTCTTGCCAGAAAAATAAGCTACCTGAAGATTACCATAATTAATGCCTTAAAGTCTCTTTTTCCAGAATTTTCTTTGCATACACGTGGGTCTATATAATTTAGCATAACAAATTGTGTATTTTTCAAATCAAATTTATTGATATATAGTTTATATCCAATTCTCTATCTTATACGTACAGTTCAATGAGTTTTGCCAAGTGTATGGTTAGTCGTATAACCACAACTGCAAGATTATTGAACTGAATATTTCTACCACCCAAAACTTCTCTTTGGTCCCTTCACCCCATACCCAGTCCCAGGCAACCACTGATGTGCTTTCTATCACTGTAGTTTTGCCTTTTCTAGAATTTGTTTTAAATAGAATCATAGAATATGTAATATTTTATGTCTTCTTTTTTTTCATTTGGCACGATCATTTTGAGATTCATTTACAATGTGGTTATCAGTAGTTCATTTCTTTTTTTTTTCTTTTTTCTGAACAATATTGCTCGTATGGATATATCACAGTTTATCCATTCACCAATCAATGGGGATTTAGATTGTTCTAGTTTGAGATTATTATAAAGATACCTGCTATGAACACCCAATAAAGATTTTATGTGGACATTTGTATTCATTTCTCTTTGATACATACCCAGGAGTGGTTTTTCTGGGTAACAAATCTGTGCTTTGAGAAGTAGTCCAACTATTTCCCAAAGTGCTTGTATCATTTTGCATTCTTACCCGTAATATATGACAGAGAAGCAGCACTTGCCATTGTCATTTTTTAAAACTTTATCCATTCTAGTGGGTACACACTGGTGTCTCATTGTGGTTTTTATTTGCATTTTCCTATGTCTAACTATGTTGGGCTTATTTGTTACTTGTAACTCTTCTATGTGTCACTTACCTCTTCCTTTTGTGAAGATGTGTATCCAAATTTTTTGCCATCTTTTAATCTAGTTTTTTATTTTCTTCATATTGATATATATGACCTCTTTATATGTTATGAATAAAATTTCCTTGTCAGGTATATGTATTAAAATATTTTCCCCAGACTGTAATGGACTTATATTTTCTTTGCAGTGTTTTCAATGAGCAAATGGTTTTAAATTTAATAGTTTTAAATTAAATAGTTTTAAATTTAATAATTTTGTTTTTTTATGCTTGTTTAAGAAATCCTTCATTTACCAAATATTAGAATGGTTATATCATACCTTTTCCTATAGAATTTTAAAAGTTTTAGCCCTTATGTGTAGATCTAAGATCTATTTTAAGGTAATTTTTGTTTAAATGGTGAGACGTATAGCCAATAACTAATTAATTAATTTTTATTTGAATGTGATATCCTATTGCTCTAGCACAGTTGTTGAAAAGATTTTCTTTCTCCATTTGTTACCCTGGTAACTTTGTTGAAATCAATCGATCGGATAGTTGTAGATTTATTTCTGGACTTTATTCTGTTCCAAAGATACATGTATACTATTCTTACCTTAATATTATACTATCTCAACATAGTAGCTTTTCAGATCAGGTGATGTAACTCATCAAATTTTGTATTCTTTTTCAAAGTTGTTTTGCTTTTTCTATGACCTTTGCATTTCCATATAATTTGATAATTGACTTGATGATTTTTACTGTCATATTGATTAGGATTGTGTTGACTCTACGGATTAATTGAGGAAAAATTGACATCTTAACAACATTAAATTTTCCAATTCATTAACAGAGTATTTTTTCCATTCTCAGAAATGTTTTATAATATTCAGAGTATAGATTTTGCACATAATTTGTTAAATTTATTCTTAAATACTTTACATTTTTACGATCTTATATATAGTACTAGTTATTGGCTATTTAGCATCAATATCTCAGTAGTTAATTCACATTATAAACATTCTTTAATTTTGTTTAATGACCTTTTATCTTTCTAAATTTTCTCTGTGTAATAGCTTTTAAAATTTTTATTAAAAGAAGTCTGGGATTTTCTAGGTACACAGTGTTTTTGTCTGCAAATAAAGATGAGTTTACCTCATCCCTTCCTTTTGATTTCTTCTATGACCTATGGGTTATCTAGGTATGATTTTCAATTTTTAAAAAAAGTTTAGAGGATTTTCCATATACCTTTCATTTATTGGCTTTCAGTTTAATATTGATCGGGTCAGAGAACATAATTTTACAGTTTTAGTCCTTTCAAATTTGTTGAGATTTGTTTTATGTCTCAGCTTATTGTGTCTGAGAACATAATTCATTTGTACTTGAAAAGAATGTGTATTGTGTGATTGTTGTCAGGGTGTTCTAAAATGTCAATAAAGTCAGGTTGGTTGTTCACACCTTCTACATGATTTCTGATTCTCTCTACTTGTTCTATCAATTACTGAAAGAGAAGTGTAAGAATCTGAGTATACTTGTGGAGTGCTTATTTTTCCTTTTAGTTTCATTAGTTTTGCTTTACATATTTTGAAATTCTGCTATTGTATGCATACACATTTAGGACTGATATTTGTTTTTGACAATTTGACTCCTTTATTACTAGAAAACATACAACTTTATCTCTGATAATATATTTCTTAAATAAACTGATTTTGTTATTTCAATACAGGCACTCCAGTGTTCTTCGGGTCAGGGTTTGCATGATCTATTTTATCCCATCTTTTTCCTTTGATCTATTTGTGTCTTCCCATTTAAAGAAGGTTTGGTATTTTTTAAATCTTTTTGACATCTTTGTCATTTAAGTAGAGTGTTGAGACTATTTATAATTACATAATTACTGATATAGTTGAACTGAAATTTACCATCTTGCTATTTTACCCTTTGCTATTTGTCTTATGTGTTCTTTTTTGTTTTTTGTTTAAGTTTTCTTCCTTTTTAAAAATTATTTTAGTACTTTTTAAAAGATTTATGTATTTATTTTAGAGCGAGGGAGTGTGCGAGCAGGGGGAGGAAGAGATAGAGGGGGAACAGACTCCCTGCTGAGCGTGGAGCCTGAGATACGGGGCTGTATGGCAGGACCCCAAGACCATGACCTGAGCCAACACCAGGAGTCAGATGCCCAACCCACTGAGCCACCCAGGTGCCCACATTTTACTACTTTTTAAGATGCTACTATCTCCCCTATATTAGCTTATTAGCCTTCTCTTTGTTATATATATATATATATATATATATATATATATATATAATGTGCATTTATGTGCATATATCTGTGTGAGATATATATATATAAATACTTTTAATTGCAATATAGTTAAATACAATATTATATTAATTCCAGGTATATCATGTAATGATTCAACATTTATATCCATTACAAAATGCTCACCATAATAAATGTGGTTACCCTCTGTCACCATACAAAATTACTACAGTATCGTTAACTATTTCCTTATGCTACACTTCACATACCTGTGACTTAATCTATTTTATAACTAGAAGTTTGTATCTCTTGATCCCCATCACCTATGTTGCTCATCCATCTATCCTACTCCCCTCTGGCAATTACCAGTTTGTTCTCTGTATTTATGAGTCTCTTTCTGTTTTGTTTTGCTTTGTTTGCTTTGTTTTTTTAGCTTCCACATGTAAGTGAAATCATATGTTATTTGTCTGTGTCTATTTATTTCACTCATTTAATACCCTCTAGGTTTATCCATGTTGTCACAAATGACAAGATTTCATTTTTTATGGCCAAGTAATATTCCACTGTATATCTTGTTAGTGGGAATATAAATTAGTGCAGCCATGTTGGAAAACAGTATGGAAGTTCCTCAAAAAATTAAAAATAGAACTACCCTATGATCCAGTAATTGTACTTTTTGGTATTTGCCTGAAGAAAACAAATAAATGAACAAAAAACTAATTGAAAAGATATTTGCATCCCTATATTTATTGCAGCATTATTTACAATAGCCAAAATATAGAGGCAACCTATGTATCCATTCATAAGTGTTTTATATTTTTAATGGTTATTCTATAATTTAGAATGTGTTTCTTTAACTTATCAGTCTAACATCAAATATTACACCACTTCATAACTGCACAAAACTTTATTTCATATACTTCCATTTATTCAATCTTTTCCTTTATGTTATAGTCTTTTTTTTTTTTTAAGATTTTATTTATTTATTTGACAGAGAGAGAAAGATCACAAGTAGGCAGAGAGGCAGGCAGAGAGAGAGGAGGAAGCAGGCTCCCTGCTGAGCAGAGAGCCCGATGCGGGGCTCGATCCCAGGACCCTGAGATCATGACCTGAGCTGAAGGCAGAGGCTTTAACCCACTGAGCCACCCAGGTGCCCCTCTTTATGTTACAGTCTTATGAATTTTTCATATAATATATAAACACATTAAAAACAATATACATTACTATTATCTTTGCATATATAGTCAATTTTTAAAAAGGTATTTAAATGAGAAAATATGTATTTTATATTTATCCATGTTTATGATCTCTAACGTTCTTTATTCCGTGGTTACTCAAACACCTTCCTCTGACCTTTCTTATATAGTGCAGCACTACTGTGATACATTTTCTTATTTTTTGTTTTTCTTAAAAAGTATTTATCTTAATTTTGGAAAGATTACACATATATAGAATTGGTAGACATTGACCCACAGGTCACTGAGGCTCTGGTTTTTGTTTGTGTTTTTTTTTTCCTCTCTTTGATAAATTTGGATAGTTTTTATTCCTACAATTTAAGTTCACAGATCTCTTCTGCAGTTTCTAATCTGCAGTTAAACCCATCCAGTTTTTTCTTCATTTCTGATGTATTATTTTAATCTCTAGAATTTTACTCCCATTTGAATTACTTTTGTATTTTCAGTTTTTCTCCTTATTAACTCATGTGTTCCTTCACATTCTTACCCACAGTTATACTATTTAGAATAACTATTTAATATTATAGTCTGCTTATTTCAAAATTTATATCATAACCGAGTCTGCTTATTTCTTGTTTCTGCTTAAGAGTTTTATTTTCCTGCCTCTTTCCTTGTCTGACAGTTTTGACTGGATGCTGAAAATTGTGAATTTTACATTAGTGAGTGCTGCATTTTATTATATTCCTTAAAATATGGCATACGTTCAAATTAGCTTAGAAATTTGAGGCTTGTATTGAATTGTATATAAATCAGGTCTGAAGCAGGTTTTAATATCGGGCAGGGATCCTGGAACTTAGTTGTCTCAGGACCCCTTCTGTCAGATTTCACAGTCCTGTGTTGCCTATTGCTCACTGTCTAAAAATATTTCTCTCATACATTCTGTCAAGTTTTCTTGTGGTTTACAGTGAGATGACAATTTCCACAGCAATTAATCTTTCATAAATGGAAGATCCTGACTTTAAATAGCCTTAAGTAAATCCCTCTTCCCCAATGTTTGCACCTCACACTAATAACAGCTTAAAATTTCATTTTTTCATTTTTTTCTCTTCCACATTAACGTATTTAATTTTCATACATTAAACCAATAAAGATAAGCAGGAATAACTAAGATATAGAGAACATAGCCATAAAAGAGTAACGATATAAATAAAGCTTCCTAGAGACAATCAGCAACATAGAATCTCCAGAGGACCTAAGTAAACAACTCTGCTTTGTAATCTCAGAAAGAAGTTACTCAGATATAGTCAATATTTTATAGGACTTATTGATAACATTATAGCCGCTGAGCTAAAACAATATAAAATGAAACAAAACATATAGAAATCGTTGTAATGCTGTGTTACGAATGCCCATAAATGCTTTAGATCATCATAATTCATCATACAGTTAGGAGAGTGTACCACATTTCAATCTGCTTGTTAAAGAAGATCTGTGTAAGTCAAGAGGCTTATATCTGTCATATATAACTTGGTGGTGGGGGCCATCCACCCGCTCCCCCGTCCACAAGAGTAGCAATGAACCTCAGCCTATTGTGTTGATAGTTCTAGCTGAGGTGGAATGTCCCCAAAACTGCTATACTGCAGGTTTAACACGTAGTCTGTGATTGGGGGTGGGAAAAAGGGCCACAATTTTTTTTTTTTTCATCTAAAATAACGAAAAGGTGATGTGATCATATTGGAGATTAATGGTGGCTGTTCCAGGAAGGTGCTGGGAGCCTGCTGACATTTCTTGTTGCTGGCGGTAAGAAAATGGATGAGAGTGGATTCATACTTTATAAGCTGTTCCTTTGGTAGCACATCAACCCTTGACACTGCCTCACAAGCACTTAGCCTGATTATCGTGTGGCCTCCTGGTAAGCTGCTTCTGCCTTTTACCTACTCTGCAGTAGAAGAATGGCCTGGATTTTCATGCTTGTGGCTTTAAAATATTTGATGTTTCTCTTTAACATTATGATTCTGGCTATTGTTACAATTTACGAGGGTTTTCAGTAGAAAATATATGCAAGCCAACGCAAGCTAATGCACATGCAATCGATGCCTTGCAAAGCTTTTAATCACAGTTTCTTCCTGTACAGATCAATTGCTACTGAAGGTATCCAATTACTTTCCTCAGAGTGTGTTTGGGAATAGCATTAAGTGAAGAGATCCTGATACGGTCACCTGTTTATAACTGTGCATTATTCATGAGACCTTTCCTGTGGGCCTCAAATGCTGTAGCAGCTGAGATCCCCACCAAACTGTGGCTGGTTTGGCTTGGGTTACACTGCAGTAGAGAATCTTTGTGTCCAACGGAAGAATGTGGTGTCTTCTGCAAAAAGCAATGTGAAGCCATAGCTATATATTTAATAATTTAAGGTCCAGGAGAAAAGCAGACATTTAGGAATAACTCTTAGTAACTTTCTGTGATATGAAAGAAAGTAAATCAACATGTCTATTTCATCAAACTGATTACACTATTGCCGAGCCTTGCTTGACCTAAATGCGCTCATGCTTCACCTTGATCTAATGAAGTTTCACTTGGTTGAGAGAACAGGTAACTTTTCTTCACCAGAACTACGAAGCATGATTGATGGTGCAATTAAACAGAAATATGTATTTAGCAAACAAAGATAGCTCTTTCACAAGCGGAAACAACATGACACACCCAATGATCAAAAAGGCACTCCTACCTCACTGTGCACTATTTTATGAATTTATAATAGTTTCCTTCCAATTCAATTGTTGTTTAAGATCTTGGAGAAATTCGTATTGACCAAAAGTGAAAGTTAAGGCAGAGTTAGAGACTATTGCCCATGATACCCATATGGCTAACAGAGCCAATTATAATGGGATCTCATATTAGATAGCTCTTTTCTCGACTGCACTGCTGTCTAACAATTTTTCTAGACCTAAATGCTAGGGAATGTGATCTTGCTATAATGACATGGATTTTTTTCCCAAGATTTGGACCAGTGCCTAGAAGTTTTGGGATATCACTTCAGTGTGACACACAGGTTCTTTTTTTTCTTACTTAAAGGAGACAAAATATGATCTAATTGCTACTACTTTATGATTATCTGAACCAGGCACTTCTATCTTGTTGCTTATCTTTCGTTGATGACTGGCTTTACTTGTTTTGTTACAGTTGGCCCATCTCTTCACCCAGGTTCCAATCGGTGGAAAGAAATATAAAAGAATAGAATTCAGTTACATGGTCAGCCTTCACTGGAAAAAGAGGTTGTAAAATGTAGTATTTATTCCAGAAGGCTGTGTTTAGCTAATAATTAAGAATGCTATAACTATAGAAGAAGGGGAGAAAAAATTAGGAGGGAATAATAGTCATTTTTTTACATACTTAGAGTCCTCTTAACAGTGAGAAAAGAAACCTTTATCTCATTGAAAGCTGACACTTAGAATACATTTATTGAACAGTTTTCATTGCCTTGCCTTGAGCTGTCTGCAGTTTGGGGAGATCAGAGATCTCTGTTTCTGCTGGATAGGCTGGAAGCTTTGAGAACAGTAAGACTCTACATCCTTGGTAATGGATTTCCAAGTGCTAAGGCTGGGCTGTGGCAGCAAAAAGTTGATTTTCTGTGCAGGAGATTCAAACAATTGAAACTTGAAGCAACAGAGGAAGAACTGGGCTGAAACTAGTGAAAGTGTTGTTTGTTCAAATTATGCGCAGACTCTTAGTGTGTGTCAAAGGCTAGACCAAGTCCCATGATCACATCACATTAGTACCTGTGGTACCTTTACCTACTAATAATTTGAGTTGTAGCATGTACTACTTTTAATTATTTTATGTCCTTTTTCATGGTCTGTTGGGCTAGCTTATAATTTTTAGAGGCCAGAGAGTCTGTATTTTATTTTGTTTTTGAACCTAAGCACACTACCTTGTAACCTGGCTTTTGGCATATGTAAGACAGGTTATGGTATTGTTAGGGAACATGTACTGGATCCTGGCCAAAAAAAAACAAGTGGCACTCAGAGACCTTGGAGGATCAGAGATTTATTTCATGCTAGTGGGCCCAGAAGAGACTAATCTTTTAAGGTCTGAGCCCGGAGTACAAACAAAGGAGGTCTTTTATACAGTTTTACTTCCGTATCTGTACCATTCTTGCGGCTGGGCAGGTGGGGCTAGGGGAAAGCCTGGAATGGCCCTGGGGCTGGGACTGCGATTCCCCTGCTGGATTGGTCAGCCACCTCAGAACACAGATTTTCCTTATCACTACAAGAATTTTAACACAAAAAGAAAATGAGTGAGACTCTTCCTCTTTTCCTTTCCCTGGTGGTGGGTATTAAGGAGGGCACGTATTGCATAGAGCACTGGGTGTGGTGCATAAACAGTGAATCCTGGAACACTGAAAAAAATAAAATTAAATAAAGATGTTAAAAAAATAAAAATAAATAAAATAAAATACAATTATAAATCTAGAAAAAAGAAAATGAAACTCTATTTTGCATATTTTAAGATATTTGATATTAATTTAGATTTTTTACCCTGCATTTTACCCTTTTCCTGAAACTAATAAAAATCTATATTAATTATACTTGAACATAAATAAATAATGATAAAACACAAGTATCATAGCATGTAATAACGTCTCTTTCTCTTTCTTTCTTCTTTCTTTCTTTCTTTTTTTCTTTCTCTTTCTTCCTCCCTCTCACCCTCTCTTCTCTCTCTCTCTTTTCTCTTTTTCTTTTGGTTTAATGAAGAGAAATGAGATGTAAACTTTCTCTGGCAGAAATTATTATAGGAGATAGGATTTGAGTTCTTTTAGTCTCAAAAACTACGAAAGGCCAAAAGTTTACTTGGTATATGGATCAAGGATAAGCTCTTATTACAGAAAAAAGTCATACTACAAGGAAATAATTTGTGGACAGTTTAGCAAATAGGCTTACAAAAGGTGTGCGTAAGGTGTAAGGAGAAATCAAGGAATTCTGCTTCTAGGTCTGAGGGGATGGTGCAGGCAGCATAGTTACTGGAAATCTCTAGAGAATAGATATTAACTGTAAGGAAGTGTCCTTCACAGAAGGTGTGGTCACAGGCAAAGAATATAAATGAAATACAGTAATCTGGGAGGGAGAAAACACTTTTCTTCTGGTGTTTTTTACTGGCCAAACCCAAGCAGAAGCCAGAGGGTAAGAGAACCCACTGAAACAGATGTTGTGAGTGAGCCTCTAAGAGCAGAGCAAGGAGGAGGAAGGAGAGCTGTTTTGGTGGAACATAGGGTAGATATCCAGGACAACTGATGGTTCATAGTTACAAATGCATTAATTTCTTAAAAAATTTATTTATTTGAGCAGGGGAGGTGCAGAGGGGGAGAGAGAGAGAAAATCTTAAGCAGGTTCCATGCCAGCATGAGCTCCATCTCATGAATCCCAAGATCATGATCTGAGCCGAAATGAGGAGTCAGACTCTTAACTGACTGAGCCACCCAGGGACCTCAAAGGAACACATTTTGAGAACCACTGTTCTAGGTTAGGATTTATCCATGCAAAAAATTAATTTTTGATGGCCTAATTAAATTTTTATTACTATTATTCTTTGTGTTAAATAGTGATGCTTGTTAATGAGAATTTTAAGCACCCTGATTAGTGGCAATATAATTTCACACTGCTTCTAATATTTAGTATTTAGTACTAATTTCATAGTATTTTAGTAATTTTTAGTATTTAAGCTAATACTATATTTACATAATTGTGCAATTAAAGTGATGTCTCATTAAGGTGATATTGAATGAAATGATATTGAATGAAATATTCTACATTAACTAACTTTTCCTTTAACAGTTTCAACAGACCTTTAAAAAATATATTATGAGACTTTTGGTTGAGACGAGATGTCATAGACCGTATTTTCTCTGCTGTTTTCTGCTAAATGCAGCTGGAAATGGCATAAAGTACAACCAAAGAAGGACCTTGAAGGTGTAAAAAGAAAGCAAGCTGGCTTGAAAACCCACAACTGGAGATACAGTACAGTGAAAGGCATCTTGCATCCCAACATCCAACAGCAGAAGTCCACCCACCCTTGATCTAAAAACGGAAGGTAGGTAGGCTTATTCTTCCCCTGAATCTAAAGAGAGTCCCTCTGGCAACATTAGACAAGCCTGCACTACTGACAAGAATCAGATGTCGGACTTATCTGAAAAATATTTTAAGGCATCCATTATAACAATGCTTCAACGATCAATTATAAAGTCTCTTGAAACAAATTAAAAACAGCAAATCTCTGAAGAAAAAAACAAATGGGTTACCGAATTGGAAAATACAATAAGAGAAATAAAAAACTGAATACATGGCTCAATAGAATAGAATGAAGATGACAGAAGAAAACCCATGAACTTGAGTATAGAACAATAGAATGCACCCAATCTGAACAACAGAGAGGGGAAAAAAATTGACTGGAAAAAAAATGAACAGAGCCTCAGGAACCTATGAGACAATAACAAAAGAGCCATCATTTATGTCAACACAATCCCAGAAGGAAAGTAGAAAAGAGGGGGTCTGAAAAGTTGTTTGAAGAAGAATTGGCTGAAAATGTCCTAAATTTGGTAAAAGACACAAACCTGTAATTCCAAGATGCTAAGTAAATACTAAGCAGGATAAACACAAAGAAATCTATGCAAAGATACACCACAGTTAAAATTTTGAAAAATAAACACAAAGAAAAAGTCTTGAAAGCAACTAGGGGGAAATGAGTATTACCTGTAAGGAAATACCAATTCAAACGAAATGGATTTCAAATCTGAAATCATAGAAACCAGAAGAAAGTGGTACCATATTTTTCAAGTGCTGAAATAAAAGAACTGTCAGCCACAAATTCTATATGCTGTGAACTCAGACTTGAGGAATGAAAGAAATAAAAATATGTTCAGAAAAAGAACAGCTAAAAGAATTTATTACTAGCACACATATTCTTTTTAAAAATTTAGTAATATATTCTGTTTATCCCAATGTATCAAATGTTATCATTTCAACACATAAGTATAAAAATATTAAAGAAAAATAAAATATCTTATTCTTAAAGATTGGCTAAACAAAATTCTTCAAACAGAAAGGAACTGATAAAAGAAAGAGTGTTGGAGCATCAGGAAGGAACAAGGAATAATGCAAAGAGCAGAAATATGGGTATGTCCAAAGAACCATTCATTTCCTCATGAGTTTTAAAACCATATTTGTTGATTGGAACAAAAATTATAACACCATGGGCACCTAGGTGGTTCAGTTGGTTAAGCATCTGACTCTTGATTTCAGTTCAGGTTGTGATCTAAGTGTCATGATATCAAGCCCCGTGACAGGCTCCATGCTCAGCATGGAGTCTTCTTGAGATTCTCTCCCTCTCCCTCTGCCTCTCCCCCAACTCGTGCATGCACTCTCTCTAAATAAATAAATAAATCTTTAAAAAAATTATAGCATCATCTGATTCCCATGACAGTGATTCTTAAAAATGAGGAAGACAAAGGGATATAAATGAGAATGGGGTTTCCACACTTCACTCAAAGTGGTAAAATGTTGATGCTAGTGAATGGTATAATTCATATATATAGAGAGAGATTAGTAATACTCAGAATGACTACTATCAAAGATATACAAGAGACACATTTAAAAACACTAAGCATAAATCAAGATGGAATCCTAAAACATACTCAAGTTTTGTGCGGGAAGGCCAGAAAAGAGAAACAGAGAAATCAGAAATAGAGAGAGAAGACCAGAAGAAACACAAAATAAATAATAAATAGAAACCTTAAGAGCTAACATATTAATAATTATCTTGAATGTAAATGGTCTAAATACATCAATAAAAGTGGATTAAAAACTGTGACCCAGCTATATACCACTTACAAGAAACTCGCTTCAAATCCAATGACATCTGTCTGTTAAAAGTAAAAGGATGAAAATAAAGAAGACTGCCCTCACCAATGTGGGCAAGCATCATCCGATTCATTGGGGGCTTGAATGGAACAAAAAGATGGAAGGAAGGGGAAGTTCTCTCTTTGTCCTTGGGCTAGGACATTCATCTTCTCCTGCTTTGGACATTGGAGTTCCTGGCTCTTGGGTCTTAAGATTAATTCCAGGTCTTAAACCAGTGCCCTTCCCCACATTCTTTGGCCTCCACCTTGAACTACGAGCTACACCAAGCTACACCCTTGTTCTCAGACCTTAGGATCTGGATTGAATTATACCACTGACTTTCCTGATTCTCCAGCTTGCACAAGATATATTGCCACATACCTCAGCCTCTATAATCCTGTGAAACATTTCCTGTAATAGTAAATTTCCTCTTATAAATCTGTATACAGGTGTCCCTTGCTTTTCAAAAGTTTGAGTTGCACGATGTTGCTTTTACAAAAGACCTCCATTAGTACCTTTTTTGCTAACCAAAAAATAATCTGAAGTGGATTTTCACTTTTATGAAAAGGAAAAATGAAATAAAAAATTAAAGGAAAAGTGAAAATAGCCTTTGTTTGCCATAAGCTGTTATCCAGGCAGCAAGAGAGGCCCAACCAAGCTCCTGCCCTGGAGCTACGCTCAGCATCTCAGCATCAAACTGCCACACCTTTGAACTGTGTTTGTGAGCATCCATTCTAAGTCTATTTTGTTCAGCTATAAAATGAAAATTATTGCTGCTACATGAGTTGTGAATGCTTCGTTCGTGCATAATAAATACTTGGAGCAAGGCAGGGCATAATAGTCTGCTCAATAAATGGTAGCTATTTTCAATATCTTTAAAACTATTTTAAAGTATATTCATTATATTTATTAAAAGGAGCGGAAAGAAAATTTTTAAAGAAGCACACCAATCAATTTAATTTCAGCATTATCCTCCATAAAGCAAATTATAAGTAATACTGAGATATATCTAAAAAACTTATGACTGATAGGAGAAGTACTTTGTAAATTTTGTCACTGTGTAAAGGTCTCTGTTAAGCTTACTAACAATTATTTTACAAAATTTTCTGAATACAAAGGAAGCACAGTTTTGCCGGTTTTAAATTTTGAGGCTGAATGAATAAGCTTTAATGTAATTAGGCTCATTTGAAAAAGTTCTTATACAAAGTAGACAACCTGACTTATCAAAGAAAAAACCACAAAGCTTACTGTGGTTAACAAGTTGTATTTATTATTTTATTATTTTCTATAGTTTCTAAAAGGTAGAATATATTGCAAGACTTTGTTAAAAATAATTCATTACACAGTTTTTGGACGGTTAGTGGCAAACATGGTTTACGAGTAAAAGATATAATTTTCAAACCAAAATCAGTTAATGGTCTGGAATTTACAGAAGCAAGTTAAGGTTAAGTTTAAATATCTGAAGCAGTTTCTACATTAAAGCATTTCCAAGAAATAGAAAACTAAAAAATTTAGATCAAGCACCAGCTGTCACCATGTCACCAAGTTAACACTAGTTCCTCATTGGTTCCCATCTCATGATGAAGAACGGGAGGAGAAAGGGAAGGAACACTTATAGAAAGAAACAGAACTCTGAAGTTACATTTACTTAAGAGTTCCCCCAAAGGCATCTTGGTCAAGTTAATACATTTCTGAGGGGCAGAAATAGGTTATAATAGTTAAGGCTCAAGATCATGCATTCATAATAAAATACAATTACTGACATTTAAGTGATATTGAATGTCATACAACATATTTAAAGTTTGCCATTTAGGTCAACAGTATACATATTTTCTTTCTGAATCCCTTAGGATTTTTTAGGCACATTGAAATCAATCTTCATACAAAGGGAACAAATATCAGAATCTCATACTACATGGAGGTAAGTGGCTACATTTTTGTGATTATGTCAAAAGCAACTATTTGTGCCTGTCTTTTAAAGACAATTTCAATAATGAAAATTAATATTTAGGATTTTCAAGTTTTTCAAACACAAAACATTTTACAGAGTGTGTGTGTGATGGATTAAAAATAGCAAAAACAAACTTAGAAAGACAAATGAGAAAGTGAAAACTAATTTGTATACACTAATATTATATAACACCACCAACGACAAGCTTACACTTTGATCTCCTATTCAGGCTCCTCACAGTTTCAGTGGTCATTTTCTTTCTCTAAGTTATAAAGAACCATAAAGTACAGTGGAAAGTATTTCAAAGTGGACACAGTTTCCCAAGGATCAAGACTCTGTGAAAATCCCTAGACATAATGGCAACCCTTGACTCTTCTAATTCATATTATGACTTTCATTTGCCAGATCATACTACCCAATGTTACATTATGGATAAATGATAAAAGCATATCAGTCTTATGATAACATAATACATGAGTCTACTAATAGTTTCTATATTATATCATTTTAGTAGATGTATACTTTAAAAAAGGGTAAATGTGAAAAAAATGAGGAAAATGTAGGCAATAATTATAGTTCCCTTTGTGCTTCTTACTCTCTGAATTCATTCTGTTGAAGAGCTAGAGCTTAGGCAGAACTAGTCAAAGAGATGAAAAACCGGGAATCCAAAAACAATCAAACAATATCAATTCCCAGTACCAAAAATAAAAGAAAATAAAAACAAAAACCAAAGCTCCAGTCAACCAAACATGGTTTGGATCAGCCCAAGAATATCTGTGGTTGATCTCAAAGGAACTTTCTAAGAACTGCCCTTTTCTCTTCCCCCAGTTGGCATCTGTCTAGGCAAGTTTATGATTTAATGGCCTGTAGTGCTGTTATTTTTTAACACTATCCCACCTTAAGAAAGTACTTATTGTACTGGCTTATTTGTAACTAAGTCCTATTAATGGTGACTTAAATCCCATAAAGTAGACATAAAATATATAAGGAAGCCTCTTTTGCTACTAATCTCTACCATCACCTCCCAATCCTCTAGAAGCACACACCATAAAAGTCAGAGAGAGAAAACAAGCATTGGATTATCAGATGGCAATTTTAAGCCATTTTAACTCACTGAAGTGATTTTAAGGGGTTGTCATGGTTAGACTGCATATACAAAGGTAAAAAGTAAACTTGACACGGAGTCTTGTGAACACAAGCTTAACTTCCACGGATTGTAAACAATTGATGAGTAAGTAAAATCTTTACTTCTCTGATCTTTGTTCTTATTTCTGATTCAAACTTTTGACATTTTTAGGAAGTGAAGAAGAAAGTGAAAATGTGGTAAGTGGGATTAAATTTGGCTTTGAATAGTTGACTTTTCCTCAGCTTTGTCAAAATAGGCATTTTCTGCAGTAGTTTGAACTTCCTTGTCATCATCTATCATATGAATATCTGATGTATTTTTGTCATTTTGCCTCAAGCGGTAACTTTTATAAGCACGTTGAATTATGGTTGCTGAGACTGCCTCTTGTTTTCGTTTGAGAGTAGTAGTAATTGGCTCATATGTGATCTTAAAAGGGTTGGCTAACACAAACCCTGATTCCATCTCTGAAATCATTTTCTCCATCCTCACATCTTTACCTATAACTCGCTTTGTTAAAGCAAGTAAGATGTCAAGGCAATGAATTCTGTCCCCAGCAGCCATGGGAAGATCCATGGCAATGAGCTGGCCCTTGTTCGGTTTTGCCATAAAAAGAGGGGGGTCAAGGGCAGCTGCAAAATCTGAAAGCCTGCTAGAGTCTATATACTGGGTTCTATCAGGATCAAACCGCTTCCATACCTGAAAGAATTTCCTAAAATCATCTTCACTTAATGTCTTGGCTTTTTTTTTAGAAGCAATATTTAAAAATTCCATGACAACAACAATGTACATGTTTACTATGATCAGCCATGATATGAGGATATAACTGACAAAATAAATAATCCCAACAAATGGGTTACCACAATCTCCCCTAACCTGAGTCCCAGGATTAATTTTATCAGGATCACAGTCAGACCATTCACTGTTGAAAATTGCATTGAGCATTCCATCCCAGCCAGCAAATATTGTAACTTGGAAAAGGCAGAGCATACTGCTGCCAAAAGTTTCAAAGTTGGACACATCATTAATTCCAGCTTCTTTTTTAACATAGGCAAAATTGTACATTCCAAAGATGGCATAGACAAACATGACCAGGAAGATGAGAAGACTGATGTTCAACAATGCTGGGAGAGACAACATCAAAGGAAGCAGAAGATCATGGAATATCTTTGGTCCTTTCCCAGGACGCAGGATATGGATAATCCGTGAGAGTCGTATCAGTTCCATAATGGAAGGAGACATAAGGTAGTATCCTACTGTTATAGGCAGAAACAGTTCTTGGTGTGGGAGAAGATAAAACAAGCAATAAAATTACTTAAATATGATTGTATTTAGAGGAATATAAATTATCTTATTTCATTTATTATTTCAATTATTTATTTCAACTATTTATTTCAATTATTATATCATTTTTATATGTTAAGATCATTTTATTAATCTTCCCAAATAACAGAACATATTGAAAGTGGGGATTAGCCAAACACTAATTGTGGCAATTTTCAGGGTATCTAGCAAAATTTGGAAGAGAATTATTTGTATCATCATCTTAAGAGTACTATAGGTCAAGTACTTCTGGAATCACAATTGGCATGATTCCATAATATAGAATAGTAGTCATGTCTTTTCTGATGGTAGTTGTATAAAGAAATTTAGTTCAATCTGGCCTTTACTGAATATCAGATAAAGGTATCATGCAAATATGAAAAGATGAATGACCTGACTTTTGTCCTCAAAGACCTTATAATCTAGAGAACAGAGGTAGATATTTAAAGTCATTATCATGCAAGGTGGAACGACCTAGTTGATAAATATAATTACAAAAATGTTTGCATTTTTGGCATTCAGTGATTCACAGATTATAATTTAATTTATTTATTTCATAAATAGTATTTGGGCCCTTAGCAGTTTTAAATGGAATTAAGTAAATGAGTCCTGGCCTAGAACTTTTTTTGTAGCAGTTGTGGGTAGATGAGGGAACTATGGGAGTGAGAGCTATCACTATAAAACAAGGTAAAGTTACAATTACCCTAAAAGTATAGGGGATATGTTCTCTGGAAGTACTGGAGAGAATAAGGTTCATTTTGAGTTGAGAAGGTAGGGAGGAGAGAATCCCACGATTCTAAATGAGATGGTATGTTTGTTGAATCTGGAAGGATCATGTCTCATATTTCCCTTCAATTTGGTCATTGTCAATGATGACATTTTCTCTGACATTCTATCTTACCTATATCTTCATCTCCACATTGTGATAGTGAATCTTCTACTCTGACTCAAATTTTCTTTTTTTTTTTTTTTAAGATTTTATTTCTTTATTTGATGGAGAGAGATCACAAGTAGGCAGAGAGGCAGGCAGAGAGAGAGAGGAGGAAGCAGGCTCCCTGCTGAGCAGAGAGCCTGATGCGGGGCTCAATCCAGAACCCTGAGATCATGACCTGAGCCGAAGGCAGAGGCTTAACCCACTGAGCCACCCAGGTGCCCCTCAAATTTTCATTTCTCCTCACAATCTTCCAAATTCTTCCATTATGCCAGGTATATCCCCATTTAATTGTAGACAATTTTTTCTACATCCTCATCACTACATTTTCTTCACCTCCTTTCCTATCTGAAGTCTGACTTTACCTTAAGGATACTATTTCCCTTGGAACATTGTCAAGTGCAGACAGCTCTTTCTTCCTACTCCATATTTCTTGGGGTTGAAAAATGGAATGACCAAGCATCTTTCATTCTTTCCAATGTGATTTCCAGACATTTTGAGCCAATTTTATAAAGAAAAAAAGAATTTTCTGTCCTGACACATTGTGGATCATGCCATTGAACTATACTATTGCCTACCATTTCTTGGCTCTGCGATCTATTTATTCCTCCTCATTTACACTCATTGGAGACTTATTAGTACTTGGTTCACTGTCACCCTTTCCACCCCAACACCTACCATCAACAACTCATTGAAAGGTCAGTCTCTTGTTCTTTGACTTTCTTAACTGCAATAATCTCCATCATTTTACTTTAGTCATATGCAGCTATCGCCACATTCTGGACCCAGGATTCTTCACCTTCTGAGATTTCAAAATCAAACAGCTTTTTCTCTGACTGTGATTTGCTTTCCTTCGAGATCTCTGATTCAGTAACTCTTACTCTAATCCCAAAGGGCTTTTTAATTCCATATTCCTCTATTTTCTTCCTATCAGCTCCTTCCTGCTTTTATGTACTTTGCTTTCAAGCTTCTTGTGTTTATCTATCAATAGTTGGACTGCTTCTACTACCAAATGAATAGGTTGAATTTTCTGGAAGCACAAGTGGGCAGATAGTTTGTCCACATTTTCACTGCTGATTATATAGAATATATTTGACAAAATAAATGCTTAAATATTGTCTCTCATGGAGCTTACATTCTAGTATGTGTCTTATAGGGAGGCAGAAAATAAACAAACTTTTCCCTGCCTAAAACATTTTTATCTTAGATTCTTTACTTGGCTACCCCCTTATCCCATAAGTCTCTATTTAGATTTTGCTTCATCCATGCAGTTTCTTCTGACCTCTACTTACTGTTAGGTTCCCCTCACTCTTTTGTGCCACTGTAACACCCTGTGCTTTTTCCCTTATCACAACCTTAATAGCACAACTTTAAATATGTACTATTTAATCATCTGTATCCCTTACTAGGTTGTCAACTATGTGCATATGGGGATCATGCCTACCTTGTTTACTATTAGATTCTTTGAATATAGCATAATGTCTATTCACAAAGGGGATAATCAAATATATTTGTTAAATAAAAGACTGAGATCCCCAGGGTAAGAGAAAGCTGGTGATGAATTCATTAAAGCCTAACACTCTAGTGCTGTGAAAGTTGCAAACAGTTTTAGAGATTAGAGAAAAAAGAATAGGGACCATGAAAAGTTATATCATGCTAAGACGTAAATCTCCTTCTAGAGCCATCCTAGAAAATACTGTATGTGATACACTGAAGGGGTGACCTCTGAAGTAAAGTGTATGTATTAATTTAACAAGTATTTTTGAATATCTTATAGCTGTCAAGTATGTGTACATGTATGAATGCAAAAATTCCTACTGGAATAAGAAGGATCCCTTCTCTGTTTGCCTGTTTGCCTTTGTCTGTATCTCAGGACACATTTAGTATAAGAACTTGCCTGAATTAGTATTACTATAAAAGAAAATCTGACTAAAAAACCTACCTGTAACAGAGAAAATGACCACCATAAAATCAAAAATGTTCCATCCAATGGTGAAATAGTTACAATGGAAAGCGATGAGCTTCAGTGCACATTCTCCAGTGTATAGTATAATAAGAACTAAGTTAATCCAGAAGAGAGCAATGTCCATATTTTGACTCTGTTCATCACTTTGTATCATAATGGTTATTGCTTGAAAACAGATAAGAGCCATAATGATGGCATTAAAAACTTCACTTGTTACCAAGTCAAAGATGAATCCTTGGAATTTATTCTGTGGATGAAGAAAAGAAAGGTATAATAGCCTTATTAGTAGGTTGTATATACACACATATTGTCTGTAGAATTATAATTTCCCTCCTAGCATAAACAGGAAAATAAGCAAGGGACTAAGTTTTTACCAAACTATGATTACAGTGTATGTAGTCAAAACAAACAAAAGACCATCCAAACTTTGTTAAGGAACATATTTTTAAACTTTGTCAAAAGCATTTGTGAAGAATTTCAAAAACAAATTTTCATTTTTAAAAGAGACTATCCAAAAGAAACCTTTTCTGAAGCTTGAAAAATAAATGTAGATTTTTCTTACTCCTGGGCGACGGATTGCTTTTTGAGAGTCCTCACACAACAGCCTCCTCAGTGCACGGAATTGTTTCTTCTGTTTGCTTGTTATAAAGATATTTGAGTCTCCGTGGTAAAGAAATGAAAGAAAAGGATATTCAAATCACGTTGAATCTAAATTTTACCTTATCATTAATAGACATTTTGGAAAGCTTGTTAATTACTGATTTGATCTTTTACAAAGGGCAAAAAGGCAATGATCTAAATCACGTTTAACTACGTCTGGCTTTCTGCACACAAAGCCACACTAAACACGTATAGAATATATGGAAATGACTGATATCAATTATCTTCTGGTGCACTTTCTTGTGGGCAGTGAACTCTTTTTCAACTTTTCATTCTCCTGAGGCCTACCACATGTTAAACAGAGACGAAGGAGAAACGGTGGGGGATAAATGGAAAGGTTTGCTGAGAAAAATTGAATTCAAAAGCTAAAGATAAAATTGGTTCATACCTTCTAAGAAGCAGGGAAAAATAGAATTGGTCATTTATGTGTTTTATAAGTTCATATATTACTTAATTTTCCAAATAATACTTATTAGAAGATATTTTTATACTATTACGCCAACAGCACCTTATGTTTACATCTTCATAGCGCCTTCTAGAGCTTATTTATCTTTGTGTTTCTAATGCTAATTTCAGTATCTTATATAAAATGTATAAAGTGAATAAGAGGTAAACAGTTAATGTGTTAATCTAGAAATTAGGAATTATTACCGCCCTAAATCAGGACTCAGTCACTTAAGTTAGAAAAGAGTCATGAATTTGAAGTCCAGAAGCAAATTCTAGGATGTTATCCCATTGGGTTGAAGTCCCAAGAAGCTGAAGCATCCAATCAAATGCATATTTGAACACTGTTCTCGTAATCCCATTCGATTAGCAGAGACTGAGTGGTTTGTTTACCAGATTCTGAACATGGCTGAACTTTGACGACATGGCTGAAGACAGAATTTCAAAATTAGATTATTCTTTTCTTCGACTTTTTAGAAGGTTTCCCTACACCTCTAGAGAGATCTCTGTGGTTAAAATAAGCAGACTTAAAGGACTTTTGAGGCCTTTGCATTTGTAGAAGCCCTGAAGGAAGTCTTGTGTGGAGATTGCACCAGTCGGGTTGTTCACTTCTGTCTCTGAATTGTTTCCTACTCGTTTCAAGCACTCCTATTTAGGCCATATATTTAGGATTCTCTACTTCTAGCTGGAAAAGCTACTGCGCTGACAAAGATGTCTATGTTGGTTATGACTCTGAAGCTTTGAACATATCAGAGAGTAAAAATGTGTAGCTTATTTTTCTTGAACTTCTTTACATATTTGTGTAGACGTACCACAATATTACTTGTTTGTCAGCATGTCATTTTTTATAAACATATATATGGAAACACTCGTAACTTTTAACCTTTAAACTTGTCCATTTACATTTGAATATAGAAAACAATGTAAAGATGAACATTTTAACAATATTTCTCAATATGCAAGAATATCAACTTATTTTTTTAGCTAAGTCCCGAATAAAAATGATATTAAGATGAATCCCAAGCTAATTATTTGAAGCATTACATTTTTATAAATGTGCTTGATTTTCTCAGGCATTAGTGAACAAAGAATATTTGTACTTATCTTTATTTTATGCTTGTTGAAATTAGCAATAATAACACCGATCAGCATACTCAAAGGAAGAAATAATCCAATAATAATAAAGTTGATAAAGTAACTATACATGTAGATGTTGTCTTCAAAATTAGGTTGCCTATTCACCTAAAAGTTAAATTAAAAAATAAGCAAAATAAGGTAGGGCATAGCAGATTTTTAAGGCATAGCAGATTTAGGGCATACAGAAAATATTCTCTACGATATTATAATGATAGTTATATATCATTACACATTTGTCCACACCCATATAATGTACAACACCAAGTGAACCCTAAGGTAAAGTATGGACTTTGGGTAATTATGACGTGTCAATGTAGGTTCATCCTTGGTGAAAATGTGCCCCATTCTGGTGAGTGGTGTTGATAATAGGCTATGCATGTGTGGGGAGAGTGGGTATATGGGAAATCTCTATACCTCCCTCTCAATTTTGTTGTAAACCTAAAACTGCTTTAAAAAGCAAAATAAAAATAAATTAAAAAGTGGAAAAAATAAGCAAAATATTGATATACCAACTTTTTAAAACATAAAATTTATAAAGCAGTTTACAACAAGAAAAACCAACGATTCTACATGAGGTAATGTTTCCACTTTGTTCTTTGGTGAAGTGACATTATTGCTTTGTTTATTTGAATTTTAAAGTTTACTGCATTGGTTTAATAATTGTAATGAAGTCTGATAATCCTTAAACTGGGCCTACCGGGCTTCAACCACTGTACACAATCCTGGAAGGATTTCATTTTCGGTGACATACTCAATCTGAAATGTATCTAATTTCTGTCTAGCATAAGCATTTGCTTTTATCACGTTATTTATTCTGTTATTGTTGTTACTCTGTTCTTGAATTGAGAAAATAACTTTGCCTTGAACCTTAACAATGGCTCTAAGATGATACTGTACTTACATCAATAGAATCAACTGCTGAATTCATAATAGTGATCCATCCATTAAATGTTGCCTGTAAAAATGACATGTATTTAATTCTTATGGAAATCTTAAGCTTCATGGTAAATAAAATGTAAAACTCAATTTGTTATTAATATAGTAAAATTTGATTAGTAAGGCTGACCGCATTTCAATACACCATGTAATTGAGACCTTTATCATTTTCATTTCTGCATTTATATTGCTTACTAACATGAATTTAAAGCCACTTAGCTTCACTGTAGTAGCTTAATCGTAGTTGATAACAAAATATTGTAAGATAGTATAAATAGAGAGAAGGAGGTAGATAGATAAATGGTAAGTAAATACATGCTGCCCAAGTGTCATTTTTACTCTAACTGCTATAGATGTGCTTTTCTATAGGGGAGGTAAGACAAGAAAGAATGATTTATCTCCCCATTTCTGTTAGATGTTGGGTGATTGAGGAGCCATAGCACTAAGGAGAAACAAAACAGTAGTACCCTGAGCCAGACCAAAAGCTGTGACCCTATTACCTTATCAATGATGGTAGAAATAGGTTTCCAGTACCTGCCATCTCCCCTGTCAATCCTACCTTCCTCTGCATTTCCTTCTCCTAGCAGAGCAGGGTCTGTGTTTCACTTTTGTCTTTCCAAATAAGCCTGGTGTAGCATGTTCCATAAATGTATCTATCTACTAATAATGCTAAAATATGTTATAACCAATTCTAGTAATCATCCACATTTTGTCCTTTATGTCCACTTATAATATGAATGAGCATATAAAAACAATGATTAAAAAAATCAGAAGTGAACTTACCACTTGAAGCAGTGAAAGGAAACCGTTTCCAACATTATCAAAGTTCAGTTTTGCATTCACCCATGGCATGGATTCATTAAACACAAGGCTTTCACACTGATTCTTATTCATGACTTCGGATATAGGAAATCTTTCTCCACTTGTTGGGTCAATGCATTCATAGAACTTGCCAGCAAATAAGTGTACTCCTATGATGCTAAAAACCAGCCAAATCATAAGGCAGACCAGAAACACATTCAAAGCAGGTAAAGTTGTTGTTATCAAAGCTCTCACAACCACCTGGCATATAATAAAAAACAGACAGGTAAACTTTAGGTAAGAAATGTAAAATCACTTTAATTGGAAATACGAAATGGAATGTCATAAAGAAATAACAAAAAAAGGCCGTCATTAAAGATTTAATAGGCCACATGCCAGTATTTGAATAACTTAGATGATACTTTTTTTTTTTTAATTTTATTTATCTATCACAGAGAGCACAAACGCAGAGCGGAGAGCCCGATGCGGGGCTCAATCCCAGGACTCTGGGATCATGACCTGAGCTGAAGGCAGACACTTAACCAACTGAACCACCCAGACGCCTTCTGTATAACTTAAATAGTACATTTTAATTTAAAAATATACATTAAAAATTCAGAGAGTCTCAAAATTTTTGTACTAAAAGAATCACTAAAAGGCAACAGAACTGATTAGCAAAATAATTATTTCACTGATTCAACACATGTATCAACTTCCTGTATTTGCCAGAGAGACAACTGAACCTGTGTGAATATATGTGTATGTATTAGCTAGAAAGTACATAAAATGAGAAAGAAACAGGCCTACATCTAAGTCTTGGTGATTCTAACTTTTGGGAGGATTAGCCTACAAAGCAGACACTGAAGTGTCAGGGGAAATAAGAGGAAGACCAAGAGATCGTAGATCAATGAAGTCAAGGCAAGAGGCTATGTCAAGAAACACTGAATGAGCAGCTGGAGCCTGCAAAATCAAAAACCTCATCACTGCACCCCTCTACGTCACTGGTGAGCCACTCCAGAGCAGGAAGTGTGGGAAATAAATCTACCACCTCAACTCAAATAACAGTAATAGTCTAGAATCACCATTTCCATTTCTTCAACTCCCTTCTCTTTTGAATATTACAATTAGAATTTTATTCTTATTACTCTACTATAGCTGTTATGGTGAATATAAGCCAGTTCCTAAAGCCAACAGAAAATTTCACTCTTTGCTATTTCTTTGTCTTTTCCTTAGCATTACACTTTTGACTCCTTTTCTCCCAACCTCATTTCTTTCTTTTTTCATGAGGCACCATCGATTTTCTTTGGTACAATTTTATCCTTCCTTCCCTCAGCCATTACTAAATACATGTCCTTTTTGCTGTTTTCTTGCTGATATTCCTTAGTCTTCTGACTTTGATTAAATAGTTTAACTTTTAACCGTGCTTTCAGTAACACTTCATTTTATTTCTAAAACTAAGTCACAGATCCTTTGTTGGCATTTTAGATATTTTGAGAGGCTCACTGATACCTCTAAAGAAAAAAATGCTATGCTTAACAGAAAATACACTTATGTAAGAATAAAAGCAGTAGATACACAAATATTTCAGTAATCAGAGCACCCAAGACTGGAGCTTATTAAATATAGAAGGCATTAATTTTGTAATCATGTGACTCCTTATGTAATCATGTGACTCCAATGATATATTTTCAGAAATCATTCAACTACTGGGGCTCCTGGGTGCCTCAGTCGGTTGAGTGGCTGCCTTCCGCTCAGGTCATGATCCCAGAGTCCTGGGATCGAGCCCTGCATCGGGCTCCCTGCTCAGCAGAGAGCCTGCTTCTCCCTCTGCCTCTGTCTGCTGCTCTGCCTACTTGTGCTCTCTCTCTAGCTCTCTGTCAAATAAATAAATAAAATCTTTAAAAAAAAGAAATCATTCAACTACAGAACTTCCAGAGGTTAAGATGAAGCTTAAGATCTGAATTTGTAATAGAACAGAACAGAGAACCCAGAAATAAACCCACGCTTACATGGTCAATTAATCTATGACAAAGGAGGCAGGAATATACAATGTGATAAGACAGTCTCTTCCATAATGGTGCTGGGAAAAATGAGCAGCCACATGCAGAAGAATGAAACTGGACCCTTTCTTATACCATTAAACATAGATAATTTTCTTATTGGATCTTATCTATATTGACAATATGGCATTCTGTAATATTAAGCTAACAGGCAGGTGAATGATAAATAATCTATATAAATGAAAAATGCAAGAAAACATTGATGTGTGATTATGAAATGAAAGGTAAAATTAATTTTTTTCTGCCATTTCTGCACACAGTTGATCACTGTATATTACATAATTATACTATGTGTGGTGGTCATCAACTCTGTTTTCTTCATTAGGTCAAGCCATAAGGGGTGGATTTCCATCATAGGCCCAAAAGATTGATCATTAGTTGTTTTATGTGGCTCAACCTATTAGTTTTTCTCACATGTTGGTGAGGGAGAGAGCACAAGAATTCATAATTTGTTATGTGTGACTTAAAAAAAAACTAATTTATTTTAAAATTCACTTTTATTCATTATAATTACTTGTGTGTACAATATTCCTATAACTTTAAACAGTTAGGTGATCCAAGTTTCATTTTCTGTCAGTTATATTTTTAACATTGAGATAATTTTATTAATACTCATAGACATCCATGTAGGCTAGAATGGTATTACTTTTTGAAACTTTATATTCTCTCCCAACTATTAGGAGTTTTCTTCTTATTTTTATGATTTTTCATATCTTATGAGCAATAAAGACCTATAACCTTAGTAAGTATATCTAATATACCTTTCTTCTATATGTTAAAATAGTAGAATGTAAGGTTTTTGCATTAATATTGCTGATGCAAATGAGCAGACTATGAAGATTTAATTTTTAGAAGTTTAGTAATCTTAAATAAAAATCTACGCATTAGCTTAGAAACTTTTTTCTTACCTTCATTCTTTCAAATTGAGATAGAACTCTGAGTGCCCGAAGGAATTTAATGGAAATAAATGGTTTGAATTCCTCCCGAGATTTGCCTATTAAGCTAAGACAAAACACCTAAATATATTTAAGGAAAAAAAGAGTTAATAGGGTTTAATTTTTACTTAATCAAAATAATCTCCAAAATAAGCTTTGCACTTATTATAAAAAAGATAAACAGTTCAAACCTTACCAAGAAATATGCAAAAGATTTAAAGTATATTGACATACATCTTAACAATGACTTATATAAATGTATAAGAAAATAACTTTGTGTCAAAATTATTTTTAAAAAGATAAAACAAATATTTTCTGGTAGTAGGAATATATATTCTTGGGATAAACAAAAATTTGTATATTTTACATACTTTATGATTAAGCATTAACATTTATATCAATTTTGAGTTTGAAATTAAGAATCAGTTTCATGAACTTTTGCCATCTAGTAATAGTATACTATGTATTCACAAAAGCAAAATTTGGAATATATTTACATATTAATTCATACATAAATATAGTTAATAGAATAGGATTTCGGAGAAGAAGCATCAAGGAGGATATGAATATTTTTAAGTCCAAATACAAATTACAAAAATGTATACAAAGATACTAAGGTGATTTTTTAAAGTAAGCATATGCATAAAAATCATTTGGGGTTGGGGCGCCTGGGTGACTCAGTGGGTAAACGTTCGACTCTTGGTTTCAGGTCACGTCATTATCTCAGGGACATGAGGTTGAGCCCCATGTCTTGGACTCCATGCTCAGTGTCTACTTGGGATTCTCTCTTTCCCTCTTCCTCTGCTCCTCCCCCTGTTCTCTCTCTCTTTCTCTCTCTAAAATAAATAAATAAATAAATCTTTAAAAAAAATCAATCAGGATTAACAAATGTTAATAGAGATTGAGCAAGATGGTAGAGTTATGATTAACTTTTATACTATCTTCATATTTCTATATTTTCAAGGCAGCATAAATGAAAAATTTGTTTTTTTATGCTATACTAAGAGATGGCTTCTATATTTTCTATATTTCTATATTTTCAAGGCAGCATAAATGAAAAATTTGTTCTTTTTTATGCTATATTAAGAGATGGTCTTAAAGTGAGCTTTGAAGTAAGCATACAATTTATGTAAGTGTGGAGGGATGTGGACACATAAGAACAATGACTAGGAAAGAGGAAGGTGGGTTGAAAGTATACTGTGATTTTTTTGGAGAGAAGGTTAATTTGGAATAATTTATTTAGAAGCCAGAGACCAGATATTGTAAGTCATTTTCTTTATACAGTGAGAAGCTTCAGTCACTGCTTATAGAATAGGAACCATTTGTTCATTCAACAAAAATTAGTAATACATGAATCGTTCCAGGCATGGAGGATAGGAAGAGACCTATATTGGGAAAACAATTCTTCCCTAAAGGAGCTAACCTTTTGGTGGGGGAAGACTAATAATCACAATGAATAAACAATGACTATCAATTAATATTCAATTAATATATAATATTACTAGGTGCTATGGAGATGAAGAAAGCAGGGAAAGGAAAAGGGAGCATTGTAGTGGATGCAGTTTTAAATACAATAGTGCAGAAAGACTTAAACTTAGCATTATTTGAGCAGGCATAAGTGAGGTGAGCCAGCCAAAGTTCCAGGTGGGAGGAAAAGTAAGTGAAAAGGCATTAAGATGGAATTCATTTTGGCATACCTAAAGAACTTCAGGAAGGTCAGTGCTGAGGCAGCAGTCTGTTGACTGCGATGGGGGAAATGGAGAGTAGTAGGAGATAAGGCTGGATCATGTAGAGACTTGTAGGCTTTTATTGCAGAGAATGTAGCTTTTTACTCAGAGTGAAATGAGGTGTTTATTGGAGGGTTTCAAGAAGAAAAGAGACTTGAGCTGGCTTCTAATTTACAACAGTAGAATGCATGTAGTTGCTATGTGGAAAACAGAATGAAGGTGGGCAGTGGTGGAAGCCGGGATCTCAGGCTGAAATCTGTTGCACTGATCCAAATGTGAACTTTTGGTAGCTTGGATCAGTGTGGTGATGGTGAAGGTTAGGGTAAGTAGTCTAATTTTGAATATATGATTTAAAAATAGAGGCAATAGAATTCAAATATTTTAGGATACTGATGTGCAATTAGCCTATTCTGTTAGTAGTGAGTTCATAGGTGATTGTTAGAATAATCCAGGAATGAAATGTTGAACTTTTAAAATATTAGGATGAGAAGAAAAGGACAAGTGTTAAGCATTACAAATGAAGATACAGGGGACTTTGGTAACTGAAAATGTACAGAAAGAGGAAAAAAGGAAGATAAAAGTATATGCAAGAGTTAAGTGAGAATCAGAAAATCAAATAATAAACTTTTAAAATTTTTCTTTAAAATACATACAAGAACAACCATGAAGTCTAGCTTGTACCAGCCATTAGCGAAATAGGCTTTAAAACCATATGCCATCCACTTTAGAAGCATTTCCAGAATGAAGATGTAAGTGAAGATCATGTCAGCATATTCTAATAAGATTTTAATAGTCTTTCTCTGGTCAATGTATATATCCTCAAAAGCCTGTGGATAAAAAATTTAAGGATTAGTGTACATGTAATTTCTAAAAAAATCTTTAGCATAGAGAGGAATGAAATGTCCTCCCTAGTAAGGAGATGGTGAGCCAAGTCATAGGTTGCAGTTTTAAGGGCTGGTTCACTTTGTTTGGATTTATTCACATAATGCAGATCATTTTCTGATCCCATGCCCATAGCAGACGTCATTAATTGGTCCCAGAACTTCTTCTTATACAGACTGAACTTGGCACCACAGTGATCCGAAAAACTTCTCTCGTCAGTTAATCACACGTACTATAAGAGGTAGACTCTTTACTCACATCTGACTTGGTTCTTATCTCTAATTCCATGTTATCAACTCACAGATATATGCTAGGTGCTAATAGAGAAGTAGAGATTTTTTTTTTAAATGTGTCTTCAGATATCCACACTGCTGTTACAAGCAAAGTCACAAAACTTGTACTGCTGCAGAAATAATCAGGTAAACCGGAGGAAGCCCATGAATATGAAACAAAATGATAATCATTTCTCCCAAGCTTCTTAGATTTAATAGGTCAACATTAATTTTACTGTGGAGGATGCAAAGTCTGACAATGTCATATAAAGGAATTTAGTGTTTTTATTTTAGCACTGAAAAAAGGCAAAAAAGTACGAATAATGTCAGGCAGACTTATATCAAAGTACATTCAAGGTCAAAAAGTAAATAAGGATTAGAATAATCATATGCAAATAATGGTGTAATTCTTATAAGTCTAATGTTAAATAAAAATAAATATATCATGACAGTAGAGTTACTGACCTTCAACTGAACCAATTATGGAGTAAAAGTGTCTATATAAGCAAATCATAAATTTCTAAAATGATTATAAAGACTTTATTACATGTATTTATTGATTAAATAGTATATAATGCAAAATAACATAAAAAAATATAAAAAAGTCTCCAATTTAAAAAAAACATAAAAAATGGGCAAAACTAATCTATGGCAGTTGAAGTCCACATACCAGCTACCCATGTGAAGTGTGGAAGTAATTGTTAGGGGTCAGAGTATGTGGTTCTGGAGTCCTGGTAATGTTCTATTCCTCAAGCTAAGTGACAGTTACACAGGTGTATTCACTTTGTGAAAATTCTTTAGCCTATACACTTAGAATTTCAACATGGTTCTCAGTATGCGCGCTAAATATCAATATAAAGTTTATTTAAGAAATGTATTCAGTGTAAAGCCTGGTTCCCAGCTGACTCCATCCCTGCTTTGTGCATTTCACAATTAACTATTACTTGCGTATCCTTCTCTGATCTTCTTCAATCCAATACAAGAATATAATATACATTCTATTTTTCTTTATTCCCTATGTAAAATATAGCCTGTCTAATTCAATATTAAATAAACAAAACAATTTCAAAATACATGAATGACGGAAACATGAATGTTAATAGACATCTAACAGATACACTTTATTCTAGATCTTCCTTTTTTCACTTATTACTGTATCTTGCAATATTAGCATGCTTTTGCATTTTTTTTAAAGATCCATTTATTTATTTTAGAGAGAGTGAGAGAGCAGGGGAAGGGGCAAAGGGAGAGAATCCTGAAGCAGGCTCCCTGCTGAGCATGGAGCCTGACCTGGGGCTGGATCTCAGGACCCTGAGATCATGACCTGAGCCAAAACTGAGTTGGCGGCTTAACCTACTGAGTCACCCAGGTACCCCAGTTTTTATATTTTTAAAATAGCTGCACAGTATCCCATTGGGAGATTGTACCATAGCACATGTAAACAATCACTTATTATGGACTGTTTTTGTTTTTCAATCTTTTTCTATTACAAAGAATTCTTCAGTGAATAGCCTTGTAAATTCCTTTAATACATGCTCAGATATTTATAGGATAATTTCCCAGAATTAGGGTTGTTGGCTCAATAGATAAATACATTTCTGGTTCAAAGGACATTGCAAGTATAGACAGCACTTCTCTTTCCTGATTGAATTGGTACCAAAGTACTGGCATAGTACAATGTTATGTATGTGCATATTATTAAACTTTGTCTCAAAAATAAAACTTTATTAAAATAAGAATAAGGTATCTAACATTCGCTTTTGCCACCATCATTCATATATTTCAAAATTGTTTTATTTATTTAATATGGAAAGAGGCATATACAGATTTTAAGAAACTGCAATATATGTCTTCCAAAAGTAAACTCACAGAATATGAACTTAGTTGCTATAATAACTGTTCTGGGGAAAACTAATTTGGTATGTTGACTTCAAGTAACAGACTTCAGATACATTTTTTCCCAGAAGTCTCACATACTTACTTACCAGAGCACCTGTGCTGAGCAGAGTGACAAGGCCAATGAAACACTTAAAACAACTGTTTTCCACTATCTTGCAGCAGGTTTTCCTTATGTTCTGCCAAATTCTTCCTTTCTTGGATTCTCTACTAAGTTGGCCAGGTGAAGATCTTTGTCTATAACCTGTCAAGAATGAAACTGCTAAGAAAAGAAATCTTGAAAAGTCATGAAAAAGTAAACATCTAAAACTTTTTAAAATATGTTTTAGCAATTAGTTATTTACAGAATCTAATACAGGTGCTCTCTGACTTAAAACATTTGATTTTACCCCTGCCTCTATGACCACTGCAGTCCTTGAGGAAAGAAAAGAAAAACTTAACTTGTGAGTAGTTTGCGAACAATAGGAGGAAGGAAATTGTGAAAGGCAGAGATGACTTAGAAATTCCCTAGTCTTGTGGGACAGAGTCTGAGAATAGAATTTATCCCCCACTCTACAAAAAAGCAAAACAAAACAACAACAACAACAACAACAAAAACAAAAAAAACAACCCACAACATACAACATCTATATATCATATTTTGGTATTTGTCTGAAAGTTCATTCTCTGAAGAGTCACATGGCATAATAAACATTCTCATTTAAGTACATAGATACTTATGAAACGTTAAGAAGTATAATATTAGTTAAGTCAGTTAAATTAATGTCAGGTCTTAGGTGGCATGAGAATGGGGATTCTGACTGAGATTATTTGAGGACCTCCCCTGGATTACAGAGTACTTTGTGGGTAGGTACATGTGCATGGGTTGAACTCTACCTTCTGGTTAAGAGAGTTAGCACAAAGAAAATCTGACACTTGAGAAGACAGTGCTTAACAGGTGAGAAAATGAAGAAAGAGAGGTGAGTGAAGTTTAAAGTCAATGCATTTCATTTTAGAATTTTACCTACTATCGATTTATATATCTTTGATAAAAAAAGTATCAGAAACGTTTCCTCCTTTGTCTTGAATGATACAAGTCCTAAAAGTTGAGCTATTGAGAGCAAGTTCTTGTTTTGAAAACAGGAATTTGAGCATTTAGTAGTTACCATTCCGATGATTTCCAGTGATTTCCAATGTCCAGAACCTATAATTATCTGTTAATCTTGCTAGGAAACTATTGGAATTATAAGTTATCAAGACATATATGTTATATATCTCGAGAGTCAATCAATTGACTGAAGCCTTATACATTTCTTCATGTTCATGTGGGATATAAAAATAGATCACCATTATATGATTTGTTTTCCTATGAAAGATATAGGATGTTTTCATATGGTTATTTTGAATATTGCCTGTATTCCTTGAAGCATAAAAATAAATACATATACACACATGAATGCACACACATAAATGTATACTTATTCAATCTTTTTACCAATCCTGTAAGTTTATTATTATCCTCAGTTTACATATTAGGAAATGAGCCTGAGAGAGGGTAAGTAAAAACTAGTTGGTGGTGGGCTGGGATTTGAATTCAGGCTACCTTGTTCCAGAGTCAAAACTCTTAACTACTGTATTAAATGTCCTAGGAAATAGGTCCTCTCCTTCTTTTCCAAATGTTGACTTTTCTATTGACATTCCCTATAAATTTTATCAGGATTCATATGGGCATGTGCACGTATGCATGCACACACATATTTGTGTGTGTGTGTGTGTGTTCCTTAACCAAATTAATAAACTCTGAAATTTAAAATATCCCATAATATTAGTTAGGTTAAGAGAAATTTAGTCGAATATCAATATAATGATCAAAGGAACTTATTTTTTTCTTACCATTTTTCAGATGCTTTAGCTTTTCGCATTCATATACCATTTCTTCTTCCTCAGAGATGGCAATGTCGACTGTACTGCATTCCGATGAGCTAGATTGCTTTACCTTCTGAAACGTAAAGTCCCACCAAGAAAGCTGTGATTAAAGCTTCTTCACTGGAGTTCAAGTTTATTTCATTTTCAGAAATAAGAAAAATTATGTACAGAAAGACTTTTATCAGGTTTAAAGACTTTTTAGTCTAATTGCAGGACTGACATTAAAATGCGTACATATCTCTATGAGTTGAAGTTTTAAAAAATTAATTGAAAGTTCATTTGTTAAAATAATTAACATTCAGTTCATAACACTGTTCTCCTTAAAGATGTAGAGGATGCTGTATCTCCAGTATCCAAAAGGCTTTGAGTTTCAAAGCTCTCTTGAAGTTATTCACAAGGTTTCCATATATGCCATTTCATCTAGATGAGCAGTATCAGAACAAACTACCCCTTGATGCTAAAGATGGGTAGTGGGTAGACAAGAGTGCACTTAGTTTGTACTGTAAAATGTAGTCCAGACGTTCTTATGTTTACCATCATAGGACAGGATAGATGTGAGGTTATCCTGAGGTGAAATGAGGAAATGGCACAAGGAATAAGGGTCAGGAATATACCTGGCAAAATGGTACTAGCCCTATGGAGAGAGGCTATTTGCAAGGATTGACATTCCTTCTCACTCTGCTCTTGATGGATAGGATAAGATAGCCATGACTTTGAATATGTGGTAATAATGCCTGTGACATGCATGGCTTTTACATGAAATCATTTTTTCACAATGCTTTATTTTACTTCATTTTAAAATAAATATACGACCCATTATCCTTTAAAATGATCAAGATCTTGGGGCACCTGGGTGGCTCAGAGGGTTAAGCCTCTGCCTTCGGCTCAGGTCATGATCTCAGGGTCCTGGGATCGAGCCCCGCATCGGGCTTTCTGCTCAGCGGGGAGCCTGCTTCCTCCTCTCTCTCTGCCTGCCTCTCTGCCTACTTGTGATCTCTCGCTGTCAAATAAATAAATAAAATCTTAAAAAATAAATAAATAAATAAATAAATAAACAAATAACCAAGATCTTAAAGTTAGTAAGGAAGATTATTTTCTAACTAAAAAATAAATGTATTAAAACATCTGGGAAAAACACTTATTTCTTAAAAATTAAGGAAAGATCTAAGTAAAGCATATCAAAAGGAAATTTATAAATATTTTGTCCTACCTATTAGTTTTATCCACAATAAATGTCAAAGAAATATAATTAGGAAGCTCTGTTTGCCTTAGACTTTACATGGTCAATTGTCAGTAAGACATTTGGTGCTCAATTAAAAAAATATATCCATCAGGAGATTACTTTTAAACAAATTGCTTTTATTATATCAATTCCTCATATTTTCTTTATTTCTGATAAAATAAAAAGTATAGCAATGTACTGATTTGAAAGTAAACAATAAATAAATGAATACTATATAATGCTTATGTATTCAATAATTGAAAATTATATACTTTATATTTATGTTATCTTAGAATTTTTACATAAATTATTTGATGTGATTTTTCTAAATGTTTTTAATATGTATTATTCTAAATTTAAAAATAAATCAATTGGGATTCAAAATTATAAATAATTTTATTAGAAGACTACTTAGCATGGGAAAGTGACCATGCTATACCTCTACATTATGAAAAAAGTTATAAAACCCAATGTAATGTTTGATGTTATTTTTATAACTATATAAATTTAGTTATGTTGCAACTAAAAAATGGATGAAAGTTTAAATACCAAAGAAAGAAGAAAATGTATCTCAGAATTATCAGATCACATGTGATTTTATATTCTTTGGTTTTTAGTAGATCAGCATCCTAAAGTACTCATAGTTGCATAATCTTTGAAGTGTCTAAATTAAACATGTAACTAAATATATAGTTAGCTGAATAAATCTACGAGTAGCTAATCAATCAACAGAACCAAATATTTATGCTGCATAAATTACAACTCCTGAAACCTCACCATTTATAATTATATTTAGTGTCATCTTTCCTATATATGTTCATATCCCAGACTTTCTAATGAGATTGGCAAGAAGTTTCCCAGAGCATCTCAACATGATGTGCTGTGATAAAAAGGAAATTTACCCAGAAATAGATGGTAGTCAAAGTTGTAAGTGAAGACATATAAATGTAGCTGGTGAAGAGTTTTCTGTTTTCTAGAAATGGTATTAATTAAAGGAAGATGAACCTAAAAATATTGGGCATGCTGAGGAGTGAAAGTGTTTCTCTAACACAAAGATAGATGCCTTCACTAGGAGCTGGAACAATTTTAAATAGTTGCAATTCAACTCCTTTTGGCCAATTTGAGAAGTTACTGCAGAACAGCTGCCAAGCTAGAAGAGATCTGAGAGACAAGACGGTGCCGGAGACTTTTTTGGGGATGTGGAAAGAGACATTGTCTTCCCTCCCCAGTGCATGTGAGTGATCTGAGATGGTACAATGCAAGTACCTCTCTACCGAGGTACAATACAAGAAGTTCAGAGAGCAGATGTGATCTCTGTAGATATAGCTTTCTATTAAATTATGCCTCCTACCAAGATATAGTACTTGCAAATGAAGACACTAAGATTGATTCCAATAGGGTGTACGTTTTAGAAGCTAAGTTAACAGCAGTATCTACGCTTCTTTGAATATATTGGGTTTTTTGTGGTTGTTGCTTTTTTGTTTTGTTTTGTTTGTCCCAGAATTGATAAAGCTACACACTGTTCACAATTCAAGCTGGTGGGTTTCCTTTATTCTTTTAGTCCAGCTCAATTATATATGTTATAGTAAATGTTGCAGAAATAAAGTGATAAGAATCTTATTTTAGCAAGTAAGAAAGTATTTTAGCCCTCCTGTAGTCCAGTTTCACATTTCAAAGATGATAACACCCAGGAGAGTTTGATTTCTCTGATAATACATATTGATCTTGAAAACTTAGGTTTCTTCAATATGCTTTACATCATTCCATACTGCCTGCTTATTGATTTACCGAGTTTTGTAATTATATTATCTAACTTCACTAAGTGTTTACTATAGACTGGGCATTGTTCTATGGACCATTGAACTATTTTTCTTAGTCTTATCCTCCCTAAATAGATTCAATTTTATCTGAATTTATAGACAAGGAAACTGAAGCTTAGACAAGTTAATAAACTTAATCAGTAGCGTACAATCAGGAGCAAGGAGTGCTATAGCTAGGATTGACTGGGTTCTCTAACTCTGCAACTTCAACACTAATTCACTCTCTTACCAATAACGCCATAAGTCAATATTCAATTATTGATTCAATCAAAATATTCAAACAATTTACCTCTTTGCTGCTCCCATCACCTGACTTGCTTTGAACCTCCTTATTATCCAGATTTTCTATATCAGATTCTCCTGAAGCAATTGGTACAGTTTCTGAGGCACTAGGACTGGGGATAAGTGATTGACTCTCATTTTCGGTCATTGTGTTTTTCTCTGTGCCACTGCTTTTTTCCTTATCCTTGAGGAAATCTTGAGTGTTGCTTAATTCAGAAAGGGTATGGTCAGAAATATTCTCTTTAACATATACAGCATTTACATTGTCCATTGTCTCCTTTGAAACATTTTGGTTTTTGCATAATATTTTAGAAAGCACGTAGTTTATTCCTTTCTGAATCTTTGCCACTGCACGCTGGAGATTTTTTGCTTCATCTTCCTCTTCAGTTGTTGCAGGCATGTATGAGCTAAATGAGCTCACCAATGCCAGAAACAGGTAAATTATCTAAATGAGGAAGGAAAAGAGGTTAAGTTTATCTCACTTTTTGTTTCCTTCTAAACAATAAAACATCTTTTTTAAAAAATTGACCTGAGATTTTCCAACAGAAATCAAACTATGATGCTATTTAGGCTATTCATTTCTTATATTGGGTCAAGTGCTGTGCTAAGAGTTTGTACAGCCAGAATTCATCTTAGGGTCACAACATTCTATGATACATCATTTGTTTCTCTTTTATAGATGAAAAAAGCAAGGCTTACAGGTGTCAAATATGTAAGGTAACATAGATTGGATTCAAGTCTGTCTCATTGTAAAGCTTGTTTTCCTTCGTTGAGCCAGGCTACCTCTTCCAAGATGAGAAAACAAACTGCCTCTTCACATGGCTGACCACTTCAGTACTATCCCAGGAAGACATACAATGACATCTTCATGGGTTCTGCAAACCCGCAAGAAATATCACGGGGAGAGAGCTGTTCCTGGTTCTGAAGCCTGCACCTAAATTTTCTTGTGACATGCTAGCATAGGGACTGGATAGGTTAATTGATTCTCTATAGTAATAAATTTGGTTAGATAAGAAATAGATGAATGACGGAAGAATCATTCCTAATATGTTGTAAGTTATTTGAAGTCAAGGACAGTGTATATTTTGACCTTTATTATCACTGAAAGATATGATCAAGCCATGCTTAATTACCAGAGAATCATATTTTTATCTTCTTTGTAATTGTAGGACATAGATAATATTTTTGGAGTTTAGAGTTGGAGATTCATATTGATAATTCTCTTAGACTTCAAATAATAATTTGAGCATCTTGGTTGTTATGGAAGTTTTTCTGACTCTCTTTGAATATCTGAGCTTTTTATGATTTAATTTCCTTTATGTTTTACATATTGCTTTTAACAGATAAAGTTCAAGTGATATGAATTATGTTTAAGAATATATATATTTATACATATATATAACTAATATATATATGCTAATATAAAGTTTACTTACAGATATGGGCAGGGGCTCGATGGCCCTCCTACAAATTACATTATTAGGATTCCTATCATTTTTTTTTTCTTTAAAGATTTTACTTATTTATTTGACAGAGAGAGCGAGATCACAAGTAGGCAGAGAGAGAAGGGGAAGCAGGCACCCTGCTGAGCAGAGAACCCGATGCGGGGCTCGATCCCAGGACCCTGAGATCATGACCTGAGCCGAAGGCAGAGGCTTTAACCCACTGCGCCACCCAGGTGCCCCAAATACTTGCTTTTTATATGATAATGTTTTAAGGTTTCTGCTTAAGGCTGAATCACGTTGGAATTTTGTTGGGCAAATAAGATAAAGTTAAATTTAAAAAATGAGGAATACTTCTTCTTACACCAATTTTGAGTTTTAGTGTGAAATTACAATGCTATAATGCAATGAGTTGGAAGTACAGGGGGAAAAGATCTACAGCCTTACAGATTCTCTCCTTGCATTTTTTCCCTTGTATTTTCTGTAGCGTTATTATTATCATGATGTCCTACACATGGATGACTGTTGAGGGGAATAAAGTTTAAAAGATTCAGCAAGCCAAGCAATATGATGACCAACCAATTGGAAACAGAGGTTCATGTAACTCCATTTTACCCTGAACTCCCTCTACCTATTGACATCAAGTTTCCGATCAGTAGGAATGAGAAAAATAGGAAACAGAGTGGAGTTCAAAAACAAAGAAACAGAAGTACAATTATATAATTGCCTCAGCATTCTTCTTCTTTGTGAAGTGTGTGTGTTTGTGTGTGTGTGTATGTATGTGTGTGTGTTATTTAAGTCAATAGCCATCGACCATGGCCCTTCCTTTTGGGAACAGAAACTTACATTTCATTTGGGAAATCACCGTTATCTCATTATTAGTTGTATGATTTGGCTTTGGAATGATGCCAACTCCAGCTCCAGGACAGGGTCCCGGGTAGCTTAACATAATATGTTAATATATTCTACACTCCACATAATAAATAATAAATGTATTCCATACCCTGAGCAATAGAGATTGGTTTAGAAATAGACATGTGACTCAGAGCTAATAAGATAAGAGGAGAAATTTACTGTGACTTCCAGGAAAGAAACAGGAATTTCTCTTCTATTAGACTTGACATGATATGAACACATAAAGCTTTAGACTGCAGCAGCCATTTTGATAAAACAGAGGCTACTAGCCAGCAAGGGGCATACAGAAGACAGATCTGAGATATGCAAAGATCTGTCTCTAATGACCTTGTTTGAACATATGTGTCATATCACAACTGAAGTGAAATCTATCTCTGACATTTTGAGTTATGCATGCTGGTATGTATGTTTTTTTTTTTTTTTCAACCAATAAGAATAGGGTTATGTCAGTGGGAATTGAAAATGTACCAATAGCTACAGAGGCAGAGGTCATCGAAATATTTTTACATGTTGAGCCCTGTTTTAGGCTTTGATGATATAGAGAATAGTCTTGATGCTTTCCTTTGTGGAAAGGTTGTGACAAGTACATCAACAATTAAACATAATGACAGCAGTGATAAGTGGACAGGGGTTATAACCAAGGTGAAACAGAAGCAATGAGGAAGAGCACCGATAGATACAATGGAGTCTAACCTGTGATTTTTTTTTTCAGTCTTTTGGAAAATGTATTTGATCTCTATGATTTTATAAATAAAAACCAAATGCTGAATCCTTTTCTTTTTTCCTATAAAAGCAATTTTCTTTTATAAGCCAAACCCTTTTCTTGGAAGAAGTGAAAGCTACTTACTCAATCCACATAACAACAGTTCAATCACTGGGAATTTAAAAGTGATAGCTTTACTTTTTAGTTAATGCACAACAGTTTTATAAACCAATGATTTTCAAACTTTGCTGCACAATTTAATCAAATGAAAACTTTAAAAAAATCCTGATGACCAGGCTATGCCCATAAAATAATAAAATAAAAATCTCTGGGAATGGATCCAGGGCATGCTATAGTTTTATTAATTCCCCAGGTTATTCCAATGTACAGCCAAGTTTGACAACCAGTGTTACATTTAAGTGCTTCTTAAAATTTAATGTGTATGTAAATAACCTGGGATTATTGTTAAAATGTAGATTCCACTTCCGTAGGTCTGGGATGGGGTCTAAAAGTCTGCATTGATAACTTTCTCCCACATGATGCCAATGTTACTTGAGTAGCAAGGTTATAAACCAGTGCTATCCAACAGAAATATGATGCATGTCACATATGCAACTTTCCAGTAGCCACATTAAGAGCATAAATAAAAACAGGTGAAATTAATTTTACTAACATTTTATTTAACTAAATATGTAAAAGTCATCATTTTTAAATTTATTCAATATAAAAATTACTAATAAAATAATATACACTCTTTTCTGAGGTAAGACTTCAAATCCAGTGGTATTTCCACTTATAGCACATCTCAAATTGAACCACTCATATTTCAAGTGACCAACAGCCACATGTGGCTAGAGGCCACCATATTGGACAACACAGTTAACAGACATCATGAAAATACCAGACTACATTACATCAGTTTTTCAAGAAAAATTTAAAAGCATGGATTACTTACCAATAAGTTTCCAATTAAAATGACCATCATGTAAAAGGGAATACAACCAAATTGGCCAGCTACCTTAAAACAATCCCATAAAGTCTCTATCCACTCTCCACAGAGAATCCGGAACACATTCAGGTAGGAGTGGAAGAAGTCATGCATGTGCCAGCGTGGGAGACGACAGTCTTTGTCTATGTTGCAGACACATGCTTCATAACTCATACCAAACAGCTTCAGGCCAACCACAGCAGAAAAGAATGTGAATGTGAACAACAGCAGGACCAAGTCTTTCAGGGCCACCATGGTGTTATTAAGAATCAGCATCAGAATCTTAAATGTCGGCCAGTATTTTGCCAACTTGAAAATTCTCAACTAAAACAACAATACCAGAAACAACAAAAATAAGAAACAACAAAAAACCTGGTCACTATTTATTATGATGTACATTTAAGATTTTTATCAGCATTATACATATACAAATATAGTCTTTAATGTACTACTCAGTTTTAAGTATTATTAATACTAACCACTGAAAATTCATTTTTATACAATTCTTTTTTTTCCAATTACTTTTATTTTATTATACAATTCTTAATACATCACATATATTCTCTATTTTTTGCACTAAATCCATACATATCTTCTTCTGTTGATCTGCCAATTTCCATTCAATATTATATGATTGAAACTACTCTAATTTTATGTTTTAATATCTGATAGGGCAACTATCCATTCTTTGTTTCGCTTTTCACAACACACAGGAAATTCTCCCACATTCTGACATATAGATGATACTGAAAAAAGTCTGTTAGGTCCCATTAAATTCCACTGAAGTTTCTATTATGTATTTTCCTTTAAAGTAACATCTCTGAAACCAAACACCGCAGTCTGTTTAGTCTGAATATTTCTCTTCTTTTCACTAGATTTTTTATTTCTATTGAAATAGAATAGAATTAGGATAAAGGATAAAAGGATATCCTAAAAATTAGGATAGAATTACCTTAAAATTTTAGCCACCATATTACAGTGAACTTAGTCATCTAAAACTGAAACATCCCCTTTTATATATGTTAGAGCTTCCCCAACTTTTTCTAGTATATAGTTGGCTTTCTGGACTCAAGAGTAGGGTTTCACATTTATCCATATAAAGCTGAATCATTTATATCCAATCCACACCAGCCTTTCAGATACTTTGATACTAACTTCTATTATATTTTTTTGGTATTTACCAGTCTAGTTTCATCCATAAATTTGATAGGTACATCTCACATATGTTTATCTTACTGATTACAAAAGTCTACAGTTGAGGACTTAAGATAGTGTTCTGAAGAATTATTTGGGTAAGACCAAATTTACTTAATTGTTCTTGATTTCTGCTACATTCCTTCAACTTCTTACCAGAATATACTACTTATCAAGTACTTAACATTCCCATACTCTTCTAATAATATTATTTCCTTGGCTAGTTTTCTGATTCTTACTACCACCCTACATTACAGGCATATACCAATTCTGACTTACTAATTTTCATAATAGCATTCTCCTGGCTTGACTGGTCTTTAAAAGTTTTCTAACTCTCCACTTGGAAATACTCACCTGATTCCAGTTCCTTAGTTATACACTGGCATTCTGCTTCGGGGATGCCACATTATCCTGCTCCTCACAACTGACCAGCAATCCCGGTCCTGCTTCCTAAAACTATACCTCAAATTTGCTACAATGTGTTTATTTCCTTTGAGGCTTTGGTCAAATGACAGCATTGGAAAATGCTTATTCTTCCTGGGGCACCCTCTAAGCTCTTTACATAAAAATTAATTCACTTATTACTCCAAATGTCCCAATGGGATAGATATTACTATTCTTCCCATGTTGTGTCTGAGGAAGCGGAGATAAATTTTCATAAAATAACATTTAGATCTTGGATTCTACTTACCACCCTGAATGTTCGAAAAAGAGCCATTCCATGAATATTTGCTAAATAAAGCTCTGCTAAACCATGGAACACAATCAGGCTATCAAAAATGTTCCAACCTACTTGAAAATACTGATATGGATGCATTGCAATTACTTTCAAAATCATTTCTGCCATGAAAATTCCAATAAAAATCTAAACAAAAACAAAACACATAGATGAGAATATGCTTCTAATTACACTATCAGAACTTCATACACAAAAACTATAACTTTTCACTGCCACATTCTTCACAGTTCCTCTGTCAAGAGCTGATTAGTTTCAGAGTCTGTATTATAAGGATAGACTCAAACATTTTAATTTAACAGTCTAACGTCAAACATTGTATACAAAATCTTCAAATATTTAATAAAAACTGTCCTCAAAGACAACAAAAAATATTTGAGGTGAGAATCTTTTCATTTTGAATGGTTCCTTTTGGGATATGGAATACTTGATAAGATATTTAATTTTTTAAACCGTGAAAGAATTTAAAAAGACATATGTGAACCAAGGGGAAAAAAGCAAACCTATGAACACTGTCTCTTGAAAACTATACTGGCAGAAATGACTAAATTATTGTATTGGTGCCAAGTAAATGTATAATTCAAAATGAGTAGCAGTTTGGCAATTTATACTAATATCAAGCAACGAACAACAACCACTATAAAAGCAAAAAAAATTGAACATTGTATATTTTCTTGAATGTGACTTGTTTTTAAAGTCACAGAAATCTGTTTTGCTTTTTGTGTTATATTGATAAAAAAAGGATAAGTTACCATCCAGGCAAAGACAGGTGGCTAGAGCAGACAAGGCAGGTGCGGTTGTAGTCAGGATTCAGAGTTCAGGTGTCAGTGAGGAGCTTGTATTTGCTATTTTACCTCTGCCCTGCTCTGATCTATGGAGCTATGGTACCAAGAGAGGATATGTTTGGGAAGGGAGAGGAGATAAATAAGATTTCCATTTAACCTAACTGCCAAGCAACTGACTAGAATCTCAAACTTAAATGGCAGAATTTTAAACTTTAGCGACAAATCTGTTCAATGAGAAGAACACTTAACAATGCAGGGCTGGGGGTAATCAGTTGTGGAAGCATGAACATAATACTTCATCTACTATCCATATAGTGCATTTGTAACATACTGGAGTTATAAAATAAAATAATGGGGATAATGATGAGTTATAAAATAAAATAATGGGGATAATGATGACTAAAGAAAAGTTGAAGTCGCAAATGAAAATAATGTACAAGAGCCTTACCAGGTTTCCAATGCTAAGAACATTGTTGGTTTCTTCACTCATTGGATAACATTCCAAGGCCAAAAAACATATGTTTAGAATTATGCATATGGTAAGGACAAGATCAGTAAATGGGTCCATTATAATCATATGGAAAAACTCTTTCAATTTTAACCAACAGGGAGAACAATTCCAGATCAAGAGAGTTTTAGCAAATCTATGCCAACACAATGGACATCTCTTCCTGGACTTTTTAGGTTCTGAAATGAAGGAATAAAAAAGTTAAACAGTAGCAAATTGTTTAAGTTCTAACTAATAAAATATTTTGACTTTTGCATGCAAAGAGATGTTTAAAACTAGACTTCTGATTTGGAATTCGCAAACAGAAATATTTTGTACTAATAAAAAGCAGAGCAAAGCAAATTTCCTCTATTTTGTTCATGCCTGCTGAGTTAGACAAATGAAATGAGACCAACTGTGTATTAGAAGCAAAATATAGGAGTTTCTCTCAAGAAAACAAGTATGGAATAAAGTTGAGAGTATTATGATTTAGAATTTCTAGATTTTTATGCTTTATAAAATAATGCCTTTTAATATTGTCCATGATAATGAGTTACTGGTTATATATTTAAAAAGGATCTTAATATATTATTGTTTTATTATCCAACCTCTATTTTTTAGTTATAAGTTAATATTTCTTTGTTGCTTTCAATGTTAAAGAAAATTTCCTAACACTCTTTGGTGAGTGATAAGAATGTCTAAAATACCAATATCTAAAATACCATGTGTATGGAATTGCTCATTTAAAATTCTTATGTTATTCCTTAAATTTTTGTTATCACCTGAAATTCTAAAGAAATTGCAGGATTTCTTTAAAAGTGAGTCTTATGAATAGTACCTTTCATAATGTCTAAATATTTTTTATTTTACCTTCTTCGTGTCTGATAGCAACAGTAGCATCATCCAACATATTCAAAGAGGTGATTGTAGAAGTTGGTGATCTTTTCTTCATTTCTATTTGTGTGGTCTTGGTCTAAAAAGAAATTAGATGAGTCCAGTGCTGGCTTCTTCCCTTTGTAGATACAAGACTATAACTATAAGAAGGTTTATAACTTCTTTAAAATGCTGATTCTTACTTCCAGAAATCTTTTTGGGTTTCATCATTTGCTAGTCTTTACACTACAGGCAGTACTAAACTGATTTAGGATTTTTTGGTAATGAATATGTATAACCTGCAACTCAAAAAAATCATTTCAGGGGCACCTGGGTGGCTCAGTGGGTTAAGCCTCTGCCTTCGGCTCAGGTCATGATCTCAGGGTCCTGGGATTGAGCCCTGCATTGGGCTCTCTGCTCAGTGGGGAGCCTGCTTCCCCCTCTCTCTCTGCCTGCCTCTCTGCCTACTTGTGATCTCTCCCTCTCTGTCAAATAAATAAACAAAATCTTCAAAAAAAAAAAAAACTCTTTAAAAAAAAAAAACCATTTCATGCTATGAGGTCAACCATAAAAGGAGGAAATCAGAGAATACTGGTTTTATTACTCATATTTGATAAACCATTCAATGCATACTTTAGCATCATTGCAAAATATCCAGTTGGCAAACATGCTACTGAATAATAGTATTTCTCTAACACCTTACATTTTTCCTTGAGGGTACTTTATAACTTCGAAAACTCGCTTGATAAAATAAAAATTATTTGTTCTGTGGTAATGAAGTAAACTTGAATTGTATGAGGTAAAAGACTGGATTTAAAGAGTTGTTTGGGCTAGAACATATCTGATAATTCCAGAAAGGAATCACTTCTTTCTGTCATGTCTCTTGAGTAATGGCTTTAAGATACTCTGTTTTGCCGATGTGGTTATACAGAGTTCAAAAGAGGCCCTGCACTGGAAACACATACTTAGGGTTTGATGTAGATGTCTCAACTTCTATACCATCATAGAGCTCAGATGTTTCTAGTGACCAAGAATATAATTTATATTTGAATTTAAACTCTAAGAAACTGACAATAGTGGGAGACCTGGGTGGCTCAGTCAGTTAAGTGTGCAACTCTTGATTTCGGCTTAGGTCATGATCTCAGCGTCATGAGGTCAAACCCTGTATTGGGCTCTGCACTGGGTGTGGAGCTTGCTTAAGATTCCCTCTCTGCCCCTCTCCTCTACGTGTGTGTGTGCATGCACGCATGCACACACGAAAGAAAAAAACTGACAATGGGTAGATTATATTATACCACAGAGTTCCCAACAGGTTTTACATTTGGCACACAAAAGAATGAAATTTGTATGTTTGTTAACTTGGTAAACAGGTGTGGCTAAATAGGTGAAATAAATAGTAAATAAATTTGAATAGGCAAGGCTGCTCTGGAACAGAGGTAAATGGGATGGGGTGCTGCTTCACTAACATTGAAGGAATTAGTGGTTGGGGCTCAATGATAACTGATACCCAGCACACCTTGATTGGCAGGTTCTGCTTTGGTCTTTCTGAAGTGGTATAACAGATATCTCTACTTGTTTGGCTTGAACTGTGGATATATTGTAGAATATAAAATTAATAAACTACATATTGGTCTAGTAATATAGTTACCTAAATGGAGCTCTTAAAAATATTGAATGAATGCCCACAAGTTGGCCAACTACTAAGGACAGGACCATTTTATAATGCAAATTAAGAAGATTCTGACTCAGTAATCTGTTTGGAAGTTTAAGAGCTAATAAGGGCATATCCAAGGTTAAAATTAGACTGGAAAAAGGACTTAGGATTCTTGTTCTCACAACTGTTTAAATTTTCTGTAGAGAGGAGGTATGAACAAGAAAGAATCCAGTCATATTTCTAGCATTTAGCAATGAACACCTGACGTATTCATCTTGGACTCACATTTGCTCTCTCTACTGCAGCTACACTGGCCTTTTTAATCCTGACTCACTCTGTTCCTTCCCTCTACATAGCATGCACTCATTTTTTAGATCTTGGTTCAAGCATCTTCCTCAGAAAACCCTGTTATTACTCAGGGAAATCCTTTATTACAGGCTCTCAAAACATCATGTTTCTCACTCTTATAGCACTTGCCATGGTTTCCTTTATTTATTTATTTTTAGTAGAGAATAATACGATGAATCACCAGGTAATCAATATCCAGCCTTAAAAATTAATAACATTATACTCTTCATTTCTCATGTATTACTCACCCTACTTTATTTAAAATATTTCAGGAAAAATATTTCAGACATCATATAATTCTCAGAATAAACTTTGTAAGACACATAATCACAGTATTAGGATCACAATCAGAAAATTAGTAATTCCTTAATATTATCCAATACTCACACCATGCTCCATTTTCTTTCATTGCCCAGAAACTTTCTATTATAGTTTATTTGTTTCAATCAAATACAAAAAAGATCCCCATATTGCATTTTGTTCACAAGTCTACTGATTATCTTGTGACTTTTTTTTCTATGTGATTTACTTGTTGATAATGGATTACTTATAACTGTAGAATTTTTCACATTCTTGATTTGATATATTGCGTCCCTTCAGTGTAATTTAATGTGTTCTCCTCTTTCTTATAGTCTCTAGAAAAAGACAGATCTAGAGGCTTACTAGATTTAGCTCAGATTATGGCATGAATATATTGTATGTGGTGTTTTATGTCTCCCATTTCATAACATTAGGAAACACGTAATGTCTGGTAGTCGGAGAGGTACAATTTTATGTTTAAGATAATTTTATGGTCTATCTTCCCATTCAACCATTAGCTTCATGAAGATAGATACTATATTTGTATTTATTAACATTTTAAAATCTCCAATGCTTAGTATAATGCCTAGCATATAGTAGATTGTCAATAATGTTTTATTTTATTAGGTAGATGAGCTATAAGAATGCCATTTTAGATGGGAAAATATTTTTGAAAATATTTATATTCTTACAGTTGTATATATCTGATATTCTTCTTGAGGTTTGGACAGCAACTGGCAATTCTTAAGAAAGTTTCATCTTCCAACTGTGTAATTGATGGAATAATATAGTTTCAGCATTGAGCCTCCAGAAAAATAAAGTGGTGAAAAATGAAGTAAAGTGTTGAGAAATCAGATACCAATAAATACAGGTCAAACTTTGCAATGGAACTCCTCAATAAAGATAAAATTTGAGGATTCACGAAGATGCTTATCATATGTGTGGAACATAGTCGACACTCAATGAACATTATATACTATTATTGCTATTATCATTATTATTATTTTAATTGCCCCAAAAAGGGGGATATAATCAAAGACTTAAGAATTTTATGTTGATGGAGTATTCTCCATTAGATACTGCTGTGCCTTCTTGTATTTCCTATAATCAGCTATTAACATTTTTTTCAGTTGCTCAGTATACTCTAAGCACTGCCAACTGCTTTACAAGAATTTATTTCATTTGAATCTCGCATCAACATGAGACAGATACTACAATTATATACATCTTGCAGACAAAGAAGCTGAAGTTCAGAGAAGTTAACAGACTTGGCAAATATCACACATCTATTAAGTGGCTAAAATAGACTGAAATCTATATTTATGTGACTGCAAAACTGCTTTTAGCCAATATGATCTACTGCTTTCCTACAATGTGAGAATATGAAGCATCTAAGTACTCTCTCAGTAATTCCAACAACAGAAATAGAATCTGATTAGTCTTAAATCAGATTAGTCACCTAAAGGGTCCTCAGTATGTTCCATTTTAAATTCTCTTTCCAGTACTTTCTTATGTATAAATAAAAAAGGAAAAGAAAGTAAATCTTGTGAAAATGACCTTCACTCTTACTTCTCAAAAAAGTTTTTCATTACAAGATGTTTTAGTGCTCTTTCAGGAAAAGAAATCCTTTACAATTGAAAGATTTTAATTAAAACCAGAAAGGCTTCATGTGACCCAAAGCAGCCAAATGAATGGAGATATTAAGAAATTGGGAAATAATACAAGTTCTTCCTAAGCAGAGTTAATAAGGCATCTCATCTTGGGATAAGAGAAGTATTGTGCTCTTGGATACATTTGTGTGTAGCCCTTGACATTTGAAATACCACTTCAAAACAAATTACACATTCAACATATCATTCAGACCATAATCATTCAATCAGAAGAACCCCACACTCATTTCTAGAGACAGAAATCTTTTGTGATTTTTTCTGTGACTTCCTCATGGATGATATAATAGCTACACTCAATAGCCTCTTTTTATACATGTTTTCTTCATACTGTCTATAATTGCTTCTTGTTTCAATGGTATGCATGTTATGAACCATGTAGACATAGTATCTATCAATAACTTTTAATTTGGTGTGATCCTACATTATGTTCTTCAGTTCCCACATTTTTAGTAGAACTACTTTTCCAGAGCGTCTTTATTGATGATGACTTAATAAAGAGTTTTATATATAGGGAAGTTAGCATTTTACCCTCTTTTGACCCAGAAGTTACCTTTGATATTAATGAACCTCTTAGCCAGCCTTATTATGCATTCCACTTAGTGCCAGAGTGTATCTTAGCCCTTAACTTTTCCCCATCTCTTTTTATCCTCTTCATATGACAGGGTGTTAGTATAGCTCCTTTCTATCCTTTGTCTGCTCCCTCAATCTGTCATTTTACCATTAAGTTTGTTTCTTTTTTACAGTGTAGACAATCTTTATGAGCAGGTGTTGAGAGTGCAAAATAGTAACAAATCTAAAAGAATGGAAAAGGAGGCAGGGCATGACTCCCCCTCCCAAGCGAAGTTCTGTAACTAAGCCACTCCAGTCAAGGAGAACTTAACTTGATTGTGGCCACTTTGGGCCCAGCACTCTCCAAAGACCAAGCTCCCAGGCAAGAGGGTTCTTTACAATGCAGGGGAAGGGAGCAACACCTGGAAGAGGCAAGGAGTGTATCCTATGCCAGGCCACTTGACTCCTGCCCCCCATATACCTCAACAGCTCCAGGTAGGGAGGTTAGGAGACTGGGCTAAACTTCTTTCCCAGCTGAGAAAGAAGTGTGAGATTTCCAGGTCCTACTGAATATAAGAAAGCTACTTCTGGTTGCTTTCCTGGGTCCTCTTCCTTTAGTTCCCTTTGGCACAATTTTGATTTTTTAAAGATAATTTCTACAACTTCTTTAATGTTACTTCTGTCAGTACTTTTAGATTCATAGACTGAATATTTTGCTATAAAGCTAAAAATCTGAAAATGAACTCAAAAGCAACATTAAAATAATTGAAAATTAGAGTAAAACTTTATTATGTTTTACTATCATGAATTTAATTATTCCATGGACAAAATAATTCCTTGCATCAAGATGCATAGTTCATTTCCTCTTGAAAGAGCTAGAAAGCCAGTGAGTGCATTTGTTTGCTCTTTTTACAACTTCAGTACTGTACTTTTAATCTATGCTTTTAGTACTTCATGATTTCTAAATTACGGAAGACAGTATCACTTTTGAGTTGAATACTGAAATTTTCCAGTTAATTCCGATGTACTATCTGAAGCAAGTTTGAATTAATAAACTAAACCTGCATTAAGAGAAGTCAAGTTTGAAAAATAATATAGCCATTATTTATCACAGTAGTAATATACATTTTGGAACAAAAATTTATCTATCTTAAAGAAATATTTAAAGATGTTGGTCACTCTTGCCACTGTGCACTGAGAAAATAATGTTATGTAGCAAAAGTGAGCCCACTTATCAAGATCACTGTAAATCTTCTTATCATGTACAACACAGATACTGAGCACCAAGTAGAAAGCAATATACTCCAAGATCTTGAGAAAATAACTCAAATTCTTTGAATCCATGAAACATTAAGAAAAATTTATACCTCAGCTGCTTTGTCTCCTTCTTGAAGTTCTTTTGAAGTCTGCTGAAATTTCGGCTCAATCTTCTTAGCTTTTCCAGCAGCTTTCTGCTTTTCTTCTTCATGGGACATAGCAAGTATGCCCAAGAACAAACTTGTTATGTAAAAAGCAAACCAAAAGCTTATCACAACAAAAAATATCATGTAGACTTTCCCAGAAGCATAAAGGATCTAAGGAGAGTTGGAAAACGAGACAAAAGAGGAAAATGTTATTTGTCTTCCTGTAATCTCCTATTTTAAAATGAAAAAATCACATTTTGTTAATGAAAATAATTTAGTTGTATGTGGAATGTAATCACAGGACAGTTTTACTGACTCTACCTGGAGAAATAAGAGAAAAGCTCTTCAATTTTAGATATATATCTAAGGTACAAAATGCATGCTACAAAACCAAAGAATTTAGTAATTGAAATAAATTAGGGTGAGTATCTGGCTTTTAGGTCTTCACTAACAAATAAAACATATTGAAAGGGAAAAAATTGTCATTTCTCAATAAAGAAAGCTGGACAGTCTAAAGTAAAGACTGTTTCCTTTACAGTAGAATCTTTAAATATATGAAGCTTAATAAAAGTCAGAGAATGAATGTTTAGAGATTAGTTTCGTCTTATCATTACTCTATGAAAACACCATAGCAAAGTACAAACTTAGGTCTATTCAAAGAGTGGGAAACAAAAATTTTTCTATGTCAGAATATCTGCTTTGGTGAAGAACATTTAGACAAATCACATGGGAAAGTCATATAACTCACTTATTGAAGTCATTTATGGATAGAAAAAAACCCAAGATTTTAGATTTCAAAACTGAGCATTGACTAGCTTTTACTTCATAATAATTACCTAAGATAGATGAGAGAATTTAAAATTTAAAAAATTATAAGTAATTGATACAGTCCACTATGTAAGTAATACAGGCCACTGATTTATCATCGTTGATTAAAAGTATATAAACAAAATCCAAAAAAACCAGATGAGACTAGTGTTAATTTTTAAGCATCCACTTGAATCAATAGATAAGTATTATTTATGGAAAATATTATATTGATACAACAAAGTTAAAAATGTTTATAGATTAATAAGTTCTAACATTCAATCAAAAATAATTTCTTATTAATCTATAGTATATTTATCATTAAAAGCATTTTTAATAAACCTTATTTCCCAGAAGAGTCACCTATTTAGGATTTGGTTAAATAGTTTTCCCATTGAACTAGCTATCATCTACAGTAGTAGATTCAAGAGTTAGTAATAGACACTATGGGATATACTGCAGGCCGTGCACATTAATAAATACTTTGCTTATTATATCATTAATTCGGTGCAGCACTTTTCTGTGATATTTACTATTATTTACAATATGCAGAAGAAAGATGAAAATTAGGCAAAATGACATGTTAAAACTCTCACAGCTTTGGAGATTCTTCTGGGTTTGAGGTATGAATTTGAGGTATAAGACTGAAGATAGAAAGAAACTTGAATTTAGGCTGAGGGTACAAAATACATTGAAACAAGAAATTATGGGAAAAACTCACTTAGGAAACAGCAAGCCTCTTCTATACTCAAAGCAGAGTGAGTATATATTGGGATATTGTTAGAAAATACATCTGAAGAGTATGCAGAAACTAGATCTTAAAGGGCACTATAGACAATCCATTTGGACCTTGAACTTCATCCCATAAGAATATAGAAACCTCTGAAGGATTTTTAGAAGTAGGATAACGTAATAAGATGATTTTAGAAATAAGAAGTCCCTAGTGTGGTGGACGAGGCATTGATACTTGTCAAAGTTTGGAAAATAAAAATATAAATAAATATTCAACTTAAAAAATTAGAAAAATATACTTTGCATTTCAAAAAGTCATTTTAATATTTTCATGTATTTCTTTTATTAGAAGTATAATTGTACTGCATGTCTGTTTAATTTACTTGACCTTCATTTAATAACATAACGTGAATCTTTGTGCTAAAAGTCCTATCATTATTAATGGCCTGTAGAGGTCATTACACACATACACACACACATATACCCCATAATTTATCTATCTAATCATAAAAAGTATGGAGTGTATGTACATGTTTTAAAAAAAAGAGAGTGTTCTCCTTCAACTGTACATACTTTGAAAATTTAAAGTAATTTATTTTATCTAATATACTTTGATATTAACTATGCTGCTAAACCAACACTGCATATTCCACTGTGATGAAACTTCTCTTAGAAAAACCAAGTCACCATTCTAATGTGTGTTTTATCTTTCTGAGAAAATATGGCACATAAATCATCAGTTATGAAGAGACACTCTCATAATTTGGATTTCAAGTCTCAGAATGGCAAGCCTTCTGTTATAATCAGAGCATGATTAAATATGAAAGGGGAATGAGAAGAAATAGAAGAATTGAAGCGAAATACACAATGTAGGCATTAAATAAACAATTTCTTAATACATGGTAATCTCATAGGTTCAAATTTTTTGACTAAAGAATTAGTACTTCCTAATGTTCTTTACTTAGTTAATATCAAATCTGTGATATCATAGAGCAGGGCAGCGATCTCTAGAAGACACATGGGTTGTAAATTTGGAGAAGTTACCCAACCGTTCTGATCTTAGTGTCTTCACATAAAAAGGAGATATAGCTTGGTCTTGCAGGATTGTTTCACAGATTAAATGAGATATACAGAAGGGCACAGACTTGCGCATAGCGTTAGCATACAGTTTGACATTCAGTAATTCTGATTCTCTTTTCTTCTGTCTTCATATTCTTCTCCCCATAAAAATTAATAAACTAAGGTACATTTGCCCATTATTTTAGAAGGGAGGGGCATGGAACCATTTTTTGTGCAGTGCAGATTCTGTTCTTACCTGATGATAAAGTGCTTCAGGGTAATCCTGTGTCATTAGCCGAAACAGGGCAAGTAAAGCCCAGCCAAAAGTGTCAAAATTTGTGAAGCCATAATCAGGATTTGTGTCAGCTTTCACACACACATATCCTTCAGGACACTGACTAAAGAAGACAAAGAGAAGAGAAATTGCTTACTCTTCAGTGACTTTCAGATTATGGCCAAATCATAAATACAGAATATCCACCCATGAATAATAAAGAGTTCTTTCCTCCACAGGGAACAGTCTAAACAAAGCCCAGTGAAAAAGCTGCAAATGAGGTAGATTTAAGTTAATATAAGTGAACAGTGTTAATTAATCTAAAAGGAAAAAGGTCTTACATATTGTTTTTTGCCAAGCCTTATTAAAGATTTCTTTGCTACCCAGCATCAAGGTGAAAGCATACATAATGGGAAATAACCATTATAAAACAAAGCTTCAGTCGTTGAGGGTTTAATTTTCAAATGCTTTCACCTTAAGCCCTTGGGTCCCATTATTTAAGGGTGAGAAAACACTTATCACATTGATAACTTATAAGCAATACTTGCACAATGGTACAAAGATCAGATTAAAGATTTATCTTATTTCCTTTCATGGAGTCTTCATACTTTTATCTTCTGGGGACATGAATATTATGATTGGTTATTATAGTTGTGGCCAAATAAATCATGCTTCCCTCTATCCACATCCTTGGTAGTTCCTCCAATGTTATTCTGGCTTTGGCCATATGTGACTTGTTTTGGACTTTTGTTAATAGCTAACAAATGTGATGCAAAGAGAGGTTTAAAATGTACTTGTGCTGGGCAGCGTTGAACAAGCGATAAAATGTCTAAATCACGTGAATATATAAACCACATAACTCATGCTCCTCTACCCCCACAGGACTTTTATTAATCTGGGACCCAGAGCCTAAGTAAGAGCTGAGCCTACAGATGGGCACCAGATCATTTCCAGCTGAGGAAAGTAACATAAGGAATTATGGGAAAGTACTGCTAGTACTGCTGAGAAGTACTGTATTTCTACTTTCTTTTCTCTTCATTTGAAATTATATGACAGTAAGACTTAAGAGTGTTGTCCTATCACTGAAGAATTATTTATAAGTACTATTTTTAAGAGCAATAAACTTTCTATTAATGTAAATTTTGTCATAAAAGATATACAAGCCATAAAATAAATTAAATAGCAGCATATATTTCCTATTTCTTCTCTTCAAAGGCTTCTAGCCCAAGAAGAGATTATATCATCTCTCTTGATAATTCCCACTAGCTCTGGAGTACACAGAAAACAAAAAAATCAGATCCTTATATAAGTCCCAGCCTTGCCATTTACTAACTTCATGACCTTGACTAAATCATTTAGGTAGTCTGTTTATTGCTTTTTCCTGTAAAATCAGGGTAATAGTAGTCCATGTTGTATACTTCTCAGCATGGTTTTAACGACAAAATAAGATAATGTAATCAAATGTGAAACACCAGCCAAAGCAATAATCATTCAATAAATACTATGGATCCATGATACTGACTTGATACAAGAACATTAACACAACTTACCCAGCATCTGTTCTGTTGCCACAAAGGAGAGCATATCTTTCTCCTTCCAAATAATAAAAGTTTTCTGTTTCTGCAAAATAGAAAAGAAATTATATTCCGTTATCTAATTTTGAGTGAAGAGCATATCTGATATCCACTTAGATCTGCATAGAATAGGAATATCTTTCTCTACAGTGAAAAGGAAGGAACATATAGCCCACCTTTTCTTATCTACAAGATTGTCCTAGCTTGTGACATATAGGCCAAAAGATGTCTGGCAATCCACCTACTTCACTGCCCCCAAAGTGACAAAACCCAGCATAAAAAGAGGAGAATCACTTTCAAAACTAGAGCTCTGGGAAGCAAATTTTAACCAGCCAGGTATGACTGGAACCCTGAAGGAAAAATTCCCAAGACTGAAATATTTGAAAGCTGAGACCTTTTCTTCCAGGCTTTATTCCTAATGATCTTCCTTAACATAAGACCATATTTCTGTCTCTGCATCAAAATGCCATTTTCTTCCCATTTCGAAGCTTATTTTTGTATATTGAGCATCCAGGGCCAGTTACTCATCCTGATGTCATCTAATCTAACCACAATCCCAACTAATCTGAATCATAGCCCATAGAATTTATTCAGGTTTCCTTATCTGCTGTCATTCAAAATGTAAATTGTGTATTTACAGTTATGAGCTACCAGGGTTGGGAACGCGCATGCTTAGGAGCATTGATTTTAGGTTCTGAATTCAGATCACAGAGATCCAACACATGACATCAGTCCTGAATCTATGTTTGTATATATAAAATTATATACATATACATATGTACACACACAAAACTGAATTACTACGATGTCAAATAATGTCACTTTAACTCTACCTAAAATAATATTAGAAGAAGTTTTAAAACATAGTTAGGAACCGTTGGTCAAGCCTTTTAAATGGCAATCAAAAACCAAATGAAATTGGCATTAGTAGTTGAGGGCAGTCCCAAATACTCTTCTAAAACACAAGGACTTTGACATGGCAATTAGGTTAAATAACATTTTACAAATATAATGTTTTCAGCAAGTCCTAACATATTTTTAGAGGAAATGGAATGATTAGAATTGGACAAATTTTAAAGTGGTAATCTTTAAAAAGTGATTTCTTTATAATATAACTTATGCTTTAACTAAGATGAAAAGAATCTGGATTTCTTTTTTCCCAGCAATAACCAGTGAAGTAGTAAAAATTGTTTATTTTTTATAGAATTTGTATATTTTTGTTATAACCAAAGAAACCAAAGAGTATTTCAATTGGAATCTAAGATTAAACATCCATTTCCTGTTGCCCTCACCACTAGAATCAAGACCGTGAGATAGACACATATAATAAGGAAACATCTCACATACTCGTATACCAATAATTTTGTATTATTTGCAGCATAATGATATTATGTGGTAAACTGAGGAGTAAAATTTATTAAGATCTGTTTTGGAACTTAGATCCAAATACAAATAAAATGAACGTAGGGGACTACATAAGATTTATCAATAGTTTATTAGTTTAAAAATATACTTTTATGTTTTTCTAAATACTGTCAGAAGGACCTGATAATTTTAATATGAGTGAAAAATCCAATAAGAGAGTATAGCCTGGTGGAGAAGGAATGGATTTGAAAGCCAAATTGAGTATGGTTAGAATCCTAGTTTTATCACCGAGTTGTTAAAATATGCTGGAACATTCACTGAATTTTTCTGAACTTCCATTTTTCTGTTTGTAAGAGGGGTCATTCACTTCTCTGCAGGATTATAGTGAAGATATGTGATTAAGCATATGTGTTATTTATATATAGGAGCTAAGCAATATTTATTCTGGCATTATTACTATTTGCCCGATGTATGTTTATTATTTACAAAAGGATAACCCAAAACATTTAAAATGAGCAACAGTAACTGAAATCCAACAACAGTAAGAATTTCTATAATGTAGCCTATTTTTTATTTATAAGGTCATTTTAAAATTTCTAATGAGTAAACTTAAATTTATATTTTAAATAAACAACTTTATTGGAGAAAGGTAGTATTATGAGGATTTTACTTTGATGAAACTGCAAATAAGACTTTGGTCATATTTATTTATTTTTTAAAGGATAAAATTTGCAAAACTTAGCAATGTCAAACTTGGGTCTCCCTCACTGAACTGTCTGAAGATTGGAACTTTGCAATTCTGATAAATGAAACGGATCCAAATCAGCACAGGTTTCCCCCACTATCCAAAAGTAGAACATTCCCAATGAAACGTTTTGTGAATGGAAATGGCATAAAGCAAAGAAGCAATTACCATTAGTTTATAGGGAAAAATTTGTGGGCATCCCCAGGCCCCAAACATAACCTCTCTTCAGCTTTTCTGATACATTAGGACACATCTTGCTAACAGACGCACAAAATAAATTGAGATAAAGCGTACGTGCTCCCAGACGCAATTCAAAGCTATGGCGGCTTGAAGCTGGGAGGCTGAGAGGGATTCCAGGGGAAGGAGCTCTGGCGGTGCCGCTCTCCTGAGGGGATGCATGCTACCTTTATAATGGCTTGCTGCAAAACAAACCCTGAATGCTATTTTTACTTTTAGCCTTTTTCATAAAAGCAAAAATCTTCTTCAGATTTCCTTTGGTTACCGAAAACAGGTACTCATGTAGGTCTTCGGTAAAAGCGAAGTGGCAACGTGTGAACTTTCAAAAAGCAGGAGATACATGTACTTGAGCATGGTTAGAGCATTTACAAGTTCGTTCTGAAGCTGAGTGTTCAACACGGCTGTGAAGGCTGCTTGGCTGTGGAGAAAAATTTTAACTTTTTTGACATAGATGGCAAGTGATTCTTACCGCGAATATAATACGGATTTTCAGTTCTGTTGTGCAGGGTTGCAGTTTCATTTTCTTGGGGCCATCGCAAACACTTATGCTTCAGGTTGCCCATGAAGAGCCCCATCCCAATCAGAGAAAATACACTCAGAAAAAACAGAGTAAAGGAAATCACCCCAGTAAGTTTCTTCAAGCAGTTGATGAGGATCTCTGCGAAAGACTTCAGGCCTAAAAAGAAAAGGTTTGTTTTTAAGAAAGTAAAATATCTTAGTAAAGCAGTCATTAGCACAATTCCTCCACAGCAAATGCATACTCCATTGAAATCAACAGCTTTGTGTTTTATAATATGAATCATCCATTATCTAGATCTAATAAGTAAAATGAATAAAAAAATAAATAAAAATCTGAACTGTAAGGTTTCTATACTATTGCTAGCTTATTACACTTGTTAAAATAATTCAGGCACAAATTTTAAAATTAGTTTTGTTTTTCTTTGCCATAAAGAACAAGACTTTTTTCTTGGTTACTGGTTTTCATACCAACCACCACTGTTTATAAGCATAAGTATAGAGTTATAACTCAAAATAGGTTGCAAATGTTGTTGGAACAAGAAGTCGTTTGAAATAGCACTATCCTATACCATTCTTTCATTAACTTTTTAAGAATTCAATTTTTGGAGCTGATTAAATAAAACAAATTTGAATTAAGAATGAGAATAACACACAATTATGGTATCTGTAGACTGTATTTACATTAGAACACTTACTAATTGAGAATTCAACCTTAAAGCTGTCTTTATTTAAGAAACTCATTTTTCTATTTATTAAATAAAACTTGTTGAAGAAATCCTCATGCATTATTGGTGGGAATGCAAATTGGTGCAGCCACTGTAGAAAACAGGGTAGAGTTTCCTCAAAAAATTAAAATGGAATTACCATAAAATCCAGTAATTACACTGCTGGGTATTTATCCAAAGAAAACATGAATCCAAAAAGATATATGTTAGTTGCAGCATTATTTACAATAGCCAAGATATGGAAGCAACCCAAGTGTCTACTCATAGATGAATGAAATAAAGAGATGTCATTTACATATGTAATGGGATATAATTCATCCATAAAAAAGAATAAGATTTTGCCATTTGCAACAACATGGATGGATCTATAGTATATTATGCTAAGTGAAATAAGTCAGACAAAGACAAAAGCTGTATGATTTCGTTTATATGTGGAATCTAAAAAATAAACCAAATGAACAATTAAAAAGAGCATAAACAGAGTCATTAACACAGAGAAGAAACTGGTGGTTGCCAGAGAGGAGACATGGACAAAATGAGTGAAGGGCAGGGGGAGGTACAGACTTCCAGTATTGGAAAGATAAGTTACGGGATGAAAGGCACAGCATGGGGGAGATAGCGAGTGGTATTGTAAGAGCATTGTAGGTTGACTGTGGTAGTTACACTTGTGAGCATGGCAAAACAGACAGGATCACCATATTGCAAACCTAAAATTAATGTAACATTGAGTGTCAACGGCAATTAAATTTTTTTTAAAGCTCAATTCTGGAAACATAAAAAAAGAAACAAAAAACAAAAATAATGTAAGTGTACTTTGTAGATAAAACTAGTATTAACCTTCCTTCTTCCCTCCCTTCCTTACTTTCTCCCTTCCTTCCTTCTTCTCTTTTTCCCCTTGCTCTCTTCTTATTTGTTGGTTTGTTTATATTTAGGATCCTAATAATTGTTCAGCTTAACAATGGATAAGAATGTATAGTGCTGTGATATTATCAATATTACCATGCTTCTGTTTTAGTATCTTTAAAATGTGGCTAATAATACCTGCTTCATATATTATTGTGAGAATTGAAAATATATATATATTTTTTTTAAGTTTTTAAGTTTGTGGGGTCCAAACTCACAACCCTGAGATCAAGACCTGAGGTGAGATCAAGAGTCACTTGACTGACTGAGCCACCCAGGTGCCCTGAAAATCTATTTTTCAGTGACCTCCTCAGATGATTGGATTTCTTTTTTTTCCTTTTTTAGATTTTTTATTTATTTATTTGGCAGAGAGAGA
>CM052883.1:114510140-114602271 GCA_028534135.1 Potos flavus
CATGAGATCATGATCTGAGCTGAAATCAAGAGTCTGATGCTTAACCGACTGAGCCACCCAGCTACCTCTGTTGGAATTATTTTTAAGAACAACAATTGTTAAAAAAAAAAAAAAAATGTATGTGAAAATGTGTGTGTTATAACCAAGGTTCTTGTGGAGCTTTAATTTTAGTGGTAACACTTTGTTTGAAGGTTAAAAAAAAAAGTCACCATCAAGTCTTACAAAATCAAATTTATCAGTAATTTTCATTGTTAACCATCATTCACTGTTATCTACTATTCAAAGGTCTGAACAGTATGCCAATTTTGATTTTGATTTCCTAGTATAACTTTCCCATTCTTTTTTTTTTTAAACTTTCGTTTTGCTTTAGTTTAGGTATATCTTTTGTGGAGTTTGATTTACTTAAGATTTAATATTAAAGTCTATACATCTTGACAGAAAAATTTAATCCAATTGTATTTATTTTCATACATTGCCTTTACTTTTGGATATGACTTTACCATTTTGTTTTTTGATTTATATATTCCCCTTATGTGTCTTCTCTTTTAAAAATAAACTTTACTTTTTCTCCTTTTTCCTCTAGTATTTAAGGTAAAATATATCTATTTTGAGAAACTGTATCAAACTTAAGTTCTTATTGGAACAAACTTGTACTCTCTACAGCAAAAATAAAACTGTATGTACTATAGTCTCACCATGTAAGATAAGGAAATAACCATATTTACTTTCTCACATTTCTCTATTCCCCCTTCTCAATTTTTGTTAATATAATTTAGGACTTCTGACTAAGGGTTCAATTTCTGTATTTTGCATTATATATTATTTTTCATGATTTACAGGAAAGGTAACATTCAAATCCTTACAATGGCTTGTCAGGAAACATAAATTTGAGCAAAAGGGGAGCAGAGGAGACTTGGATGAGTATGCCTGATTTAAAGGAGTAGCTGTTCCTTAAGGACGGTTGGTAGTTGTCATGCAAGAACGCAGGTGGGTGGGGGCGCCTGGGTGGCTCAGTGGGTTAAGCCTCTGCCTTAGGCTCAGGTCATGATCTTGGGGTCCTGATCTCGGGGTCCTGATCTCGGGGTCCTGGGATCGAGCCCCGCATCAGGCTCTCTGCTCAGCAGGGAGCCTGCTTCCCCCTCTCTCTCTGCCTGCCTCTGTGCCTACTTGTGATCTGTCTCTCTCTATCAAATAAATAAATAAAATCTTTAAAAAAAAAAAAGAATGCAGGTGGGTGGATGCTGAGAATTCATCCAAATTAATTTAGATTTTAATGTTAAAAATCACCAGTTTTTTCCAAAATAATTTTGGCATCTATTTCAAAGTTTTCTGGAACACAAATAAAATATGTTTCTAGTTCAGAAATGTCTGTTATTACTCTGGGTTTATAATATTTGCATTCTGTTTTGCAAACTAACAGTAATTTGGAATTCATTCTGTGTTGAAATGATTTCAGAGTTCACTGTGATTACTTCTGGTATTAAATCTTCCCATTGTTGAATATTTTGTTTTCATACCAGTTACTCAGAAAAGATACGTATATAAAATTTCAGAATTCTTGCATGGCTGTGAATATCTTCCTATCAGCTTCACATATGGATGACAGACAGGTATAGAATACTGGTGTCATAACTTTCCTGCCTACACCTTGGCCAAGCTCTGAAATTCCACTGCTTATTCATTTTTAATATTATCAAGAGGTCTAAAAATAACCTTTTCATAGGCAATTTTTCATTGCTTTTTTATAGGATTTTATAATACATTTATTTTTTAAAGCTTAAATTTTAAAAATGTTATAATATGTCTTAGTATATCATTTAGTTTTTTTGTCTACTATAAAATGAACCTTTCCATTTGTGACAAAAATCTCAAGTTAAAATTTTTTAAAAAATTTTTCTAGTGTATTTTTGAATAATTTATCTTTTACATTTATTCTGGTCTCTTTTTTAGGGTCACCAACTATCCATAACATCAAACTTAGTTTTCTCTTTTTTGTTAACCCATCCATTTTTGGTTCTATTGTATTAATATAGAATTTCTCTAGTTTTTCTTTATACAAGTGGTTTTATTTTACTATACCATAATGCTGTACGGATATTACCATATTCTAATACTTCTATTACCATCAGATATTCGCCAAAGATATAATTTTTTAAAAGATTTATTTTCTTTATTTTAGAAAAAGAGAGAGAGCAGGAGCGATAGGGGCAGAGGGAGAGAGAGAAACTCAGATAGACTCCCTGCAGAGCATGGAGCTCATGAGCTTCAGGTCATGTACTGACCCGAAACCAAGAATCAGACACTTAACTGCGCCACACAGTTGCCCTGGGTATTATAATTTTTATCACTTTTTTGCCTCATAGGTGTTTTTGTCTATTTTATTATATCATTTTCATCTTTCTCTTGAGTCTAGGTTTCCTTCACAAAAGGGGCACCTGGATGGCTCAATCAGTTAAGCATGGACTCTTGGTTTCTGCTCAGGTCAAGATCTCACAGTCATGATCTCAGCATCATGGGATCAAGTCCCGTGTGGAGCTCAGTGCAGTCTGCATGAGATTCTTTCCCCCTCTGATCCTCCCCTCACTTGTGCTCTCTCATAAATAAATAAATAAATAAATAAAATCTTGAAGGCACTACAAAAAAGATGACTTCTTATGCTTGCCCCTATTCCTTAGGGCATATTTTTTTAAAGAAAAAAGAAGATTATTTTTATTTTCTTAAATAGTATGTTTCCCTTTTGGTACTGCAAAATACTTTCATATGCTCTATATTGCTGGTATGTCCGTTGATTACTTTCTCCCTCGAAAAAAGAGCAATTTCTATCAGCCTATGTGTTTCCAACTCTACTAAGATATGTTCTTCTTGTATTAATTTGGATTCACCTTATTTCTTCTATAATTTTTACCTCTGAGCCTACGATGAAGACACAGGTGATGCAATTTTATGTTCTTGTAATTTGTGGAGAGTAGTGAGGGAGGTAGAACTGTGGGGAATTCCTATCCCTGCAACTCTCACTGCCACTTTCTTCACTGGGTTTGGTGAAGCTGTCATGCATGGACCATTTTTGTTAAACAGCTTTATTGAGCTGTAATTCATAAATCATATAATTCACACATTTAATGTGTACACTTCAGTGTTTTTTTTTTTAAAGATTTTTTATTTATTTATTTGAGAGAGAGAGTGAGAGAGAGCATAAGAGGGGAGAAGGTCAGAGGGAGAAGCAGATTCCTTGTGGAGCTGGGAGTCCGATATGGGACTCGATCCCAGGACTTCAGGATCATGACCTGAGCTGAAGGCAGTCACTTAACCAACTGAGCCACCCAGGCGCCCCAGTTCAGTGTTTTAATATATCCACAGGGCTATGTATCATCCATCACCACACCCTCCAATCTTTTTACTGTTTTGCCTAGGCTAGACTCTAAGTACATAGTATACATATTATCTTCATGGTGTTGCAATGGACAAAAATCATCTGTAGATCTTATTTTTGGTATTACCACACTTGCCTCTGGGTTTATTGGCCCACCTATTTCATCCTTCTGACTCAGCAGCCAAAACACCGAGTGGAGTTATTTCATACCGGATTGTTTTTATTCATTCTTAACACAAATTAAAAGGTGTTGGTGGGCTTCTCTAGGATATTTTCAGGGATGGGAGTTGTAAATTAGTCCTCAGCATCTTCCATCAATGTGGTCACAGCTCTACCTTATTTAGTAGAACCTCCTTTAAGTCTGTGGCATGTGGAATGCATCCTATCCAAGCACTCAGAGCAAAATGGAATTTATCTTATTTTATATTACCTTGTTCATTTCAACTGGTTTTAGATGCAGTGAGGAAAAGCAGGCATATTAGGTACCTGTCTAGATTGCTCTCTCTCTCAGAAGTCTAAGGACAATTTTATAAGTTCACATTTAAGATGCAAGGATAAATAAGAAAAAATTGAAAATAATATATTTTGATTAATTTCTTTATTTTATCATTAAGAATTGAACCCATCTCAAATAAATAAGAGTCGAATGTGATATTTTTTTTTTTGGCTTTCCTGGAGTGACTGAAATAAATTTATAGATCAGATAATTCACTGACTTCAAAGATGAAACACTGTTCAATTTAGTATTTCTCCAAACAATTATAGGTGAGTTAAAAAGAATACAGGATAGAACATAAATCAAAACAAAGATAAGAACTAAATGCAATTTCTTACCTTGGTTTAGGGGAATAATTTTCAAAATTCTCAAATTTCTTGAAATACTAAATATTGTAATGGAGTTGAGAGCTAAGTATCTCGTTATGTGCCTGTGGAATTAAATTAGAGTTATTTAGAAGTCATACTGTGTCTATGCTGCTTATCATTGACTTTTTATACTATTTCAAACTTATTTTTAAAACCACATATCCAAATGTTTCCCTTGCTCTCATTGTTTCATTTCACAAATAGTTGCATTATTGATTGGAAGACAAAGGTTGCTACAGTGCAAGGTAGCCAGGTAAATATTAATCCACAAACAAATTATGACTGTTTATAAAAGCTTGACACTGTGATTAGTCACCATTCCATACCAAATACCCTATATTATGTTCATAAATAATTTGTTATTTAATCAGTGAAGAGGTAGTTAAAAATAGGAAAATTCCACAGTTTTTTAAGTAATGAGATTCAAGTACTTAAGCTTCTGATGATGATCATGATGGTGTTGACAACGGTGAAGATAGAACGCAGGGTGTATAGTGGTTAAGGGCACAGACTGTAGCCACAATGCTTGTCTACAAATCCAGGTTCCCAAGTTACTAGCTGTATGACATGGAAAAATTATTGATTCCTTCTTTCCTCAGTTTCTTCAAAATTAAAGTGGGGATAACAATTCCTAATTCTGAGGCTTTTTGTGGAGATTAAACAAGCTTATATATGTAAAGAGCATAGCTTAGCACCTGGCACATGTGGCTTTGTAGTATCTGTGTTAGCTAAGTATTAGCTACCAGCAAAGGCAACAGCAAGATAATGGTAGTAATCAAAGTAGTAGTGATAATAATTTCAATGATATTAGCTACTATTTTTTATTGCTCACAACATGGCAGACACTGATGATGTGCTTTATGAAAGCTATTTGTTGTTTTAAAAAATCAACCCCAAACCTAAAAATGGAATATCATTTTAAATTATATTTAACAAGAGTTTGGTGCCAGTGATCATTTCCTTAGCCATAAAACAGAGTACACTAAATAGAAGCATTGAAAAAATACTCATGTAAATCATTAGAATTTAATGTAACACTCTCAAAAAAGTGTGTGTGTGTATGTGTGTATAAGATATCTTATTCTGATATCTAGTGTTTACTGGTCTTAAGCAATGTAGCTAAACAAAATGTAGGTTGAAGATAAAATCGAACATGTTCGGGTTTTCTTGTAAGTCTCCAAGAGATTTTCTGAGGACTGAAAATAATCACTTAAAATTCTAAAATTCAACCTCTGTTGTTTTGCCGCAGATAGAAAATAGATAATATCCAATTCTTTTCATTTTTATTGCATATTCTGAGGGCTAGTTCAGTTGGAGCTGCTTGAGAGTCATTATGACTATGATTATGAAATATTTTTTGTTCACAGAATTTTTACAAGCAGAAAATTTGGCAAATGTTGCTGTTTCTTTATGAAAAGTATTTACTTAGCAAGGTATTAAGATGTTTGCAGTTTGAAGAAATACTTACTCAAACAAAGTTACACTGAAATCGAGACAGTTCCATGGATCACCAAAGAAATAAAAAGGTTCTACCCAGATGCCTCTTGCAATGAGTTTTATAAGTATTTCAAATGTGTAAATTCCAAGCAAAGTATTCCTGCAGAAAATTTTTCATATAAACATTAAAAGTGAGAATAATGCATTGTCACCTCCGAAATAATGTATCTATGGTTACTATTTGGCAACCAACCAGTCAACCAACCAATCCACCAACCAACTAGAAAAAAAAAGTCTATGCTCCTTGAACCACAGGGTAGGGCTTTTAGGGTGGGCTATGTCTTACAGCATTAACCATAAAATTTGACTATCAATTTTTTTCAACAAGCCCTCGCTAGAGTCATAGTCTTTACACATATTTTGGCAAATAATGAAAATATAAAATATCAAATTTATTCCACATTGGAAATCACACAATAATTTACTGAATTATAAGAGTAGGAAAGAACTAATTTTATTATGTGCATATATAAGAATTTTTGTGGTGAATCAGTTTTATATTTACCTTCCAAAATTAACTCATTTTAAAAATGAATTAAAGCCTAAGAGGTAGCATCAAGAAAGGCTTCTTCTTGGGGGGCCTGGGCGGCTCAGTTGGTTAGCATCTGCCTTTGGCTCAGGTCATTATCCCAGGGTCCTGGGATGGAGCCCCACATCTGGCTGCCCAGTGAGAGAGTCTACTTCTCCCCTTCCCTCTGCCCCTAACCCCCGGTCATGCTCACCCTCTCTCTCAAATAAATAAATAAAATTAAAAAAAAAAAGAAAGGCTTCTTCTCTAGAAATTTTAATGGGCCTTTCCATCATTGCTGTCTAATATCCAAACTATTCACATCCCTCTAAAAAGAGAGGAGAAATAGAACAGAAAGGAAGCAATAGAAATAACTTTCTTAGAATGGAAAGGAATAAATGTTATTTGAGTTCAAAGCAAATCAGGTGTGAAACTGCAATAGTAAAGAAACTCTGAGGCACTGAAATAATATATTAATCATTTTTAATTAACTTTATAATAAAACCTCATATAGACATAAACATTTAGCTAAATATCCAAACTTTTATATCATGTTGATGTAAAATGTTGGGAAATAGCAGCATTTAAAGTCCAACTAAGAATAAATGAAGGGGCAGAAAAACATTAAAATTTATTTACTGATATATGAGTGTACTTGTTTCTACTTGCAAAATTCATTAACTGTGTTATATGTATACATATTACATTATGAATAATGAGTTTATATTACAAGGAATATTATATATTAAATATAAATAATAAATTGTAAAATGTTAAATATGTAGTATATAATGTACTATAATGTAACATGTTAAATATAAGATAAAATCATATGTGAGATAATATATAATGAACTTATATGACTTACTGTATTACTGGGCCCCATTTTGGCATCTCAGTCATGGACATAAATATGCAGTCAATCAGGACGCTAATTAAAATGAATAGTCGGAAAAAGGTAAGTTACAGTCAAGGAATAACAGATAAAAATAATATTGGAAATATATGTTTCTTTAACATGTTTATATGTATACACATGAGATAAAATACCTTTTAAATATCAAAAAGAATACCATTCATTTTGAAAAACAAGGAGATTAAGATTTGTTAATATTTACTACTGTTGTGTGTACTAGAAAATAAATTTTAAATGTATTTTCAAATATGGAACACTTGATGCAGTTATAATCCAGATTCCAATATGACCTAAAATGAGATATCAATTCAAAAGAGAAAAAAACTGCAGCAATATTTGAATAGAATAGTTGCATTTGATATTAGTACAGTCTAAAGCCAGTAGAAAAGGATATGGATGTACCAAAATCTTAATAGTTGTTCTTCTAGTTGAATTGAAAGGAGAAAGTGTACACCACGTGGCATTGAATCTGAAGATTGTTCTACTTTTATTTAATACCATGAAAGTCTATAAAATGAAAAAAAGAACATCAAGTAAAATTACAACTAGGAACTATAAACTCATCCATTATGCAACATATTGCCAAAGATCATTTCAATTGTGAATTCTAGCAGTTACACTTTTCTTATATTTTGATATTGTTTTACAGACTAAATCAAGTGGAAAGATTTCTTCTTTTAAACATTTTCATTGATATTTAGGATTATCTACCACTTTTTTTTTTTGCCAATGTTCTGCCTAACAAAGTCATTTGCACTCCAATCCTCAAGTCTTCCTACAGAACTAATGTAATAGGAAGAAATCTATAACCTAATGGCTCATGAAGATGCATTTAAAGAAAACCAAATTTAATGAAATTAAAAAAGGTTAATTTTATTTCAAAGCAAATAAGGCATGTGATTACAATAGTAAAAATGACCCAATTCACTAAGATATTTTATTAATCACTAGTAATTATCTATGGTATAAAACCCCGTTTGTATGTTATTATTGACATAAACATACCTAAAACAGAAAGTTACATCATGTAAAACTAATATATTGGGATATAGAAGCATTAAATCTAAAACTAATGAAAGATCAGAAATATCCTAAAAATGAGTTATACATGTACATGTGTGCATATGTATATGTGTATATCTGTAACATAATATAGAAATTGAAAAGTGTCTACCTATGTATGTATGTGCATATATATCATATATACACTTTTACTATATATACATATCCATTTGGAAAATTCATTTATGATGGTGTGAGTAAAAATACATTATACAAAATGATATTATGCCCATTATAACATTGTATATAATATATAGTATACAATGTAATGATACAATACAGTATACTAAATGATATATATAATCTATTATATACTTAAATATTATATGGTATGTGATATATAATTATATATTAGAGGTATCTATGGTGACTGTATATTGGCATTTATATTTGTGTCTATATATATAAATATATGAGTGAAGACAATTATGTATCCATTGATAGCTTATGAAAACATAAATGGAAACCAACTATATTATAATTCTCAATAAAACACTTTTCCAATATACAGTCTGTGGACATTTTGGCAGGTATTACAGTTATTTTCCCTCTTTCCATTTCTGTATTATGCAAAAACAAAATAAAAGGGCCCCCAAAATCTGATTATTTAAAATGTGCTTTCTGTTATTTTCCAGAACAATCTCAAACTTCATACAAGAGAATACATGTGTGGGCCACCAGGATGGTGCAGTTGGTTAAGCATCTGACTCTTGATTTTGGCTCAGGTCCTGATCTCAGGGTTCAGAGATCGAGCCCAGGGTCAGACTCTGCACTTAGCACGGATTCTGCTTAAGACTCTCTGCTATTCCCCTCCCCCTACACTCTTGCACTCTCCCTCTCTCTCTGAAATAAATAAATAAATCTTTAAAAAAAGAAGTAATATATGTGCAATCAACTAGCTTATGTTTTTGTGAAGGAATGAATAATTCCAGACATAACAATTTTCCAGTTAATGTTTAAGTGCTGAAATTATTTAATTTTAGGATTATTTGTTGGTATGCCACCCTTAACAGAATAAACTGAATATAATTCACACTTTTAATACTTTGTGTCATCATTAATAATAATACTTCTTATACAAACTATCCTTAAAATTTTTGGCATGTTTCATTTTTCAAAATCCTTGGTCTTGTCTTCAATAACAAACTTAAGATTTGCCTATCATATCTGTATACACTACAAAGAACTCAGAACTCTGCTAGATTAGAATTACTTCTAAGGTTATTATGCTAAGTCAACTGTTAGAACTTAGGCATAGCAAAAGTGAAAGCAGAGATAATTGAGATGACAACTTATGATTTCGCTAAAATATTCTGAAGATTTTACAGGTGTTTTATAGCTAATGTTACATAATGCCCATGGAAACTACGAGAGATACTGGAATCTTTGTTAATAAATACATTTACAATGCCAATACTCTTCCATCATGCAAAATATTTGAAAGAGTTGTGTTTATGCAAAATCATCACTTTGCCTTCCATCCAGAGACTTTGGTTCAATTCCATTTTGCCCATTTGGTAATATCACAAGAATATCAAGTTACATTTGTCCACAACAGAGCTAATCTTTGTATCTCCCAAGCTTAATCTTTTTTAGAATTATTTCAATTTTATAGGTAGCACTACCATTATTCCAGGCTGGAAATTTCGGCATTATTAGTCTGTCTTCAAATCCTGTTGTTTCTTCTCAGGTTTGTTTCATTTTTCTCTCCTCCGAGACCCTCCTATAATCAGGTCTCTTGACTTCAGGCCTGGATTACCGTCTTTCTTATATCATCTTTCTGACCCTATCTTTTCTATGCGATAGTAATTTAGAAGACTTCAGATTAAACTTACTTAAACATTTCATTCATCACATCAGTCCTTTAGCTATCACATTAAATACATGTTAACATCTTCATTTCCTCATTCTTTCATTTCCCACAACTTGCAATAGGGGTCGAGTTCTATCATCACCCTGTCTCTTCCCTATTCCGATTAATATCAAGATCTTCCCGCACTGTTAAAATGTGAAGTGTTCTCCAAGCTGTAATTCGAATTCTATTTTCTTAAGGAAGACTCTTCTAGCTTTGTCAACCCACACACATCTCTGCCTTTACTAAGCATAATTATTCTTACTTTTATCATTTTTGTACTTGTTCTTGGATTGTTCAAATATTTAGTTTGCTCCTCAAGTCATTCCAGGGATAAGACAGAATGTGAATGTATAAATTAATAAAAATGGTAAATAAAATATAGGTTGGTTTTATTTTCTCAATTACTGAACAAGCTTATTCAGTTGAACACTTAAAATTGTTGTATATGTTATAAAAATTTTATATTATAGTTATTTTAAAATCAATAATCTTAAGTAGCCAATCAACATGCTCCTACAAGTCATTTACATTAAGGTATCACGGTATAGGCTATTAAAAGTAGAGTAACTCTCAACAAACTAACCTACCAGGAAAGCAATCAGTTTTGATAAAAATCAAATATTTGTGCAATTTCTTATCCAGTTTTTTTACAACTTAAAATAACTTTTTGACTTAGTCTTCATTCTTTTTTAATCTTGTCTCAATTACACTTTTTGCACATCTGAAAAAAATAATGAAAATGTAGTCGTTCAATAAAGCCTTACATTTTTATTCTTATAGTATGGGTCCACATCTTCCAAGGGCTCCAACACCATTCCTCGAGCGAGATTCCCATAAACAAATGGAAGCTCTTTTCCAACTTCCAAGTCAGTGTTTGGCTTTAAATCTCTTTGTTCCTCACTGTGCTTTTTAGCAATATGCTGTTTCATAAGTTCAAGAGACTCTCTGGTGAAGGGGACAAGGCCCTTTTGTTCTGGGGAAGCCATTTCCAATTTTGTACCTGCAAGAAATGTATTTTCTTCAGTTCTATATAAAATTTGGGTATATAAAGAAAAATTTTAAATTGCAAATGGTTAGGATATGGTTAAAAGTGAACAGCAAACTGAATATATGCATTCAAAGAAAATTCCTGAGTTTTGTAGATATGAGTTGTTAAACTAGATTTTGTTATACTTGATATTACACTTATTTGTAAGTTCATGAGTGACCGATCCCACTTCATTTACTCATTCACCAAATTCTCTTTGTTTTATTGAAATCTTCTTTTCGGTTTCTTCCTCATAATAAAGAGTTCTAAAGTTCTAGAGATTTCTGAGGAACCAAACCCAATTATTTCTTTCTCAGCTGTATTTAACCATTAACTAAACTTTTCTTCCTTAAACTCATTTTTCATTGGCTTTGGGCCCCATTCTTCTGTGTCTCTTCTTATAGTTCTGACTATTGCCCTTACTCGGTACTTTCTCCCAAATTTTAACTTTGATATCCTTTAAAATTCTGCCTTTCCTTTCAGTTATATTCATATTTTTGGTGAATATATAGGCAAACACTGAGTTTCAATTATTGTACACGGATATCTACCAAGTACATTTCCCAAAACACTTTCTTCCCCTCAATTATCCATGTGGCAATTACACCAATAATAGCAATTTAACAAGTAAAAATAAAATTCATCGTTTTCCTGAATGGCCAAAATTGCTTTTTAACCTTTTAGCCATACTAAAAACACACACAAATACACAAATTTACTACCTTGAAAATTATTTGTGAAATTTTTGTCATCAATTCCTCTGAACAAATAATTTTCTTACAATTATTTTCAACTATGTATTTAAATATTATCCATTGTTTATATATCTATGTCAAGGTAGACATCTTTATAATTCTATATCTGGATTGTGCTAGTAGTGTCTACAGGTTTCTCTCAGTTCTAAGTCTTTGCCTATTTCAAGTCATCCTAAAGGTTACTGAAGTTAGTTTTCATTAAATATAATTTCATGAATCAATTTCCCATTCATGAACTTTGTTTTATTCTCTCACATAAAAATATGTTCTTTTGCTGATTTTCTCCATCCTATTTCCTGTTGAACACACCTCACATATCATACTTTATTGAGGGGAGTCAAAATGCTTTGAATTAGTACAATTTATAAATACAAGCTACAGATAACTGATATTTGCTCTTACATATAAAATCTTCCTTTAAAATATTTAATGAGCTTTCAAAATTGTATTCCTTACATGGAATTCCTTGAATACATATTAAATAGTTTCTTAACAACTCATGGTTATAGACTAGTATAAACAAAAAAAAGTCATGAATCTTGGAATTAAATAGACCTATATTCAAATCCTAAATTCTGTTATTAATGTTCTTTGTGGTCTCAGTAAAATTACTTAATTGTTCTTGAACCTGTCAGTCATAAAGTTGGGATTCCTTCTCATGTTAAAGAAGGATAAAATAGAATAATATGGGTGAAAATGCCTAGTACAGTGATTGGCACACAATAGGTGGGAAGTAAATATGAATTTAACTGTGTAAGATTTTATATCTTAGGATAATGGGCCAAATCTAATAGAATAATATGTAGTAAGAATACATGTAAGGTTTTGAAAATTGAACCAAAACAACCCATCTGTACAAGTGCAACAGATATGTTTTTCCAGCAGAAAAAACTGCCAAGGGGTTTTACTTAATAATAATTGAAATACAAATCAATACTGGTTTGTTTCTGCCAAAAAAAACCTAATAGAACTTCTGTCTGTTTAGAAGGAAGATGGAGGAGGCAGTCTTTATTATGCTGCATTCCATGACCACACCTGAGAGGCCTGTATGTAAACTGAAGAGTCTTCATATGGGATCAGAATTTTGATTAGATTCAAATCACACCATCTATAGACCAGTTAAAAGAATGGAGGGAGGATATGTTAGTTGATAGCAGAAAAGACTCAAGTGGAACATTATTGATTCCTAATATCTCAATGATTCTCACATAGAAGAGAAATTAAATTTAAGTATTATTAATAAAAAGAAAAGATGAACTAGGAACATTGAGCTGCAGGAGAATACATTTGGCTTAAAATAATAAAGTACTTTTTAAATAGCTGTCAAAACATGGAATAGGTTGATTTGGACATTAATCCTTCTTTGTAACTAGCAATATGAAAGCACACACTCCTTGACAGTTGGGTAGGATAATATAAATGGGTCCAAATAGTGATTGGCTGCAACCTTATAATTTTAGAACTTTCTGATCTTAAGATCTTTGGATTGAATTTTCACAGAGTATCACATGACCTAAAAGTCTGGGCTAACCATTAGCTAAACTGAACCTATACAGCATTGAATTAACAAAATCTTTTCAGATTACAATAAAAGTAACTCTTATATCTTATATTTTTAGGATCCACTGTAACAGCTAACAAATATTATTAAGCTTATATATGTAAAGAATATTGTCCTTAAAAGTAGATACAAAGGGAGGTTCAAACTTATTGCAAAGATGCTGTTATTAATGCAAATATTTTTGAACACTTTCTGTTGAAACCTCAAAATTAAATTTGCAAGCCAGTCTTTTTTTTAAGCTTATTTATTAAAGTAATCTCTACATCCATCATGGGGCTCGAACTCACAACCCCAAGATCAAGAGCCACGTGCTCAACTAACTGAACCAGCCAGGTGCCCCTGCAAGCCAGTCTTCTCATTACATTGTCCAAATATAATATTTTTTTCCTGTTATCACCTCATACATAGCAAAATAATCTTTGATTCCTTATTATGAGACCTTGATAACATAGCCTGTCATACTTTCCTCATATGTAAACTTTGGAATCCCTTATGTATCTCACAAGGTCATAAATATTAAACCAGACCATATACAGAAATCCTGGGCCACAGTACTAACTTTGCAGTGCTAATTCTCTCTCCCAATCCAGTCAGTTATCCCACAAGCCATCTCTAGTAATGATTTTGATGTTGAATGAAACCACTCTGGGTTGTTGACTAGGTGAATGAATGGACAGTGGGCGTTCTCTTCTATGGTATGACAAAGAAATACAAGCATTATCAAATGGAACTGGCTTGCATCCGACTTTTAGATGGCTGAGTGCAGACTTTAAATTATTGATCATTACCTCATAATTCAGTGAAAGCATTTCTGTGGGGAATTTATAAAATATGGTCAGGCACTATGCTTTCCAATGAGTGATCTTAATATAATGCAAAAGCCTGAAAAATACAGAAAGATTAATAGTTAATCTGTCTATTAGAATGCCTTTCTAAAAAACTGAAGAGCTAAAGTAAGCTTTTGGCAAAAATTGTATCAAAGTCACCTCAGACGTGGTTTCTAACAAGTTCCAGGTGTACTGATAGTTTATATTGTTGATTAAAGTGCAAGACAATTCTCTTGGACATCAGTTAAAAGCAGCACAGCCAGCAGCATCAGTTTGGGGAAAGGAGATGCATTCTTTTGAAAAATATTCTCCTTAAAACAAATTTCAAACATTTGAACATAAGCCAATATTTATCACAATAATGATGGCAATTTTAATTATAGTTACAATTTCTGAGTGACTATCATTTGAGAGGCACTAAACTAGATGTTTCTAATTCTATGATCTCATATTCTCTCATATTATCCTTGTGGTCGCCATTCTACCAGTGAGGGAACAGGGATTGATGAGTTTCATGATTTCTCCATCACCGTATAGCTAGTTAGGTGGTAAAGGAAGATGCTAACTCAGGTATTTCCAAATCTAAATTTGGGTATCTTTAAACTATACCACAAAAGTGCTTATAAGCTATAAATTTTCAGACAAGTGTAAACAATTGCTACCTCCGTATAGCTACCTTAGAGATATCCAAAAACCAATGGGGTAAATTGTTTCATTGAGTAACTGACAGGTTGATGTCATGTGAGATTGTCTGGATATTTTCTGTTTTGTAAATGTTGTCGAACTCAAATATTTCGGAAATTTTTGTAAAACTGAAGGTGAGCTAGCATAGTGGACATTAATTTGGAGGGGAGGAGGTGCTGCCTAGCATGGTGATCTTCTACACTGATTAAGAAAATTTGTTATTGCATGAATCACGGTGGGAGACCTCCTGCAACAGAAGTGGAAAGGAAAGATAGTGTAGATAATGACTTTTCCAGGGTCTCACGGATCTAAGGAGTGACATGACCTTGCTATGCCAACCAACTGCATCAGCTCAAGATTTCTAATTTTGATTTAATGACACAAAATAAGAGAGGCAGTGGAGAATCCCTTTTTTTTTGCAAGAGAGACAGAAGCTTCAGCTGAAACTTTCAGCAGTTTTGGGAGCAACAGTAGCAACAGAGGCAGTAGCAGTGACCAGTGCTATATTTTTGGTGGTCTGAGCAGAGGTATTATGATGGCCACTGGACTGGTTCTGCCATATGATGTTGGCTATGATCTTGGGTATGACTTAGTACACTGCCTATGCTCCCTCCTCCTATTTTCTTTTGCAGATATCCAGATTTAGGATTACTAAGAATTGAGTTTTAATCTATCACATGATTTTATTTTCCCCAGACTGATTATGTTACTGTCCTTAAGCATAATTTGAAGTATTAGAATAATATAGAATCTACATAAAAACTAAATAGTTTGCTTCAAATAAGAATGGAAAAATAGAGGTTATTAAATAACTGATACAGGAAGTTCGTGGAAAATGCTTTTTTCCCCCATTATTTTCACAATTATGGTGAGCATTCTGTTCGTCATTTTAACTAAATTTAGAACTTATTTTCTATAAAGCTTTTGGAGCATGAAAGGGTGTGCAAATGAATTTGGGTTTTTTTCAGGCATTTTGAAGTTCAGGCATTCTCTGCCTTCTAGTTATGCTGATGGTGTGGGTTTTGTGTAGTTATACTTTCCTTTTTGTCCTGTATTATTTGTGGAGTATATACGTGGAGGTTCAGAATTGGGCAGTGTCCATTATCCTTGTTCCATAAACTTCTAGTAACCAAATGAAACTTAGATGGTTCAGTGATTTAAATGGAAAATAAATTTAAAAAAATCTAAACATGAAAGTTACGAAAAGAAAACTTAAGTGAACACATTTATAATAATTTAGAAAGGAAGTCCTAATTTAATGAAGCAAACTACTGGCTAGGATTTGAGGAAATAAGCACTCTAATAAACTTTTTTTGGAACTGTTAATAATATAACTTTTCTAGAAGGAAATCTAGAACTAGTTATCTAAATTTAAATATATATACCTTATCCTAGCAATTTGAGTAATAGAAATTTACTTCATTGGGTGATGCCTGGGTGGCTCAGTCAGTTAAGCATCTGCCTTTGGCTCAGACCATGATCTCAGGGTCCTGGGATCCAGTCTCACATCAGGCTCCTTGCTCAGCAGGGAGCCTGCTTCTCCCTCTGTCTGCTGCTTCCCCTGCTTGTGCTCTCTCTCTGACAAATAAATAAATAAAATCTTTAAGAATAAATAAATAAATAAAGCAGTTCTCTAGAGAGAACTCTAGAGAACGTATTTAAAAAAAAAGAAATTTACTTCATTGGTATACCTCAAACCAATTTCTGATTGTGAGATTGCTCAGACTAGTATTTTGATAGGTAAGAACAAAGCAGTCATGATATCATGATATCAGGTGCATCTACTAAAATATATTCATACACACACACACATATCTGGATCATATGATTGACTGTCATATCATATAAAGTATATGGAATATGGAAGAAGCACCAGTTTAGATTAGGGAAAGGAGAGAAAAGGAAAGAAAGGAGAGGTAATGTTTTGTATTTTTGGGGTTTGAGGTATATCTGAAATATCCAAAATCAAAAATTCAGATATTAATTAGAAATTTGGATCTGGAGCTTAATAAAGATAGACTATATATGTATGTGTATATTATTTTATATACATACATAAATATATGTGTATATATTAGTATACATATACATATATATATATATACACCAAATATGGTCATATAGTTATATAGCTATATAAATAGTTGAAATCAAAAGCAGACAAAAAATTATGTATCCTTGCAAATGTGAAATTCTTTATAGAATGATATTAAGGACAGCCCATTGAAAAGCATCTACCTATCATTTAACATTTATGATTTTAAAAAGTTTATAAAGCAAGTGATTTTATGTATCACTACTAATAAGTGTTTTAAATCACATGGGTAAAAAATAAGAGATATATTCAAAATATTGAAAGCACAAAAATACAGAGACCAGAAGACTGTGCAATAATGTCTTTAAAGTGTTGGAAGAAAAAAAAGGGAAATCTAGAATTCCACATAAAGTGAAAGTATTTTCCAAGAATGAAGACAAAGATATTTTTAGATGTTTCAGTTGGAAATTTAGATCTTCAAGAAGAAATGAAGAGCAAGAGAATTGGTAAACATGTGGGGAAATATAAAAACTATAAAGCATAATTACCCAAAAGAGGAGACAGCCCAGTTGTCCATCAAGAGAACAGACAGAAAAATAAAAACTGTGGAATGTTATATAATAGAACACAATCCCAGCAATAAAAACAAATGAAGTAATGATAGACATAAAAATGACTAAGTGCCAAACATTACACGGAGTGAAAGAAGGCTTCCAGCAAGTAGCACAAGCTACATGATACACTTTATATGAAGTGCTAGAACAGACAAAACTAATCTCTAGGTGTGGAACAGGAACTGAGTGGGAGGGATGATAGAACTTTCTGGGGTGAAAATAATGTTCAACAGCCTCTTAGGACTTCAGAGCACAAGGTGTACATGTTTGTGAACACTGACCAAATGATACTCAAAGTTTGTGCATTTTACTTTGTTTTACCTTTAAAAGACCCATAAACAGGGGTGCCTGGGTGGCTCAGTCAGTCAGTTAAGCGTCCAACTTTTGATTTCAGCTCAGGTCATGATTTCAGGGCTGTGAGATTGAGCCCTGCATTGGGCTCTGCGCTGGGCATGGAGCCTGCTTAAGACTCTCTTCATCTCCCTCTGTTCCCCCAAGTAAACAAATAAATAAAAATAAGAAAATAAAAAGCCTATAAACAAATACTGAATTCTACTTAAATATATGAATTATGAAGTGTTTATGGTGAGGTCTGCTGGTGTTTGCAACTTATTTTGAAAAGCAATATGGAAATATGAAGAACTGACAGATGGTTTGAGGAATGCATACACAGATAAATGATAAGCTAAATATTATAAAATGACAGTTGAAGTCTCTAGGTGCTGAGTGTATGAGTGTTCATCATACAGTTCCATCAATTTTTCTGTAAGTGTAAAATATTTTTATAATAAAAATTTGGAAAAAGCGTTTGGTTCTGGAGCTAGATTATCTGGATTCAAACCTGGGCTTTAACACTTTCTAACTATGACCTTGAGCAAAGTACTTAACCTCTCCATTCCTCAGTTTCCTGAGCCATAAACATGAATAGGAAGTGCTTACCTCACAGGGGAATGTGAGGATTGAAAGAGTTAATAAATAGAAAGCACCTAGAACAGTGTCTTCTGGTTACTACACAATAAATACTAGCTATTACTATTTTTAATCTTTTAAAGCATAGTATTTTTATGTTTAACCATCCTTTTAATTGACCTTTATTTTTATTTTTAAATATTTTATTTATTTATTTGACAGAGAGAGAAAGAGAACACAAGCAGAGGGAGCAGCAGAGGGAGAGGGAGAAGCAGACTCCCTGCTCAGCAGGGAGCCGGATGCGGGGCTCGATCCTTGGACTCCAGGATCATGACCTGAGCCGAAGGCAGACGCTTAACCAACTGAGCCACCCAAGTGCCCCCCTTTTAATTGAAATTATGATATTATTTCATGGAATTTATAAAAAGAATAGGCAGAATGGGGACGCCTGGGTGGCTCAGTTGGTTAAGCGGCTGCCTTCAGCTCAGGTCATGATCCCAGGGTCCTGGGATCGAGTCCCACATCGGGCTCCTTGCTCAGCAGGGAGCCTGCTTCTCCATCTGCCTCTGACTGCCACTCTGCCTGCTTGTGCTCTCTCTCTCTCTGAAAAATAAATAAATAAAATCTTAAAAAAAGAAAAAGAATAGGCAGAATTTTATTTAATTTCTTTTTTTAAAAGATTTAATTATTTTAGCAGATGAGGCAGAGTCTCAAATAGAATCTGCACTGAGCACATAGCCTGTTGTGGGGCTCGATCTCACAACTCTGAGATCATGACCTGAGCTAAAACCAAGCAAGAGTCAGCTGCTTAACTGACTGTGCTACCCAGGTACCCTTATTTAATTGCTTACTGAAATCAAAGTAATAATATTCAATTATAATAACTGCAATACTATGATATCCTTTTTTTAAGATTTTATTTGTTTGACATAGAGAGAGACAGTGAAAGAGGGAACACAAGCAAGGGGAGCAGCAAAAGGAGAGGGAGAAGCAGGCTTCCCACCGAGCAGGGAGCCCAATGACACAGGCTGGATCCCAGGACCCTGGGATCACGACCTGAGCCAAAAGTAGACACTTAATAAACTGAGCCACCCAGGCTCCCTGAGGAATACTGAGCAATACTGTGACATCCTTAAATAATTTTTAAAACTCAAAGAGTTCTGCTTTTTAGATTTTCTTCTGCTTTACTTATTTATATCTCTTTTATCATCAGACTTCTAGATTTTATTCCCGCTGCTTACAAGTTACTTGCTTATATCTTCTAACAATGCCTCCGGCAATCTTGGCAGCCCACGATTTCTAATTGGGGGGAAAAAATCAACCAAACCTTAAAGTTCTGGCTCTTCTAAAACTTCTCCCTCCTCCCTATCCCTAAGTGTTATTATTTTCTTATTCTGAGATATAGCTAGAAAGGTTGAGATTGATGAAGGTTGACTCTTGGATAAATAAGGCAGAATACACATCCCTTAAGATTCCTAGATTCCACTCAGCTTTAAAGAAGGTGATGGTGTTTCTTTTTATTATAAGAATAATCTAAAGCATGTCACAATTATTACCCAGTGACTTAATGTCCCAACGGTATAACTATTTCTTCCTTTTTTTTTTTTTTCAATGGTATAACTATTTCTATGTAGGTAGACTGATTGGAAGGCAGCTGGCTGGAGAGACTTAACATAACGTAAATAGCCATCCAGTCCTGTAAGCATACAAGCTTCAGTCTCCAAAACTGGCTTAGGCTTCATTCCATTTACCATATAACTAAGTTATATTTCTGGATTCTTTGCGTATTTGCATGTCTTCACTCCAGTTGGTAATCGCTTTGTTTTATGCCAACTATTTTTCTTGGCCTTGGAATTGTTTACCCTTTCCTGACTTAAATGACTTTTGATTTTATGGCTCTGATCTTTACATTCTCTGTAATTGTGTTCTGCCCAGAGTTCAATCAATTTTAGCCAAGGCTCCTCAATATGTGTGTTTGAAAAAAAAAAAAAAGTGTGTCTGACCTAGTACTGACCTACTTTGGGTCTTAGTTCTGGGTGCTTTTGGTGGCTTCAGATTTCATGATTATTTACGTCTATCCTTCCTTAGTTCCCTTGTCCTAACCCCTCTCAGACCTCTTGGAGCACATTATTGGAATATGTTATATTGCAGAAAGAACTATGTTCATATTCTTATGTATAGTTCTATATTTTAACATTTTAATTTAAGATATATTTAAAAATTGAGCTTTGATTTTTCTTTAAAAAACTGTTCTCACATTTTGATATGTCATTTATGGAGTTAAGTTTAACCATGGTGTTTGCTTTTGACATAATTTATTTAGCAATCATTGTGGAATATGTACTTATTAGGTGTCAAGCACTGTGCCAGACACCAGTGCTGGAAATATTAATAAAACACAGTCACTGAATTTAAGGACAATGGGAGACAGACTTGTAAACAAATAGGAACCACGTCATCTTGGTCATCTCTGAAATCTAAGCTTCAAGAGCAGCAAGGACTGGAATTAAAAACATCTCCAACATGTCAAAATTTCCAATAATCAGAACAATTAATGTCTCTCTTCTTAGGACAGGACTAGTCTAAGACATTAAGTTTCAGAATGACACAGTCAATATACCCAATAGAATTAGAAGTTCATAAACAGGGTCAGATAACAAGTCTCTCTTTTTGTATCTGATTGCAAATTTAGGAAGAACAATGAACAGAAGGAAAACTTAGTGGCAGTTGAAACACCAGGAATGGATGCAGTTCACTTGGCAATAGGATCTCAGTGAGGGTCTCCTGCCTCACTAAGGAATGCCACTATATATAAAAGTGATAAAGACAATAGGAAGTGAGGTTGCCGGGAACACAAAAGTGTTCCCTCTCTCACTGTCTCTTTCTCTGTCAAATAAATAAATAAAATCTTAAAAAAAAAATAATAATGTGCTTATTTACCCTTCTAGCTGAACTGTATGAGGGTGCCTGTTGCTTCTGCCTTAAATATTCCTACTCAAATCTCCCAAGACAATGAAGGTTTTGATCCCTACCAATCAGTCTGTGAAGGGGGTCTAACCCAACATTCCAAACCACTAGATGCCCCAAATTTCTCCAGATGTTCTCAAAAGTTCTATTGCTTTGTGAAATTGACCTCTGGAATTCCTGAATTATCCCTTGTTACTCTGACAAAATGAGCAAGTTGTAAAGGAGCCAGGATCTTCCTAGAATTGTATTCATAGTGAACTCAATCTGTCAGATCCTTGACCAAAAATTTCTGACCAGAGGCCATGTTAGGGCTCAACAATTGAGAGAAAAGTACCTTTGTTTCTTCCCAGAAGAATGCAAAGGGCCTCTGTCAGGCAACCAGATTCTACAACTTGCCTTCAATCCTGAAGTACTTGATGCAACTGGCTCTTCTGATTTTCAAGACCTGACCCCAGTTTCTGTTTAAAAAAACCCAAATTGGCACTCTCCCTGGAGATTTTGGGGACATTCACAACAAGGTGACCTCCATGAGCATCCTCTTAATCTGCAGTGAACTGTTAGGTTTCCTTGAACCTTCATTTTTGCCCACTTTTTGAGCAGTAGAACTAAACTCAGAGATCCACAAACTATGCCCAAAATCTGTGATCAGATGGAAATGTTCAGAACCAGTTGTCACATAAGGCCAACCATAGACCTCTAGCACCTAGTTTGGCTCTGGGTTAGCTTGAGATGGGCATAAGACTTGAACAATGTACCAGACTGTGGGCAGTGACCAGATGTGAATCCTGGGGCCTCTGAGAGGACAGAGTAGGTGAGAGGATGGCGGTACGGAGAGTTGCATGGAAAGAAAATCCTCTTCATGCAGTAGATTTGAATTATACCAGCTCTTGACTGCATATTAGAAATCTCCTGGTGCTAATACTGAAAATCTAGGAAGCAGCAGCCCAAGCCAGACAGATAATTTCAGAATATCTTGAGCTTGGGCCTCTTGAGATAAATCTAATGCAGCTTGCCAGATTCTTTTGGCTGATAGCCAGGCTTCATCCACCCACCTTTATGAAGCAAGCAGAGACATCATTACATTTTGGGGGATTGTTTTTTTCTTGTATGAGCTCCTAACTATGAGAGATGAAGCTGTATCAGAATTCTTAAGGCAAATACCTGCTTTAGAATGTAACTTCTCCAGAACATCCACATGTTTTTCACCTCTATGGGTACATCTTTTCTTCCCCCTCAGCTCTAAAACAGTCCTCATTCTCTGGGTGTTTATTTGGGAATGATCTTACCAGATGTTGCTGTTTTCCCACAGAGGTCCTGGTGCAAAATAGCTCTAATATTTAAAATCAAAGAAATGCAACTGGGACATCCACCTTATCCTATTGCTTCCAGTTCCTTCCAAGATAATGAATCTTTTTCCTTCTACTCTTCCTCTGTTTGCAATACACCTAATCTCATATTTAAGTAGCATGGCCAAAAGTTACAGTTTTGGAGGACAGTTTGGATTTATGTCTATTGTTGAGAACTAATTATTAATAGCATTCTTTTTCCTTTTCAAAATCATCTTTAGAAGGATGACGAATGACATAGCCATCCAAGCAGTGAGTCAATACTCTGCCTCTTTAGCTGAGTTCCCAGGGAAGAGGCTATGTGGATAGAATTCTGTATCAGCAACTGCAGCTGCATCTTCTTAGAGTTAATGAAGGACAGGTAAAAAAGGATTCCAGAAGTCAGTGTTTTTCCTCTCACTTTATCTCATTCCCTCTTGCTTCCCCATCCCTTAGTTTGATTCCCAAAGTAGAGCCTGCCAATAATGCAGTCAGGCTGGGGAGACAGATTCCACACATGTAGAAAATGACTGCCCAGGACAGGCCTAGCTCCCTTATTTTTTTCCCAACTTTTAGGGAATGGGAACCACAATATCTAATAATCAACCTCTATGCTTTCTGGGAAGCTGTTGATCCTAGGATGAGCTAGAGTAGCTTTGCCAAAGAGAATTATGAGATGTTCCACTGTATGTCAGATAATATATATTTATTCTCCTAATGTATTTATTAAAAAGATTCATAGTAGCTTACAAGGGTGTAGGTCAGATAGCAAGATAATATAAATTAAGAAAAATGAAGCAAAAATAAAAATAAGACAGTAGATCCACAGAGTAAGGATAATATCCCAAATGCCAATTTCACTCTGACATGGAATAGGAGATATGGGTAAAAAGACTTCTCACTTAGTTTCCAAAGTATTTTCTCTATCAGACATGGACAATACATCAAGCCTATTGTACCAATGACATTCAGATAACTTAAAAAAAAAAAAAACACGTAATGATAGTAATGACAAGGCTGATAAACAAATTAACTTGAGACTGGAAGGTATTACATGCATAAGTGAAGAAGACAGAGTTAATGTGATCATTAAACTGAATCTATAATGTTGAGAATGTAGGAAGCATACCAGCTTTAGTGAAGTGACCAATTTAGATTGGCATTTCTGTTCATTGAGACCACTTAAATGCACTTCCTATATATATTATGGCTTATATTTCATCCTTCCCACATTCTGTGATGACTCACAGCTAAATTCTCTGGTGTAGAGCCTTTTCCCTTAGAGCTCTCTCTCCCCTTTTTTTTCTCCAGGGTTTAGAACTCAAATGATATGAGAGGCATTGATTTTTTCTTATGGAGGATACAAAAATAATATCACTGTCTTTTAGGAAGCAGAAAGCTATGAGGAAAGATGACTGAAGCTCATGAAATTCTGACAGAAATGGGTAAGATTAAAACAGTCAATCATTTTTACAGTAAAGCTCTAGAAGACATCCCTGAAACTCTTCTCAATGGATGCAACCTTGATACGAAAGCAACAGGCACCCTCATACAGTTCAGCTAGAAGGGTAAATAAGCACATTATTATTATTTTTTTAAGATTTTATTTATTTATTTGACAGAGAAAGAGACAGTGAGAGAGGGAACACAAGCAGGGGGAGAAGGAGAGGGAGAACCAGGCTTCCCGCTGAGCAGGGAGCCTGATGCGGGACTCGATCCCAGGACCCTGGGATCATGACCCGAGCCGAAGGCAGACACTTAATGACTGAGCCACCCAGGCTCCCCAATAAGCACATTATTTTATCTATTTGGCAATAGTTTCTAAATTAAAGTTGCATGTACTCATTGGCCCAGCAATTAAGTTGTACTATAAATATTCTTGTTGAAGTTTGAGAAAGTATGTTTGCTAAGATGTTAATCACACCACATTTTTAGTTTCAAAGACTAGAAATACTCAAATAGCCTAAGGAACTGATACCATAAATTTCAAAATCTTGCTATCATGGAATGCTATTTAGTAATAATGAAAAATGAGACCCATATGTCTGTGCTCATATGGAAAGATTCCCAAAGTAAATTAGTGAAAAGCCTAATGTTGAAATTGGCTTGCATTGTTCACCTTTGACTAAAGTATTTTATAAGAATTACATACATAGTGTTATATATGCTAGTGCATGCATAATGATCCCCCTCTGGAAGGAAGGAAGTTGCTACATCTACGGAGAGGGGTTGAAAAAGTGTCAGGGAATTTTGTCACCTTCTGGTTGATATTTCTATACTACTTGAACATAATTTACCACATAAATATATTACCCAAATCCAGAAATGGAGAGTTTACACACTGAAGGCTTGGGAATAAAGAACAGATTAACCAGAGTGGCACCGATCCACCTGGAATTTTGTAGCTGTCTCTTTTCTTGACTTGAACTGACTTGGTTTTCTGCTTTTTGATTATTTTTCCACTTTAGTTGCTTACATCCTGTTTAGTTTGGATGATCTTACTCCTACTTTTTTTACCTCTCCTGAGCATACAGTCTATCTTGCCTGACTTTCTCCTTTGTCCTTGGACCTGGATCCGTCCTGTAGCTCTGATCTGCTCGCAGGTCAGTCTATTTTGGCTTCACTATACCCACTTAATTTTGGACTCAACTCCCTCTGACAATTTCAGCCAAGAATTCCTAGAATATATCATTCTGCAGAGGAAAATTGTACATAAGTAACTTTCTCAAAAACATACATAGGCATTGCCATTTTGTTTTGATTATATTACCTAAGAATTATAATCCAGGAAGTCTTCTGGATTCAAAAACTAGGAAAACACCCTTGTAAATAAATGAGTACCACCAAAAATCCCAACAGACAGGTCCCAACTGCCCCTCAAATAAAAAGATCTCTTTTGAAAACAGAATTCCCGCCCCCACCTAGTAAACTTGGATTCTAGTAATGGTTCCCCAAAATAATCAGAAGCTGAGATCTTCACAAGTATCTTCTTGCCAGGAAGGAGGAGTGCAGGTCATACACATTCAGAGTGGTACAACTTATACTGAAGAGAAGAAATCTGGACAAAAGTATCTTGTGACAAAATCTTAGCATCTGGTCTCAAATTCACTTACCAGAATTAGCCCATGGAAAGCTCAGTGGACATTTGAAAGCCCTGAGTGGATGCAAGACAGTAAGTCACTGTGTAAGATGGAGTCTCAGAAGTGAGCCATTATGACCAGCAATGGAGTCAGGGAAGACTTCCAGGAACATGAAGGAAAGCTGCCTCAGTTTTAACTAAGCCCACTTGAACTTCTCTATGGCAACCTCATGGTTCACTAGCATGGTTCCCTTATTTCTGTGGATACAATAACAACTTCCAAGCTGTGCCTGTCCAGCCCACCAAAACAAGCATATTGGGGAAAAGCCAGAATCTTTACAGTACTAACTGTTCTTGTGACCCTAGTCAGTCAGACTCTTGACCAGAAGAAACTGGCCAGAGTCCATTTAAGAACTCAGGAAGAAGGAATGAATTCTTGCCCCTGCTAGAATAATACAAAGGAGAGATTGTTATACATGTACTTCTATACCCATCAGCAATCCTGAGGTCTTTTTGCCTATCATTTTAGATGCAATTAGATATATGGAATACAAAATTTAAAAAAAAAATTCCAAAACTGGCACATTTACTGGAACCCAGGAGGCCTCTTAGAACTAGCTACTTGCCTCTGCTTCTGATCACTCTGAAAGAGTTGGTCTGCATTTCTAGGATCTACTCTCACCCCAAAACTACTCTAGTTTTTCAAACGTAGAACCAAACACATAGATATTCAGCTCCTTCTCAAATTGGAGAGCGACTTTGAAACATATTAGTGTGAGACTAGATATAGACCAGAGCCAAAGTTATAGCCTCTAATTAAGTGCTTGGACCCTGCAACCTCTGGGGAGACTCAGAGAGTTAAAGACTGGTGGATCAGTTGCCTCACTCTGGCATTTGAAGTAGAAGGGAAGAAATATTCCACTCAGCGCCACATATTCAACCAGGTACTGTGGCCCCCAAATCAGCATCTTTTGGTTCTAGTTTAAAACCAAATGCTTGGGGCGCCTGAGTGGCTCAGTCATTAAGCGTCTGCCTTCGGCACAGGTCATGATCCCAGGATCCCAAGATCTTGGGATCGAGCCCCGCATCGGGCTCCCTCCTCAGCGGGAAGCCTGCTTCTCCCTCTCCCACTCCCCCTGCTTGTGTTCCCTCTCTTGCTTGGTCTCCCTCTGTCAAATAAATAAATAAAACCTTTAAAAAAATATAAAAAATAAAAATAAAACCAAATGCTCTGTCCTAATCTCAGACTTTTAAAGTCATAATTTCTCTGGCCAGAGTTTGGGGAGTGGTGTTGGTGAGAGGATGCTAGCTTCAGCATTTTGGTCAACCTTTTGTTTGATGTTCAAATAGTCAGTCTGGCACCTGCCTGCGACCACAATGACTGTGGTGTCCACAGCTGTCCACAGAGTGGTTAATCTCAGCTAGCAATAGGCTGAGTCAATTCAGTCAGGAATATTGTGTATATAACAGGGATAACTGTTTGCCAGACAAAGGAGGGATCTCCCATTGGCATGGAGTACACCTAGAGTAAGCCTGATTTATAAATAACAATGAATGAACAAATCCATGGAAATCATGATCCCAGTTGGGTCAAGAGATACAGACCAGCTGAAAAACATCCCTAGAAGCCCTCAGATGAAAACTTTCTCCTCAGCCTTAAAGGTTTCCTCCTTCAGTATTGCGGAGGCGACCAAGGCCAGACAAGTAAGTCGTCACCTCCGCAATGCTGAAGGAGGAAACCTTTAAGGCTGAGGAGAAAGTTTTCATCTGAGGGCTTCTAGGGATGTTTTCAGTCAGTTTCTGAGTAGCCCCATTGTGGTACAGATCCTATCATAATGAGATCTAGGACTGAGACGTATTAGGATACTTCTTCCCTAAGTAAGGTATTGAGCAAAATACTGCTGTTTCATTCCCAGAGTGCTTTCAAGCTGTATTTATCCTACCTGGGCAAAATTAGTGGGAGTGTATATCAACTACCCTACCAGAAACTCTCCCACAGGAGGCTATCAGACAGAATGCTCGGTTCCTAGATGTTTGGCTCTACCTTCTGCTCCTTAGTGGAGACTGATAAGTAGCAGCAGGTCTTGGGGCCTATGTCATCAGTGGTCTATAGGTCCCTTTTCTTGAGCCTACATCCAATTTCAGGTTTTTCTCCTACTGTTTTCAAACACATCGATTGGAAAAAAGGGGCTCACGGTACCTCTTCTTTGAATTCAGGATTACAATGAATCCCAGCAGTTAAGAGTAGGATATTGTATACATAAACTTTCATTTCTCCTATATTAATTAATGGGCCAAATAAATTTAGCAATATCCAATATACTTATGTCCCAAGGAAGTAAAACCATATACCTAAAATAAAATTTAAAGCTAAAACGAGGAAGAGGGTAGAGCTTATTTTGAGAATATTCGAAAGTATTTAAATATGAATTGTTAACCACGGCACACAATTTTGTGAAGACGGAGTCTCACAGGTTAGAATATACTTTAAATTGTACAGATACCAAGAGATCAGAACCTGAATTTGAATTTCTTTTTCTTTAGTGCATTGTAGTGAGGCTGTCAAAGCCCCTTTCATTTTTATATAGACATAAAATGAGAGCTAGAATAGTGATGTGGATAAAAACACATCATAATTCCTTATAGAAGCAACAGTTACACATAATATTACATTCACAAAACCCTTTATATAATCTTGTTATTCAGTCCTTACCAGGATATGTAAGCTTTTGATGTGTCATTTACAAATAAGAAGAATAACGCTTAATCAAAAGTTAAATAACTCATTTTATTTTTGAAAAATGAAAATAAATTTTTATCATTCTAAATCTCAAAATCTTCACTGGACTTTCAGCTCATTATTGATTAGCCAAATAACCTCAACAAATTACTTATAGACCTTATCTTCTTGATTTGTAAAATTAGTGGCTGGATTTTAGAAACTTTAATTAGAGCTGGAAAATAACAGATATGGTGTGCAAGATTCTCTTTATTATAGGGCCCAGATTCCTTCTATTTTGCATAAACTACTCTCCTGAACAATAACCAGGAAGAAAAATATCTACAAATATACCACCCAAACTTCTCATTACAAGAGAATTTTCTGACCAATATCCAAATTTGACTCCATCATTTCCATTAATAAGGGAGCATATCAGTGTGTCATTCTTATTTTTATCATTTGTCCTGCTCTGACCAATATCCTAAGTATTGGAGACAACATATAACCAGAGTCACAATGAATACATCATCACTGATAGAAGAAAACTTCCAGAAGGTATGAAGTTTACAGCCTAACCAAGACAAAAACAAAAACAAACCTGTTGATCCAACAAATAATACGAAAACGCCTAGCCATTTAAACTGGGCACACCATTTCCCATCACATGCATGTCTCTGTTTTTTTTTTTTTTTTTTTAATCTATGCCTCTAATTTTCTACTGTTGATTCACATATGAAAAACACCAATCTTAAAATCACTAAGTTATTTAAAATAAGAGACAAGATTCCTTCAAAGTATACCCCATCCTATGTAAGCTTTTATCCCCTCTATTCTATCATTGTGTCATATAACCTAAAAGTCATTGCCATATAAGGTTTCTAGATATGAGAAACTCTAATTTCTGCTCTGTTAGTGTAAAGCATCTTGGCTTCAGAAGCTTACCTGGCGGGATGAGAAAACTGACCACAGACACAGTGCAGAGTAAACATCCGCAGACCAATGCTGCTTTTGAAGTCGCTCTCTTAATTCAGGTCCAAAGTCTTAAATCCACTGCTAAAGACCCTAAGGGCGTGTATGGGGTGGGGCAGGCTGTGGGTGGGTGGGAAAGGCTAGCCGGAGATGGCGGCTATCACCATCCTGGGGCTGGGCACACAGCAAGAAAAGGCACTTACTTGCCACCACGTGACGGTCTCCAACAGTACCTGAGGGAACCCTGAGAAGCAGAGCTCCCTCGAGCCCTTTTCTCCTCCGGGGCTTCTTTTTCTTCCCGAATCTCTCTGGCTTTCCGAGGAGTTCTGGTTGCTTAGGCGGTGTTGCTAGGCTGGCGTCTACCCTCACCCCCTGATGCTACAGGCCACGATGGCTCAGCGGTGAATGGGCCCCACTGAATTCCCAGCTAGAAACTGGGTCTCTGGGGTGGCTGCCTAGCCACTGACCCAGAGACCCCTCCTGGCCAGATGCGCAGAGAAGCCGCGCCTGCCGCCTTGATGCTGTTTTTGTGTCCTTCCCACTCCTCCCCCCCCTTCTCCCAGCCACTCCACCCTCTCCCCCGCCCTCATCCCCAGGCCGGTGCGCGACTCCGCCATCCAGACCCGGCGGGCGTGGGCGGGTTGATGGCGATGGAGACCCGCAGCCGCCACTGCTTAGCTCAGAACCGCAGCTGCTGCCTTCGTCTTCTCCACAGCTGTGGGAAAAGGGCGGGGGCGAGAGGAGGGGATCCGTGAGGAGGGGGAGCTGATGGGAGAGCATAAAAAGATGGAGAGAAGAGGAAGAGGGGGGATGCAGCTAAAGGTTTTGGAGGGGTGCGAATAGGAGTGAGAGGAGGAGAGAGGAAGAGAGGAAGGCAGAAAACTCAGATCTTCACCTCCAGTTGCTTTCTCTCTCCCCTTGCCTAGCTGCCCCAGTAGAGCTTGTCAGGGGCAACGGTCAGTCTGCAGCATTCAGATCTGAACATTGCTTAGGGACTTGGGGATGGCTGTTTGGGAAAGAATGGGTTGGAGCTATTACAACCTCACTCTGGATTTCTTTCCCACTCTGGTGACTTGAGATACAAAGGGCAGAAGAAAAATCATGCATATTTGGAAAAAACTGTGTGCAACAATCAAGCTTGGGGATGAAGGGAAGAGGTATCAGACCTTCTTTCCCCAAGGGGGTTTGGAAACTTTGCTACACCATAGATTGTTCCTTTTATAACCCTATCTTGTTTGAAATTGGTGAACTAATGAATCATTGCACTATATCAAAAACTAATGATGTACTGTATGTTGGCTAAATGAACATAATAATTAAAAGAAAAAAGAAAAAAAGATTTCTACAATACACCAAGAAAAAATTTTTAAAAAATGAGGAAAAGGGAAAAGAAATCATGTATATTTATAAGAGGCTCTAAGTGTATATTCCAGGGCATGAGGCAGAAGGTTAAAGTGGAACTAAACTAACACTGGTTCTATGCAAACCATGTCAAGGACGGCATGTTTCATCCATGATTCACAGAAAAGGCCTTGTACATGTATTTTGTTTGTTTAAATTATACACTTGTTACGAAAGATTTCGAACATATACAAAAATAAAAAGAAAGTATAACAAACTCCTATGCACTCATCACTCTGCCTCAATCACACTGCCTCAACTATTGCCAACACATAGCCAATCTTGTTTTATCTATACTTGCCCTCTCACCTTATATTAGCTTAAAAGTAGTCCAGACATCATAATATTTTATCCAAAATTATATCAACATAAGTGTCTGAATAAGTTCTTTAAAAATACAACCCCTTCAATACAACCCATTAGGTATGATACTATTATCATACCTAAAAATTAACAAGGACTTCATGTCAAATATCCACTTGATTTCTTTTTAATAAACTATACAGTGGCTAACTGAACATAATAATAATAAATAAAAATGTATAGATTATAGATTATCATCTTCTCTTTCCCACACTTTTTGATGGTATTACAAGTGAATGTTCTAGTGCAAAGAACTTTCTTTTGGGGCAATCCAACTTATGCATCCCTTTTCACCCAGGAAAATCTACGCATCTTTCAGTATATTGAAACATAAGAAACATTTAACAAATTTAATATTAAATATTTTAAAGTTTAAATAATATACTTGACATAAACTGCTTTGTATAATGTGTAATGAACACAAGATGCTGTGCAAACCAATAATAGAAATGAGAGACAAATAGAAGGGAAACCAATGATGTTGGATTTATCTTCTGAGCCAGGCAATCATTTTTTTTGTTATTGTTCTGGAGCAAATATGTTGCTAATGTGGGAAACAAAGGCAGAATAAAATTATTAAATTTCCTTACTACTTGCAGCCCATTAATGAGTCCTCGAAACAGGCAGAGTGACATTCCTCTAGGAACACAGCTGCCTCAATATTAATACTTTGCTAAGGACAAAAGACAACCCTAGCCTGACCCACCAGGATCCTGTAACTTTAACATATAAAAATTCCTTTGGAAACTTCCGTTATCTCCACCCTGCAAAATATATGTTGACAATCATCTCCCAAGTACATGACTCCAGTATATATCTGAAGGGTCTCATGACTCAGGCTTTATTTGACAGTAATAAATGACTTTTCCCAACAACAGCTAGCCCCCTCAAGGTCCTGAAAACCTTGATTCTGAAATTCCTTAGAGACTTATACTATCCCTAACCCCCTCCCAACTTGAAAGTATATAATCAGCCACTCCTCATGATCCCAGTGCAGCTCTTTCTGCCCAAGGGTCCTGTCTCCATGCTTTAATAAAACCACCTTTTTCTACCAAAGATATCTCAAGAATTCTTTCTTGGCCATCAGCTTTTAACCCTAACATTTTTCCTACATCATTGCCACCATTGTTAGATATTATTACTAAGCTAATTTGACAAATTTTGGCAATTATTATGCTCCTAATAATGAGTTGAGATTCTTTTGAATTGCTCAGTAGGGGGGAAGCTGTTTGTTTTCCACACTTCTGCCTTAAGAATGTTATAATTATGTTTTCTAAGCTGTGTTTCCTAAGTACTCATTCAGAAGGTGGAAGCTCTAGACCTGCATGTCCTACCTTATCAAGAAAAAACTGCTTTTTGATGAGGATGTAGAGAAAGGGGAACCCTTTTACACTTCCGGTGGGAAGGCAAGCTAGTGCAGCCACTCTGGAAAACAGTATGGAGGTTCCTCAAAAAGTTAAAAATAGAGCCACCCTATGACCCAGCAATTGTACTACTAGGTATTTACTCCAAAGATACAAATGTAGTGATCTGAAGGAACACCTGCACCCCAATATTTATAGCAGCAATGTCCACAATGGCAAAACTATGGAAAGAACCCAGACATCCATTGACAAATGAATGGATAAAGAAGATGTGATTATATATATACATATATATGTATATATACAATATTCCATCACATATGTGGTGGAATATTATTCAGCCATCAAAAATGAAATCTTGCCATTTGCAATGATGTGGATGGAACTAGAGGGTATTATGCTAAGTGAAACAAGTCAGTCAGAGAAAGACAATTATACAATCTCACTCATATGTGGAATTTAAGAAACAAAACAGGATCATAGGGGATGGGAGGGAAAAATAAAATAAGATGAAATCAGAGAGGGAGACAAACCATATGAAACTTTTAACTATAAGAAACAAAGGGTTGCTGGAGGGAATGGGGGGTGGGAGATGGGGTAATTGGACGATGGGCATTAAGGAGGAGGGCATGTGATGTAATGAGCACTGGATATTATATGCAACTGATGAATCACTGAACACTACCTCTGAGACTAATAATATACTATATATTAATTAATCAAATTTAAGCAAAATAAAATAAATTTTTTAAAAAAGAAAAACCTGCTTCATCACACTATACCTGAATCTGATAGGCCCCTAGGGGAATTATTTTCCTTGCAGCCTGCTTAAGTGGGGGCTGTTTATTCTAACCTCAAAGATGTCAGTGTCAGGAGCGTAGATGGGACTCTTGTTTTTATTCTCACTCCATTTCATGCCAGGTTTGATAAAACAAACAATTCTTCCAAATGCAAACAAATCAAAACTCCTTTTTTTAAGATCTGTGTGTCTAGCTGTGTCATCTTTTTCTTCTTCTGGTCTAGCATTCATCTTTTAACTTTATGGACATTCTTATTTATTAAGGATTTACTTTCTGGTCGACAGTCTTCTCCTCTACCCAAACTCTTTCTATTATTAATAACTTTCCCATCCCTTTGGATATCAATAACATTTGGATGAAACATCTAATAGCCTAGCTTCTGATTTCCTCCCTAATAGAGGATTTCTTTCTCCACTCCACCTCAGGTATAATCCCATACTTTGAATCTTGCCATAGCTAGCAACTGCTTTGTTGTTCTCTGTAACACTTATCTAGCATGCTAAATATCAATTGCGTATTTGTTTATTTTATGTTTTGTTTTACCAGAATGAATACTGCATGACAATTCTTGTTTATCTGCTGCTATGAGGTAGCACTTAGAACACAGGTTGTAAAAACTTTGCACCCAGTAAATTTGCCAAAGGAATGAACACCAAGCATGCCCCAATGCACTATGTGCTTCCCAGAAAAATGTAGTGATTCACCATAGAAATAGATCATAGAGCACACGTAATATGAAGAACACGAGAATTGTTGATCTGCTTTCATTCTGCCTAACCTCTGGTACTTATATACTTTAATGCTTTTGTAATATATAAGTATGAAAATTTCCCCTGGCTGCAGAATCTTGATATAAAGCACAGGCCTCTTTGAAAAGAAAAGGTAAAAACAAGAAAGTTCAATTATATCTATGGGGAACGCCAAGGCACTCAAGGAACTAAGGCACTCAGCATCAAAGAGGAACTTCTCCTACACTTATTCTAATATAATAAGGAAGAGACGTTGGCTTGGGTTTGTGGTCAAAATCCAGGCTTAGATATCATTCAGGGTGAATATAATATAAATCATATTGTAGAAAATCATTTGAATGATTTGAATCATTTGAATTTTAAAGTTCTTAAGACTTCATATTTTTTCTTTTTAGCTAATGCTAGTTAGCTTTCCATATGTCATGTGCAATATCATAGGCGAATACTTAGAATCCATTTTGTCTTAGTCAGTTAGGGATGTTATAACAAAATACTGCAAACTTGGTGGTTTCTAAACAATAGAAATTGATTTCTCACAGTTTGGGAAGTTAGAAGTCTGAGATGAGAGTTCCAGCATAGTCAGGTTCCAATGAGAGCCATCTTCTGGGTTGCAGACTATAGGTTTCTACTTCACATGGTGAAGAGCTGAGAGAAGCAAGCCCTCTCATGATTCTTATAAGGCCACTAAACCCATTTATGAGGGCTCCACTCCTTAATCTGGTCTAATCCTAATCACTTCCCAAAGGCCCCATCTTCTATTACCGTCACACTGAGGAGTAGGGTTTCAACATATTAATTTGGGTGCTGTGGGGGAGGGGGCTACAAACAGTCCATCCATAATACTTGTTTGTTTTAAGATTTTATTTTTTAAAATAATCTCTACATCCAAATGGGACTTGAACTTAACCCTTACAAGACTCAGACAGTACTGCAGAGCCAGAATCAGTTCCTTTACCACTATTTTTAAGTGTATAGCATTCTACTTATGATTCTATTTATATGTTTGAGTTCTTTAGAATTGTTCTAAGAAAATCTTGCCATAGTCTTCCACTCTGGCCCAGGTTCCGGAACTGTAAGAATCTGGACAACGAATAAAACTATAGAGTTGTTTAACAGTGTCAGAGGAACACAATAAGTGGCTTGCTTATTAGAGATTCTCAGAAATGAAAGAATAGACCATAGATGGTTAAAGCTATTTGGCCTCCTCTACAAAAAAGTGGGGAATAACACTTTATCGGTTGATAAATTTCTAAACTAATTTCAATTTCTTAACTCCCTAGATGTACATACATAGATACCTGGATTACATATATATTTTACATACATAAAATATATATACATATATGTAATATACATACATATATATATACACATATATATGTATACATACACACATATAAACTCATACCCCCAGTTTGACTCTTTCCAAAAATCTTCCAGAGATAGGCACAGTCAATAAAGAATATCAGCAAAAAGCCATATTAATATTGGAAATCAGGGAAGCATCTGGGTGGCTCAGTCATTAACCGTTTGCCTTCAGCTCAGGTCGTGATCCCAGGGTCCTAGGATAGAGCCCCGCATCGGGCTCCCTGCTTGGCAGGAAGCCTGCTTCTCCCTCTCCCACTCCCTCCTGCTTCTGTTCCCTCTCTCACTGTCTCTCCCTCTCTCGCAGTGTCAAATAAATAAATAAAATCTTTAAAAAAAAATATTGGAAATCAGGGGCGCCTGGGTGGCTAAGTAGGTTAAGCCTCTGCCTTCAGATCAGGTCATGATCTTGGGGTACTGGAATTGAGTCCCACCTCCAGGGAGCCTGCTTCTCCCTCTCCCTCTGCCCCTCCCCCATTTGTGCTCTGTGTGTGTGTGTGTGTGTGTGTGTGTGTGTGTGTGTCAAATAAACAAATAAAATCTTTAAAAATAAACAAATAAATAAATATTGGAAATCAGCTGAGAAAACAGTCAAATATCTCATATGGAAAATATACAGTCATATAGTATATGGTAGGTCATTTTGTACCTATACATTATAGTTTGTCTTGGTCCTAAGAATCAGATTACAAAGATCACAGATAGATCTGAAGTTTCTTTTCAAAATGTTCCTGATCACAGTGCATTACATTTCACAATTTTGTATCCAATAATCATGTATCAAGTAATTCCTAACCAGGCTTGGCAGAAACCCAGAATATTTTCAAACGAAAAATAAAATAGAAAACAAAGATAATAACAAATTTGCAATTTGTTGTCATTTGTCTAGAAATCCCATTATAATTTACATGCATATATGTGAAATAGTTGAGTATAAACATGTCATATGTAAAAGTCATATTTGATGGCTGTAACAGAAAGTTAAAATAACTGTGGCTTAAACATGGCAGAAGTTTCTTTCTCTGAAACCTAATAATCCAGGTATAAGCAGTTCAAAATATCCCCAAATGAGGCTCTTTCAATTTTTCTGATTTCCTATCTCTAGGATATTAAACACTCATTCACATAATTCGAGTTGGTTTACCAATACATTTGTATTTCAGGAAGTAGAAAAAGGGAATAGAAGAAATGGAATTCATGCCCATTCCACTAAATATTACAGTCTAGAAGTTTTATTTTACACATTCTTGGGTTGATATCATATTAGTCAGAACTTAACCAGACACAACTGGTTGCAAGGAAGGTTAAGGAATGTGATATTCATTCTAGTTTCTATTCAGTGAGTCAAAAGTTGAGGTTTCTACTAATACAGAGAAAGGTAAGAATAAATATTGTGGGATGACCAGCAACTTCTGCCATGCCCTGTCTGTATCTGCATTTGGCATTCTATTCAGACTTCATGCTCCTGCCAAACAGCAAATTAGAAAAAAAAAATTGCTGTGACTTCTAAAGATTTAAGAACTTACAAAACCATAGCCAAATTTATCAATAAACATTTCTCCCAACCTAAATTACAACTGTCAGGCAAGAAATTCAGATTGAAGGACTATTTGAACAGTTACAGTAATAGAGTCTAGTTTGTTTCCTCAAATGCATTCGGTTTCACAGTTATATTACATTATTTGTTTCTACCACTTTGTTTTGGTTTGATAAAATGCCAGCTCAAAAACTACTCTTATAATTTTTTCTTTTCCAAATTTTTCAAGACAAGGAGTACAAAAACCAGAAATTGCTAACAGGATCTTCAGTGAAACTATGAAACATTTATAACAATAAAATGCAATATATGAAATGTAATGCAGATGGAAAAAAGAAAATAAATGATTTAATAAAGTCAAACAAAGGAAGTCTAATCTACTTGCCTATAAAGAGTGATACTGGTGAGAGAAACTAATCCTTTCTGCAGACAGCTACAAAATCTCAGGAACTGAAGAGACCTGGTTATCATACAACTGGGCAAGGTTGGGTGCTGTAAACAGGAAGCTATTTGAAAATCTTCAGCCACCAGAGGTCCAACTCTAGCCCACTCTGCTAACTGCCCTCTTCCTCAACTCATGGTATGAATTTCAAGGAAATTTGGATTGCAAAGGCACGAAATCTGGGATACTAAACACAGCGGAGAATGAAAGAGGTGCTGGACTGGAAAGAGGAACATTAATAAAAGTTTATGTTCTCAATGATAAGACTTTCCCTTTTGTTCCAGGTTCTTTTCCTTAAACAACACCCAGAATTCAAGCAGTTACATTTTATATTTCAGAAGAGAGATTCTAGGATCTTCCACTAGAAAACCTGATCTATCTCACAGAATAGGCCCATTGATTCTGGCATTTTGCTGTCTTCAAGAAAAAAATTGGCTGATTACTGAATCATCCTAGAATAAAGTCTATTCCTCAGGATTTATTCCCTTAACCCTCAAACACATGCATAAATGCAGAGTATCCATTTGGTTACTTAGGGATCTCTAAACAAGAATCACTAAACATTTGAGGAATGTCTTTAGCATGACAGAGAGGAATTGAAACAAATCTATTGAAAGAAGTAATTCTGTGGACTTAGAGACAGGGCAAAACATAGAAGAAAATTCAAAGACAATATAATTAACATGATAAATAAGAGTGATATATCTATGGAACAAGAATAGAATGCAAAAAAAAAAAAAAAATAATAGGATGCCCTACTTTAAAGGAACAATATTGAAAGACCTCCTGGAATCTGTATCTATGGCAGGTGGTGATGATGATGATGATGTAGAAAGAGCTTGAATAATAAAATTGTGGAAACAACCAAAAATGTACAAAGAGATGAAAAGCAGGATATTAAAGATTAAAATTAGAGAATAAATTCCAAAGGTTCAATCTTCAGCTGAAAGGAATTCCAGAAGAGAGCAAAGAGAACAAGTGAGAGCGAATTGTTAAATAAATAATACAAGCCAATTTCTTAGAATGGAAGAGCCTAAGTCTCCCAAGTGAATGGACCAACAGAAAGCCAATCAGTTTAAATGAAAATTGTTCCAAGAAGAAAATTATCATGAAATACAATCTTTGGATAAAGATACGATTTTAAAACTCCTAGACAGAAAATGAAAAAGTGAGTTAAGAGCAAGGGATGGTTAGTACATCTACCGCCCATATCATTATCCAATAAAATTAACCAGGACTCTTGAGAAATGGCTATTTCTAGGACTAGGGCAGGAAATATACAAGATGAATCTGGCACATCTTATAGTGCCAGAAAATAAAAAAATGCTAAAAACAAACAAACAACCCACACAAACAAACAAAACAATCCCACCTCACATTAATGGGGGTGTGTCAAAGTAAAGGGACTTGGAAGCCAACTGAAAGAGCTACTAATGACCAAAGCTAGAACAATCTGAGCAACAAAATAAAAAAGTAGTGTTGAATTATAACTCAAAGTATAAAATATCCATGAGTCCATACTGATATAAATAAATGATTGAATAAATTAATAAATGTGGGAGAAGAAACAAATCTCCCATGCAGAAGAATTCTAAATAATTTATGTAGATACACCACATTAAAGGAGAGGGAGAATAACTCCTCAACCCTTAAGAGTGGGCTGGGCATACTGACTTCCTTCCAAAGTGTGAAGTATGAAAACGGGGGAAAAGAGTAACTTTAAAGCGTAGAAACCTAACAGACATTACCTCAACCAGGTGATCAAGGTCAACATCAAGTCATCATCAAGACTGACATCATGTTGACAGTAGGCGCTCTTGATATGACTTGATGAAAATGGCACTTCACATCTCTCATCTTCTTCCCAAAAAAACATATCCTCAGACTAAGAAAAAAACATCAGGTAAAGTTCAACAGAAGAACAACCTATAATATACCTGACTAATATTACTTAAAACTGTTAAGAATATCAAAAGAAGGAAGTCTCAGAAATTGCTACATCCAAAAGAAGATTAGGATATGACAACTACATGTAAATATGGTATGCTGGATGGTATACTAAAACAGAAAAAAAGGACGTTATGTTAAAAAAAAAACAAGAAATCTGAATAATAGGCTTTAGTTAATAATTATGTATCAATATTTGTTCATTAATCATAACAAATGTATCATGCTAATTTAAGATGCAAATAAGAGGGGCAACTGTATGTGGAGAGAGTAGGGTCAGTGGTATACGGGAACTCTGTGCTGTCTTCTCAAAAACGTTCCTTGGTAAATCTAAAACTGCTGTAATGACAAAGTATTATTCAGGATGAAAGTATGGTGAGAAATAGTCTTCCCAAATCTCAAAGAATCTAATCAGAAAATAGGTATTACAAAAGGGAAAAATAGTAACTTTACAGTGGAGTATCTTGGCAGAGGCCAACATAATGAAATGATCAAAATTAACATCACCAGTTATAAGACATGCTAACATCATGTTTCTTCTGATAAAATGCACTGAGAAAGCATCAATACCACTTTTGTGGTATTTTGTCAAATATGTATAAACTCAATTTAATCAGGAAAACACATAAGAGAAACCCAAATTGAGGGATAGTCTATAAAATAACTGGTCAGTACTCTTCAAAGGTGTCAAAGTCACTAAAGGCAAAGAAAGACCAAGGAACTGTCATAGATCACAGAGAGTAAGGAGACACAACAAGTAAATATAATGAAGAATTTTGGATTACATCCTGTAGTAGTAAAATAACATTGGTGGGAAAACTAGAGGAAGTTCTAATAGATTCTGTAGATTAAAAACAACAGTGAGGGATTGGGCATAAATAGATTTATTAGTAGCTGCTTTAGAATCTAGAAGGCAATGGAATGATAAATTCAAATTCCTAGAGTAAAATTATCTCTAATCTAGTACTTTACACACAAACCATCAGTTAATAATATAAGAAAAGAATGTAAATGATTTTCAGGCATTGGAGTTCTCAAAATTTATTTTCCATGCCTTTTTTCATCTGTGTCTTCTTACTCATGAAATTATGAGAAATGTGATCTCTCTGAGAAGAAAACAGTACAAAAATGCTCCTGGGACCCAATAAACAGTTTTCAAAACAAAGGGGGCATTTCCCAATGATGAGAAGGAATGTGCCAGAATGAGGGGCGCCCCGTACATCCCAGGAGCACCCAGTTCAGATTGAATGCAAAGGTACATTGAAATACATGGAGGTATTTTACAGAGATTTTGAAGGGTGTGAAAAGCTTAATTGATGGTTAAAATTTTTTTTGAAAGTTATTCAAATATTAACTCTGCAAAAAACAAAAGTACATATATGTAAGGACACACAATTACAACACTCCCCTTGACCTAGCAGAATCATATTATGAAAGCAACAAATGTGGGTTTAATCAGTGTGATACAGCCACATTGGCAGGATGTTTGCATGGAGTGGGGATGAAAGAGAGGGAAAATGCTAATTTTTCCATAGGAGAAATGTGATACATATTATTTAAAATTGATTAATCAAAAGAGAGCACTATCTATATAATATGTGTAAATTCGGTAGAAAATTATATATGAAAATATCAACGGGGTCCCTGCATAGCTCAGTCGGTTAAGCATTCACCTCTTGATTTCAGCTCAGGTCATGATCTCATGGGTGGTGAGATGGAACCCCACAGTAGGCTCTGAGCTCAGTAGCGAGTTTATTTGATGATTCTCTCCCTCTGCCCCTCCTCCCCCCTCTCAAAAATAAGTAAATAAATCTTAAAAAAAAAAAAAGAAAAAAGAAAATACAGATAAAATGATTTAAAGGGTTGCCTACTGGGAAGAAAAATTAAGAAGATGGGGGGGGGGTTTGTCATGCACCTTTTAAGACTGTTTAACTTTTTACACCATGTTTATATTTTACATTAATAAAACAAAATTAACTGAAAATAAGTTGATACATAATTTCCCAGGAAGTTATGATACTAGCATGAAGATATAAACATGTCCCTTCTCTCCCTCCATTTCTGCTGTATCTCTTTATTCTATACACAAACAGACTTGAAATGAGAGATTTCACAAAACAGTTATTCATGAGATGAATTTCCAAAAAGATGGTACCTCCATCTTCTCATCTGGGAAAATGAGAGGAACTTCCAAAAAGCCACCAAATCTTAATTTGGCTCTTCTCTTGTTACATGAATATTGCATTTAAAGCCATATCCTGAGAAATTGACCTACACATCTGTTCAAATTCCTCCCCCACATTCAGTGGAGCCTGTCTGCAGACTCCATGTTCTAACCTCCCCTCTATTGGCAACTCTCTTCCGGAAGTAATTGCATCCCTTGCAGAAAAAAATGTAATTGTCTTTTAGGACCCCTGCTCCCCACTCCTGCCCCCAAAATTACAGCTGATGGATAGAACAAATCTTGAATGAACCAACAGTCAACTTGCAATGAAACATTTTAAAAAGGTTCATATCCTGCCAACACTGTCTCAGTTTGTACAACAAACATCAGCCAAGGTAACTAGCAAATCATCCGAATCCATCATTCTAAAATGTTTCTAAGTGGCAAAGAAATCAGCTTTTTTTCCTCCACCAGCATGTTATTCAAAACAGAAAGAATTAACTATCATTTCATTCTGAGTCAGCTTCTGCCCCAACAGTATCTCGAGCCATTTTGCCTCTTGCTTTATTTTCTCTTCAACTGTTTATTCTTCATTTTTTAAATCTTTAAGGAACTCTTTTGTTGCCTCCTACTGGATAGAGATAGCTACCTCAGCTATAGACTTTCATATTAGTGTAATTAGGTTATTAATTGTGTCACTATTTGTTCAATTGTATCTTCTTCCTAGATATATCTACTTGTATATGTCGACATTTCCAGAATGTAACACCTGAGGAATCAGAGAACACATTGTGCTTATCACTGTGGCTCAATATGACTTTGGAGATTTCAAAATTGTTGCATGTGTTACTGTAAAACAAGATAATAATATACCTATGTCTAAAGTCATTGGGATGATTAAACAATGCAATGAATATAAGGCTCTCAACATAGTAATTGCTTAATAAATGTTATATTTTATTGTTATTAAACTTGTACTATAGATTACTAAGAAACAATTAGAACAATAGCAGAACAACAATGCAATTTCCAAACATCTTCAGAGTAAAATAAATATAGACAGGTTAAAGGAAACAGTGTCATATTGCAATCAGACAGCATTCCTAGTAATTGTGACTACTTAATGCAAAGTGCAATGAGGATTTGGACATGCTGGCAGAAAATAGATTGTGCATGATTAGTAGGAAGGAAAAGATTCCCAAATGTACTAAGTGTATGAAAATTATTTGCCATTACCAGTGATATTTACACTATCTTTTTTGGCTCTTTTTTTTTAAAGATTTTGTTTACTTATTTGAGAGGGTGGGAGGGGCAGAGGGAGAAGGAGAAGCAAACTCCCACTGAGCAGGGAACCTGATGAGGGGCTTGATCCCAAGACCCTGAGATCATGACTTGAGCCAAAAGCAGATGCCCAACTGACTGAGCCACCTAGGTGCCCCTACCTTTTTATGCTTTTATTACATTAATTAACATTCTTTTACTTCCGCTCAAAGAACTCCCTTTAGCATTTCTTGTGAGGCAGGTCTGGGGTAATGAATTATCTCAGCTTTTCTTTGTTTGGAAAAATCTCTATCCCTCCTTTGTTTCTGAAGGACAGCTTTGATGGTTATAGAAGTCTCAGTTGCTACTTATTTTCTTTCAAAATTTTGAACACATCATCCTATTCTCTTCTGGCCTAAAAAGCTTCTGCTAAGAAATCTACCAGTAGTCTTATGGGGGTTCCCTTCTATTTAACTTCTGTCTTTTCTCTTGCTGTTCTGAAAATTCCTTTTTTACCTTTGACTTTTGACAATTTAATTATAATGTGTTTTGGTGTTACCAAATAGGTAAACCTATTTGGGTTTAACCTATTTGGGGTTTGGGGGGCCTAATGGATCTGGATGTTCATTTTTCTCCCCAAATTTAGGAAGTTGTCAGCCACAGTTGCTTTAAATATACTTTCTGCTCCATCTCTTTCTTTTCTCATTCTGGAATTTCCATAATGTGAATATTGTTTCTTTTCATTGTATGCCATAATTCCTGTAGGCTTTCTTCATTCTTTTTCATTCTTTTTTCCTTTTGTTTCTCTTACTGGGTAAGTTCCAATGCCCTATCCTGCACGTAACTGGTTCTTTTGCATGGTTGACTCCACTTTTAAAACTCTCTATTGAATTCTTCAGTTTAGCTTTAGCATTTTTAACCCTAGGATTTCTTTTCTTTCTTTTTTTATTGTTCCTATTTCCTTGTTAAATTTCTCATTTGTTCATACATTGCTTTCCTAATTTCATTTAGTTGTCTGTCTGTGTTTTCTTATAGTTTACTAAATTTCCTTAAGAGGATTAATCTGAATTCTTTGTCTGATACTTCATAGATCTCCATTTCTTTGGGGTTGGTTATAGCAGCCTCATTAGTTTGGTGATGTCATATTTACCTGATTTTCTGTGATTCTTGATTCCTTCCATTGGTATCTGCACATTTGAGTAATTGAGTTCCTCTTCTAAAATTATTAAAGTTACACTTATTAAAGTTTTATTCCTATAAAGTTAAGTCTTTCTTTGCATAATTCTGGTCTCGGTATAAGTAGATATTATGTAAGAATATTAAACCATAGTACTGAGCATATTGGCTTATATTAACTGCTTAATTAATACCTGTTGATAAATCAGTTTATAATCACTGTTCTTACACATTTTCCATAAAATGTAATATATTGTATAACAGAAACATTTTTCTACATAGAAGTCATATTTAGCAAAAATATCTGGGGAAAGCCTGGGTGAACCCAAGGAGTCTGAACAGTATTACAGGACTTCTTAATATGACTACTGAAGACTGTCTCTCTCTCTCCCTATCTAGGCTTTTTACTTATGACCAAAATTGAGGTATTTACTCCTTCCTAAGACTTACTTCTCTACTTTCTTCCTGATTCTTTTTCTTACCTGCTTCCTGGGATCTTGATCAATCACTTTTTACCTTTTTCTCCATCTTCAAATTCTCTCATTAGACTAACCTATAGATATGCACACAGTTCATCAAAAAGCACAAATGTACAAACCTAAAAAGTTTTGCACTTAGGAGTGTCTGGCTGGCTTGGTCAATAGAGCATGAGACTTTTCATCTTAGGGTCATGAACTTGAGCCCAACATTGAGTGTAAATAAACTTAAGGGGCACCTGGGTGGCTCAGTCAGTTGGGTGTCCAATTCTTGAAATCAGCTCAGGTCAAGATCTTGGCGGTCATAGAATCGAGCTTTGCATCTGGCTCCACGCTGAGCATGGAGACTGTGATTCTCTCTCTTCTTCTCCCTCTGCTCCTCCCTGCCCATGCCATCTCTTTCTCTCTCTATATATAAATAAATAAACTTAAAAAAAGTTTTGCAGTTAGTTTCGTAAGATTTGTGAACCAGTTTGAAACTCATTTATTAATTTAAAGTAAGCAAACTCCTGGTATTCTATAAGCTACCATCATCTTTCTTCTCTCTGCCGCCTACTCAAAAGAACAGCTTATATTTGATGTTTTTGCTTCCTCTCCACTCGTTCTTTCATTCTGCTCTAGAATTTGGTTTTAGGCTCTTTCCTGCCCACTTGTTCTTGCCATGGTCACCAATAAGAGCATCTTATCTGAATAAAATATCTTGCAGAAGACACACAGGTAGTGGTTAGTGTCTCCATAAATTGCCATATTAGTTTATCTTTCCTTTAATTCATATTTTCACAAATATTTTTCAAAGCTTACACTACAAAAATTAAAATTGGAGATGTTTTAATGCCAATGAACTGATATTGTGTATTATCATGCCTTATTTATTAATCTCATTTTATTATAAATTTTTTCCCCTCTCTGGAAAATCATGGTGTTATATTAGGATACTGGAAGTGGGAAAGCACTGTATACAATTATTTAAAAAAAATCACTAAATGCCAGAATCAGTGGACACTTTTCAGTTTCTATTTGGGTAACTCCTCTATTGTATTATTATTTCCTTCTTGAAACTATCATTTTCCTCATGCTTGCTGACACCACACTTTTCTGATTCAATTTCTCTCATACATCATCTCAAGAGATCTGTTTTTGTTCCAGCTCTTTCTCTAGTCCAGTGCTATCCAAAGGAAACTTTCTGCAGTGATGAAAATGTTTTATATCTGCCTGTCTAATAAGAATTATCATTGGTCATAAGCAGCTATTGAGTATTTGAAATACAGCTAGTGAAATTAAGAAACCACATTGTAAAATTTTATCTTATTGCAATAGATTTAAATTCAAATAGTGACATGGAGCTAGTGGCTACCATAGTGGACAGTGTAGTGCCAGCAAACAGTGTGATCTTCAAGAAAATATTTTTTTCTCAGTCACTTTGTTTGTAAAATTCAGAACAATTGGTTTCAATGATACTTTCTACTTTCAGCTCTAAAACTTTTATTGTGTTTTTTTCTCATAGAAAATGATTTCCTAAACACATCAATCCCAAAGATTTTCCTTTTCATGCCTTGAAGCAGCTTAAATACTGAAGAAGAGAATTATCACTCAGTTATTGGCATTTATTCAGAGAGCATTTGCACAAAGGAAGTGGAAAGCCACAAATTATAATTTAGTTGCTAAGAGAGATTTTAAAAGTTCTCATCAAGAAAACGAATTGTAACTATGTGTGGTGATGGATGTTAACTAGACTTATTGTAATTATTTTTCAATATATACATATATGGAATAATTATGTTATACACCTAAAACAAATATGTTATAAGTCAATTGTATCTCAATTAAAAGAAGAAATTATAGAAATTATAGTTTGCTGTTATAAGAGGCATATATATTAGCCATCTGTTTTCATTGAATTAGTAAGCATTGACTTAAGGTAACATAGGAATGATGATTAATAATTATTTCATTTTAAATACTTATCAATTAGTATATTATTTCTTAAGGAATTTTCCTCAATATATTTTTCAAAGGTCTGCATATGGTGGGCATTTCAGTAAATGTAACTGATTGAAAAAGTTTCAAATTAAGTTTTTCCTTTAGATACATTATATTTTAAATAAGAAAAATGCCCTAGTGCCCCCTGCTGTTCAAATTAAGCCTTATATGTTACACAGTCTATGTCCCTTCACCATATATCCCCATGTTTTTATTTAGCTTTTTCTTATTGGAGGTATGGTGTCGTACAAAATTTTGGTTCAGATAGATCTATTTTTATTGCAGCTGTGACTTTGGTGACATTAATAATTATACATGATATGTTTGAGTTGATTCAGTTGGTATATCTGAAATAATTCCTGTCTAAAATCAAATTTCAGAGTCTGTGTTGTCTCTCCTTATCTCGCTATTTTTCTTTTCCTTATTCCTTTTCTACTCTCTCCCTCTTATTTCTCAGTTTATATATATATATATACATTTCCACACATTTGCAGTGATGTACCTTCATTTAATTTTCCTTTTTTCCCTCTTGTTCAGATTAATTGTAAGGAACAGAAAAAATCATCTGTTATTAGACATTCAGAGCTGACAATGTTCTCTAGATAGCAATTAGTTCAACTCTCTCATTGTAGAATTTAAGATATATTTCATAAGGGACACTGAAGATAACAGATGTCAGTGATAGAGTGCTAGATGTCCTGCCCACTCAGGCCTTTTCATTCTTAATTCCTCAAAGGCAAGCAGAGGGAGTTTTCATTGTTAATTTTACACACAAATATTTGTAGGATACCTCCTATGTGTCAGATATTATGTTAGCCACAAGGCAGACCCCTTTTTTTTCCCTCACGAAAAATACAGTTTTATAGAGGATACAGATAAATAAATAGAACTTACAGTACAATATGATAAGTGCATTGAAAGAACGAATAGAAGGTATTATATAGGGGATCAAAAAAAAAACTGTTCCAGATCTAGATGACAAGGATCAAAAACTTCTTGTCAGAAGTGATGGCTAAATTTTGACCAATGCAGCAATTTTGACAACCCCTTAAAAGTCAGTTTGGTTGTAACTACAATAAATTTGGCCATGAGGTATAAGAGCAAGGAGTTTATATTTCTACAGACCATATTTGTTTAGAAATAGGGATTGATGTGTAAAGAGAAAAAGAAAACTAAGAACCCACTGATTAAATAACTGAGCCTCCCCTAACCCAAGCAGAGGAAAAAGCAAGGAAAGAAGAGAAACAGGTCTGGGGCGCCTGGGTGGCTCAGTGGGTTAAAGCCTCTGCCTTCAGCTCAGGTCATGATCCCAGGGTCCTGGGATCGAGCCCCGCATCAGGCTCTCTGCTCAGTGGGGAGCCTGCTTGCCGAACTCTCTCTCTGCCTGCCTCTCTGCCTACTTGTGGTCTCTCTCTCTCTGTCAAATAAATTAATAAATAAAATCTTAAAAAAAAAAAAAAAGAGAAACAGGTAATGTGGCAGGAAGGACATTAGAAGGTTTTTAAATAACTTTGGTAAAAAAAAAAAATAACACTAAAGTGCTTCAGAGGAAGAATCACATTTGAAATTCCAGGTAGAAGATAGGGAATTTATATAAAATCAGTGCTCAAACTTTATTTTAATAAAATAATTAAATATACAAGGAAACTTTTAATATATTTTGGGGGAGGGTAATTGCAAAAAAGTGACCATTTATATTGGGATCCAGAAAAAGAACATCGTAGGGCAGAATTAGTTACAAGATCCAGATCTTGTTTAGGAGAAAAACACTTGTTTTAGAAAATTATATTTTGTATTTTAATGATAATTGAGAATTTGTCTTCTGAGACATCTACAACTGCAGATTTTAAAATTTATACAAATGCTGTAATTGTGACTAAAAGAACTTTCTGCATATAATCGATTGCAATTGCTTTTTGGCTTCCCCCCCTTATAGTCATTAGGAATAAATGTCAGTATTTGTAATGGCACAAAAATTAGTCTTGCTGCACTTGTAATGATTTTCAATAGTCCAAGAGCAAAGAAGAAAAACTAAAAATGCATTTAGACAGTGAAGATAATGTAAAAAATATGTAAGAACTGCTTAGACATTCTGTGAGTTTTGGGGAATTTGAGACTAAGAAGACTATAATTATCTGAGAACTCACAATTGCATCTGAAACATAATGTCTTCATTTTACTTAAAATCAGTTGCTTAAAAATATTTATAGTTGAAAATTTTATTGGTAATATTATATATAATACATCCTTTTTTTTTTTTAAGATTTTATTTATTTATTTGACAGAGAGATCGCAGGTAGGCAGAGAGAGGGGGGAAGCAGGCTCCCTGCTGAGCAGAAAGCCAGATGCGGGGCTCGATCCCAGCACCCTGAGATCATGACCTGAGCTGAAGGCAGAGGCCAGCACCCTGAGATCATGACCTGAGCTGAAGGCAGAGGCTTTAACCCACTGAGCCACCCAGGCACCCCTATATATAACACATTCTTAGCTCAATCTCAAACTTATAGTATTCATTTCATGGGGGGGGAATTATTTATTGAAGTCAGAGGCATAACGGAATATGTGAATAATACATTATATTGTACTCTCCAACAATTTATTTGTTTGAAAATAGCCTAGATTCTCTTCTTAGTAGGGCTCCTCACTCCTCACCCAGTTCCTTCATTTCTTGTCCAACTAAGATTTGGTTATTCTTTACTTGTTTTGAAACTTCGAAGAATCCTAAATTGCTTATTAGGGTCTCAGTTATTTAGGAGGCAATTCGGCCTACGTTCCTCTGACATTTAACATGGTTGAACAATAATGCTTGTACTTAGGTAACTCTAGGGTTTCCCATGGTGTAGGGAAGTAACTAGACCATAAATAAAATAGGCGCCTGACTCCAGAAGAATGTAGCATACCATTTTTTAAATTAAAAACATTCCCAATTTGGCAGGTTTGAAATCTAATTAAAATGATCATTTAGAGTATTCTTAAAGGTGAAATGGATTTATTAAAGGGCAGCACACAAGGAACAAAGGCACTGAAAATATGGAGTTTGCCTTGACGATTGTTAGTACAGCCAAGATTCATGGAGCCCAAATTATATGCTGAGGTAAAGGCTCTTAAGGGAAGTAAGATTATCATCTGAATGTAAGTAGTGAGTCCAGGTAGACTTATACCAGGGTTCATGTTCTTAACCCCTAGTGTATAACCTCTTAACTGTTAGATTCTAAGCCAAACCATAGTTCCCAAATGTTGGTTTGCATAAAAATAACTTAAAGGACTTACTGCAAAACTAAAAGATATGGATAGAGTCCAGGGATTTACATTATAACTGCAGCCCAGATCACAAGTTTAAATACACTAAAGTACTGTGCTATACTGGTTTGGCAGTGATCGTGAATATAATAATGGAATTATTCTGTACACATGAGCATCGGTTATTTGTTTTCTACCAGTTGGAGGAGCCAGCTTCTCCATTCAGTACCCTGCATCCGTCCCCTAAGAGCTACTTCCACACATTACTGCCGAGCACCAGGCAAACTCCTTCCTAGGGATGCTCTGTTTTCTCCTAAATATTCACTTTTCCTAATGTACCTGCTTTGGCTAAGCATTGGCATCTTCTTAGAATATTATGTCAAGAGTTAGAAGAACATAATCCTCCTCACAGGCCCACTGGGACTGCTGAGGAGAAAGTGTTGAAAAGCAACTCTTTCCAAGCTTTTTGCTAAAAGCCATAAGTGACAAGTTAAATTCTAATCCATCTTCTAAACACGATTAAATGGAGATGCTAAAAGGGATGGAAAGATGGGAGCAGTCATCTCTTATGGTAATAACATAATTTCCAGTTTCATCATAACTTGGATATAAAAGAGAAATATTAAACAACTTGTAAAACCCATTAGCATATTGGTCATTTTTATTCCTTCCTTCTAGGCACCTGTTCTCTACTTTCATTCTTTTCTAAATGTATTTCTAAATTTGTTTTACAGTGAATATTATTTATTACCATATAAACAGGATCTATTTTTAGTCATCACACCAAGTTTTATAATGTCTGAGAAATGCAGAGTGGATGCAAGAGATGTTAACACAGCTGATGAAATGCTCTAAGAAGTGTTATAAAAATAAGAAACAAAAATATAAAAGTATTGGTATTGGTATTGATAAAGTATTGGTAAAAGTATTGGTATTGATAAAGCTTACTATTAGCATTGGTCTTATTAATATATTTTGAATTTCAACGTATGGTATATTTTTCTAACGATAAATTACTTCGGGATATTAACCTGGTATGCTCTGGTAGGATGTGTGTCCCCCATCTTGAAAATGTGGTAGCTCAGAATTTGCAAAAGCTCAGGGATTCAATCTAACAGTGTTCTTGAGTATCAAACTGAAAACTAGCAAATAATTTTATTCATGAAAAAGGCAACACTAGAAGTATGGAATATATTTCTAGAGTTTAACAGGCAGACTCGAGTTAAATGAGTGTGTCTGGCACCACCTACTGCTATCACAGCGTCTCAAACTCATTTATGTTTCCTAGACCAATTCTTTGGCCCCAGTTGCTGGGGGATCTAATAACTTCATGTGGACCTTGTCCCAACTGCTGCCAACTTTTGTGATGCTTGCTTCTCCTACCACTTTTGAGGCAAAGAAAGTTCCATGCAGCAGGTGAGGGGATTTATCTTCCTGATGGGAGCTGATACAATCAGGTGAAATATCTGGAAGTGAAGGCAAAGTAATACTCCATGAGGAAAACTTTGATGAGGGATAGATGTGCTAAGAGAACCAGATAAATTCCCTCTCAGCTTCCTCCTGGCTTGGGCTATTTAAGATGAGGTAGTTCCATCTTGCTTCTCTGAAAACATCCAGCGAGACACAGCAAGAACTCATCCTTGTTACAAAGCTGTGACTGCCTCAGTAAAACACTCCTGTATATCTGTTCTCCCTTTTATAGAAATCAGAACCCAAAGCAAAAGCTATTTTCTTATGCCCCGCTGGTGACTGTAGTACCTCAGACCTCAGCTCCCATGGTACTTTTTTTTTTTTTTTTTTTTCCCATGGTACTTCAATCACCAATAAAAATCAGGTAAACGAGCTTTTACTTCACATTCTATTTTTCGGTAATCCATTCTAAGAGAATGTGACTGGCTAAGCAATACTTAATAACACAGTTTTAGTCCTAATGCAAGTTTCAATGGGTGTGGGAGTTTATTCGGCTCCCACTGGAGGAAGGTATGGAAAGTCATATGAAGTATATTTCACCAGGGAAGCTTGAGTTAGGGAATCCAGAAATCCTCCAATAAGGAAAGTTGTATGCCCAAAACTGTATGCCCAACTCAAGGCTGCCTGAATATTTCTAGAAGGAGATTTGGAATTGTGGTTAATAGGCATCCCAATTTAAGACTACGAAGACTTCTGAAAGGCAAGGGAAAGGAAGACATAATATAAAAAAATGAAGTTGGGAAAATAAAGAAGCAAAAAGGCAAAGGTTCAGAATTCAGCTAAGAGAAGGAACCCTGGCTTAGAAAAAAGAATTTGGAATAAACTGCTTTACTAATGTCATACTACCTTTACGTTCTTGCAGATATAATTTGATAATGGCATATTACCCTTTTTATATATTATTATTTGATTTGCTAATATTTTGTTTAGAGATTTTGCATCTATGATTTTGAGAGACATTGGCATATAATTTATCTTTCTTACAATAACCTCATCAGGTATTAGATCTGTGGTTATGCTGACCTTATAAAATGATTCAAGTAGTTTTTCTACTCTCTGAAGGAGTTTATGTATATGCCTAAAAATGTTCACATGTGAAACCATGGCTTTAATGCCACATCCAAGTTCTCAAATAGGTACCAAACTATTCACATTTTCTATTTCTTTCCATGCCAAATTTGGAAAATTACATTTTTAAGAAATTAGTCCATTTCATTTAAATGTTTAACTTATTGAAATAGAGTTGTACATTACACTCTCTATTACTTTCGTATACCTGCAAGATATGTAACAATATCTCATTTTTAAATTCTTATTTTGATAATTTCCTTTGTTCTTAGTCTTGTTATTTATTTTTAAAAATTTAAAGTCTTTTAAAAAACTAAATTTGGTTTCATTGGCTTCTCTCATTCATTTACTTCTATTGTTTGTGCACATTATTATTTATTTTCTTCTCTTTTATTTTGGTTTGATTTGTTGATATTTTCTTACCTTCTTTAGATGGATTCTTCAATGATTAATGTTTAAGGTTTCTTCTTTTTCACAATATGCATTTAAGTCTTTAGCTACATTCTATAAGTTTCTGTTTGCTTTTTTCATTTTCATTTAGCTCAAAATATTATTGTACTTGACAATTTGTTCAAAGGGTTATTTAGAAGTATATTGTTTAATTGCTAAAGAGTTAGAGATTTCTTTTTTGTTTGTTTTGTTATTTGCCACTAGCTTAATTCCATTGTGGTCAGATAAATATTCTGTATGATTTTTAAATCTTGAGCTTTATGGTCCAAGACCTTGAATTATTTTCTTAAATATTCCACGTGCTCTTGGGGGGAAAAGTGTGTTCTCTTGTTGATAGGTAGAATGTCTAATTCTATATGTCAATTCTATATGTCAGTTGCTTTTGTACAGTTAATGCTGTACAAATATTTTATATGCTTCCTGATTTTTTGTTGCCTTCTTTTATGAGTTACTGAAAGAGGTTTGGAAAAATACCTTACAATGAGTGCGGATGTGTGTATTTTTCATATAGTTTTGTCAGTATTTGCTAATTTTAAAGATTTTGTTTACTTATTTGAGAGAGAGAGAGTGCACAAGCAGGGGGAGGGGGAGAGGCCAGGGAGAAGCAGGCTCCCCACTGAGCAGGGAGCCCAATGCAATGTGGGGATCCTTCCATCCAAGGACCCTGGGAGCATGACCGGGGCTAAAGGCAGATGCTCAACAGACTGAGCCACCCAGGTGCTCCTGCTCTCTAATTTTAAAGCTAGATTTTTGATATACAAACATATAATATTGTGATATCTTCCCAGTAGGGTCAACCTTTTCTCATTACAAAATGCCATCTGATTTCTACTGATGCTTCTTGTTTTAAAGCATTTTTGTTTGATTTTAGTAAAGTTACACATTCTTTCTTTTGGTGAATATTGCATGGCATATCCTTTTATATCCTCTTACTTTCAATCTTTTTTTTTTAAGATTTAATTTATTTATTTATTTTAGAGAGAGAAGTGAGCATGGTGGGGGAGGAGCAGAAGGAGGAGCAGAGGGAGAGGGAAAAGCAGACATGCTGAGTGAGGAGTCCCACATGGGGCTCGATCAGGACCCTGAGATCATGACCTGAGCCAAAATCAAGAGGCAGATACTTAACTGACTGAGCCATCCAGGCACCACTTTCATTTTTTCTTATATTTAAGGTATGTTTATTATAATTAGAAAATAGGTTATTTTCATCCAGACTGAAAATCTTCATCTCTTAATGTTATCACTGGTATATTCGAATCTCCATCTATTAGCTTATGCTGTTTTCCCAGTTTTCCCTTCTGTTCTTGTTTCCTTTTTCTTCTTTATTGACTTAATAAGAATTAATTAAATATATTTTTTAATATTTCTATTTTCCTTTATATTAACTTCCCTATAGATTGTGTTATTATTTTGGGAGGAGGAGGAGGGATGAATTTTCCAGAGATTACACAGTGGGTCCTTGATTTATTGAGTCTATCTTAAATTAACATTTTACTCTTTTGGGATTGTACAAATAGATATATAAATTATGGTATATTCAAATTACTGTTACATACAATAATCTGGATGAACCTCAAAATCATAACATTCAGCCAAAGAAGATATATAGAAAAAAGCATATGCTTTAGGATTCTCTTTCTGTAAAGTACTACTCCAATCAGAAAAGTAATTTATGGTGATAAAAATCAGGGTAGTGGCACACAATCGGGCAACTGCTCTCAGAGTAGGAGCCCAGAAAGCAGCGGGGCTACGGGGAGATAGCCCCCCTCGCCTGGGAGGATTGGTGCAGGTGTGCACCACAGGAGTCTGTGGAGTTTGGCGCACACAAAGGTGCTTGACTGCTGTCCCCCGAGGGTGCAGTGAAGAGTGGGGGCCCTGATCTTTTAGGTCCAGGGCTGGAGATTGGGGCACTGCCACTTTTGTTTTTGTTTTTGTTTTTTTCATCCTCTAAAGTGGTGCAAAAAGCCTTCAGGGAACAAAAGCCACATAAAGCAACCTGAAGCAGCTTACACTTGAGTCCAGCCCCCTGACAAGGGGCAGTGCGCAGCATCTCTGCAAAGACACCTGAGAATCAGTGCAATATGCCCCTCCCCGAGAAGACCAGCAGGAACATCAGTCAAATACCAAGTTTATGGATCTCTCAGAAATGAAAAACTCCTGCACTAGGGGAAAATACTAGATAGAATTCAAGGTTTTTTTTCTCATGAGTCCTTAGTCATTCAGTTTAAAATTTTCTTTTTCTTTTCTCTTTTTTTTCCCCTTTTCAACTAGGTTCTCATTTTATCAGCTCTTCGTTTTTAAGTCTTTTTTTTAATTGTCACTTTTACATTTACATTTTATAGATATACAACATGGATGCCAAAATTCTCACCAAGATACTAGCCAATAGGATCTAGCAGTACATTAAAAGGATAATTCGCCACAACCAGTGGGATTTATTCCTGGGCTGCAAGAGTGGTTCAACATTCACGAATCAATCAATATTATACATCACATTAATAAAAGAAAGGACGAGAACCATACGATCTTCTCATCTGATGCAGAAAAAGCATTTGACAAAAATACAGCATCTTTTCTTGATTAAACCTTTTCAAAGTGTAGGGATAAACAGAACATACCTCAATATCATAAAAGCCATATATGAAAGGCCCACAGTGAATATCATTCTAAATGGGGAAAAAAAAGAGAGCTTTTCCGTTAAGGTCAGGAACATGACAGGGATGCCTACTCTCCCCACTGTTGTTCAACATAGTACTAGAAGTCCTAGCCTCAGCAATCAGACAACAAAAAGAAATAAAAGACATTCAAATTGGCAAAGAAGAAGTCAAACTCCCACTCTTCACAGATGACATGATACTTTATGTGGAAAATTCAAAAGACCACCCCCAAATTGCTAGAACTCATACAGGAATTCAGCAACATGGTAGGATATAAAATCAGTGCATAGAAATCACTTGCATTTCTATACACTAACAATGGGAAGAAAGAGAAATTAAGGAATAGATCCCATTTACAATTGCACCAAAAAACATTAAATACTTAGGAATAAACCTAACCAAAGAGGTAAAGGATCTATACTCTAAAAACTACAGAACACTTATGAAAGAAATTGAAGAAGACACAAAGAAATGGAAAAACATTCCATGCTCATGGATTGGAAGAATAAATACTGTTAAAATGTCTGTACTCCCCAGAGTAATCTACACATTCAATGCAGTCCCTATCAAAATACCACTGACATTTTTCACAGAGCTAGAACAGATAATCCTAAAATTAGTATGGAACCAGAAAAGACCCTGAATAGCCAGAAGAATATTAAAAAGAAACCCAAAGCTGGTGGCATCGCAATGCTAGATTTCAAGCTCTATTACAAAGCTGTAATCATCAAGATGGTATGGTACGGGCACAAAAACAGACACATAGAGCAATGGAACAGAATAGAGAACCCAGAAATGGACCCTCAATTTTATGGTCAACTAATCTTTGACAAAGCAGGAAAGAATATCCAATGGAAAAAGACAGTCTCTTCAACAAATGGTGTCGGGAAAATTGGACAGCCATGAAGAAGAATGAAACGGAACCATTTTATTACACAATACACAAATATAAACTCAAAATGGATGAAGGCCTAAATGTGAGACAGGAATCCATCAAAACCCTAGAGAAGAAAACAAGCAGGAATCTCTCTGACCTTGGCCGCAGCGACTTCTTGCTAGATATGTTTCCAAAGGCAAGGGAAACAAAACCAAAAATGAACTATTGGGACTTCATCAAGATAAAGAGCCTTTGCACAGCAAAAGAAACAACCAACAAAACTAAAAGGCAACCTACAGAATGGGAGAAGATATTTGCAAATGACATATCAGATACAGGGCTAGTATCCAAGATCTCTAAAGAACTTATCAAACTCAACACCCAAAAAACAAATAATCCAGTCAAGAAATGGGCAGAAGACATGAACAGACATTTCTCCAAAGAAGATATCCAAATGGCCAACAGACAAGAAAAAGTGCTCCATATCACTTGGCATTGGGAAATACAAGTCAAACCACAATGAGATACCACCTCACACAATCAGAATGGCTAAAATTAACAAGTCAGGAAACAACAAATGTTGGCGAGGATGCAGAGAAAGGGGAACCCTCTTAACACTGTTGGTGGGAATGCAACTTGGTACTGCCACTCCAGAAAACAGTATGGAGGTTCCTCAAGAAGTTAAAAATAGAGCTACCCTTTGACCCAGCAATTGCACTACTGAGTATTTACCCAAAGATAAAAATGTAGTTATCCAAAGGGACACCTGCACCCCAATGTTTATAGTAGCAATGTCCACAATAGCCAAACCATGAAAGAGTGGAGATGTCCATCAACAGATGAGTGCATAAAGAAGATGTGGTATATATATATACCATAGAATATTACTTAGCCATCAGAAAGGATGAATATTCACCATTTATATCAACACAGACGGAACTGGAGGGTATCATGCTGAGCGAAAAAAGTTAATAGAGAAAGACAATTACCATATGGTTTCACTCATATGTGGAATATAAGAAACAGTGTAGAGGATCATAGAGGAAGGGAGGGAAAACTGAATGGGAAGTCATCAGAGAGGGAGAAAAACCATGAGAGACTCTTAACTAAAGGAAACAAACTGAGGGTTGCTGGAGGGGAGGGGAGTAGGGAGGATGGGGTAATTGGGTGATGGGCATTACGAAGGGCGCTTGATGTGATGAGCACTGGATGTTACTGCAACTAATGAATTATTGGACTTTACGTCTGAAAGTAATGATGTGCTGTATGTTGGCTAATTGAATTTAAATAAAAAAAATCAAGATAGTTTTTTTTTTTTTTTTCAGGTAAGGTGGTAGAGAGAAAGCACAGAGGGAATCTCTGGGGGTTGGCTATTTCCTATATTTTCATCTGTGCATTGATTGCATGGTCGGTCACATGGTGCTATATCCATGTTATGAAAATTAATTGAGGTGTACATATATATGTACTCTTCTATACCTTAAATAAAAATCTAGTTTCAATAATTCTCCTCTGGGCTAACTTCTGTAAGTTGCCCAGACAGGGTGAATCTCTCCCTCTGTACTCACAACACGTTCATTTGTCCTTTTGAATATTCATGTAGGTATATTGAAATGTACCTGTTTACTCAGCAGATTCATAACCAAATCTTTCATTTTTCGAGGAGGGCTCTGTGGAACGCAGGGGCATGTGTCCCTAAATGATCATAGTAATCCATCTTATAACCAACCTTGATGTTGGAAAAAAAAAAGTATAAGTAATGTTCTCTTAAGCTCTGCCCTAGGCTTGCTGAAGTGATTCTAGAGATAAGGATCACCCACGAGGGACTTGGGTATCTTTCTTCAAGAAGCTGCATGACATCTACATTACCTGCATGACATCTACATTCTTCAAATATTTCTGCATCTTTTTTCTTAGTCCTAGAATTCTGCCACAATTCTCCTCCTTTCTTTCTTCATTCTTAACCGACTTTACCAAGTAATCAAGATGTGTGCTAGGTGTGGGATCAAAACAGATTTATTTTTGAAGAAAGATTCCTCCATGGATTTGTTCAACTTGTATTGATCTTTGACAATACTGGCTCCTTGAGTTATTACTCACAGTAGAAGTTTCTTCTCTTTAAATCCACAGGCAGATTATTTTGTACCCTTCTTATTTAAATAACTGTTATGAATTCTGCATATGAATCCAAGTTACTGTGCTACCTCTAGTATAATAAGGGCATCCTCTGCTGAAACACTGTCTATCAATACCTGGTCCAACAGACCTTTACACAATTGGCAGCATTTTTGTGCTTCTTCAATGGTTTCTGTCTCTCTTCTATAAAAAGAACTTATTATTCTTTTAAACCAAATTCCTTTTCTCCTCTTCTTTGCACAGAATTATCTACAAATTTCTTTAGTCTCTGGTCAAAAACAATGCTTACTATCTTCAAATTGTATAGCAGCAGCCAAGTCTCAAGTCCCAGTCAGCAGGGCAGTACAAAGACTTTAAATTCATCCAGGCATGCCTAATATTGAGATGTTTTTTCAGCCAAGAAAAGCTCCTAATGTTTTAGAATTGGGTTTCCATGCAGGTTGGGTGAAAAATATTGTGTAATTTGAAATTTTACAAAGAAGTCTCCTTGGTTTTCTCTATTTAAAAAAAATAAAAAATTAACAAAATAAATAAGAAAGAACATTGCACATTGGAAGAACTAATATTGTTAAAATGTCCATATTACCCAAAGCAATCTATAGATTTAATGTGATCTCTATCAAAATGTCAACCATATTTTTCACAGAACCAGAGCAAATGATCATAAAATTTGTATGGAACCACAAAAACAATCCTGAATAGCCAAAGCAATCTTGAAAAAAAACAAAGCTGGAGGGATCACAATCCCAGATTTCAAGATATACTACAAAGCTGGCACAAAAAGACACAAAGATCAATAGAACAGAATAGAGAGCCCAAAATAAAACCATGCTTGGAACTAGAGGGTATTTGTGCTAAGCGAAATAAGTCAATCAGAAAGACAATTATCACATGATCTCACTGATATGAGGACTGAGAAACAAGACAAAGGATCATAGGGGAAAGGAGGGAAAAATGAAACAAGATGAAACCAGAGAGGGAGACAAACCGTAAGAGACTCTTAATCTCAGGAAACAAACTGAGGGCTGCTAGAGTGGAGGGAGGGGTGGGGTGGCTGGATGATGGACTTTGGAGAGGGTATGTGTTGTAGAGAGCACTGTGAATTTTGTGAGACTGATGAATCACAGACCTGTACTCCTGAATCAAATAATAATTATATGTTAATTAAAAAATTAAAAACAAAATAAACCCATGCTTTTATGGTCAATTAATCTATGACAAAGAAGGCAAGAATATACGATGGAGAAAAGACAGTCTTTTCAACAAATGGTGCTGAGAAAACTGAACAGCTACATGCAAAAGGATGAAACTGGACCACCGTCTTAAACCAGGCACAAAAATAAACTCAAAATGGATTAAAGACCTAAATATGAGACCTGAAATCATAAAATTCCTAGAAGAAGACATAGGCAATAATCTCTCTGACATAAAAACATTTTTTTAGATATGGCTCCTGAGGCAAAGGAAACAAAAAACAAATAAAACTACTAGGACTACACCAAAATAAGAAGCTTTTGCATGGCAAAGAAAACCATCAGCAAAACAAAAAGACAACCTTCGGAATGGGAGAAGTGTTGGCAAGGATGTGGAGAAAAAAGAACCCTCATACATTGTTGGTAGAAATGGAAATTAGTGCAGCCACTGTGGAAAACAGTATGATGTTTCCTCAAACAGTTAAAAATAGAATTGCTATATAATCCAATAATTCCACTAGTGGGTACTTATTCAAAGCAAACAAAACACTAATTCAAAAAGATATATGCAGTCCTATGTTTATTGCAGCATTAGTTAAAATAGCCCAGATATGAAAGCAACCCAAATGACCATTTGTTGATCAATGCATAAAGATGTGAGATATAAATACACACACTGAAATATTACTCAGCCATAAAAAAGAATGAAATCTTGCCATTTGCAACAACATGGATGTATCTAAAGGTACAATGCTGAGTGAAATAAGTCAGTAAGACAAAGACAAATACCATACCATTTCATTCATATCTGGAATTTAAGAAAAAAAAACAAGTGAATAAAGAAAAAAAGTGACAAACAAAAACCAAGACTTAAATACAGAGAAAAAAAACTGGTGGTTGCCAGAGAGGAGGTGGGTGGAGTAATGGGTGAAATAGACAAAGGAAATTAATAGTACACTTATTTTTTAAAAAGATTTATTTATTAAAAAAAAAAAGATTTATTTATATATTTGACAGAGAGAGAGACAGTGAGAGCAGGAACACAAGCAGGGGGTGTGGGAGAGGGAGAAGTAGGCTTCCTGCCGAGCAGGGAGCCCGATGTGGGACTTGATCCCAGGACCCTGGGATCATGACCTAACCTGAAGGCAGATACTCAACCAAGTGAGGCACCCAGGCGTCCCACTATAGTACATTTATTTTGATGAGCACTGCTAAATGTACAGAATTGTTGAATCATTCTATTATACACCTGAAACTAAAATAGCACTGTAAAACAAAACAAAATTTGCATATCTTTTAACAGTAAATGTCAAAATCATATCTTCATAGTTCATCAGTACTCTTGGCTCATCTGTAGGGTGATGATTTTAATTCTGATCAAACCCTCTTTTCATTTTGAGGACAGATTTTTCAGAGTCAAAAATAAATCCAACACAGTTTCTAGTCTCTTCCAGTCTTCCCAGGAATGCAGCTGCCATCTATCCAACTAGTCAAGCCAGAAAATTACAAGTCATCTGTCACACCTTCTCCTTGAACCTCACACCTATTCTGTCATTATTAGTGGAACTTGTTGATTCACTCTTAAACAGCTTTTAAGTCCATACACTCATCCACCTGTATGATATCACTTCCCTATTCTAGCCACTCTCAGCTCTCCTCAGTATGAATTCAGTGGCCTTCCACTGGTCTGTCCATATATCTTTTATTCCAAGCAGTCTTTCCGAAGAAAAATTCTTTCACAATATAGAACTGATTACATCAGCCCATTTCTCCTAAAGACAAAAACCAAAATCTTTATTAAGACTCACATGGAAACTCACACGCATACACAGACATGCAGACACACACACACACACACACACAGAAAGACTCACATGGCCCTATATGGTCTGACATGTCTTAGCCCTCTTCTCCTTTCACTTCAAGCACTCACTGAATGGAGCCCAGCCACACTCCTTCCTTCTGTTCCTAAAATAGGCCGAGCTCCCTCCCTTAATCATCAGTCAGATACCAACAAAAGCTTTGTTGATCATCTGGAGTGGATCAAACTTCCCTACTTTTACAATTATAGCAATTGCAACATTAATAATTTAACATTTCTATATCTGATTATTCAGTCAATGCTTGTCATTTCCTTGAACAAAAGCTAAATGCAGACAGAACCCTTTGTGACTATCACAGGCACCTAGCACAAGATATGACACATAGTTCGAGCTCCGTTAATAATTTGTTGAATGAATTAATGAATGACAAAATGATCTGGCAACCTTAAAAAAAATAAAAACAATTTTAGTTTCTACTGAATCTTCTTAAAATTTCTAAAGCCTTAGTATCTTACTAAGGCATGTTCCTGAAAATCATTTTTTCATGATTTTTTTTTCACTACTTTTTTCACTACTTTTTTTTCACTTTCAATATTTCTTACACCTTTTGGCCATCTCCATTTCTTTTTTGTCTTTCCTCTATTCTCTTCCAAGAGAAATCTTGTGCTCCAGGCAAAGCAAATCTTACCACTCTCTTCTTCAGCTTTTCCTTTTACTCACTATTAGAATAAGCATGGGGCTCTTTGGTTAGGAGATATTCTTTACAGAAATAAGCGAGGAAAGGGAAATAATAATGGCTAGCATCTATTGAGGATTTTGCAATGTGTTAGGCACTGGTTTCAGCACTTTATGTAGATTGGCTTATTTAAACTTCAAAATTCCCAGTAGATAAGGGCTAAAGCAATTCTCATCTTAATGAGGAAAAATGTGAGGCACAAAGAAGTTAGTAATTTGTTAAGATCAGAAGGATGAGAATGGTTGAGACCCTGTCTGAACCTAGAAATTCTGAGTCTACTGTCTATGATCTTCATCATTAGCCAGTATGCTACTGTCTCCCTAAACCAACAAAATAATTCTCAGGGGCAGTGAGCCTGGAAAAGGTGGTGAAAACGCATGTTCTGACTTTTTTTTTGTGCTTGTCACACACTCCTTCCTGCACCCAGTTTCTAGCACCAACTCTAGAAAATAGCCAATAAAACATCAGTAGAATAAATTAATGAATAAAAGAATTGATTAACAAATCACTCCATTAGGTGGTAAGATTTAAGGTGCTGAAGAAACAGTGATCATTTAGCAGCATGTGTTAAAGAACGAGAATAATATTTAGGGTAGATTGTAGGGGACGGCTTTGAAAAAACACTAGTAACTAGATACATAATAATCTACATGTGAAGTATTGGGGGTTGGACTAGAGTATAATCATGAAGCTGGTCAGATAGATACCTTTCACAAAATTCTTAAATGTGAAGTTCTTTTTCAATGCCGCTGACTTTCATTTACATATCTATAGAAGGACAGATAAAGCAAATAGTAGAAAAAGGAAGGCAATTTACATCTATGAATTGTTTAAATATCTCATAAAACAGATTAAAATAATTATATAATTACTCTCCAAAAAAGGCCAGCTTCTGCCTTTACAGAACTTATTTCCCATTTAATATCCCATAAAAATTACATTGACCTCTTTCATTGTAGTTCTAGTGATAAAGAAGAAAGTTAAGCTGTTTCGAAAGGCCTTTTCTCTTTTTTCATCTCTATTATTTTCTCTTCCCTAGACCACATTAAATTTAGACTCAAGTTTCCAAATGCTACTGTAGTAGACAGAATGACATCCCCCCCTCCACCAAAGATGTCCATGTCCCAATCCTCAACACCCGTCAGTATGTTACCTTACCTGGAAAAAGGGACTTTGTCGATTTGATTAAGTTAAAGATTTTGTGTTAGGGAGACTACCTCTCCATCTGAGTGGATCCGATGTAATCACAAGGGTCCTTATAAGGAGATGAGATGTCAGAATCAGAGATAGTTTCGAAGATGGAAGAAAGGGCCATGAACCCAAGAATGCAGGAGGACTCCAGATGCTGGAAAAGACAAGGACAGATTTTTCTCTAGTCTCCAAAAAGAATACAGTCTTCCCCCTCCCTCCCCCCACTGCTACACACACACACACACCTTGATTTTAGGACTTCTGACCTCCATATGATAAGATTGTGAATTAGTGTTGTTTTAAGCCACTATGTTTGTGATGTTTGCTACAACATCAAAAGGAATTTAATACCCCTATGGCATGACCATAATTTTGTTATGTTTTGTTTTAAGGTTGGCAAAGGAAAAAAGAACTAGTATTGATTCGCGTAAAAGAGTCAATTATTTTGCTATTGCTGAGGACAGAGAATTAAAGTAATTCTTGGAATATTCTAAAGAAATCCAGTTTTGTTTTGTTTTGTTTACCGAGATGCTTTAAGTGGCTCCAATATATCTTAGTTTTTCAAAACTGAATTACCCCTGGAGGAGTAAGAGATTGATAATGGGAGAAGGGCAAAGAAGCAATGTAAATGTAAATACCTGTAGACATTGATTTAGGTTTGTGCTTAATTCATGAAGTACCAAATATTTTACGCCGTTATTTTGATTATTAGAGGGAAAAAACCAATAGCTCCTGAGAGTTAATGTTATAAATCCAAGCATGTAACAGTTTGATATACAAACTTTACTACCTAAAAGGCATTCCGGAATTATATTGTTTAAACCAAACTTCTCTAGCAAGTTAGAAGCAACATTTACATTTCCCCCTATGTTAATTACTCCCTTTTATCCATACCCTAAACTACAATTAACATTTCAAATTGTATGCTTTCTACTAGAATACAGACTTCTATTAATTTACCCATAACCTAAAATTAATTTCAGTTTTGTATCTAATTAGTAGGTGCTTATCCTTTTTCATTTTTTGTAAATCTAATCTGATGTGGAGAACAAAGGCAAAAGAAAAAAAATTAAATTTCCTTACATCCTATAGCCCATTGACAAGTCCTTGAGACAGGGAGAGTGACCTTCTTCTAGGAACTCAACTGCTCTGATGCTAATACTTTGCTAAGGGTGGGGCGCCTGGTGGCTCAGTCAGTTAAGTGTCTGCCTTTGGCTCAGGTCATGATGTTGGGGACCTGAGGTCAGCCTGGAGTTGGGCTCCCTCCTCAGAGGGGAGTCTGTTTCTCCCTCTCCCTCTGCCCCTTCTCCCCTTTCGTGTTCTCTCTCTCTTTTAAATAAATCGATAAAATCTTAAAAAAAAAAAAAAAAAACTTTGCTAAGGGCAAAAGGTAACTTTAGCTTAACATTAGCCTGACCTCTAGGATCCAGAGTCTTCTTTAACACATAAAAATTCCTTTGGAAACTTCCTTTATTTCTACCCCCAAGCTAAATCTTGGCAATCATCCTCCAAACATACAGACCACTGATATATATTTGAAGGGTCTCATGACTGAAATTTTACTAGACAGTAGTAAATGAAGTTTTCCCAACAATACCTAGCCCCTCAAGGTTCTGGAAACCTTGCTTCCAAATTCCTTAGAGACTTACACTATCCCTAACTCCCTCTCCTTGAAAATATATAATCAGCCATTCCTCACAACCCCAGGGCAGCTTTTTCTGCCAACAGGTCTTGTCTACATACTTTAATAAAACCACCCTTCGGGCACCGAAGACATTTCAATTCTTTCTTAACCATTTGCTCTGAACCCCAACATTTTCACATCAAAACCCGTCTTTCTACTGGTCAGAACTTTTCCAAGTCTGGTTAAATATATATTTAAATAATAGTATAATAATAAAGTATAAATAATAAATAAATAAATAATTGGTATAATTTTATTTTATTTTATTATTTTATTTTTTGGTACATTTTTATATTCAAATACAACAGACAGGTTTTTTCCTTAAAAAACCCTTTATTCTTCATATATTATTACTGAATCTATGTAGATAAACTGGGAATAATTCCAAACTGTCTTCTGACTGTACTTGTTAAATGCTGTGAAATTAGCAAGTTTGAATCCTCAAATTTCAGAAAAAAAAACTTTTTATGTGCCAGACATTCCTCTCACCTCTGTTACAATTATCCAGGGAGAATTCTCACATCCCAAAGTTTTGCTTTCCTTGTACCTGAGTGCAAACTGACAGGCTGTGATCTCACTAGACGATGCCAAGAGAATCTGTATTTCTGCCTGATTGCATGAAAGCAAAGTTCTGATGATTGTCCCAAGCCGCAGGCTTAGGCAAGACTTTTAGATTCTAGAATCTAAAAGGAGCTATTTATTTTTTTTTTAAAGATTTTATTTATTTATTCGACAGAGAGAGAGATCACAAGTAGGCAGAGAAGCAGGCAGAGAGAGAGGGGGAAGCAGGCTCCCCGCTGAGCAGAGAGCCCGATGCGGGGCTCGACCCCAGGACCCCGAGATCATGACCCGAGCCGAAGGCATTGGCTTTAACCCACTGAGCCACCCAGGTGCCCCTAAAAGGAGCTATTTAAAATGTTGTAAACAAATGATGTTTTTCCTCAGTAACTTATTGGCCTGACACCATATTTTTCAAAGAATGTATCTTTGTGCTTGAATTACATTCTTCTTACATAAGGATGAACATTTGAACTCCAAGGAAACAAAAGAATTAGGCGCCTGGGTGGCTCAGTCGATTAAGCGTCTGCCTTCAACTCAGGTCATGATCCTAGGTTCCTGGGATCCAGCCCCACATCGGGCTCCCTGCTCGGTGAGCCTGCTTCTCCCTCTCCCTCTGCCTGCTGCTTCCCTTGCTGTACTCTCTCTCCCCCCCTCTCTCTCTCTCTCTCAAATAAATAAATAAAATCTTTAAGACAAAACAAAACAAAACACCCAAAAGAATTGATAACTATTCTTTTAATGTCGGTTTGCCTTAATCATCACATTGTAGTTGAACTTCATCATATCAAATGGTTCACTAAGTGGTGACTACCATTGATCCTTGTAATTCATTCCACAGTCTTCTGCAATTTCATCTTGTCTCATTAGGTTCAGTTCTAGCCTGTTTCATGATCAGACTATAATTTGTTAGTCTTCCATTAACTTCATTATAGGCAATTATTTACAAAATTCTCTTAAAGAGTTGTCAAATGGAGAGGAATTCAACAGATTTTAGAGTTACTCTGCCTTTGGGTATACGCTAGGCAGAAAATAACATTCCAGAAACAATGTGGACTCTCAAGTAGCCTCAGGCATGTATTATAGTTTCCATGGTTCCTACAGTCAGGAGGTTTGAGTGAGCCTGATTATTCACTCTCCCCATCTTTGGGAACTTAACCAATTAAAGTCAAACAAGGACCCAGTAAGTATTAAAACAGGCTCAGATTTTTTTTTACCAGTACAGCTGGACTGAAGAACATAGCAGGGTATTTCTACCTTTATTTTGAGCCTAGAAATTTATTTTGAGCCTCAAGTCTCTGATCTGTCCATCACATTGCAGGCAGACAAGCTGGGCCTAAAAGAAGTCCTGCTTTTTCACTTTATTCCATGGAATTTATAGCAGCAAGCATTTGCTGTGCTTGGACACAATTCACTCCAAAAGGACAAGAAAGAGTGGGTCCATGCTGCCTAAATTATGATGCTTTGGTCCTAACCTGATGATTACGTGATTCAGGGAATGGTGTACTCTTAATTGGAATGCTCACTTCTTCTACCATTAGAGAGAACTTAGTGCTGGAGCAAGGTGGGAAGGGAGGATGGGATGAAGTATTGCTTCCTGGGAAATGGAATGGAAGTGCCTTCAGATAAATATGGACATGTAACTATAGCTTCCTGAACTAGGAAAAACACCGTCATATGCTGGGTATATGACACCGTGATTCCAAGTATTGCTGCGGAGGTTTTTAGAACTTGGACTCAGCAGACATGACTTTCAATCTCAAACTGCCACCTTCCAATTAGAGCATTGGGCAGATATCTTAAGTGCCTAAACCTCAGTTTCTCCATCTGGAAAAGGGCAGTGACATCACTATCTACTTCATAGGGTTGATGTGGCTACTAGGTGAGAAATTACACTTAATAAAATAAAATACTATATAAATGCCTAATCTGTAGAAAGGCCCCACCAAAATGATAGCTATAATAGCAATTGTATAATTATTTTATTATTATCTTTACTATAATTCTCAAATGGATATGCTCTTTGTTTTGAAGTGAAATTGTTTATATATTCACATATAGATCTATGGTCCCTATTCACTCTAACCCAGGGTCAGCAAACACAGCCCATAGGCCAAATTCATCCCCAAATCTTTTTTTCCCTTATAAACAAATTTGTATTGGAACACAGCCATACTTATTCATTTAAATGTTGTTTATGGCTGCTTTTGAGCAACAATGGCAGAGCTGAGTGGCTGGGACAGACACCAGACACAACAATCCAGCTCACAAAATCCAAGGTACTTACTTTTGGGCCCTATAGAGAAAAAATTGGGCAATTACTCCTACCTCTGTGCCAGAATATGTGAAACATTAAAATGGGCCCATGTTGGATGGTAAGAAGCTCTTATGGCAATTCAAAATTAGATGGACTATTGATACACTTTGAAAAAGGTATTGATTAAAAATGTTAAATTGCCTCTGATTTGTGTTCATGGAGCAGTCAGACTTTGAAAACTTTGCTGGGATGACTTTGAAATAATGCTGTGTTAGACCCCTTTGAGCAGACATAAATAGGCACATTTTTGTTTAATATTATTGTTTCTTAATAAAACATTTTCAAACAAATTGGTTTTACATCTTTACTAATTTTCTTTCCTCATTCCAGATTGTTATTCTTTTTCTAATAGCTTAATATAAATACTTAATAGTATTAATACTTAATACTTATACTAATAGCTTAATATAAATACTTAATATAAATACTAATTCCTTTATTTTTCATCTTTCTTTATGAATAATGGAGTATTGTGAAGGCCAAATTTTTTTCAATCCTGCTTTTTCTAGATCCCCTAGGTTTTGTTACAAAGTTCTCCTTTTCATTGTTATTTAGTTTATAATTTTACTTTTTTGTTCCCTTTGATTCAAGAGTTGGGTGTGCTTCTTAATTCCTAAATAATTATGAAACATTTAAAATTATTTTTCTAGTTTTATTTTATTATGAGAATGTGATCTACAAACACGTTACTTTTTGGATTTAAGATATTAATTTTAGCCAAGTGCATAATTAATTTTTGTAAATGTTCTATAGGTATACAATAAAGATTATTCTCTATTTGGTGAATTTAAGCTCCTTCCTCCTCCAAATATAGCCATAGTTATATAATCAAATATATTTATTTTATTATTCATATGCTCTATGTCTTCATTTGTTTTTTGTCTATTATCTCAATCCAGTTCTAAAACAGTTATATTGAAATATACTTGCACTAAAAGGAAAGAAAAACACAGTATGGCCTCATTCGTGCATATGTAAAATTATCCTTAGATGTGTTGTGAACTTTGTTATTTCCAGGTGTTATGGCCATCCTGACTTCCATCACTGTGTCTCGTTATTTTCAGCAGATCAGGGTTTCTATCACCTCAAATCTTCCTATTTTTAAAGCTGATATATGAAAGAGCGCTTGTATTGATTGGCCTTGTAAATATCTGGCAACTTCCTTAGATCTAAGAATGTTTCTCTTGCATCGCTGTTTTTCAGTACAGCAACTAAGAAACACAAAGCAACAGGCCTTTGACTGTAGCTGCTTTGAGTTAGTGACCAGCTTTATGCTACCTGCTTAATCTGAGTCTTGTCTATGATGGCTTAGTTTTCATTTCCAAGATATGATTCTACCACAGGACACTAGGTGGAGCGAAAATCTCACTTACTGCTTCTCATAAACACGCTGATCTGATTTCTCCCAAATTGACTCTGATTTAGGTTGTTTTCTACTGTGCCATTTTCACGATCTTCATATAGATCACAGTCAAGACTGGCATTTTTGTTTGTTTGTTTTGCACAATAGTCTGTAATATTTCTTAAAAAAAATTGGCAAAGAGAAAGGAATGCAAGGCATTTCAGTGTGTTGCCTGCATTAGTCTGCTCTATGTAAGCCAAAAGACAAAAGAAAAAAAAAAGAAAAAGAAAAAGAAAAAAGACTGTATAACTGTAGAGAAAACAGTGTTAGAGGAAATGCAAAGGAAGGAAATTTTTCATAAGTCATGGAAATCACTAGCCCAATAGCTTGCTTCTTAATGTTTCTCAGAAAATAGAATGTAAACCAGAACAATCGCTTTGTTTCGATTGGCTGTAAAACCAGGCAAAAGAAATCTGATACTTCGAAATCTATTGCACAATATCAAACAAGGAAGAAACAAAACCTTTAAAATTAAGGTATCAAATATATAGAAAGTCCAAGCGTTTTGACAAATACAACAGTTTCGTTGGTGAATTCAGCTATTTTTCCTAAGCTGTTTCTTTATAGGGATACTAATCCAATTGTTTCTGAGGGAAGCAGTAAGCAGCTACAATTGCTAGTTGTGAAAGATACGCTATTAGGTCTTACTATTGTAATATAGTAACCTATATCTTTTGAATTGAAGTTTTCATAAGTTTAGAGGCCCAGTTTGCAATGATTTTTGAAAGTGTAGCCTAATAAAAATATTAGTAAGCAAAATTAGGAAGTAACTGAATACACACTTCAGGTATAATTAGGGGTCAAAGACTTAAAAACAAAGCTCTCTCATTCACCTAAAATATTCACTCCAGAAATACAGAGCTGTATCCATTGTGGTGAGATTAAAATCTCAAGTATATTACTGCTCACTTACCTCTATCTACAGCAATTGGTAGAGCTGAGTATTCATATTAGAAATCTTAGAATTATCATAGTATAGTATTAAAGTTTACAAATTTACCTGCAATCCACTCATCCCTCCCATTATTGCTCCTTCCGGGAATCTTGACACTCTCATGTTCTCAGGAGTATTTTCAACATAATTATTTCTCAAGAAAAGGAAATTTCGCTTTGAGCGTTAACATGCATACATAGTCCTGCCATATTTATTGAATGGCTTTTGAAGTATTCGATTTTAGATTGAAGATATCCACATTGGTTTGGGGGAAATTGTTATCTTCGGAATCTTTTTGTAAATCATTCTTCTTGAGAACTTCAAATTTTCAGGACTTACCCAGGTTCTTAAGAAACTGAAAACTTCCACACAGGGAGCTAGAAAGTTCTTATAATCTCTGATTCTATGTTTGATATCAGATTCAGCTTCATTCTCTTTTTCTTCTTCATTAGTGGAAATGTTACCCAACTCGTGGCAGATGGATATTTTGTTTAGAACAGTAAATGGATCAAACTGATCTACTTTCTGTAAATCAATACGCACAGAAATGCAACCTATTTTAGTATGACTATTAAGAGAGATCTTCAGTAAAAGATTGATTCCTTCACTAACGCTGATATCCAGCCAGCCCTGGAAAACAGTGTCCGAGTGTGATCTCCCACTCAAGCCTGGGTCCACATTTGTCATTTTTTATGTTATTCTGACATCTGCTAGCTACCGTTTTGAAATGTTTCCAGCGCTGAAGTGAACTGTGAAGCTTTTGTAAGATTGGTTGAAGTTCCTCATGAATTGTCTCAAGGGCAAGTTCCAAAATCTTATCCCAGCTTTCTTTATTTTTAAGAATATATTGATCAACCAAGGCATATTTTTCGACATATTTTAAAATTATGTTTATAGATTTTCTGACCAAAGGTGAATTCTTTCACTTGGATGAACTTTGTTTTTAACATTTCACCACCTTTTGCAAGACTCACTCAGTCAAGTATCCCAGAATGTACTGTGGAGGACAATTTTCTGACTTAATCACAGACCCAACAATGAACACCCCTCCTTCCATCCAGAACACACCTAGAGACGATGCTTAAATCCAAAGCCCTCCTTCAAGGCTCAATGATGCATATGGCCATCATCCTGAGGTCCGAGACTCAGAACACATGTCTACAGAACCAGAACATCTAACACACTTGTGCTTGTGCTATCCCATGTCAAATGAGTTCTTTCTCCTGAGCCTGGGAAGCTCTGGGCTTCCCTGTTTTATGCTGATCGGGTCTGTGGGAATACACCGCGCACTTCCTGCATCTCCTTTTCCAGATCTCTTTGGGTGTTGAAGGATTGGTAGCAAATGTAAATATCATCTAGTATGAATGAAAACTCACCGTGGGACATCAGTTTTTTATCACTCCGCCATAGTTCAGCCAGCACAGGAAATAAAGCTGAAGCAGCTGGGGCAGCTCCGGCGGTCAAACGTCTCTGCCTGCGAAGAGCGCGGGACTCAAGCCGCAGGATCGCCACCGCGGGAATTGGCGGGAACTGCACAGCCCGAGCCGGCGCCACGGCGGCGCGCGGGCTGGCGCCCTCCGCAGGGGCCGCTGGGAAGCTCCCACTTGCGGGTTGTTCTGGGGACCCGCATGGGCTCTCGCGGTCTCGGCCCATCCTTTCTGGGTTCACTGCTCAGCTGGACGCAAGGAGGCTGCGCCCTTTTCAGAAAGAGGAACTTCTGTGGAAAGGTGAGCTTTTGAGCTGACTGAGAATGAACAAGCAGAGGAAGAGATAGAAAGCACCAGGGCGAGAGAACAGAAGGAGAGGTTCCATGCTCTCTCCAGGTGCACGGCTCCGCCCCAATCCACGTGTTCACCAACCTGGAAGCTCCCAGAGCGTTTTTTAATTCACTGCAAATTGTGCGCTGCAAAAAAACCTGTATATGCCTGAGGAAAAGGAGGTTGGAAACACGGGAAAGTAGCAAGCCAATTTGCCTGTCCTACTTAGGTGTAACTGCTGCCAGGAGTCTGAGCTCCATAGATGGATTTCAAAACTTGCTTATTAGTCTGCAAATCTTAAGGGCCAAAATGGTTCAGAAATTTGCCAAATTACATGTGATTTCTCTCTGAGTAAAACTTCACTTGATTCTTTCAGAACTAGTAATCTAAATTTTAAAATAGAAAAAGAAACCAATCAATTGGTACTTGACCCCCCTGTTCATTGCCTATTTAGCACAACGCAAAAAGTTAGTATTACATTTGGGGGGGGGGAGATCTGGTTTAAGAATATTTTTCCCTATCCGAAGATCATAAATATATTCTCCTATATCTTCTTTAAAAAATTAAAGTTTATTTTTTTCTTTATTAGACTAGAATGCATTTTTTTTTAGGTCTAGTGAAGAAAAGAACGTGCTGGAGGAGAAAGCCATGGAAGGTCTTAGGGACCCCAGGAAGATAGAATGTATTAAAATATCTACCATGTTTTTCAGGAAGATAGAGATATTGTTAAATTAAAAGAAGAAAGAGAGAAAGAAAGAGAGAAGAGAAGGGAGAGAGAAAGAAAGAAAGAAAACAATAAAGGGTAAGGTAGTGATCAGATAAAAAAATGAAAAATGAATGAATTTAAAACTATCAAAAGAAATTGGATCTGTCAAGTGCAGGACAGGAAAGAAAAATGAAAAACAAAAGTTATTATAAATAAAGAAATACAAAGAAACTTGGAAAAAATATTTGTATTTGTATTAATCAGCTCTGGCTATCAAAACAGAATACCATAGACCGTGTACCTTAAACAACAGAGATTTATTTCTCGCATTTCTGGAGGTTGGTAAGTCCAAGATCAAGATTCAGTTTTCTGGTAAGAGCTCTCTTCCTGGCTTGCAGAAAGCTGATTTTCACTGAATTCTCACATGGTGGAGAGGAAGCATACTCTCTGGTGCCTCTCATAAGTACACTGATCCCATCATGAGGGTCACACCTTCATGATCTCATTGAAATCTACTTATCTCCCCAAGGCTCCATCTCCAGTTGCCATCACATTGGGTGTTAGGGCTTCAACATATGAATTCGAGAGGGACATAATTCAGTCCATACTATTTCCCTCCTGTCCATATAACATTTTTGTCATCTTCTTATACAAAATACATACATGCCATTCCAGTGGCCCCTAGAGTCTTAACTCTTTCCAGCATCAATTCTAAAGTGAAAGTCCAAAGTCTAATATAAATATCAAAATCAGACATGAGTGAGAATCATCTGAGGCAAAATTTCTTTCCAGCTGTGAACCTGTATGAAGTTATATTTAAGGACAAAGATCAAGCACATTAGCAATGGCATGAAGGGAATAAGAATAGTGATCATGAAAGAAAGGCAAAATATTAGAAGAAAGAGGACAGGCAGTGATGTATGATGGCAATGTGCTTTTTTAATTTACAAGTGTAATTAACAATTCTTTCAAACTGAGCTCCAATAGAAAAACAAAACAATAAAATGGAAAGGAAGAAAAAACCCCTTAATGTTTGATGTTTACTATTCAGAGTTCTGAATGTTTTATTTAATACTTTATTTAAAAAATGAACATATTAAACATCTTAATTTATTGGGCCTCCTAGGGAGAAGGGAGCCCCCCCCATATATTTCTAAATGTGAAAATCTTTTTCATTACTCATTCATGTACTATTTATTGTTAATATTATTTATTACAGTACTACTACATTATGTCTCTACAATGCATTGATATAATTATTCTAGTTTATCTTTCTTGTTCTTCCAAGTGTGCTTTCCAACTGAAGAGTCATGTCTTCCAATTGTACTAGAATATTCTCAGCCTTACCTCTTTGAGTATTGTTTCACCAACACTTCCTCAGTGTCTTTCTTGTGCATTCCTATTAGAGATAAATTAGATCCTCTCACTAAATCTGTCATTTGACATCTATTTCTGAACTTCTTTTTTGTGTTTTCACTCTTTGTCTTACTAGCTTTTCTATGTTTGCTGTCCATTTTTTTAAGATAAAAGAAAATAATCCTTTCTTTGTGTTCCTTTTCAACCTAAAAAATATGTTAAATTTTTAATTTCAATAATTACATTCTTAATTCCTGATATTTGGAACTAGTTGTTTTTCATATTGTCCTGCTCTTTGTTTCATGGTTACTTTTTTCCTATGGCTTTGAGAATCTGCAACATACTTATTTTAAGGTCATCTTAGATATGCTATTCTGTACTGTAAGTTACAATCTTGTGAATTTTGATTTTTTGATCTATTGCTCTTTTTTTTCTCATTGGTTTTGGAATTTTGGTTTGCAGGCCCAGTTATGATGGCATTTGTCTCCTCTTCCTTCCCTCTGTGTGCTCCTGTTGTCTAGTTTTGGGTGTCTCGATTTGGTCTTTATAATTCTGTATATATAATCAGATCTTATATTGTCCACTTAGCACTTACATCTTCTGGAGTCAGTGGGGAAACCTCAGATTAAGTCATGGCCTAGCAAGTGGCTTGGTACCTGTCCTTAATGGGAAGATTTTTCAGTTTTGTTCCCCCCCCCCCCATATCCTTAGGTATGCCTCTTTATATAAGCCATTAGCTTGGGAAAAGTTATTGCTTTTCTTTGCTCCCCATTCATGGGCCTGGATCCAAACTGAACCCAGATTCAGTGTCTACTTCAATGAGGCATTTTTAATCTCTGCTTCCCCCAACTATTGTGCCTGTTACTGGAGGCAAAACCCAAAAACCTGAAGTTTCAACCCTGCTTTCTGTTTTTCACATCTGCTATTTCATTACTGGTTCCATGGATACTTAACTTATTTTGAAGGATTGCTTTACTTTAAAAAATTTTCCTTTTCTAGACTTTATCTATAATTGATATTTGCTTAATGTACAGAGCTGTCCTAGTGAACTGTGTCTCGTTTCTCAGTCTTCTTTTTCATTAAAACAAAACAAAAAAAATAACAAAGCTTAAAATAAGACTTAAGAGATTCTTTTCATCGTTTGAAAGAAATTCTTTTCTCAAAGTCTTGAAATGTGTAACTATATTTTAGTCTCCATTCTAAAATCTTTCATGAGTAATATTTCAAAAATTTGTACAAATTATCTTTAATCTGCTAGTCGTTAGTCAAGATTTTTATGGTTTAAAATGACATGACTTTTAGAAGAGTTAAGTCACTTTTTTGTCTTTTGATGACATACTAGCAAAAGCATAATTGCAAACGATATTGCTTATGAAGAGAGACTTATTTTTAGTAGCTTAGTTAAACTTATTTTCATGGATTTATTTTGTAAAAATAAAACTTGAGGGTTGAATGTGTCTGAGTCATTCATTTGGGCTAATCTTATCACTAGAACGTATGTCACACCAACCCTTGTCAAAATATAAAATTTTGAAAGTGCATTGAAAATAATGTAGTACTTATAATTTTGCATGAATATTTTGGTCACAGAGAGATAAATCTATTTTAAATTAGTAAGAAATATCTTCTCAAATGTATAGTAGCTACTTGTAGTGTGAGTTTTTATAACAATGCTGTAAAAAGTTCATTTCTATGAATCATCTTTTTCAGATATTTGTCATAAGGGTATTTATTTATTCGTCATATTTAACATGTTTAGAGAATACTAAGTACATATTTTTCAACAAAAAAGTTGCCAACTTTATCTTCATAAAAGGTAATACTGTTGGAATTAAAGATAGTGAAAATGTATTATTTTATTCCCTAAAAGGCACAATCAAAATAAATTCCTATATTAGATTAAATTGCATTTGGGTGATTTTAGTCCTCTTTCATTGTTTAGCAATTAGCTGTCTCTGATTTCATGTCTTTTAATTTTCAATTTGTTCACTTAATTAATTTGACAAGCAATAAGTAACAAATAATATAATTACAAACCTTCTAAACCGTTTTTAGTAGTCTTTAGCTTAGTGTTTTAATCTGCAATTATACTTAAAGAATAATCTAGTCATAAACCAGATACATAGAAACAAAGCTGACCAAGTTCACATTAATTATATATAAAAAGAACACAGGATCAGAGTCAGAGACCTGAATTTGCATTCTGTCTTCACCACTTAATGCCTCTGCGACCTTAGGAAATTTTAAGTCTCAGTTTCATCATCTGTGAAATGCTGGAAATAGCACATAACTCCTAGGTTTGTTGGAGGATAAAATGAGATAATGTAAAATCATTGGCCCAATGCTTATCCCAAATCAGGGACTCTTTCAGTGATGATTATATCAGATATGAGAGTTCTAGATTATCTATTTGATTTCTTGGAACCAAAATACCTAAGCAAATTGTCTTTGTATGTATTTTAATCAACCCTCCTCCCCTTTTTTGACTACTTACTATGAGACCTTTATAGTCCTAGTTTGGAAATACAAACATAAGCTTGAATTCTATGCTGGTGAGGAAGAACATTTATAATTAGAAAATTTTCCTAATTTCTAGTAGTTATCGATAGGATTTAGTCATGGGAATAAGAACCAAGAACTGTAAGATAATCAGACATTAAGAAAGCTATTATTTCTGATTCTTGCTCTCTGTCTCTCTTTCTGGGTTCATATTTTTTCTCATCTCTATTTCTCCTTGTGGGTTAGCTTCTTTCATCCTTCTCCTGGCACATCAAATTTCTTTGTTCAAGACTCTTTCAGTGCAGAGACTGCACCTGTAATCTCTCCGGGTAACAGGTCTGAAGTCCTTGGAGACAAATTCCCATTGACTCTGTTTTGATTGACTGTCCACCTACTTCGGTTGGCTGTGGCAGGTGACAGGGTCATGGAGTTGGCTGCTTATTCAGAAGAAACCGAGAGCATCCAAGGATCTCAGGATGTGTCTGTACAGGCAGGAATGAGTTAGTTTCTAACTACTAATAAATATTCCAAAGAAGGGGAAATGTATTATTCAGAGGAAAAGGACTTTAAAAAAAAAAAGCTAGAACATAGGCTGATTGAAATAAGATCAACCATGCCATATCTGACTTCATCTAAATTTTCCCACATCAAAATATCTTATTATAATGCAGTGACAAAAGAGAAATATTTATGAGTGTCGAATAAACTATTATATGAATCTAAGAGTTCCCTGGCAAAGAGTTTTGGTGCCTTGATAAAATGTTATAATCGTTCAAAACCTTCTTTAGACACCTTTATAAATGATATTTTTTTGTGAACTCCTTTGCTTCAGTCATCTTGCTGAATGAACAAAGGCACAAAACATTTGGCTTCACTCGACTCCAGTGATACAAATTGTTCCTAGAACCACAGCCAAATAGAAACTATTTGTTTGAAAGATGAACAGGCGAGAGTCCGTGTGTATGTATTTTTAAATATATATATGTTTATACAACAATATTTGAGAAAGGATTTATGGTAGCTCATTCAATATTGCATCAGAAAATGTTACTTTACTAGGAAAGTATTTCAAATAGCATGTCCTACTGAAAGTGGATAAAGGATATCACTCTACGTTACACACACACAAAAATCAATAGTATTATGTGGAATTAGATCTAGGAAAAAAGAAGTGACATTCAAGGACAAAGGATAAGTCAGCAGATACAGAAGCATAATTTGGATTTTTAACACCAACTAATTCTGTGGTGAGGACAATGAAATTTAAAACATGGCAGCCAGTTCAGAGAGGGGAACTTACCTAAATTAAAAGAAAAAACATTTAAGACCGTGTGCCAATCAGGAGAATTAATATATGATTTACATGCTGAAAATTACTTTTTTTTTTTTAACAAAATTACCTGTAGCAAAGTATCAGATCAAGTAATACTGAATGTCTACCATATATTAGATTCCATACTAAGTTTCGAGGATAAAGAATTAATAAAATTTACAACGCCTTCCTCTAAGAATTTTAAATATTAGATGAGGAAGACCTCAATACACATAATTATTAGTCACTGTTACTTACAGAATGATAGGAGCATGTAAACAGTGCCAAAAAAATATGAAAAAAGTTATGTTGAAACCAGTGGTGTGTAAACCAGTTTGATTCACTAATCCTACAGGTTCCAGGCTTATGAAGACTGGAGAGTCACCATAAATCCTGATGTTGCCTTGCTGAGGTGAAAAGAATTGACAACAAATTTATTTTCTTTGGAGGATCAAAACTTGAGGCCAAATGCTTGAGGTATTAAATATTAAATCAAAAATCAGTCGATGGCTAAAGGAGTTTTTTTTTTTCTTTTTGTTTTATATAGTAGGGCCTTCCCATGCATCTGAAGTTAAGCTTGGTAGACAATTACCTACTTTATATTGTGCATGGAAAGGGTCCCCTTTCAACACGACTTGAGTTGGGACTCTTGTTTGTGACAGATCTCAGACAAGATTTCTGGATTTTTTTTTTTTTTTTTTAAGATTTTTATTTGTTTATTTGACAGAGAGAGACCCAGCAAGAGAGGGAACACAGCAGGGGGAGTGAGAGAGGGAGAAGGAGGCTTCCCGCCAAGCAGGGAGCTCGATGCGGGACTTGATCCCAGGACACTGGGATCATGACCTGAGCCGAAGGCAGACGCTTAATGACTGAGCCACCCAGGCGCCCCTGTTTCTGGCTTTCTTATACCTATTTTTCATTCCATAATCCCAGTTTATTCTTGCCTGTGATGTATGGTTTTCTTCTAATGACCTTATGCTCTAGATGCATTTGAAGGCTATCCCTCATTTGTGTGCTCAGCTTGGCATCCATGATTCCCTTTATTTTGTCTTGATGACCTAAGCTCTCCCTAATCTTTTTCCAATAGTTTCATGTCTGTCTACATTATTATGTATCAATAGTGATATACAAATTTTCATGCCTTGATTACCTGGCCCAGATTTTATCCCTTTTTCCTTGCAGCTTCCTATAAAAATTTTGGGATTATATTAGGGATATCTAATAGTTCTCCTGTATTGCTCAAAATCTGATTTTTATTTGGTTATTACATCAAGGTTTTACAAACTTTAAGCAAAAGCTATATTTATTTTTATTCTCTCTATATCTACAGATCCCATCAAACTCACCCCCCTCCTCCTAGTTCCAGTGTAAAGCATCTTGGGGTAAGTCTGTGATTAGAAGTTTAACTTGGATATGTTCAGAAAATACCTCTAACAGTAGTGCAAGGGAATGGTTTGGTAGACAATGGAAGCCATAGGGTAGGTTCCTTAGTACCAGTATCTCCTTTCACTGCAGTGGCTTGTCTGTGCTTTGATATTTGACTTTAACAAATGCCATTAAAAATAGAAGTATTATTTAGTAGAATAATTCCCTAAGAATTATTTGACAACCTCAATTATGATAACATACGTTAGTAATACTTTATTGACATTTCCATGGAGAGCACATTTAGAACAAAGGACATAGATATGGATAGATGGGAGGCAGGTTAAAGGGAAGTGAATGGAAGGAATTTTTTGATACCACATACACTAATTACTGAGACTGGGCAATTAGGAGATCTCCAGCCTAATCTTAGATTTGCCACTGACCATAACTGGCAAACCATTGAATCCATGTCTCCTAAATTTTCTTTTGAAAATGAAAGAAATTAGGTTTGATACTTGAAGTGCCTTTGCTCACCCTGTGCAAATTTTGGCCTGGGTGTTAGAGCTTCCTTCTTTGCTTTAGGTTATTTTTTACTAAAAATAAAAATATTTTTTTGTTGCTTTAAACATTCCACTAAAACGGTAGCAATTTATAAATTATAAAATGGAAAAAGTAAGACGTAGAACACCAAAAATATTGAAAACACTTTTGAAGTGTGGGGGTTGCTTGTATTTAAGTATCCTTTTTAATATGGGGTATTAGTAAGAAACATAGAGCACAAAAATACAGAATTGGCAATTGTATACATTAGTGGCATTGAGCAACCTGAGTGCTTTCATTTGATATTCTTTCCATATTCTTCTAATTTTTGGTTATTCAGTTCTCTCACATTCTGAACTCCCTCTCTTCTAGTTAGGGATTTATAAACCATATATAATAATAAGGCATAAATATATGATAGAAGTTGGATTTTTTTACCCTCTCAAGAACATGTACATTTAAGTAGAGTCAAAGTTTTAAGCCAAATGACTGTTATTAAATGTGGAAATATCAAGAATCAGCCCGTGGTTAAAAAGTTTTCTTTTTCTCTTAAATAGCAGAACTTTCCAATGCAACTGAAATCAAGCATTAGCAATTATTTTGTGCTAAGACAATGCTATTCTTAAATTCATTATCTGTTCTCTTATATTTCAGAAAAAAATATATGTGAATTATCCATAGCACAAAATTTGCTTAAATGTTGTAATTTTCATGTCATAATTACAAAGACAGTTAAAAAATAGGACAAAATGCAAAATGTATAAAAATTGAAGTAAATTGAATTTGACTTTACTTATGCTATCTGAACCTAACACATAGTAGACAAATAATTTTTTTTTTAACTTTTATGCACTTAAATGCTAAAGGGGAGAGGAGAAACATTACTTTAAATCTAGAGAGTTTGAGTATACATATACAATGGAGTGTAGAGTGTTGGACTGCTTTGAGCACCATGTCATATTGGCAATTTTCAAAGGTGGTATGGAAATCTGGGCCTGAGGAAATGGTGTAAGCATTGCCCAGAAAGGCAGAAAGTTATAGAGAATAACAGAGCAATAGATGCTGACCATTTTAATCCCTTTATTGTGGATTTATTGGTCTTAGTTTCTATGACCTGGGAAAGTTTTTTTTTTAGATATTTTATTTATTTATTTGAGAGAGAGTGAGCTTCAGCGGCATGCAGGATCAGAGGGAGAGAGAGAAGCAGACTCCCCGCTGAGCAAGGAGCCCCACGCGGGGCTCAATCCCAGGAGCCTGGGATCATGACCTGAGCTAAAGGCAGCCGCTTAACCAACTGAGCCAACCAAGCACCCTTGACCTGGGAAAATTAATTTTATTGATATTCCCTGTAAATATTTTTCCTCTTATTCCTAGCATATTATTTGTACACAATAACACAAGATAACAGTTTGCAAATAGGGTGTTAAAAAGCATAGAGAACTTAATTTGATTTACCGTTGAGATTTATTACCTTGAAGAAAAGAGGCATAGGAGAGAAATTCTGAAACTTCATTGTACAACAAATTGAATGAGACTGAGAGCTGAGATGTTAGAATATAAATTAGTTGATTAATATGTAATCTGGTTGTAAACAAACATTATGATGCTTATCTATGTTCATCTCCATTAAGGATAGATAATTTCTGCTTGAGAACTATGCCTACAAATTAAAAATAGAGTATAAGCATTGTTCTATCTTTTCAAAAATATGAATTCATGTTGTTCCTACTATTTAAAAGAATACTTCACTTATAGAGTCTGAGCTGCGGCTCTGATGGGCAAGCAAATTAAACTCGCATCACAAGACAAAATGATCTTCCTATCCATTCATAACTGTAACACTCAATATCATTGCTCACTATATATAGTGTGGACTTCTAAGTTAGCTTTCCAGAAGCCTGAATTTAACAACAGTTATGTTGGTGTATATATGACTTTGTATATTTCATTAAAAATGTATAAATTTGCCATTATCCCATACTCAGAATCTTAGGAACAATTCACAAGAGTTAAAACTTAAAATCATGTGTGCAAAGAGGAATGCAAAGGAGTTTTAAGCTATTTTTCAGATTTAAGGTAAAGCTTTTGACCACACTTTTAACTTGTGCTCTATTGTTATTTTTAAAGCATCACTGGAATGTATTCTGTTTGAAAATATAAAGACTTTCTGCTAAAAGCTGAAACTACCGAAAGTAGCAAAGGGCATGCAGAAAACTGTCTTTTAACTGCTGGACTGCTACCTTAGTTAGGGACTATTAGTTTGAAATGATTATAACACAATGTGAAAACTATTGTATTTATAAAACATCATTTTTTTATAAAAGTGTTTTTATAAAAAACATTTATAAAACATTATAACACAGTGTGAAAACTCTTACATTTATAAAACATCAAGCCTGATTCCTTTGTAAAAAGTGTCACCAGTCTGAGATTTTATATATAAATTATTTAATAGCTACTTGTTTTTTTGTACTTCTTAAGTGATTATGCACTGTAAATATGGGATGGTTTCAAAATAAAAAATTCACAGGGGAGTACAGCTTCCAACTAAGATGGAGTGGAGTAACACGATTTACACTTTTACATGAAAATAAAACAACTTTATCTCTATACATATTTCAATTATTGGAAACCAGATAACACAAGACAGTGATCTCATTCTAATCCCTCCTGCCTATTTCTAGCTCTGGTTTTATCCTAAATTTTGAAATGGAAAAACTAATTCTACAGGCACCTACTTTATCTGCCAGTCTTCCATGGCTAACAGGGTTCCTAAGAATATATAGTGAGCCCAAGAGTAAGGAATTATGGAGAAAATAACATTAATTGTTTGAAATATAATTCTGCTCAGGCTGTTAAGATGAAGATGTCGGGCACAGGTTTGGGTGCTGGTTGGGGGCTCTGAGCTTTGAGCAGATCACATGGTCAAATGGTTGTTCAGTAGATTTTTCTGGTCATTTTTCTCATTTTGATTATCTGTTCTAAATTATTCTTTGTTCTAAATGTATCATCTCTTGTTATTCTCCTTGAAAGTGTCAGCAGAAAGCAAAACTTCCTTATGGTTTGATAACAATATTTTATTTTGGTAACTGTGACTAGGATACCCAAGTAGCAAAAAAGTAGAGGTGGATGAAATATTTTTAGTATAGTTGGCCAAAGTCTGAGTGAACTACTACAGTTGCCTAGGGGAAATTGTGCTTAATAAAGAGCTGTTAAAAATTGGTGCTAATTATCATCATTTACATTTTCATAGGTAATAATCAAGGACCAAAAGGATACAATTAATGATATTTTCATCTCTTTTATGGAGATAAGACTTATGGAAGATTAAATAAATATGTAAGTTAAGTAGGATTTGATTTTCAGAACCTCGGCCTATGATTCAAGAATTATTTGATCCTAGAAAAGACAGTGAATATGTGGGAGAATCGATAACTTGATCAAACTTAATTTGATTGATAACTTGATTAAATTTAATGTGGTGGATAAGATCATATGGCCATTTTCAAATGTAAATATAATTCAAATCAATAATACATTTAAAATATAAAATTTAACAAATTTAAAATTTAATTTACTTAAAAATAAAATTTATTTAAAGATAAATTTATTTAAAAATAAAATTTAGAAAAAAATAACATAAAATTTAGGTGTTCCAAATCCAAAAGATTTAAACTAAGAAAAGGGAAACTATCTGTGATTACAAGCAGGGTGTTTTAATATGCTCAGATTTTAAATATGTATTTATAACTGATATAAGAAGTCTTACATAACCATAATAAAATAAAAATATCCCATAAAAATAGAGTTAAAACCTATAGATATTAAAGATGTTAATGAATTCTTTTTAGGTCATTTTCACAACAAGAACAAGAAAGAATTCCTATTTGGAATAAACAATGTAAAATTAAGATGAAGGAGAGAAAGAAAGAAACAACACAAAATTACTACTTTTGTTTTTTGGGGTTTTTTGGCTATTTGCTTTCTTAGTAGAAAATGTGTGCAGATTATTAGGGTAATTACATCGGAGAACACCAAAAAATATCAGATATTGAAGATAGGAATGTAACATTGCTGTTGGTAATCTCTTAGATATAATAGACATTGGACAATATACTAGAAGATTGAATATTCATAGATGTTGACAGTGTTTTTTAAAAAAAGGGAAAAATAAACTGAAGATCAAGAGTTCAGTCCTTGGCAGTATCTATGAATTAAGTTACTAAAATTAATTACTTTTAAGTTATTTAAAAGAAAAAGTAATCTCTGGCTTTATGAAGAACATTTCTCTGAAAGATGTAGTTCCTTTTTTAAAAAAATTTTTAACTTGGTTAATATCACTGTACCTGTAAACCAAAACACAGTTTTTGGTCTCTGCTGCTGTAGACTAACTTTATCAAAATAAGAGTGGTTAAGTGCAAGTTTAATAGGAGGCAAGATAGTATGACTTAACAGTTACATAAAGAATTTCCAGCAGCTGATTATGGCAGCAGCAAAAAATCAAATAGAAGAACAAAGATAACAAAAGAAAAACCTCATGGATTACAACTTCATTAGGGCCAGGCGACAGGGGATTTCACTTTCCGTTAGGACATGAAAAGACAGGCACAGCCTTTACTTCTGCAGTATCACAAAGGGAAACCTAGGTAAAATAGAATATCGTACTTATCTATGAGATTACTAAAGAGCAGTGGATGCAAGAAAGTCCTGATGAGCTGATTCCCAGAAAGAGGACCAATTCATATGTCTTTGAATTTGCCAGGAAGTCTGGCAAAAAATATAATTGACTCCCTGGGGTCAGGCCAGGTAAGCTGTTGGTTAAAATAGGGGCAGGCAGGAATGCTTATAGTCTTGAATACAGTCAAAATGAGAGAATAGTTTCCTTGGTCCAACAATTGTCTCTATGATCCAACACCATTACCAGTTTTGCTGAGAAAAGTACAGTGAAGGTAGGACTGAAAAGCAGGAGAACAAAGCAAAATACAACAAATCAATCAATCAGTCTAATGCCAAGCACTTTAATATTGGAGTTCCCGAGGACAGAAACAAGAAGACAGGACAGATTATGTTTAAAGACATGGTGGTTAGACAGTTTCCAAGTTTCATGAGAGACATTAATTCACAAATTTAAGATATTCAGCAAATTCCAAACAGGATAATGCAAGAAAATCATACTAAAGTTCATCGTAGTAATACTACTGAAAATTCATGATAAATTCTAAAAGCTTCCAGAGAAAAATGTCACATTATGTACAGAAAATCAGTTAAATATGGTGGCTGACTTCTTATTATGAACAAAGTATGCCAGAAGGTATGGAATGATAGCTTTAAAGTCTTTTAAAAAACAAACAAAACAAAACAAAACGACAAACAAAACCCCTCCAAATAACAAACAAAAAAGGCAACTATAAAAATATAAATATATGCACCAAAAATAATCTTCTAAAGTAAAGGCTAAATAAAGACATTTTCCAGTTAAACAAAAGGCAATAGAATTTGTGGTGGACAAAAGTTCTATATTGTAAGAAATGCTAAAAGCAGGGCATCTGGTTGACTCAGTCAGTTAAGTATCTGCTTTCAGCTCAGGCCATGATCCCAAGTCCTGGGATCTGGGCTGCAGGGCCGACTCCCTGCTCAGTAGGGAGTCCGCTTCTCCCTCTTCCTCTGCACCCCCCCCCCAACTCCCGCATGCTCTCCCTCTCAAATAAATCATTACCATCTTAAAAAAAAGTGCTAAAGACAATTCTTTGGTCTAAAAAAAAAGAAATTGGAAAGGTAAATCTATAGGAAGCACTGAAGAGTACTATAAAAGATAAGTTTAAAAGACTTTTTCTGCAAGTTGGTACAGGCACTCTGGAAAACAGTATGGAGGTTCCTCAAAAAATTGAAAATAGAGCTACCCTACGACCCAGCAATTGCACTACTGGGTATTTACCCTAAAGATACAAATGTGATCCAAAGGGGCACCTGTACCCCAATGTTTATAGCAGCAATGTCCACAATAGCCAAATTATGGAAAGAGCCTAAATGTCCATCAACAGATGAATGGATAAAGATGTGGTATATATATACAATGGAATGTTATGCAGCCATCAAAAAAATTAAAAATTTTTAAAAAGACTTTCTTAATTTCTTTAAAATACAAATTGTGTCTTTAAAGCACAAACAGTAACATTTGTTGTGGGGTTTCTATCACAAATACTGATAAATGGCATCATAACAATAACATAAAAAGATAGCAATAGAATATCATGGAGCATTACTTTTGTAACCATCTTATTATACCTAAACTGGAATATTTTTTAATTCCAGTATAATTAATATACAGTGTTATATTAGTTTCAGGTGTACAATATAGTGATTCAACAGTTCTATATATTACTCAGTGATCATCATGATAAATGTACTTTTAATCCCCATCACGTATTTTACCTATCCCCCTACTCACCTCCCCTCTGGTACCCATGTTTTCTCTCTATAGTTAGGAGTCTCTCTATAGTTTTCTGGCTTGTTTTTTTTTTTTTTTCCTTTGTTCATGTGTTTTGTTTCTTAAATTCCACATTTGAGTGAATTCATAAGTTGTCTTTTTCGACTGATTTATTTCACTTAACATAATACTCTCTAGCTCTATCCATGTCGTTGCAAATGGCAAGATTTTGTTCTTTTTTATGGCTGAGCAATATTCCAATATATATATATATATACATCACTTCTTCCTTAGCCATTCATCTATTAATAGATAATTCCGTAATTTGGCTATTGTAAGTAATACTGCAGTAGACATAGGAGTGCATATATCTTTTCAAATTAGTGTTTTCATATTCTTTGAGTAAATAATCATAGTGAAACTATTGAATCATAAAATAGTTCTATTTTTAATTTTTTGAGGAACTTCCCCTGTTTTCCATAGTGGCTGCACCAGTTTGCCTTCCCACCAATGATGCACAAGGGTTCCTTTTTCTCCACATCCTTGTGAACACTTGTTTCTTTTGTTTTTGATTTTAGCCATTCTGATAGGCGTGAGGTGATATCTCATTGTGGTTTTGATTTACGTTTCCCTGATGATTAGGGTGTTGAACATCTTTTCCTGCATCTGATGGCCATCTGTATGTTTTCTTTGGAGAAATGTCTATTCATGTCTTCTGCCCATTTTTTAATTGGATTATTTGTTTTTTTGTGCCTTGAGTTGTATAAATTCTTTATATATTTTGGATACTAACCCTTTATCAGTTATGTCATTTGCAAGTATCTTCTCTCATTCTGTAGGCTATCTTTTAGTTTTGCTCATTGTTTCCTTTGCTGTGCAGAAGCTATTTATTTTGATGTAGTTCCAATCGTTTATTTTTGTTTTTGTTTCCCTTGCTTCAGGAGACGTACCTAGAAAAATGTTTCTATGGCTGATGTCAGTGAAATTATGGCCTTTGCTCTCTCCTAGGATTTTTATGGTTTTAAGTCTTCCATTTAGGTCTTTAATCCATTTTGAGTTTATTTTTGTGTATGGTGGAGGAAAATGGTCCAGTTTTTCACTTGCATGTAGCTGTCCAGTTTTCCCAACATCACTTTCTGAAGAGACTGTTTTTTCCATTGAATATTCTTGACTCTTTGTTGAAGATTAATTGACCATATAATTGTGGATTTATTTCTGGGCTCTTTATTCTGTTCCATTGATCTAGGTGTCTATTTTTGTACCAGTCCCATACTGTTTTCATTAATAGAGCTTTGTAGTATATTTTGTAATTTGGAATTGTGATACCTCCAGTTTTGTTCTTCTTTTTCAAGATTGCTTTGGCTATTTAGGGTCCTTTGTGGCTCCATACAAATTTTAGGGTTTTGTTCTAGTTCTATGAAAAATGACACTGGTATTTTGATAGAAATTGCATTAAATCTGTAGATTACTTTGGGTAATATGAATATTTTAACAATATTTGTTCTTCCAGTCCATGAACATGAAATATCTTTCCATTTGTTTTTGTTGTCCTCAATTTCTTTTTTTTTCTTTTTTGTTTTTTGTTTTTTTGTTGTTGTTGTCCTCAATTTCTTTCATCCATGTTTTATAGTTTTCAGAATACAGGTCTTTCTCCTCCTTGGTTAAGTTTATTTCTAGTTTATTTTATTATTTTTGGTTCAGTTGTAAGTGGGATTTTTTTTCATTACTCTTGCTGCTACTATATTATTAGTATATAGAAAAGCAACTGATTTTGTATCCTGTGACCTTATGGAATTCATTTATCTGTTCTAGTAGATTTTTGGTAGAGTTTTTATTTAGGGTTTTCTATGTATAATATCATATCATCTGCAAATAGTGAATGTTTTACTTCTTCCTTACCAATTTGGACGCCCTTTGTGTCTTTTTCTTGTCTGATTGGTGTTGCTAGGACTTCCAGTACTATGTTGAATAAAAATGGTGAGAGTGGACATCTTTGTATTGTTCCCGATCTGAAGGGGAAGGTTCTCAGTTTTTCACCATTGTGTATGATATTAGCTGTGGGTTTTTCATATATGACCTTTATTATGTTAAGGTATGTTCCTTCTAAATGTACTTTGCTAATGGTTTTCATCTTGAATGGATGTTGTACTTTGTCAAATGCTTTTTCCACATCTATTGAAATAATCAAATGGCTTTAATTCTTTCTCTTGTTGAGATGATGTAGCGCACTGATTGATTTGCAAATATTAAACCGCCCTGGCAACATAGGAATAAATCCCACTTGATTTTGGTGAATGGTTTCACCAAACCAATACACAATAATGTGTTTTTGGATTTTGTTTGCTAATATTTTGTTGAAGATTTGTACATCTACATTCATCAGAAATATTGGCCTGTAGTTTTCTTTTTTTGCAGTGTCTTTATCTGGTTTTGGTATCAGGGTAATACTAGCCTCATCAAATGAACTTGGAAGTTTTCCTTCTTCTATTTTTTGGAATAGTTTGAGAAAAATAGGTATTAATTCTTCTTTAAATGATTGGTAGAATTTACCTTTGAAGCTGTCTGGTCCTGGACTTTTGTTTGTTGGGAGTTTTTTGATTACTGATTCAATTTCATTGCTGGTAATTGGCCTGTTCAATTTTTCTATTTCTTCCTGATTCAATTTTCAGAGGTTATACGTTTCTAGGAAGTTATCCAGTACTTCCAGGTTGTCTAATTTGTTGGCATGCAATTTTTCATTATATTCTCTTATAATCCTTTGTATTTCTGTGGTGTTGGTTATTATTTCTCCTCTTTCATTTCTGATTTTATTTATATGAGTCCTCTTTTTCTCTTTCTTTTTTCTGTTTTTTTTCCTTTCCATTCTTTTCCTCTTTCTCTTTCTTTCTTTCTTTCTTTCTTTCTTTCTTTCTTTCTTTCTTTCTTTCTTTAAGTCTTTCTAAAGGTTTACCAATTTTGTTGATCTTTTCAAAGAACCAGCTCAGCTCCTGGTTTCATTGATCTGTTCTATTGTGGTTTTTGTTTTGTTTTGTTTTGTTTTTTAGTTTCTGTATCTATTTCTGCTCTAATCTTTATTATTTCCTTCCTCCTACTGATTTTAGATTTTGTTTATTCTTCTTTTTCTAGCTTCTTTAGGTAAAAGGTTAAGTTATTTGAGGTTTTTCTTGCTTCTTGAGTTAGGCCTGTGTTGTTATAAACTTACCTCTTAGAACAGTTTTTGCTGAATCCCAAAGATTTTGGACCATTGTGTTTTCTTTTTTTTTAAAGATTTTATTTATTTATTTGACAGAGAGAGAGAGAGAGATCACAAGTAGGCATAGAGGCAGGCAGAGAGAGGGGGAAGCAGGCTCCCTGCTGAGCAGAGAGCCCTATGCAGGGCTTGATTCCAGGACCCTGAGATCATGACCTGAGCCAAAGGCAGAGAGGTTTAACCCACTGAGCCACCCAGGTGCCCCATCATTGTGTTTTCATTTTAATTTGTCTACATGTATTTTTTGATTTCCTCTTTGATTTCTTGATTGGCCCATTCATTGTTTAGTGGCGTGTTATTTAACATTCATGTATTTATGTTTTTTCTAGTTGTTTGTTTTGTGGTTGGTTTCTAGTTTCATAGCTTGTGGTTGGAAAAGATGCGGTATGACTTAAATCATTTGCATTTGTTGAGACTTTTTTTTGTGGCCTAATATGTGATCTGTTCTGGAGAATGTTTCATGTGCACTTGAAAAGAATGTGTATTATGCTGTTTTAGAATGGAATTTTTTTTTCTTAAGATTTTATTTATTTGCTTGACGGAGAAACAGTGAGAGAGGGAACACAAGCAGGAGGAGTGGGAGAGGGAGAAGCAGGCTTCCAGCCAAGCAAGGAGCCTGATGCAGGGCTCGATCCCAAGACCCTGGGATCATGACCTGAGCTGAAGGCAGACCCTCAACGACTAAGCCACCCCGGCGCCCATAGAATGAAATGCTTTGACTGTATCTATGAGATCCATCTGGTCCAGTGTGTCATTCAAAGCTACTTTCTCCTTGTTGATTTTCTAAACTGGTATAATATTAATTCAAGAAAGATTGTGATAAATTAAGGATACTATTTTAGTTCTTAGAACAACCATTAAAACATTAAAACAGAGGTATTCATAAAAATGACAGAGGGAGTAAAATGAAATGCCAAAAGGATTCTTTTGAAAGTACTGTTAATCCAAACAGGCAGAAAAATAGGATAAAAAGAACAAAGAACAGAGGAGAAAATAGAAAACATATAGTAATCAATCATTTAATTATATTAATTTTTAAATTAACATATAATGTATTATTTGTTTCAGGGGTACAGGTCTGTGATTCATCAGTCTTACACAATTCACATCACTCACCATAGCACATATCCTCCCCAGTGTCCATCACCCAGACACCACATCCCCCCCCACCCCCTCCCCTCCAGCAACCCTCAGTTTGTTTCCTGAGATTAAGAATTTAAGAGGATTAAATACTCCAGTGAATAGGTAGAAATGGACAGAATAGACTGAAACAAAATAAAAACACAATTCAATTATTTGGTGTTCACAAGAACTGGATTAAAAAAATAAATAAAAATAAAGAAAAGAAAAATAAAAGAAAAAAGAAAAAAACAAGAGCTGCATTTTAATTTTTATTAGATTAGCTTTATTTTTTTTATTTTGAAATGATTATGAGACTAGTACAGAGAATTCCCAAATATCCAGATTCACTGATTGCCCACACTTTGCCGCACAGCAATTCTATGAAGAAATAAATCCTGTTGAGTCATCAAGGCTCAGAGAGGTTAAATGACTTCCCTCAGGCTTCACAGCTAGTATGCTTATATTGGTGCTGCAGCATAAACTCAAGCAGTCTTAAGTCCAGAACATATGTTCTTAAATATTATGTTTTATTTCTAACAATGTGTATAAATGCAGTTGGTAACTGTTGGTGTCAATATTCAAATGTAAGCCAAGCTGACTTCATAATACCATTTGCATCTCAATATAAAATCATTAGTTATCCATAAATAGTTGGTTAAAAGTCCAATGTGATGTTTTCTAGAGTAGTAGCCTTATCATGGGGTTTTTCAAGGTTACAGCTAAATGACAGTATTTCAGGAATAGTATATAGAGGGATCCTGCTTAGATAGAACATCAAATAAAATGGAAGAACAGGCCCCTACAGATTCTAAGAATCTATTATCTGCTATTTTATTGGAATACTCACATTTTCAGTTTTCCGATTGCCCTTCCTCTCCAGCCCCAAAAGCATAGTGTATCCCTTAGAGGTCATCTTTATTTATCAATAGATTTTCATTGTATTCATAATTGCCTTAGGAATTAAGGTACATTCCAGATATAAAGAAAAATCTTCATAATCTTAAATAAATAAATATCTTATTATTAAAACTTAAACTTCATTAAAATTTTCAAGCTCCATTAAACTTAGTTAAGCCTCATTAAATGAGGCTTCGTGTCTTTAGCCTTCTTAAACCAAGCTGGGAATAACTAAACTTTTTGAAATCCTTATTATGCTTTTAGGCTCAAAAGACTAGATAAGACTGGTTACGTATCAAAAGCTAATTAACCTGGGATCATTTAACATCTTTTCTTCATGGTTGACAGAACACCTAAATTATTAAATCAATTTGAATTCCATTAAATAGTTTTAAATATTGTTAAAATTTGTTAAGCATCATTAATCCAATTAATCATCATAAAGACAGTAAACACAAACTTTTGTTCAATTTTTAAGAAAAATTCTTGTTTAGTTTGGACAAAATTCATTAAGTCTGTGAGTAACTCACATTAATATTTTTGTCTTCTTTCAGAATTATTAAGCTAACCCTATTTAGAAATGAAGACACT